>OZ035875.1:24450420-25089901 GCA_964034865.1 Eristalis intricaria | reverse complement strand
TCCTAACTTACTAGGTGGGCACTTTAAGCTAAACTTAATCTTATTCTATGTCTTTCGACCTAACCTAGCATTCAAAATTTAATAAGGAAATTACTTAAATTACACTCAGGTGCACAAATATATTTTGTAGTTTTGGTTTTTTTTAATGGATATATACATATATACAGCTTAAAAAACTACCATAAAATTATCATTGCGGCTGTAAGATTTCCATGTAATCCGTTACAAGACACAGACCGACTGAACCCCAAGGGGGAACCTACTACCCATTTTACCCCGGGTCTAAAGGCTTCAACGCTGAAGTGCCTATCGCTCTAGCAGTATGACCTTAAATTAACTTCAACCGGAAATTGTCTACTCCTATCAGATTCGCCATGTTGTATAAGGAATAGAATTTTCTGTACTGGGACGCTGGAGCTCGATAAAGGCAAAGGGAGATCAGATTGCTCAAGTTAAAGATGAACAGGATCGCCGAATTCACGGCACCCTATTGGAGACCATTTTTTACCTATAATATACGTCTGGAGGTCACGTTGCCCTTTTCGACGACGAACCGTCTACCAGTGAGCATGTTACACAGTAGAGGTGTGCTTATGCTTAGCCGATTGAGCTTGTAGAAAAATCTTTCTAACAATGCGGTGTAAAAGGACCCATTATCTTCGTATTCCGATGTCTTCTCTGGGTTTTTGTTTTCTAATTTCTTTTCTTGAATTATCTTTTTCTATTGATAGCACAAAGGTTTCGTTGGCTGTTGTAAGACGTTGTAGATAGGAAGATAACTTTTCACCTATTAAGTGCAACCGAGACAGATCTTCAATTTCGCGCACGTTAATGCCCGATTTCACTGTTTGAGCTTCGTACATCGTACTTAACGATGCATCGCTAAACTCAAAATCAATAGAAATTGTGTTTCCACAGTGGAAGTTAAGTGATAGATCCCACTGTAATAGTAATTTAACTTAAAACCATGAATCCAGAGAGTACATAATCGCCATTAGTGTATTTAAGTTATTTCAACCCCAAAATACAAAGAGAAAACAGGCATAAGCAACCAATTATTTTGTCTGGAAATGCTTCTGAAGAGAACAATATCCTTACATGCATGAACATTCGCTTGTTGAGTTGGTGTGTTACTTTCCTTTTTTCAGCAGGTTGTTGTTCGTGTTTAATCACAACCACCAATTTGTTCAGGGTTCACATGGTGGATTCCATAGTTCACAATACCAGTCAATCCATGGCTTACCTAAAACACCCTTAAATATTGAGTGTGAAAACGAAAAATTCTTGAGTGAAGTATAAGTTCGATCCTTCACATAGCTAAATCAGCAGATATGGTTGCACTGTGAAAGAATTGATATGTATATATTTACAGATATTTAGCCATTGCAAGAAAAAGATGATTATAAGTTTAATTCTATGGGTCTCCGTGGCGTAGTGGGTAAGTGCGTCGACTCCTACGCAGAGGGTGCCAGGTTCGATGCCCGAATTTACCACCTATCATAATCCACGGCTCCACCTCTTTCGAGTCACTGACAATGCTCAAAGAGTTTTCCTGTCTAGAAAAAGCTTCTCACCTTCGCCGTTCGGAGTCGGCATTAAACTGTAGGTCCCTTCCACGCGTGAAAGAACAATAGCACGCACAACACGAGTGGTTGCTGAGAAGCTAGGCCCAGGTCCGCCTCGGTCTGTAGCGCCACCCATGGATGCACTGAATAATAGTGTTGCATGACGTTAATTTTCTACATCGTTAGCGCTCTGACTAGCACCCGCAGCAGCCACTTGCTGCGTTGAAGAAGTATGTCTTTACGCTATTGAACTTAAGTGCCACCTTTCATTAGCTAACTGCATGATTTTATTGTTCACTTTTCTCTTGATATCAGCACTGTATCAACTATGGATTGCCTGGATGGGTCAGTTTCGGGCCCTTCCCCGGCAAATTCATCTGCTACCTCATTGCCGGTTATGTCCCTATGTTCTGGGACCTAGCATAGAGTAATCGAATGCAGCACACCACAAACACACAACAACCTTGAGCTTTTCGCGGAAAATTCCGAACAGCTTGGACTTGGACTAGCCAAAATATCTTTATTATCATATAGTCAGGTAATTTGATAGATTAGTGCATGTTAATCAATTCGGGAAAAAAGTTCGCAACTATTCCTTTTTCCATCTTCGTGTAGACGTGGGGGAATGTTGAGTTGTTGATGGGTTCATTAGACTTCCACTCCTCCCTTGTTTGGAGACAACCTCAGAAGGGTATTTCCAAATCAAGGGAAGCGAAGGAGTAACTACTATACTTGTAATCTGTATAGAATAATCGTAGGAAGTAGTGGAGATCGCTCGCTTTAAGTTGGAGGCTTTCAGGCAAGCCTGCGACCAAACCGAAAATAAAACAAAAGAGTGTTAAAACTAAAGGGGAATTAAATAAGCGGGTCGATCCGAAAAACTTCAAAATAGAATTTAAAAGCAAGTATGATGGAGTTATAATTGCGGAGAGCGTCAATGATGAAGAGAGAACCAAAATCAAAAACGCAATTGAGAAATAAATTGGGAAAAACTATGAGAGTAAAATACCGCCTAAATTTAAGCCTAAAGTAACTATAGTACATATGAACATTTTCAATAAAGAAACGATAACATAGGCAAACTGCAAAAACAAAATAATATATTAGAAAAAAATTAATTAAAATTAGTCAAATTATACGAGAATATGTTAAAATGGGGTGAAAAACTACAATGCTATAGTAGAATGATACAAACAATTATATATTGAGGTAGTTAAGGAAGGTAACGTTATATTGGTTGGAAACAATGCAGAGTGTTTGATGGAATAGACATTGTGAGATGTCTTAAAAGCAAAGGTTACAATTACAGAAAATAATTTATGCTTACGGTATCACGAGAATCATAAAGCAAAGGACTGTAAGAATGAAGAAATAAAAAATGTATGCATTGTAAAAGGATAAACGAAAAACTCAACCTAGGACTGGTCGATAAGCACTAAACCTTCGATAGACAAATGCCCTGTATATCTAAAAAAAGCTTGAAGTAAAAAAAATAAAATTGGATACTAGCAACCAAAAAATTTTAACATAATATTATGCAACTATACAATGACTTATTAAGAATTTTGAACATTTAGAAGTATTGACTGAAAAATATAGACCTGACATTATCATTTTGTCTGAAACGCATATAACAGAAAAAAATTACGTCTCAGAGATTTTATTAAATGGATTTTATTGTAATTCCTGTTTGTCGAACACTACAGGAACGGGCGGAGTTACGATTTATGTAAAAAGTAGTTTGACAATAAGTAAAATAACAAAAAAGGCAACTGACTGGAAAAGTTGGTTATTAACTTGTAATATAAAGAATAGAAATATAGGAATAGTGTTTGTAGGAGTATACAGATCACAGAGGTATTATGACAGAGCTTGTTATCACTTTATTAAGGACAATATGAAAATTATCATTGATAATTATAGCTGGTGACTTCAACAGCTGGTAGTAAGGTGAAATATAAGAAGTGGACAATCATAAGATAACAGTGTTTAAATATAGAAAAGGAGCATTTATACAACTACTAACAAGAAGAAACCTAGAATATAAATCTGGATTAACATAATGCTGAGAACCTAGATACAACCTTATCGGCAGATCTTTTCGGGATACTTTTAGCGAATTTTGTATGGTGAAAAGTCGAAATTATTATAATGAAAACAATAAACAACAATGGTTGGAATACAGAAACCTTAGAAAAAAAAATATTAAAACCACTGAAGCTAAGAATAAAAAGGAGGATAAATAAGGCTCATGGACAGAAAGAAATGTGGCGTGAAATAGAGAGAGAGAGAGATAGTACTTAACTTTAAATAATTAACAAAGAGATATTTAATAATGTTGACTCTGACTTTGATGTGGACATAGCTGAAAAATTGAATGAATATTTTGTAACATCAAAGAAATAAAGGAATCAATTGAAAACGTTGCATATGTTAATCACATCAAACAAACTGGGACTATATTTAAGTTTTCTATATGACTACGGACGATTTACTTCACATATGCAAGTGGATGAAAAACAAACCAGATTAGGACCGGCCTTAACCAAACGGGCAAAAGAGGCCCGAACACTTACAGAAATAGTGAATAAGATTCTGGAATCAGGTGTTTCCGAATTCATGTAAAGAATATTCAGTCATCCAAATACAAAAAGTTACAAACACTAAAAAATGTGAGGAGTTTCGACCGATTAATACCCTGGGGACAATGCAAACATTATCGAAACAGTGGAACGAATGGAAGAGAAATAAAAAGATGAATAAAAAATCGCTTTCATTCATGCAATTGACAACGATTTAATGGTGACCTAGCTAAAAGCTTATTTATTAAGGAAAACGAGTTGAAGTGGTTTCATACGTATATAAAAACAGAAGAAAAGGGTAAATAGAGTAAATAACATATATATCTAGCACTACAGACATAAATATGGACCTACCTCAGGGCTCAATATTGGGTCCGATACTGTTTACAATATATATCAATGATTTGCAAAATGTATTCAAATATAGCCAGATAATATTATACGCACACAACATTTTAATATATACAGGAAATAATAATCAGGACATTTCTAAGAATAAACTAATGGACAATACAAAACTGAACTTATTAAATTAAAAAGTGGGTGGAAATTAACTTAATTGCGGACAACAACCTCGAAGTAAATGGAAAAATAATTAAAAAAGGTGGATCATATAAAATATTTAGCTATTTCCGTTAGTAAAGAATTAAATTTCAACAAGCATTTGGACTATACGTATATTCAAGAAAATTGGGACTAAACAGGTTTTTCAAGAGAATTCTGAATTAAATTGACTTCATTACCGCTGTTGTTATATACAGTTTGTAAAGAAAATGTTTCATGTTTCTACTATTGAAGCGAGTGAGTAGAAATTGCTGTGTTTTTTACCTGTTGACTTTCTTGGCAATATCTGTTGACCTGTTGAGTGTAGAGTACTATAGTAAAACCGCATTTCGAATACTGCACAACCCCTGATGAGTTTGGCAGGAATGTCAAAACTAGACATGGCTTTGTATAGTTCGTCCATATGCACGCTGTCACATGCGGCCTTGAAATCGATGAATAGGTGGTGGGTGTTCATCTGCATTTCTTGAGTTTTTCCCAGGATCTGCCGTAATGTGAAGATTTGGTCGATGGCGGACTTCCCTGGCATGAAGTAGGTAGTTGACGCAGTTGAAGGAGTCTACTTTCTTGTGGATCGGGAAAACGATACTGAGACTCCATTCGTCGGGCATGCTTTCCTCCGACCATATCCTTACCAGCTCATCTCCATCAGCCTTAAACGGTTCCGCAGACAGTCCGTCTGCACCAGCAGCTTTATTCGATTTAAGTCTCGAAATCGCTATCGATTGTTTCGCCTGGCAGGGTTGGACTCTCTGAGAGCTTTAGGGAGACTCGGTCGGCAAAGTTGCTAGCGGTCAATTGCGAATGTAGCTTTCCGACGTCAAACTGTTTTTGTCTTGCTGTACTCCGTTGTCCTATCGATATCCGTGTACTTACCTTAGCTACAACAAGGAAATGATACGAGTCGATGTTGGCTCCTCGGAATGTTCGGACATCGAGAATACTGTAGGAGTGTCTTAAGTCGATCGGAATGTGATCAATCTGGTTGACGGTTGATTGATCAAGAGACCGCCAGGTTCCTTTGTGAACCGCGTACTGGCTACAAAGACAATAGTCTGAGTCCGTTCTCGGACGTGTTCTCGTGCAGGCTGTGCTTCCCGATGACTTTGCGTTTAAGTCTCCTAGAAAGATCTTGGTATCGTAGCTGGGGCATTGATCGTATGTTCTTTCTAGGAGATCGTAAAAGTCATATTTGCTGTTGTCATCTTTATCCTCCGTTGGGGCGATCAGGCTTATGTTGCCGAATGTAGCCCTGATGCGTATTGTTATGAGGCGCTCGCTTATGTATTTAAAGTTTAAGACTTCTTGCCTAAGTCTGCCACGAACAACAAACCCGCAACCGACCAAGCGCTGCCTTCGCTCTTTGTAGCAATCGCCGAAGTATATATCGCAGTTTTTCATCCTCTTTTTGCCCGGCCCATCCCACCATACCTCCTGAATGGCTGTGATATCTGCCTTACAAGCTTCGAGGGCTTCCGCAAATTCATCGACTGCACGTGGTCTATTCAGGGACCTCACATTCCACGTTGTCCTTATTTCCTTGTCCTTGGTCGTCAGCAGTAGGGTCATCCGTATCCAAGGCTTCTCGTCGTTTCTGAACTGTTGTTGTTTTACACGGTGGGGAAGTTAACGCGCAACCCCTGAACCTGGAGGACCGGGTCTTGGTTTAAACTCCTGGACAAGGGGGCCACTGCATACATTGGTACAGCTCTAAGCGGTTGCTGTAAAGGCTATCCAGAGGGCGCCGCCAGGAGGCTGTATGTCAACTTGACCTGTGAATTTAACAGGGATCGTTGCTGGAATCTCGCCAAGCTGAGAGCAGTCAAAAACTTTGTCCTGGATACACAGGCACATGCCCTTCATGGCAACGTCATCAGCGTATGTAATTTCCTTAGTTCCCGTGTATCTGAATTTTTCATGAATTTCATTGATGACTATGACCCCACGTTCAGGGGTGCTACGATATTGATGGTCGAGTCGCCTTAGGTTGCATTATTGATTCTTCTGCTGAGCAGACATTATTGAAAGATCTCTCGATCTTCCAACATTTACGAATTTTTCGGCGCTAACAACGTCGTGTAGAGCAGTTACTACGCCTATGGCCTTCATATACGCATGGTGTGCACAGGAGATTTTATCGTGCTAGAGGTTTTTCGAATTTATGCGTTGATGAGCCTTGCGAACATCTTTAGGACGAATGGTGTAAGGCCTATTGGTCTAAAGTCTTTCGCCGTGCATTGACGAGCTTTACCTGCTTTAGGGATGAAAACTACTTTCTGAATATGTAATATGACCATAAGTAGACTGCATAAGAAGAGGTCTTTTAGGATGGGAGTGATGATATCCTTAGGTTTCTGCAGTATGATGGGAAGAATGCCATCAACACCGAGGACTCAATCGGATCGAAGGAGTCAATGACCCATGAAATACTGTTTTCGTCTAACCGTGACAATCCTGTTTTCTACAAGCCTTGGCTGCATTTTGTATATCATGGGGGAGATCTTTTATTTGATTAGATCCGTAAAGACATGCCTTTTCGAAAGATTCTTGAAATTCTACTTCGCAATAGAGTTGTCTTCATGCCGTAGGGTATGTCCAATCCAGTGCAATTCTGTCCTTTGTATTGTGATGTTTATAGGCTCCTGGGCCATTCTCAGGTCCAATTTCTCATTGGTTCGGCCAAAGAAAACCTAAAGGATATTACAAGATCTTAAACATCTGTTTACTAAAGATTGCAGCTTTCTTATGGTAATGGTGTCTACTTTCCAGTTACTGCATTCATATAGTAGCACCGATTTCACCTTAAAATACGACAGTCGCAGCTTTGTTCTCAAGCTGATAACATTGTTCTCCAGATTATGGATATCATTCCGAATGCAGTCTAAACCTTCCCGATTCGAATGCTCACATCCAGTTCGTTACTGCCGCGATTAGCCGAGACCACATTTCTTAAATATAGAAAGCTGCTAATATTCTCGGCTTCCTGCCCGACAATGTTTAGTTCGGCGCTGTTGTCTGAAATGCTTTACAGTCCTTTGTCTTTAGTTTTCACTGTATTTATTTGTTATGAGCCCCACTTTGCTTCCCTCAAATTCTAGATTGTGGGATGTACGCGAGGGACGCAGCATACCATACTAGCGAACTTTTCAAATAAACTGTCGGCACTGGAATACTCACAGTCAACCGCGAACTCCAAAAGTCAAACGATAGATATTTATGAATAAAACACTTGGAATCGGTTTTTCTTTATTTAATTTCATTTTTCTCCATTCACCTCGAAAATTCTTTTTTTTTTCCTAACGTACAAGAAAACTGCAATATCAGTGATCTCAGCTGTGTTGAGATTATCGATCTTACGTTCCGTGGTGTCTTCAGTTTCATACACTATTACCATCGACGAGATCTTCGTCTCCGCCATCATAAGCAGTCATGTTGATTTGCCTCTCCCTGCACACCCCCACTTTTTGTTCTACTGACATCCATCGCACGAACGTGTGAATGTGTCAAAACAGAATCGCGTTATATCTCTCTCCATTTCTTCTTCACGCCTAATTTCTCTTGATCGTAGCTACTTGATGTGATTTTGCCCACGGAAATTCCATTTTTGTAGACAATTGCTTGTCGTGCTTGCTTAATAATCATTCCCCTTTTCCACTCCTGTGGGAATTGTTCATCATCAACGCTTGGTTGCTTATCACCGGTTGCAGCAAGTCTGCTGATACATTCGGCGCAAATTGAAGCAATTCAGTAGGGATGCCATCACTACCCACCGCCTTGTTTTTCTTGAGGGACCTGATTGCTGTTATTATTTACCTTTTGCTGGGACCTCCGGTGCACATTCGATTCTAAAGTGTTCTCTTCATCTTGTGAGCTGATTTGCATCTGAAATCAGAAGGTTACCATTCACAAATGAGTTCCTTGGTGATGTTATAAATGGCCCTTCTGTCGCACCTATTCCCTGCTTTCTTAGCCCTAGGACTAGTTCCGATATAATGTGTCGATATAAAGACGTTTATGTCGTCTCACAGTACGCTGCACTTCTTTCATCTTCGCCCAGTATTGGACTTCTGTTTGGACAATCTTTTAATCCTTTTTCATTTGCCAAGAAAACTTTTTAAAAACTTGGCTCGTACGAAGGATGTCATAAGATGGTGATGTCGTTCTATCCCCATTTAGGTTTCTTGTCTGTTTCGGACTCTAAAAGGCAGTTTCTAAAGCGACTGCTTATCGCAATGTGATCGATGTGGTTGTCTTTTCCTATCAGTTGAGACATCTTATCTTGTGGAAGGAGGCGTTGCAGAAGTCCACAAACGGTTCACCATTGTCATTGCGGCCTCCAAATCCGTGAGCTCCCATTACGTGTTTAAACTTAGTGTTGTCTTTGCTTTGGCATTAAGATCTCCCATCACGATTACGATATCGCCATTAGGGGTTTGGTTAATGGCTTCGCCAATTGCATAGACGACATTTGCGCGTCCGGAAAGAGTTTTGAGGTATTACCCTTTCTAGCGGGTTCGACCGTTTCGCAATTATCTGGGATATCACTGTGTCCCAACCCTCATATATCGGATGCTGAAATAGCTGGCCATCTCGTTATCATGTCTGAACAGATGACAATATCTGTACGTTATATTACACTGCTCATTAGCCAGGACAGAGCTTGTGTAATCGCGAGAAGGTTGTTGGAAATTCAGATCCCTGGGCTCATGGCAATACCTTCCACTGTCTAGAAGTCTCGGAGACTTTCTCGATCTTTCCACAAAAGAGTCTCCAAGATGATCTCTTGGCTTTCCTCAGCTCGTTTTTGAAGAAGTTGAGAGCTCTCTTATAGGTCTCTCATTCCGCATTACTGCGGGTGCATTTGGTTTTATTAATCAGCATCCAGTCATTATGGCCCAGAAAACAAACGCGTCTTTTTTAATTTGATGTTATTTTAGAATGTTGTTTTCGTTTTTTTGTTCAATGGTTGCAAAGTCCACATAAAAAATCTCATAACATACAATGATATTCTACATCTAGTATTTTAAAGTAATTTTAATAAAATGTGTTCTAGGTAAAAATAGAGTGAAAGTGTTGAGAGAGAGAGAAATAGAGTAACAAAACTGAACAAAAGAAAATAATGAACGACCCTGCTCTGCTTTATGTTATCAACAGAAATAACATGGTCGTCGGTTTGAGTTTTGCTGTTCGTCTCTTCAATCCATGCATAATAACATCATTTGCATGTTCTTGGCTTGGGTTACCTGCACCATACATGCATGTATGCAAATAGGTGAGAGTTAGATGTCAACATTTTATTAATATGTACATACACATGTTTTCCTTCATTTACGTGCAGTCATACTAATAATGAATGATGAACAGTTGTTATATGTAACTCAGGGGGTGTAAGTTTCCCCCTTACTGTACTTATGGTTCATGAATTGAACAGAACTTGATATGTGACCTCGCTGAGTTTCTCCATTGAGGAATCAAGTTCTGAAGTGGTTTTTGAGTTTAAAGAATTGAGTAGCAGATTATTTACCACCGCCCTATACTTAATTCAGTTAACTTGCATTATATTACTGAAGGGAGTTACAGTGCTTGCTACATTGAAAGTAATACATCGGTGATCAGAGAAGAAGTCAATGTTGGGACTTTTCCACAATTGTGGTAGATCTATCACAATTTTCAACTCCACATCTACTACCCAAACTTCAAAACCTACCACACATTGATATTATTCGTTTTTATGGCATTTAGTGTTGCTTTTTGTTTTTGAAACCCTTCTTCCAATTTCAAAGCAAAATATGTGCAAAAATTGTAATGAATAAATGATTAAACGAAATCTACCACCCTTTTTTGAAATCTACAACTCATTTTCGTCGGGATCTACCACACTTTGAAAATGTTAAGTCCCAACACTGAAAGGATTGCCTTTTTGAAACTCTCCACTTTCTAATATCATCCGATACATGTTCTGAGACAAGAGTAAGGTCTATGACCTCTTCTCTATTGCTAACAACAAAAGTGGGGTCATTACTCAGATTGCAAATTGCCAACTTACAACTTAAAATGTATTCGAGCAGGTACGCACCTCTTTCATTTATGTCCGTACTCGCCAGATAGAATGGTGTGCGTTGGCTTCACACCCCAAAATGAGTCCAGGATCGGCTCCCTCCGACTTGGTAGCTGTACTTCTCAGGATTTCCGACGGCGTGTGTCCTACATTGTAGGCTGCCCTGAACGCCGAGGTAATATAAAGGCGTTGTGCACCTGCCTCTATGTAGACGGTCACTGAGTTTCGATCACTATAATTAATGTTCAAAAAGGGATAGCAGGTGACAGAAATAAAACAGATTTTTTAATGGTTGGGAAAAAAGAGCGAAGCTATTAAAAAAAAAACCCAACCATTTATTACGCTGGCTAAATTTACACTAAACCTTGGCTCTAGTCAAAGGCGTGTGCGCAGTAACACGACAGTGACAGAATATAACATGGCTACTAATAGATCAATAGAATATTCAATGCATTATTATATGATATAAACTCGTGTTCATGGAAACTGATAAAATTCGTGTACATGGCATAAGATACAGTGCCGACGAAAACGTCCTTCCACTAGTTCTCTTGCTGTAGGTTCTTCACTAATTCTTCTTGTTTCTTTCACTGCTGGCTCGTCTGTTCATGCTAGGATGAATCTATTACCTGGCAAACTCTCCCCATATGATATTGTGGTAGCGGAAAATTTTCACACTTAATCATTACTATCTGTCCTATGCTAAAACTCTCCTTTACCTTTCTCCATTACTTTCATTCCTGCAAAGTTAGGTTAGGTTAGATTGAGGTGGCTGACTGCCGCGCATACGGACAGCAGACAGAATGCCCTATTAGAACGCCAATAAGTGATGTGAGGTTTGGTCTGCTTAATCTGATCAAGCTAAGCGATCGTTTGGGATCGATCATAGGCCAGAGCTGTTTGGTAATGAGGCATACAGTGCCAGATATCCATTCACGGTTTGTTTGAGCAAGCGTTTCAAGCTTTAGCAGACGTTTTGTAGTAGCAATAGGCGTGAAGGGTGGGTCTCCACCCGGAAAGAGTACAGAGTTTGTGCCCTTTCTAGCGAGTTAGTTTGCTTCGCTATTCTCTGGAATGTCACAGTGTCCCGGCATCCACTTAAGTTGTATGTTAAAATACTTGGCCATTTCGTTAAGAGATAGGCGGCAATTAAGGAAAGTCTTGGAGTTAAAAGTGACTGAATTCATAGATTTAAATGCTGGCTGGCTATCGGAACATATGACGATATCTGTGCGCGATATTACATTGTTTTCTAGGCAGGACAGGGCTTCCTTATTCGAGGCTGGCGTCGGGTGTAAAGACTCCCAGTAAGATCTGTGCGGTATGGTCGTCGAGAAAATTTTCTCGGAGAGGAGCTTAGGTATGGTGTGGTCTGTATCTATGGGTATAGAGGCATACCAGAGTAGGATCGTTGAACGTCCAGACTGCAGTTCTTTCCAGCTGATCCGCGATCTTAATTTGATCACCGTACTAGCTGCTGTCTGTATGCCAATTTGTTCTATCGGTGGCAGGTTTAGGAGTATGTTTAGTGCTTCGGAGGAGGTAGTCCTTAGCGCTCCGCTAATGCATATGCAAGTCACCATCTGCACTCTAGTTAGTGGGGTGATGTTGATTTTTTTATCAAGTGCGGTCTACCAAATTGCGACGCCATACAGCAGTATGGGTCTGACCACTGATGTAAATAGCCAGTTAACCATTCGGGGATGCAGTCCCTATTTGCACCCAATGGCCCTTTTACAGCAGTAAAGAGCCCTGGAGGCCTTCTTGACACGTTCCTGGATATTTTGCGTCGCGTTTAATATAAGACCTAAGAATTTGGCGCTGTCGCTTAGCATAAAGGGATCCCGCATAGTGTGGAAGGGTCTTAGGGATTTTTTACTTCCTAGTAGAGAGGGCTAGATCAGTTTTTTGCAGATTAAAGCCTAGGCCGCTATCGTATACATATAGTCCATTTCACTAGCTTAGATAGGGCCGATTGCATGATATCCCTGATCGTTGATGTATATTTCCCAGATACTGTGATAGCAACATCATCTGCATAGGTAATGACCTAACACGAAGTCCCCTCAAGTTTTTCAAGCAGAGGGAAGAGTGCAGCACCCTGCGGTGTACCTCTGTACACAGATTTGCGGATCGTGATATCACCAAGTTTCGAGCCACTCTCTTATCTCTCTGTTATTGAGAAGACAGTGAATAAAAGTCACTTTAGGCTTTTCGATCCCGAGTCTGTTGAGTTGTGAGGTTATTGCGTGGGGTTCTATGTTATTGAAGGCTCCCTCCCAGACGACAGTGGTCGTTCTCCAAATTTCGGGTACGAGGCCTTAAATGATGTTGACCAGGCAGGTAGAGATTAATTCTGCAATTTTTTGCAGTTTTGCTGGGAAAATGCCATCAGGTCCTACCATTTTATAGGGCTTAAAGAAGTTGGTAGCCCACAGGACAGTGTTTCTAGTCAACCTTATGGAGCTGAGACGGGCGTGGGGATGACTGGTTGGAGCTCCAGTATGATCCTCCCCATCCCTACAAGCCTGGAAAGTGGGGGTCAATAAGAAGATCCAAGCTCTTCAGACTGGAGTTAGTTCAGGTTCCATCAGCCCTATGCATCAGGGAAGGCATTTTGGATGATGATGCTAGTGTTTTTCGCAGCCTGCTAGTGTTTTTCGCAGTCCCAGAGGCCTCTTCGATCTTCACACAAAAGAGTCTCCAATACGATATTTTAGCTCTTTTATAAGAGTCCCAGTCGGCATTGATTCAGGTTGTCATGGCTCTATTGGAAAGTTTCCTGCAACCTTTGCGAAGGGAGTCAAGTTCTGAATGCCACCATGGGGGGTAAGGCTTCCCCCTAATTTTTCTTATGGGACAAGATCTGACTAGAGCCCGTTTCAGAATATTAGTAAAACTCTTTACTGATGAGTCAAGCTCTGAAGGATTCAGCAGTCCCCCTGTACATGTCCCAGTTGGTTTTCCTAATGTTACGGAAGGGAGTTACACTGGGGGGTGGAGCTTATAAAGCTGAATGTGATACAACGGTGGTCAGAGAATGAATGGTCCTTAGACAACCTCCATTCCCTTCGCTGTGGTCAGAGACAAGGGTTAGGTCTAGAACCTTCTGTCTTATTTTGTTTATAAAAGTGGGTTCTCTACCTATATTGCAAATTGCACACTTGCTACTTAAAATGAATTCTTAAATATAAGTGGGTCGCCGTGGCGTAGTGGGCAAGTGCGTCGACTCCTACGCAGAGGGTGCCAGGTTCGATACCCGAATTTACCACCTTTGATAATTCACGGCCCCGCCTATTTCGAGTCACTGACAATGCTCAAAGAGTATTTCTGTCTAGAAAAAGCTTCAAACTGTAGGATTAAACTGTAGGTCCCAGGGGTGAAAGAACAATAGCACGCACAACACAAGTGTTTGCTGAGAAGCAAGGCCAAGCAAGGGTCCACCTCTGACTGTCGCGGCACCCATATTATTATTATAAAAGATACTCACCTTTGTCGTTATTGTCCGTGCTTCCCCAGATAGTATGGTGTGCGTTGGCATCACACCCTAGGATGAGTGCGGTCCTTGAACTTCACTACCACACGATTTTTTGTAAAAAAAATCATGTGAAATTTAATATACAAGCTTACCGGGTTGTGGCTCTAAGATCACTCTAGTCATGTATACGAGGCACTAATATTCTTGCATGAAATCTAATTACTTTTCTCTTAAGACTGACACTCTTTTACAATACATTAATCTTCGCAAATTAATCCCCCTTGAGCTTCCTATATCTTTCGTACCTGTCTTAACCTCCTCAACACCCGCCAACAGGGTGGTGCTGATAGTTTTTCTTTTTTTAACTAAAATTTATGTTATTGGTGGTAACAAGTTCTAAAAGAGGGTATTGTTAATTAAAAGTACATAACTTGGCCTTGGATCTCAGGAGGTTAAATGGGATCATAACGAAAAATCGACCTTCACTGGCATGTTTAGCTGTCCGCAGGAAGTTGTCTTAATCCTCGTGCTCTTTGTTACTTCTGGTTCAATCCGATTTATTTCCCAAATCTGTTTGATCATTCAATCAGTCAATATAGTCTGCCTATTAGAACACATCTCGTTGTTAATACAATATCGCCTGTCTCACTGTCCAAAGCTAAAAACTTACCGCCTAAAAAAATGGCGAGTTAAGCCAATAACCGGGATCCGCCGATGGGGTTTCCGATTCATTCTCTATCGACTGAATATCACTCTTACGAGTAAAGACTGTCCAACTAAATTCCTTTGGTAGGATCCAAAATTCATCTTCCATACATCATTTAGTCTCAAACCAAGGTACAATCTGTACTATCATCTCGAGAGAAATATCTCTTTTCTAGCTGTAACTTGCAATAAGTGTGCGTTGTCATGGGACAAAAGATTCAGATATGCGTACCATTACTGTCGGCATTAAGTGCTTTCGCAATTGCTGTGAAACTAAGAGAAGTGTTAAAAAAGTCGAAATAATTTACTTAAAGGCTGTTGTCACTAGCTCGTTCTGGTGGATCGCTGCCACAAATCGTTTATGAAACTCGCCTCATGTATTTCGAATAACGGCGTTCAGACACAAAAATTTGTCGTGACGATTTGCTGAAGCCGAAAATGCTTTGTCTAACGCAAACAAGTCTACCGTTTTGTTGTAACAAGCGTTCACATTGACTATTGGGCTACATCAACAACGGTTTTCAAACAAATTGTTGAACGCCACTAATATCATTTTGCTGGATCGTTACCTGTAGTTCTACGGCTTGCAGTTTGTACTCCTGCCTGCTGGCTTAAATTTATAACAAATCTTATAACTACTACCATATGCTCTTTGGTCGCCATCCACTCATGCCTCTGGGTGAGTGTTAATCTTGGGCATTACTGTGTATAATAAAATGTGTAGAAATAATTAACTATCGCGCTGGCATACTGTTGTCTTTCAGTGTTGTCACATGCTTTGTAGCCGGCTCTTCACCAAACAAAATCCAATCAAAACGTGGAAAAACTATTCCACTTACAGTCAAACAAATTAACTTGTACCGATAATTACCAAACATATGTAAATATAAATACGAGTGTAACCATGTAAGCATGTTTACCCTATAAGCAGAATTACCCTCTGACATTTTTTCGCTCCATTAATCTGAGAATTCGAAATTCGTTCTTCGCAAGCCCCGACTATCCCTCTGTTGCACTGTGTACTACTTGAAGGTATGTATATATTTTCCATTCTTCAAATTCCATCTCTTATGAAAATTCAGACTTTCTGCTGTAATCGCAGTCCCCCTTTTTAACATGCGCATGTTAGCACTGTACCGCTTGCCCTTTGGTCTCATAAAAAGGTACAATAAATAAATGAACAATTCTCGGAATCGATGAAATAATGTTCGTGACTGTATTTACACATGTCGGTAACTGCACACCAATAAACGAATACAACATCGGGCACACAACGGTATCGATGCCGTGTTATGTTCGCGTATGCTCATTCCGCTCATATATATGCAAAAAAATTACCCCTATTTTGTCGAAAAAACCTAACGAAGAAAGGGTTGAGTGACACACTTCACACACAACTACCGCTGTGTTTTCCTTTTTTGATGTTACGTCCAATGATGTGACAATATTCGAAAGATACTAATAGCCCGGGCTATCAGCGTGCACGATTCGCAAACCCAAATTATCGATTTTGGGAATACGCCTACCCACACCCTGCCCTGATATCCGCTTATTGTTCATAGTGTACAGAGCCGGAATATCGCCGATTGTTTATAGCATATTTTCTTTCTTCTTGGGTTATCTACCCAGACTAGTGTAGCGTATAGAATAACCGAGCTGACCATGTTAGCTAGAAAGATCATTTGTACATACATTCAACATTCTTTAGTAACCTGGCGAGTACCGCTTGCAGCGTTGATGTTTTTATCCTCACGTAGTCCACATGTCGTTTGAACCGAACTACTATACTATCGCTGAGTATCGTTTGAGAGTTTATTATAATTGGAGCCAAACGTAAGGCAATGCGATAGCCCAAAATAAAAATAAAAATTAATTCAGTTTTCAACTTATGTTTGGTGAAACAATGTAAACTAAACAGTTTATTAATGTAAATAAATTAAGTTGTCGTATTAAGAAAACTTAAAAAAAATATTTTTTTGAGGCTTCGCCTCTTTATTCAACCGATTCTTACAGAAGTTACTTAAAAACTAAAGACAAAGTGTTCTCAAACTAACTTAACACGTATGAAATGTGGGAACAAAGGAAAGATAGGAGAGTGAAATTGAAGATCTTTGTTTGTCTCTCCAGACGCAAAGTCAGCGAAATACACTGGGAGCGTGTTGGATTTTCTATTTGAAATGTGGGAAAGTGTCGGATGCTTGAAAAAGGTTTTTCTATTTGGTGTTTTTGTTTTTTTATTGTACACAATGGCTGGTACACCGAACTACGCGGAGTCTCATCACAGATCTCTTCGATCGGTAAACAACCGAGAACCTCTCTTAAAATATCAAGCTCCTTGGATGCTCTAAATTTAATAAAAATTATTACTGCGTTAAAAAATGAGCTAAAAAGTTAAATAAAATCCTTAGAAGACCAATTGTTTAGCAAATTAAATTCGTTAAAATCGGAATTTGAACAATGACTGGAATTAGTGAAACAAAACTTTAATAATACATGTCTTTCTCTTTATAAGTCAATTCAATCTCTGAGGAATGAAAACAAACTTCTCAGAGGCCAAACCGATTTTCTCTCTCGCAAGAACATTGCTAGTGATATTGTTTTGCATTGACCAATGAATGAAAACGAAGATCTCAGGAATACTTTCAAATTATTATGCACTAAGACAAATATTAATTATGTTATTTCCATTTCCTGCACCGCAGCGTAAAACAATTCTAGTGCCGTCATTGTGAAGCTTCCACGAGAAGAAAATAAAGTATGTCTATTTAAGGAGAGCTCACGTCCTTTTTCTCTTTTTATGTATTTAATAGTAAAAGATTTCTTCGCGTATATGAATGCCTGACCAAACAGAATCCTGAAATTTTTCGAAGAGCAACGAAATTGAAGAGCGCCAACCTTCTAAAATCTGTATTTACGCGTTTCGGAAGAGTGTTTGTGAAGAAAAATGGAAGAGACAATTCAATTGCAGTTTCTAACATTTCTACGTTAGTGTCAATCTCCTCAACCGAAACTACTCATTCGCCCTTTACATTTACCTTTACTTGCATTCAACGTACTTTTTCAGGAGATGCTGCTTGGGGTCATACTTAATCAGCTGACGAGTTGCCAACTCTCTTCATTCTGTTTTTTGTTTACTTTCATATGACGAACCTAATTTCTTACCGTTTTGTTAATTCATATTTTCTTTTTCTACTGTATTTATATATTTATTATATTTGTTTTTATTTATCATTTCTAATTAATGTTTGTATCTCTCAAATAACGGTTTCTTGTTACTATTTTGTTGGGTTAGGTTAAGTTTGGGTGATTGCTACCACTGTAGCAGTTGTGGCCCACTTAGATCCTGGTTGGATCCTTTGTGCTATCACTACACGGTGCTTTCCACCGGCTCCTTGTTGGGACTACACTAAAGAAAATGAAATAAACCTAGAGACTACTTAATGGTATTCTAGTGGCCTACTTTGACAAGTCAACTCCTGTGCTGATTTACAGCCAATTAGTTTTCCCAATAAACATGGCTATGTGTTATATCTTTAAGTGTGATATTTCCTCTAGGTTTCTGAGAAAGTAGTTGCCTAGTATATCTTTTCTAGTTTTTGCAAGGGCTGGACAAGTGCCGAAGAGATGAAGCGTATTTTCTTCCTCCTCCTCGTCTCTACAGGTTCTGCAGTAGTCGTTGTGGGGGGCTCCCATTCCTCTGGCATGGATACCGAGAAGGCAGTGATCAGTGATAATGCCCACTACGTTCCTTATTACATTCCTGTTTAGTTTTAGGAGTGTATTTATTTTGTAGGGAGGACCAAATATGTCTCGAAGTCCTACATGTATCTAATTCCATCCATCTCCGATTTGCGAATTCGACGACATCCGTAAGTAACATGGTGTTTATTACTTGGAGTGAGGGATATAGGGTGTCCTGATTATTTGCCAGTATCAGTCCCAACCCAATTCTTGCTAACCCGTCTGCCCTTTCGTTGCTTGGAAAACCACTATGCCCAGGTACCCAGCCTAGGGTAAGGTTGCATCTAACCGCGATCTCCCTAAGAGATAGACGGCAAAGTTTTACCATCTTCGATTTAATTGATGGTGTATTCAGAGCCTTTATGGCCGCCTGACTATCGATGTAAATGGCGATAGATAGCCCGTCTATCGGGTTCATCAGTCAGACAGTAAGCGGGCAGCCTCTTGGATAGCGAATACTCCTAGTCCGGTTCCTTGTATGTTTTTGAGCCATCTGTGTAGATTTCCAGGTTGCCTGGTTTTCTTTCTTACTATTTTGTTAATAATATGTCCAATTGTTCTATGATATGGTTTCCTTTGATACGTTCTGAAGGCGGTATAGTTATATTTTAATACCATTACTTATATTTTTATATGAACTTAAACCATCCTGGTAAAATCAGATCCGTTCTCTAATATCTCCAATTTATTCTCGTTACCCTACTTGTTTTAAATCTCTACATAACCCTTGACATGTTTTCAACTAAGAATACTACTAATGTTCTATATTCCGATCAAATAGGTATGACTAGTTAATTTATTCAAAACTTAATTTTTTGTTCATTTAATTTCTCGGTAGACCGACCCAACTGCGATACGTTTTTCAACTTTAGATGCTTTAAAGACATACATTTTACTGAACTTAGACACGTTTTTGCAACTTATATATGCGTGATATATATTTTACACCCAATTTTAACGAAAAGGTTGAAATTTTTAATAAACTCGTCAATTTCTTAGTTGATAATTTCGTGTCTGTTGTAACTAAACGTATTAATTCTGGTCCGTGTCCGTGGCATAGTAAGCAATTCAATGTTAAATTACCGAGCGTGGACGTCTTTATAAAAAATGACTTAAGAAATTAAGTCACTGTTATGTGCAATGACAAGAAATCTTATTTTGTAAATAAGCTCGAACCGAATTTGGGTTCTAAGCAAATGTGGAAAAATCTGAAAACTTAGGTGTAGTATCTGATAGTAAATTGTCTGTGTGTTCGTTACCCCCTAATGAAGTGAGTGAGTTTTTTTCTCCGGATGGTACTATCTTCTCAATTGCAAAGTTTTCTGCAGAAAATAATTTACTCTCTAAATGACAATCTGATCGGATTCAGAGTCATAGCTGCGAATCTGCTGTCCAAAAAGTTTCCTCTGATATTAGAACTGCTTTAGATGGAAATGATATTTGTGTCGTAGTCCTACTAAATTTCTCCAAAGCCTTTGACTACATTGACCATTCTCTCCTTTTTTCGAAAATGAACATTTTTCGAATTCTTCCCTTTAATTGTGTAGTGAATATCTACGAAATAGAGTACATACCGGTCATGAACTTGGTCACTCTAATCCTAAAGCTGTTCGAACGGTAGTTCCGCAAGGCTCTGTACTAGAATCTCATCAATGATATTCCAGGGATTGTTGAAAACTTCAAAATACACATTATATACCTTTCGCTTTCTATTTGGCTTAATGGATAGGATGAACGAAGATCTTGACGGTATTTTAAAATTGGTCTAAAAACAATAAATTTAAGCTGTACCCCATTACGACTGTATCTATTGTATTTTCACTCCATGAATTTTGTCTCAATAATTTTTCACCTATAGTTCTTGATGGCAACCCCATCAATGCCATCAGTTATGTAAAGTAGTTTGGGTTTCATATTAACTCCTCCCTTACATGCTGTGATGGTGTTAAAAATTCTCTACGGAAAGTTTATTGCGGACTCCGCAGATGTTGCTCTACAGCATTCTATTTGAGATCCGTGGTCAAAATACGATTGATCAAAGCCGTAATTTTGCCTCATCCTTTGTTTAATTGTTCTGTGTATCCGCTCTTAGATTCTGTTTGTAAACAAAGGCTAAATGTTGCGTTTAATGACTGTGTTCGATTTATTTATAATATTCCCCGGTCGAGCAGTGTGTCCAACTTGTCATCGTCTATTTTTGGTTTGAGGCTTGATCTATATTTTAACTTTCGGAATATCTTAAACCTACAATTTGCACAATCTAATAGAGGTAAAACTCTTATCTCCCTCTTTCAGACATCGCATTGGTGAACGATCATTTCTCGTGTCTGCAATTCGTGCCTAGAACAACCTTCCGCATGGATTACAGATAATCAATTCTTACACCGCCTTTCGGAAAGAAACTTTTCCAATTCTCGGATAACTATATCATAAATTGACCTGAATCCTTTCAACTTAAAATGATTTGACATGTTGTTTTCATATTGATTCTATTTACAGTCACATTATAAACTGCAAACAATTATTTAAAGCTGTTAAATTTAAAATACACACTTCCAAAAGACGAATTGTCTTGTAGTATTGTATTGCAAATTTCATTAAACAAATAAATGAAATAAAATAAATAAATAAATTCTCAGAGTGAAGTTAAAGATAAGAAAATACTGAGTGGAGTACAAATAAGCCACGCAATCACGGTAATAATAACAACATTTACATTATAGGATATATCGTTATATTTTAGGAAAATCGTCAATGTAGCGGTAGCAGCCTCCTTAGCTAAATACAATATAGAATGGAAAACCCCACTCCAAGCATTGGATTACGGTAGTAGCGTTCATAATAGTACGCAAAATTACGAGATTCCTCAACAACCTACCCTCAAACAGGAACAATTTTGCGATAAAAGCACTGCTTATAACGATCAACCTACATCAACAGCGATTTTGTACGATCAACGAACTAGTGACTCGGAAAACGAGCATGCAATTCAAATAAGTGATAACTTCGGAGACAAAGACGACGATGTTATGAAGACATCTATTTATCAAAAACGATATCCCAGCAGCCGAGAAGAGAAATTGCAGTACATTTAGCATACGAGAATAGAATCAACCTCAATCCAAACAATTTGCAAAAACTGTAATGAGAAAGAATAAATCGCGGACCGTTCAGTATAATAATTGAAGAAAAGGAATTTGTCGAACCTGAAGAGTCACTGTATTATAACTCGGATGTCGTAGCGATGACTGGAATGGCAGATCAAGAACCTATTGACTCTCAGAGAATAAAAGTTAAAAACCTCCTTGGCAAGAACACCAACTTTGCGTGGGGAACTGAAGGCAGCTAGCTAAAGATCCAGCTGGCTGGAGACGCTTATTGGTTGACGCCCAGGTCTACCCCGGACTGTAGCGACTCCTTAAGTAAAAAACTCAAGCAACATATTCTTCAACATAACTTACTATATTAAATGTTAAATCAAACATGAATAGTATACAAAATACCAATATTATAAATAAAAAATTATATTAACATAGAAAGGTAGAGATTTAAGTAATCTAATATAAAATGATATATTTTACTTTACTTCAAAATGTTGCTTCAAAATTAAGAATACCTAGTTTCCTTGCAATTTAATAGTAATGGGCTCATAATTGTAATATTTTTAATAAAATCTAATATCATTCCTTGTGAAGATCATCACTGGCTAGATATGATGACCAGACGCCGAAGTCAAACGAAAGAGTACCAGAAATACCAATGAACTCTGATAATGTATCAGCAATATAAACATCTATCGAATCGGTATGTTATGTTAGAGCGTATCAATTTTAATCAACATTCCAATGACCGCTACAATTGGAGATGCAATTAAACATAACTGGGTATATTGCAAAATAGTATGCAATAGAGAACGGAGGACGGTTCTCACATAGGAAGGGAAGAGATAACACAATCCACTGATAATCACTTTTCTTTTTAGAATATCAAATTCATGTCAATCGTAAATACATATCATCGAGTACCCCACGCCAGATGAACGCATAGCATACACACATCACTTGACACCACACATCCAATATTAACATACTTATCACCACATGCTACCCTAGTATATACAAATAGATTCACTATATGACAAAATTGTTAAGATAGATCTAATATGGAATTAGGTATATGTTAAGAAGGAAACGAGAAATGAGGTTAGTTGAGATTGGACAACTCCACACGATTTGTGTTTTATTAAAATTTATAAATACACTATCCGTTTATTATCCACTTTTTAAAGGAGATGAAATATGTCCTCCAAGATATTCGTCTGTTTGCTATATGATATTCCACTGTACGAAAATATTCACTCTCTCGCCCTTTACCAAATCATTTTCTCTTCCAACAAAAAAAAACATTCATATATTGAAAATATTTGTGGACTGTTGGGAAGGTGGGGCACATTTGAACACTTCTTATAAAATTTTATTTTATCACTCTTTTTTAAAAGTAACTTAATATCTTATCCTGGATATAACATATCCGCAAACTTGTTCGACTTTCCTTGATTCTCTCCGTTGCCTATCAGATTTACAGGTTATAAGTGCTTTTATAGTGATTGTGCATTATTTTATTTTCTTTTTGTTTCAAGCGTCTACACAAATTTAAATGCGCGATTTTGTAAAGGAAGGTTTTTTGTAATGAGGAAATAAATTTTAAATTAAATCACACTAAGTTTTTCAGTGAATTTATAAAAGCTTAACATTTATGCAAAAATTTATATCGTTGGAACAGGGGGCAGATATGAACAAATATGTTGGGCACATTTGAACATGCTCAAAACTCACCCGATTATATTTTATTCAATAAATCGTTTTACGTTTCGTTCAATAATTCGGTTGCTGATTATTTTCTTTTAATGTTAAGTGATTAAAGAAATTTCTTAAGTCATGTTAGTTGAGGGGCCTTTCAACTTTGGTGCGCCAAGACGCTCTTCTGTGCTTACTACTCTAATAAATAAATCGTCCACGTAAACTTCCGAGCGAATTATGTTAAATCCTTATCAGTCCTTGGATACTGGCCCTCTGCCACTTTTGCTGCTTCCATCATCATCTGGATTGATAGGGACGTGATGATGCTCTCCCAAACATTACCAGGCTTAGGCGATTGTCAGTAGTTCAATATTTTATCTTGACACTGCCACTGCCATATTCGTAACCCATTCTATCAGTTGGCTTTTAGATTTAGAATTGAATAGTTTTTTTTTTTAATTTTAGTGCGTGATTTTAAAGTGGAAAGGCTTTTCTTCGTTTAAAAAGAAGATATATTTGGAATTAAATCACGGTACCTTTTTGAAAGAGTATATTTTTTGTTTAATATTTTTGCATAATTTTGTTTTAAGTGAATAAGCAAGAGAAAAAAATCTACTTTAGTCAGCAGTTTTGGAAAAAAACAATTACGTTAAGAGGGGCTGGCGCTGCATTCGGAATATTGCCATCGACATTGTATTACCAAATTGAAAACCACAAAAGTAATAACGAGTTGCAGAATTTAAAATTTTCAAGTAAATATTAAACACAGTAAGTTTCCAGCACTAATGTGGAAAACATAGAATCGAATGGATACATAGCTTTATGAGACGACACTCAAGACTTTTAATACGAAAACCGGAAAAAATAAGTTTTTCAAAGGCGACTAGTTTTTATAGGAAGAATTTCGTTCTAATTATCAGAGAGCACTCGGTAAGTTTAGGATGAAACAGGTTTACCACAGTAGTCGAAGCCCCAAATGTGATTGCACAAGAAGGACTAAAACTAGTTGGACAATCTGTTCTGCTGAGAGAGGTCATTACTATGTGTATCATTGTGAGTCCATTTGGAAATACCATACCTTCGGTGGTCATATTTCCGCACAATGCTTAATGGAGCACCGGCTGGTAGCGTAGGCTACGATAACAGCCCATCCAGTGGTTGGATGACTGGAGTGCTTTTTATTAGTTCTTACCCATATTCAGAGATCTACAAGGTGCTCTATTACAGACATGATTTTATTAGAAAATCACGAAAGCCGTTGCTCAATTGATGTCACACACTTCTGCTGTGATCATGGTATTGACCTTGTTACTTTTCCACCCCATCATCGCCTTCATCAGCCACTTGAAGTTGCTGTCTTGGGACCCTTGAAGCAAAAACTATGGATAGCTCAAAATGACGGGCTTTTTAACAACCCTGGCAAAACAATAAGAATACACGATCTTCCATCTATTGCAAACACTGCTTATTTTGCTGCGTTCACTCAAAAAAATATAACTTCTGGCCAAATATAATCTCTGCCAAGACAGGAATTTTTCAAGGAATGCATTCACCGATAAAGACTTTCATTGTTCAGAGGTCACAAACCGAACATTAATTGAGTGTGCTAAAGTTCCAACGAATGAAGACACTGATGAATATATCCATTAACTAGCTGATGAAACTGGTCAGCCAATCGGTGAATTTATTACAACGCTAACTGACATCGTTTCACCTGAAAGTAAGGCCCTATCCGAAAGCTGCATCAAGGAGGGCGAAAGAAACGAGCACCAATACCGCCATTAAATATTCGCCGTAATGATAAAAACTCCAAACCACAAACCAAAGCGAAAAACCTAGTGGAATCCTCCTTTGAAGAAGAACAATTAATGGAACCAGTAAAAAAACAGGAATCATATTACATGAGTTAGGACAATTTAAATCAAGGCGACTTAATATTGACAAAAATAAAAATAACAGTAAAAAGTTGGTTTTTGTAGGGAATATTAAAGACAGAACTGGAAGTGTGTAAAAAATATGGCTGAATCCTTCAAGTTCTGCTTTCCTGATCTCGAGGACAACTCGCTTATCCGCATAGAAATTAAAGCCTCAACCAATTTACTCTCCAGATCCATGAAGAACATCAGCTTTGATAGCTTTTGCGCTCGATTTTTCGAAATATCGGTTGCATTGACCACAAAATAAATAATTTTCTCTGAGAAAAAAAATGATATGAATTCTGTTTTTTATGTTGTTTTTTTGTGAATCTGAGGATGAATCCTTTTTTAACTTTTTTTCATGTTCTTATTCAAATTAGGTGTTTTTTATTCACTAAAATAATTAAGATTGCTGCTCAAATGCGTCCCAGCCTTTAAAAAAATATCCTGTATGTGTCTAAGAACCTGGTTAATTAAAAAAATAATAACAAATCGAAATCTTCATATTATGAATATAATTATATGGTAAACTAAAGCTTTGTTCCATCAAAAGCATAGGTTTTTATGGGACTTGGAAGCAAAAAGTGTTCAAATGTGCCCATCTCTCCCCTATATTTGTACTTACTGGCACAGAATTTAGCGTGCATCTGCATCACGGTGGCACTTTGTTCCACACCCTCAGCCGCCAAGGAAATAATGCTACAGCTTTTTCCCATGGACATCTATGGGAAGCAGGCAGCAGGAATGCAACCGCTAGAGCAGATCACACAAGCTAGGACACACAGAATTAATCAAAAATGCTTAGATACCGACGTAGTGAGATTATACAGCGCCCGCTTTAGATTTCGATTTTGGGTACAAAACACTTATTCCAAACAGAGAAGACTGGGAAAAAGATTTATTTAGTAAATCTTACAACCTGGAAATCTACTATACACAGATGGCTCAAGAATGCAGGAAGTCACCCGACTAGGGGTATTTGCGACATCGCCGGATATATCCTTCTCCCTGTCTCTCCGGCAGCCCAACCATTGCAATGTATTCCAGGCAGAAGTAAAAGCTATCCTCTGTATATACCATCAATTAAATCCAAGATGGTGCAACCTCACCTTGGGCATAATGGTTTTCTTTTTCACCACGCACGAGAGATCTCCACGCAACTAAATCCGATCTACCAAGCTGCGTCAAAACTCGCGCGGAGAAGACCTCGTGATAGTTTCACTTCTCTTCCTGCTTCCACGGGAGTCCAATAACATGTTTTTCTATATATATTTTATATCTACTTCTTTTTATCTAATGCTATGTTTTTACTTAAATTATCGCAAAGCCCATTCGTTTTGCCTCGAGTTGTGTTATAAATACGAAGCTAATATCTTAACGTAGACATATACACATAATTTTCCACAGGAGAAGCGTGGAAATTCCGCTGAATTCGAACGGTTGTCCTTGCGCCTTGTTTATTGCTATAGCAAACGCAGGACGTATGAAAATTTAAATCCTTTGAAGTCAAACAAACACATACGGGCTTCGAGGGGCACATTTTCAAAGGGGCTGTTCGTTCTATAAAAATATAGTTTATCTAAGAAGCTTAAATTCGTTCAATTGGTCAGGCTTGAGAAATGCTGAGAGATCAGAATGGAATTCGTTACTAAAATATTTTATTTCTAAATATTTTACATATATATATAAAAATTGATGGACCAACATTTTCTGGACATGAACAAAAGAATTTAGCCTAATTTACATTAACAAAGAATATCGAAAGCTAGCAGTAATAAATTTTCGGCGTAAACTAGAATACAGTTTTCCTTTCAAACGTTATAATAAAAGAGAAGATAAGAATATATACACAATATATATAATATATATATAAGACACGTTATAGTGTCTGCTTGTGTATTTACGCCTGAAAGTCCAGCAAAAAGAGCAGTTGCACCACCACAAACGACACTGCCTGCGTTTTTCAAGTTGTGTGTGACTGATGATTTTGTTAAAATTTAATTTACGGAAAATTTCTAATGTCACACGAAAAAACAAAATAATAATTTCAATGACGTAATCAAACAAGAATGGAGTTGATGGTCATGCAAATCGGTTTTCAACTGATGCTCAAGCTATAATTTGTCCTGTGCATCCGAATAAAGATGAATGTTTTCATTTGAGTTTTTTTTTTTTATAATTTGCGCGTGCTCAAGGGATTGCTAATACCCTTATGTGTCCGGGGTCAAGACACAGCACGGGCCGAAGGTATAGAGGGAGAAAGGGATAGGAGGTACCTGTGCACATTGGTCTTTAATATCTGCGGGTTGTAGTCTGTGGGAAATATTAGGTTGGGAAGAGCATTCCACATTGGTGCAGTGCGGCTGAAGGACGAGTCTCTGAATTTAACTGTGCGTCCGAAAGTAGGCTTAAGGGTACACTGATGGGCATTCCTGGCGAGACGAGTATTGCGGGTGAATTCATGGAGAGGAGGAATGCAGTTGGCTAGCTCATTTGAGCATCGTTTGTTGAAATAACGATAAAACACGGACAAAGAAGAGACGGTACGTCGATGTTCGAGAGAATCAAATGACTCTGCGATATTGTTGTCTCCTATAAGTTTTATCGCTCGCCAGACCAGATATGAGCGATATACTCAAGCTTGGGGCGGATGTACGCCTTATAAATGAAAGCTAAATCAGAAGGGGTGAAATATTTCTTGTATCGATTAAGAAAACTTAAACATTTCACAGTATTTTTGGCGACCTCAAATATGCGATCGCTCCAACAAGCGCCATTCATGGATAATGGCTGATTATGAAGGGTTCACTTGAGTGACAGCAGACATCATTGAGTTTTTGAAGCATTGAGTTCCACTCTATTGTTTTTTCCCCAGTTAATTATGCTGTCAAGATCGGAATTTAACGTGCTTAACATACGCTGCCGTTCCAATTCTACGGCCGAAGGGCGGGGTCGTGAGTCTTGGAACGAATATGAAAAGCTAAGGGTTCTGTCATCAGCGGAGGAAGGAATTTTTATATTGTTATTCATTAATTTTCGTGGTACGTCGTCATTCCACCAGATACGGAAGTTGATTTTTATTTTTTTCTTCAAGTTATTTTTATTTATTTAATTCATATCACGTTAGTAATATTACAATTTATAATGAGTTACCTGCAAAAGCTAAGGCCTATCTGCAAGTGATTAATTAAATACATTGTTCGTTAATAATTATGAAAATATACATACATTCTGATACATACATTGTGCTTATCATATTAGTGAATATACCCTGTTTTTTTTAATAACAATCAGTATTATTTAAAAGAAATTTTTTTATCTGTGTGACAAGTGATAGACCTAGAATGTGTGCTTTGATTTCTTCTTGGCGTTTCTTATGGTTGAGTAAACATTTTAGATCATTTGGTAGATAATTTAGTATCAATGGCATGATATATTTCAGTCGTCTTGTTCCATATTCATTAACAATCGGTGGAAATTCCAGAAGTTGGTTTGTAAAAATCGGATGTCATTATAAAATTCTAGTGCTGAGGTTATCTTGAATACAGAATTGACGTCTAGTACACGTAGATGTTGTCCGCTGAGATTTATTGTTCGCACTAAGCGTTGTAGTAGATTCAGTATCTTGATACCATATCGTATACCAAACCTGCATTTGGACATTTGTATTCGTATATCTTTTTAGTTACGCCATCGCAAAAAGAACACTCTTCAACTGAATAACATGTGTTCCTTCCATAAGAAGTAATCGTCTATCAGGATTCCAAGGTATGTTATCTTTCTGACTTTTCTTTTCAAAAGGATCACTTTTCTTTCAGGTGAGTCATTCTTAAATGTAATGATAGATGTTTGTATCAGTGGTTGGTTTATTCGGCTTTCGTATGTTCATTACTTTGTTTTTTTTTTTTTTTTTTTGGGGTTTAACAATGATTGCTAGATCATCGGGATATGCAAAAACCGTATTTCTTTCAAACATCCGTGAAACTTCATCAGTGAATAGTATAAGCAAAATTTGACCAAGTTTTTATAATTGAGGTACTGCGCATGTACTTTGTTTTGAATCACTAATTTTATTGGATATTTTGACTTTTATTGTTCTTTCTGTTATGTAATTTCTAATCCGTTAGCGTTTACGAAAAGATCATCCATACATTTTCCACAACAGGTAAAATAGATATTGGCCTGTAGTTCGCTATCTCGTTCTTTGTTTCACTTATCATCACCTAGCATATTACGAAACTTCTGTTTTTATTGTTTCACAATTGGTGAAAATTTTACATCATTGAGCTTTAGATCAACTGGTCTAGTGTTGTCTTTTCCTGGACTTTGATTTGGCTTTAAATGTCACATTATTGTGTAAACTTCTACATCGCTTTCTTCTAAGTACATGCATTGTTCCAGATACATATTTTGGTGACTCCATTTTTGTACGTTGTAATAATTTAGATGCCAGCATGGAGAAAAATTCGGCAAATTCCTCAATAACCTGTGACAGGTCCTTATTGCTTGTGAAGTTTGAAATATTAACATCGTCTACACATTGCTTTGACTTTCCTAGTAACGCACTTAACACCTTCCATATATTTCTGTTATTGTTTTTAACTTTATCAATTTAGACTTTGTAGTAGTTAGACTTCGTTACTTGTAGTATATTATTTACTAAGTTACGTAGGTATTTATATTCATTCTCGTAGCTTTTATTCAGTGGGTTGTTTCTCCATTTTCTGTAGAGATTATCTCTGTACTTGCACATTACAATCATGTAATGCGTGTGTGTATTATCCAGGATTTATTGTTACGTTTCCTTATGTATGTCGTTATCTTTCTAGATTGTTTCTATATATCTGATATTTTTGCTACAAAATTATTGTATAGTGTTTCAATATCATTTTCGTAGCAAAGAGATTGGCAATTGACCCGTTCTTTACTTTGTGTGCATGTTCGTAAGGTGTTCAGTATAGTCATTGGTAATCTGAATAGTTTTTGTTGCGTACATAGTTGCGTAGTTGTCGGATCTTATAATAACAAATAAGTGATCAATGAGAGTTGATTTATTCAACAATATCAACTCTTGTTCTTTGTTTTATTACGTTCATTATTCATTTATCCTTTATTACGTTCATTATTTATGTGTATGTGAATATTCATGTCGCCTAAAACAATGACCTTTTTTATTCTCCATATTTTTATCCACTTTTGTGATAAATTTATCAATACTTAGTTTTTATTTTAACTCTTCTCGCTCACTCGTCCAATTTGTATGAATGACATATTGTCATTTATATGAGATATTGTTTTTAACACATAATGCAATACCTCCACCCATCCTATTTTTTCTTATTACGAAATTCATAATTTATTTTATTTTATTTAAAAAAGCTAACATATAATTGTTAAAATGATCATTGATCGGATGTTTAAAAATATACAAAAAAAATGTGTTTTTTCTGTTATTTACATTTGTGTTTTTAATGTGTATGAGGATTACGAGATTTTTTATAGGGTTATTTTATTTAGATCGTTTGTGGATTCTATGTAGATAGCTTCACCGTTCTTTGATTTTCTTAACAGAATCTTACCCGAAGCCTCCCACACAAATCTGCACTCTCCGACTTTCTTCTTGGTCGACTTAAGTGATTGTTCACATATGGTATTACTATATTTACTATATACGATTGTCATATATAGTTTTCTAATGGTTTAGGCATGATTTTTTAAGTTCTCGCTATATCTCACGATGATGGATGGCTTTAGTGGGTGTTTTCTGTAGGTCCTGTTGATATCAGTGATGTCTGTGTTGGTCTGGTTTATTTTGCAATTCATAGTTTTTTCAATAGCTTGAATTATTTCAATCAACTTTTCATGAGAATTTTGTTTTTCAAAGTTGTTGTTCCAGTGCATTTATTTTTATTTCCATATGTGCTATTTGTGATCTTTTTTGGCAGCCAGCTCATCATCTTCGAACAGTAGTTGGTGTGACTTTTATTATGCTTGGTAATATCAATTGTACAAAACTTTATAATGGTACGAGGATTGCTGTGAAAAAGTAATGGTCAAATGTAGCCACTTGTTTTGATTTGTTTTTATAGGAAATTTCAATGGTGATGAAATTTTGATAACACGCATTCCAACGATACCAAATGATTCGTCTTTTGAGTTCAAAGGTGTAAAATTCCCAGTGCATGTTGCCTTTGCCACAAATTTTCAAAGACTGACCTTGCGCCTTGACCTTTAATGGCGAATTGGAAATTGAAGAAGTTTAAAATCAAAAGACAAATCTGGTGGAATCATCGGAATACGCGGAATCAATACTCGTTGCTTCAATACGATTATTCATGACCTTATTGACCATTAATCTTGTTCCGTTGCACAATCGAAGCTGATTCATATTCCGAGGAAGAATAATGGGTGCACCAAACTTAAATTGTAAACTATGAGGCGGCAGTCTAAGGAATTCAAAAATTCCGTAGGATAATTTGGGAAAACACTTGAAACTAATTGTTGTTTTAAATCAAAGCAACTGCGAATCGTTTTATTGAAAACTTTTAACAGCTTTATACATATACCGACACAAAAGACACGGCTTATGTGTGGAAAAAATTTCAAGAAGTACTGAAAGTGTTTTTGCACCGACGCACAGTACACACATACGTTTACCGATTTTCAAATTCACACAAACCATATATTGACACATTGCTAAAGATATGAGAAAGTTTTGTTAATATCGATAAATGCGTTAAAGCGTGAATCGGCGACAAACATTTGAGGCTTAATTTTTATACATGTAGTATACAAGTTCTAGGCTTACCCCCATTTTTTGCAAAGAAAATATTGTAATTCCGCGCCCTCAGTCCAGAGATCTTATTATTGGGGACCCGATGGTCTTGGACTAGGGCAATATCATCGATGTCGTTGTGGAGTGGTGATGGTTAATTTGGATTACCGGAAACATAGCTATCGAGACCTCCCGTCGTTACATCCATAAATTAATAAGAGGGAAGTGTGGAAGAGGGTTGCATCGCCCTCGCGTGTTTCTCCCCAACCTTTTTGTGCACTTTTGTAGTGGTTTTGACTAAGGGGGCTAAGGACTCCTTATTTATGACTATTACAGCTGCTCTGGAGTCCCCCTACGGTTATTCAAGTTTCGCGATCTTCCAGTTGTGAAGGAAGATCGGGGTTGCATGCTTGAATTAACTGTACTTTAAATGGAGCATCGAAGGGGTATGCAGGAATCCTTCGATTTGTCCTCTTGCTTGCCTATGGTTTTTCTTATATAGGTCAGCTGAACTCTGGTCCTTGAAGAGCACAAGTTTAATGCGTCCTTGATGCCAGCCAGTATCGAAGGCGATAGGGGCCCGACCACCTTTTCCCTCATCATCTCAAGATAGAGGTCATTGATTCCCATATCAAACTTCCTCCAATGGGCGGAAAAGATGATACAGTCTCAAGAGCGATGCTCCTCAGTCTCTCAATGATACTTGCAGCGAAACGCCGATACGGGTTTTTCACGGAAGTCCCCATTACCTTCGAGTGTATGGCAGTTCCGTGTTTCGGCCGATCCATATTGGATTCAGTTCTAGGAGACCTCATGGGCCTTTGGAGGTGCTGGGTGCGGAAACTGGCCACTTTCCTGTCCTCCGGCACTTCAGGAGGTGGTTTTACTGAGCCCTTGGGGCACTAGGTTTCGGGGGGGATTAACACGTTTTACAACACGTAGGTCGGTGTTTGCACGTCCTGGGTATTCATTTTTCTAGCCATTCGAGGGTTTCCTTGTTCCTTCACTCCATGATCTAATACTCTTGGGGGTTGTCAACTGTCCGAAGCGAGAAACTACCTCTTCGTTCTTCGTGATAGAGTCAAACCATCAAGGCTTTCCGCGCCATGCCATGAGGGTTGATGCCATGGTCGCAACATTCTCTTTTCTCTTTCGTTTATGGAAGCAGGGCTGCGACCATTGAACATCTTTATGGTTCTTTTGGCATTTACGCGTTGGCCGAGGGGGCTCGGTGGCGCTATGTTGTGGTTGTCAGTACCTAATACTGTTTTCACACTGTCCAGTGTCGAATTCGCTTCCCCGGAGGATGATGTCTGAATTGTCACTGACTTTTCCCTGAGGTCTCCATCGGTTGGTAGCATAAGGCCTGGCAGCACTCCCAATGAGACTGTTCCCCGCCTGCGCCGAATTACTTTGGCCAGAGGAGTGTGGCGGTAGGGAGAGGGGGGTGCAGAGGAGGGGGACGGAGGGTGGAGGGGGATGTTAAGAGTGCTGAAGCACAGCGGATCGGTCTTTGTGCGGATAGCCAATGTTTGTTCCTTGCCCTCAGGCTTTTCCGTTAGTAAGCTTAACGCGCGTTGCCGCAGCGGTGACGCTGCTAATGCGGGTTCTCTCGCGGAACTCATTAAAGGTTTATAAAAGAAAGGAGTAATTTTCGTGTATAACAACTATATTCTTAAAAAGAAACGACGTTTTTGGAACATCCTTTTGTTGATAATCGGTTAACAAAAGGTTTATTTAATTTTGCCGCTCATTGTATGTCTCGGATGCAACGCTCCATATTTCTGGAAACCTTTTTATTTCATTGAGAAAAAATTCGTTAATGTCAGACGTCTTTTTTCGAATTTTAATGAGCGGCAAATTGACGCACGTGTTTACTGCTCAATAACAATCTTTACTGATAGACGCCCCTGCGTCTGTGGTGGTGCAGCGGTCTCGCCGAAACCTGCGAGTCTTTTTATTCACAAGAACGATGCGCGATTCCCAAGCGTCATCGCACATGTTGAGTCCGGGATTTAACCTGAACCAATACATCCGCTTAACAAATCTATATACTTTAAGTATTCTCCATAAAGTGGATTATTGACCACTGTTCGATTCCCTTTAACCTCTCCATCTATTGCATAAAATATTGTATGAAATGAAATTTCTCAACTTCCGCTCAACAGCAATGACATTATTCTTCTTAAGACTTCGGTGTGTCTTGTTTCTTTTTTCTTCAACGGCTCAACGTAACATTATGTATTTGGTGCATTCGACGGAGTATAGTTCAGATGATCAATACAGAACGAATTCTTCGCTTAAAACTGAGACAGTTCTTAAAAACAAATTTCGAAAAAGAAAAGTCATATAAACAATAATAAGTGGAAAGAGTGGTGCAAATGTGTTAAAGAAAAATTAGCGAAAGTGACAGTGATAACGATTCAGTAAATATGTCTCACGAAACTTGAAAATTCCCTTACCCTTAGCATAAACGAGACTAGAGTTCCTTGGTGACCATAGTTATGCTCTCAATTCCTTTCTACGGGAAATTGATACTCTTTTGCCACTTCTGGATATCTGTCAACAGGCAAAAGACTATGTATACCAACGTATAACCATCGATAATATGCAAGGACTAGTTCTGGAAGTTGATCGACAACTCGGCGAAGGACTCCGATGGAGTGATATAAAATCAGCACTTTTGCAGTTCAGGAATCTTACCGCCAACTTTATCACAAAGAAACTTCTCCATAAGAAACAATAATGTAAGTGAATATTTTATGATATTAAGAAATATATTAGTTAAGTTAAACGAGAAATATGAATATGCTCAAAAAAAAAAAAACACAGCAGAGCTTAGCCCAAAAAATAGTGAAGCAATTGTATTAAGAGCTTTTTAAATAACATTGATGTTAATTTTGCGTCGGTTGGCATAATTGGGAACTGTACAAACTTACGGGAAGCTTTTGCTTTATTGGAGAATGAAGGTTTAATTAGAGAACAAAAAATGTGAATGAAATATTTCCCCAGTCATAATTTTCCTACTCAACCTCACAAGCACAAGGTTATCAACAGCCTAGACAAAAATTTAGTCAACAAAATACTAACCGTAGACAGAATTTTAGTAGTAATTGCAACAAAAGTATTCAGTAACCAGTGATAATACATTCCAAGATAACCTTAATGCGTTCCGAAATCGTAGGCATGGTTTCGCTAGTCATAGGCAAAATACTTGACAGGCAAGAAATAGTTATAGTATTAGTAATAATAATACAAACAATGCTGAGGCACTGAGTGTTGATCATTACGAACATGATGTACATTTTCGTTATCCCCTACCAAAAATATTTACCCATAGTATAAATTACAATAGGCAATAATAAACTGACATGCCTTGTTGATTCAGGGTCGTCTATTTCTTTGCTGGATAATACAAAACTACCGCAATTTAAACGTGAAAATCTTAATTATCCCATAAGACTAAAATCTCTTAGTGGCGAAAATTTAGCATACGAACAAATAAATATTTCCGAAAAGAATTTAGAGAAGGATCACTTATAACCTGGAAACTTATTAATTTTGAAGGGAAAACTTTCGATGCAATTTTAGGACAAAACATTTGGGGACCCCTATAAGCAATTGTAGATATGAAGCAGGAAGCCTTGACTATTTATAACAACCTAATCAAGTCCTTTTAAATACTATAAAATTCACTCATTGCAAGAATCCAAATTAGATGAAAATATTAATAAGGAAGTTAGACCGTAAACATATGAATACAGAAGAACGGGAGGAACTTAGGAAACTCGTTAAAAATAACAAAGACTTTTTCCAAGAATACTATAAGATTGCACATACTCACAATATACAACATGAAATAGTAACTACTACATAAAAGCCAGTGTATTCCAAAATATACAGATAATCTCAAAATAAAGAGGAAGTAAACAATCAAATCGGAGAAATGTTGGCGCAAGGAATAATTACACATAGTAACTCTCCATACATCTCACCGTTATTGATCGTTCCTAAGAAGATCGATTACTGCGGTAGAAAAAAATTGAGAGTAGTATTCGATTCCAGGACGTTACCGTGAGCGATACATTTCCTATCCCTAATATAGAATATATATTAGGAAAATTTAGGAAGAACACAGTATTTTACAACGTTAGACCTCAGCAAGGGATTTCACCAAGTTTTAGTAAAGGAATGTGATGGAAAGAAGACGACATTTTCAACGCCGTTAGGACATTATGCCGTTTGGGTTTAAAAACGCACCGGCAACATTTAAAAAATTAATAAATTGTATTAATTTTCAGAATTACCAATTCTTATGTAGAATGGAACAACAGGTCAATTCATTCAGCAATAAAAGCAAAACCGATAGATGTATTGCTGGGTAAAGTTGATAAGCAATACATATCAAAATTGTTAAAACAAGATAAAGAAAAAATTATAAACAAACGAAATGAGAATTGTGAAATATATCGGCGAACTCATGAGGAGGGGTATGTAAAAAATTACAAAGAATGGAATACTTAAAAACGATCATGGAAATATAATATTTGTTATTAGAATTCCAAAGAAAAGCATTTGAACTTCATAAGGCTTTACTTATGTTGGTGGTCAAGAAAATATAAAATATGAAAACAAAACCAATAATTATGTACAGTACACTTAACTAAAAAACCTACAAATTTGTAACAATGCCGTATTAAAAACAAACTGTACAAACATTTTCAACAATGCATCTGAAATCCTAGAACTAAGAGAAGCATTAATTTACTTAAGAACCAAATAAATGTTAAATTTACTGGTACTTGTGATTTGAGGCAAATAATCTTGGCACTTTTCTCATAAATTTTAATAATTGTTCAGTAAAAAGTGATAGCCATATTATAAGCAATAATATTGAAAGTCTTCCAGACTATTTCAGCCCTGTTTTAACCACAAATAAAAAAAAAATAAAATGGAACAATGGAAAATCTATATCTCTTATTAGTCATTAGTTTTATTCGTATTCTGCAATCTTTGTCTTAGAGAATAAAAAGTTGAACGTTTGAATTAATACTATAGTGGGTCCGGAGAGCCCACAATATGTGATGGGAGGTGTTACGTCCCGGACGCAACCTGAACGAACACGCCCGCTTAACAAATCTGTTCACTTAAAGTATTTTCCCTAAATTGGATTATTGACCACACTTCGATTCACTTTTAATATCTCTATCATACTAATCATTTCCTGTTTTCCTCCGGTAAACAACATTATCCAACTTCGTATACTGGGTGATGTGCAATTTCCCAAATTCCGTTCAACAACATTTTGTATTATATTTATATATTATTTTCGCGTACCTAGTGCAGAAAAACTATATTCTTAAAAAGAAAATACGTTATTGTGTACGTCCTTTTCTTGATCATCGGTTAACAAAAGGCTTATTTCATTTTGCCGGTCATTGTATGCATCGGAAGCCACGCTCCACAATTTTGTAAAACCCATTTTATTTCATTGATAAATAGTATATGGAGCTTGTAATATACAATTTTCTGAAGTTTAATTAGCGGCAAAATGTCCTATGTGTGCACTGCTCAATAACAAACAATGTTCTGTCTGCGGTGACGCATCGGTCTCTCCGAAACTTGCGAGTCTTTTTAGTAGCTGCGTGTGTGTCCACCACACAATTTATTTGTCAGTACTAAGACTCAAATGCGGTGATTCTGCACCGCTTTAAAACGACGCATGTGTACACAGGACCTTAATTTGTCTACTTTCCAGAGTTCTGGTTTGGTTTGAAGCCAACGTGTCGTCTGCTGGCAGTTACGTATTCTACTGCACAGGGAGGTCACAGACTTACTGAGTGTTTGAATGAGCTGGTAACGGAGCAACAATCATCATCCTCATTGATGGAGCCAGTCAGGTTGACACCTTCCACTTCGCTACCAGCTACATCCGAAGACTGCCTAGCTAGGGATTGGAAAAGGATATCCTCCTTCTCTTCCATCAAGTCGGTTTTAGATTGATTTCTGGTGCCCGATTCAATCGCACAAGAGCTTCGTGAAGAATTGGTTTTGGTGGAACTTATTTTGTTCCCACGAATAAGGGGGAGAAGAAGTCACACTGCACTCACGCCCTGTATGCGGTGAAGATGAATTTATAAAAACCGGATTGCCTGAAGGATTCCGGAGACACTGTTAGAAGACCTAGAATTGCGGATTTTATCGAGTTGTTCCCGTCTAGATCCGCTATATTGTAAAAGCAAGGACACATAGTTCAGGATATGTCACGTATAGCGGTCTTGGTGTATAATCCCTCCCTGATTGACTCGAATCTCATCTAGTAAACGATAAGTTATATCCTTCTTAAAAACATAATGGCTCTAAAAGAAAGTAATATCGATTTTAGATTTTAATTGTATTAAAATGTGAGTTTGGATTATTTTCAATTTAGGGTTACAAAGGTAAGGATTTTGAGCATAGTATACAAGGGGAAGTAATCATCTTTTCCAAATTACCCTTGAATATAGAATTCCCATGAATTAGAAAAAAATGCTAGTGAATACGCTGTGAATTCATGTTTTTTGCAATGAATTCTTCTGAATACAACGAAATACTTCTGAATTCGCTGAATTCAGTTGAATTCTAATCGGAATTCAGAATTATGTAAGATGGAATTTATCAGACAATTAAACGATAAAAAATAAAAATTCAATCTTGAGGTTATATTACACAAATTTTCCGATTTTGTAATCCATTTACGTTGATAGTGAGACCGAAAAATTACGTTACAATCGCATATAATGGGAAATGTCAATGTATTCATAAGCATAAATTTCAAGCAAGTGTAATCCATTTACGTTCAAGTGGTTCGATTGCTGCGTTACTTAAGGTATATTTCCCTTGTCTCTTGTTCCCACTTAAGTATGAAACATTAGGAATATTACCAATCGCTGTTCCGTATTGTGGGATATCAAATAAACACCAATCATTAAGGGAAATATCTGACTGATTGACACATTCATCTTCTTCAATGCGTGTAGGCGCTGTATTTGAATTAATAAATCTTATAAGCCTATCCGGGCTTACTTTACCACAGTCGTTGTTGCCCATCATTCATAGAAGTATTGATTTTTTTGTTGTTGTTGGCGAGGGTTTTTATTGAAGAACTTGTAATAATTATGCGGTGGCAATCCAAATAAATTGTATAGTTCTGTACCATCCTCTGACGCGTGCACTTGTCTCCATCGATGCATCACTTGACTGCAATAAAAAACCACTCCACTGTCAAAGTACGTTCGGTTCACTCCATCTTGCTGTTAGGGTCTCCCTCTCAGTTTTGTTGTTGCAGCTGCGACAATGCGATTTATGTGGGATTGCCTAGTTTAATAAAAAATAACAATACAATTTTTGATATTGCTAGCTTTAAAATATATCTTCCTCAGACCACCCAACGCAGCACATGATACCACCCTGCAAAACATCCCAACACAGCTCACGCATAACACACACATGTTTATATACATATCAAATATCAGGATCATTATGAAAAGTTAGGAGATTGATTACAATTTGTAATCTTTAATCAGATTACATTCAATCATATTAATTAACAGACTTCAAGTCCACATTTCCAATACAGCACACATCACACCAACAACTTAGACGTGGCACATGCACACAAGAAATATTCAACTGTTAGTGCGATGTACAGACATCAGGTGCATGGTCTGGTCGATGATTTAGCATATATTGTTTTTACACAAATAACGTGTAAACAATTGTGCGGAGTGAAGAGTAATTTTACTCAAATCCCATTTTTTATTGTTTTTTAGAGGACAGAGAAATGTATAAGACCATCGTTTGAATATGAGTGAAATCATTTTGCCTACGCCAATAAACACAACAACAACGCAGCAGTTTGGTCACAATGCCTCTTCATTTGTAATCTTATGCACCCACCACCTTGTAGTAAAGTAAGACATAACTCGATTTGTATTCGTATTCAACAACATGTTGGCAAGGGTGAATTGGAAGAATGAAAATGTATTATCACTCTGAGTGCTTCCGCATATATTTGAGAATAAAGACCGCAATATTTTCCCGAACTCACTGACGAAGTAGTGCCTCGCGATCATAAACGGCCCACTAACATTTTCTCCAACTGGTAGTACTATTAGTTTCATATACAATAATACAATGCAATCCTGCCCAATAACGAAATAGAACATAAAGAAAAATTGAAACAGAATATTACTCCAAGTTGCACTGTACCCCATTTTCTGCATATGTTCAATTGGGATCACCTATACATTAATAAAAACAATACGCGAAACCTGGATTACGAATGAGTATAAACGGCTATTTAAATAAAAAGATAAATGCAGCAAAACAAGATTCTATAAGAGGAACATTCTTGATGTGAAAACTAACCCTAAAGAAACATGGAAGTTAGTAAATACAATCCTTGGGAAAAAAGACAGCCAAACTAGACGAGTTATAAAAGCTACGAAACCTGAAAATCTGGCCAAGAACTTCGCTTAAGAAATATCATCATAAATAGCTAACACAGTGCATATTTGCAATTTCAAAACTTGTAGTAATAGCACAGATAGCTCTAATTTATATATTCAGTTCTGAAAAAAGTCACAAAAGGAGAGGTGGAAAATATTCTTACTTCTTTAAAAGTTAATAAATCGGCAGGTGCTATTAGCTATTAGCACCTGTCATAAACAAAATCATCAATATAAGCATGGAGCAAGCAAAAGTGCCATCAGAACTAAAAACATCAGCTGTGCGTCCTATATTTAAATCTTGGGTTAAGTACGAAATACAGAACTACAGACCAATTTCTATTCTTCCTGTGATAGACAAAATTATCGAAGAAGTGGTCTACAAAAGGCTTTATAACTATTTGGAAAAATACAACCTCCTATCACATAACTAATTTGTCTCCGAAAAGAAAAAATCATAAACCGACTGCTTGGAGATTTTACAAATATCTTAAACACCAGTCTGGAAAAAAGTCATTCGTACATAGCTAGCAGCTTGCGATCGTATGTACTCTGGCGGTGGTGTGTTGGTGAAAGTCGGCGACTGAAAAATCCTAATGGCTGCTATTGTACGTCGACGAATTGATGAACTACTGCACCCATAGCCGTATCGGATGCGTCAACACTGAGCGACAATTTGGCGTTCATTACCGGATGTGCGAGAACAGTGGCGTTTAACAGATCCTGCTTGCACTTTTCGAAAGCATCCTGTGCGTTTTTTTTCCTGCAAGCTTCTGTAGCACTATTTGAACATTCACGGCGTTTGGATTAAATCTTCGATAGAATAATCATTGCCAAAAATCGTTTTAAATCCTTTACCATCTTGCGTTGCTTGAAATCTTATATTGTTTGAGTATTCTCTTTATTTGGTAGAATGACACGACAAATGTTACTTCCTCTTTTCTAAGGTTTCATTTGGATGGGTTAATACTAAACCAATTGATCGGAGTCGATTAAAAACAGGTAGCAAATGATTCTCATGTTGCTCAATGCTTTTAGATGCAATAAAAATGTCATCTATATACAGGAATGGCATATCAAAATCCTTCAAGACCTCATGCATTACTCGTTGAAAAGTTTGGGCTGCATTTTCGAAGCCAAATGTAATAGCTGCCTTTGGAATGTCGGATGGGTGGAAAGGTATCTGATGGTATGCTCGCTTCAGGTCTATTGTAGAAAATATTGTGTTTCCGTTAAAATATCTGTAAAGTCTTGTATTGTTTGTGAATTTAGGGGACGATAATTTCCGAAGGAACTCCCCGTTTGTCGTTTTTTTATGTAACTAGACCAATTACTTTTCGATGGAGCACAAATACCACGCTCCATTAGATATCTAACTTCTTCCTTAGCAGCTTTGAGCTTTTCCGCTGGTAAACGTGTAGGTCTTGCAGAAGCTGGTTGACCTTTCGTTCCAATATAGTAATGTTATATCGGTGAATTTAGATAATGTATGTGGTTCGTTCGTTTAAATTAACTGCTTTTTTGGTAGAATTGCCCGTGTTTCCAAGCTCGTCATTCCGTCTATGAGTTTTCCATTCTTTAAATCGATCAGCAGACCATAATACTTGATAATAGCATATCCGATTATAGATGTCTTAAAGAGGATCTTCTGTGGATCTTCAATTGAAGTAGGCGTTCTGGGATCTGGACAGAACTGATTCTTATATGGAGTCACGGGTGTGGCTATCAAGGACACGTTCGATAATCTTAAAGGTCAGGCAGAGGTCAGCATTATTGCCCTGAAGTCTTCCGCGCTTTCATCGGCATGTCTGCTCATCTTAGGGATGAAGACTGCCCGAACTTGTTGCCGGATTCGGTTCTATAAATCGGAGGAATTGCTAGGTTTTGCAAGTTTTGCAGCATAATGGGTAGAATTCCGTCTCGACCTGGTGATTTATAAGGAGATAAGATATTGATGGCCCATGGAAATGTATCACATGTAATGTCGGATGTAATATTTTTCAAGATTTCAGATGCGATCATTGAGAGTCGGTAGCCTCAGACATAATGTGGAATGTCACTAAGAGATCTAAACATTATCCTATGACTTGAAAACCAGATAAAAGCTTATTAACTTTTATTTCACTGGAATTCGAACCAAGCACCCCGCTAACCAGGGACAGGCACTTAACGAACCGCGTCATCCAGTCTCTTTAGTCTTTGTCTAAGCCGTCGCTTGGATTTAATGATCGATAGATTTTAAATTGGGCATCTTCTCTGTGCGGGCACTCTTTTCACTTATTTTGAGAAGGAGCGAGAGCGTGTTGTTGCGAGATTTCTCTGCCTTGATGAATCTCCAGTCATTCATAGGAACCGATTTGCTGTTGAGTTTTAAACAGCTAAGCATACTGTCCTTATCTAGGGTCGTATGAGGGAGGCAAATACGAATGCGAGGTCTTCTTGGAATGTCCTAGGATGAGCTTGAGTTTCAAGACGTCACGGATCTTGTGAACGCACCCGCAAAAGAAATTCTTGGAGAATCGATATTCGCATTTGATCATCGGATAACATCTGATGACCTCAGTGGGGTCAAAAAGGGGGAGCGGTACCTCTTGGTTGTTGAGAAGGTCCATTATCGTCTCTGATAATTTGGCCTCAACGGCCCCCATTGTTGGACAGCTCGAGGCTTAGGGCGAACTGGCGATCAGCTCTGACGACCTCGCTAACAGAGGGAGTGTAATGGAAAGCAATAATTGCTGTTCATTAGCTAAGAGCGAATCTCTTCGCTGTGTATGTCCACCTTTACCTATCTTGGCGCTAAGTAAAACACAGGTAGTTGACAATACCGACTTAACAGATTTGTACCTGCATGAACGAAGCTTGGGCCGCTGTTGTTTTTACATCGCGGTCTCTTACCAACTTGAACAAAAATATGGTCTTTGTTCCAATCTGGAATTTTATTTTCTGTGCTAGGAATCTGCGTTCATGAATCCCGAACCGTACTGAAATGTGAACAGCTACAACGATAGGAAAACAAACTTCGCCTAGACCAGTGGAGATATAATCATGGTCTTCGGCAATCCAAACGATTAAACAGGCCTTATTCATATAAGAAAATACTTAATCTTAATAAAGAAAGCATAATATTGCTAAGAATCTTATTCACTCACCATTGCAGCCTGAATAAATGAAACATGTATCTTAACAAATTAAACATGTATCAAAACAAAGTTTTCCGACTTTGCGTCGAAGATGACGAGACTTCTGACCACATATTGTTTGAATGTTCGCCACTAATCTGGTTAAGAAAAGTTATCTTCCATACGGAGATACTAACTTCAGTAGAATTAAAAAATTCCACTACAAAGGAATTCATTTCTTTTGATTTAACTCCAACCCTTCGATGCCATAGATCTATCCTGGTCGCGGTGTCGTTGCTATCACGGCTACGGGTTGTAAGAATAGTTATTAGTAATAACGTTTTCTTTATTGCTAAACATATTTACAATAATTGGCTTAGAACTCAGCTTACACCTAATTGGTTTATAATAATAATAATGTAATATAATATAATATGGGTGGCGCGACAGTCCGAGGTGGACCTGGGCCTAGCTTCTCAGCAACCACTTGTGTTGTGCGTGCTATTGTTCCTTCACGCGTGGAAGGGACATACAGTTTAATGCCGACTCCGAACGGCGTAGTTGAAAAGCTTTTTCTAGACAGGAATACTCTTTGAGGATTGTCAGTGACTCGAAAGAGATGGGGCCGTGAATTATGATAGGTGGTAAATTCGGGTATCGAACCTGGCACCATCTGCGTAGGACTTGACGCACTTACCCACTACGCCACGGCGACCCACCTAATTGGTTTAGAACAGGATAATTGGTTATACATTGAGTTATTGAAAATTTACACATTTATCATCATTACGAGTTATTATTAAGCCTCTTTTATTTTTGAGACGCCGGCTTATTCATGTAGTCTCATAGTAGAAATAGGCGTGGGAGGTAGAGCATAATTTTTAAAAGCTTCTTCTGAGCAACTTGTAGCTTTTTTATGTGTGATTTGGCACAGGCACAGGGCATGCGAAAAGTATGATGGGTTGGAAGATAAACTTATATAAGAGCAATTTATTGTTTTTGGTTAATAACAATTAATGGTTTATAAAGGGAAAAGGCACTTTTATGACTAGATTTGTTATGTTCAGATTGTTTCTGACATGTTCACCATAGATCAATCTCTGGATACTTGACAGAAGGGTCCAACGAAATGTCATAATGTTTTATCCTTAACCATCCGTTGGGTGAAAAGCTTTTATTTTTTGTTTGAAAATAGCTTCAGTTTTATTCCCATCTATGTTAATCTTCCAATCCGATTAGTATTCTACCGAGATGCAGTTTGGAAATTATTTCCTACGACACAACCTAGCGCATTTCAGTTGTAAGTGGCGGTATTATCCGCAAATATGGCAATTTCATAGTTAAGATTATTGGGTAAGTCAGCAACAAATATAACATAAACAACGGGGGCCAAAACAGACCTTTGTGTAACGCCAGAATGACTTGCCTTAGTTGTGGAATGCCTTTCATTAAGATAAACTTTGAACATTTTTTTATCTAGAAAGCTTTTAAGCAGTTGAATTAGATACATAAGAAAACCGAAATTCTGGAGCTTATATAGAAGTCCATTATGCCATTTTGAGTCGAATATTTTTCTGAGTCAAGAAAGATCAAGCCTGTGACCTGTGGCAAGCTTTTGCCTTACATATTTACATATACGAATCACTTGATGTGATGAACCATATCCTTGACGAAAGCCAAATTATTTTCCTTTATAATTTTTTCAAAAACCTTACTAAAGCCACTTAATAGACTTATTGATCGATAGGTAATAGCATTACTTAAAGGTTTTTCATGCTTGTGAACATATTTCACTTGGTTGGAAAATATTTTCCAACCAATAAAATTTCATAATTCCAAAAAATAAAATTTGAAGCAAGAATTGATTATAAAACATAAGAAGACAATACCTAATAGAGTTATTCTAAATATTTCCAATGGTGGAACGGACATGGAACGTTTTTTCGATCGGAACTAATTCCGAGGATACATACCCAAGGAATATTTCCTTGGTGTATATATATTGGTATATATATATATATATATATATATATATATATATATATATATTTCAGTTGTAAGTGGAACTATATATATATATATATATATATATATATATATATATATATATATAGTTCCACTGAAGGAAAGTGCTATTTGGATGTGTTCCCAACTAGATTAGAACAAAACAAAGTTTTATTTTATTATTATTAAAATTTAGCTTCTGTATTCTCAACACAATTTTATTGAGAATGTAAAACTATATTTGTCTTAGAAACACAAAGAAAACATATCAATATTCCAATATACGACTGGCGCAGTTGGTTGAGTGCCTGTCCTTAGTTAGTAAGGTCCTCGGTTCGAATCCCAGTGAGAAGTTTAAATATATCCAAACAGAAAAAGGCGCCAGGCGATATGCAAGAGACGAAATATAAAATGTTCATTCTAATCCAGTTCCACTTTCATGCCAGTAAAAGAACTACTACGACCACAATACATGATATCACCCATACAGTATATATCAAATTCGTATAAAAATTCGTAAAGTAGTAGAAGTATTTCTCTACCACCATCCATGTCCGAACATGTTCGGACTTAATTTTCAATCTGGATTATATAATATATATATATATCTGGTAAACAGATCTGACAATGGAGCGCACATTCTTTTCGCAGTCGGAACTAGATTCCGGAGACATGTCCGCAGATCTACGTAGCTCCACCGATATGTTCGGATTGAACCAAGGATACATGTTCGTGGTGCTTTGTTCTTCCATGTCACATGTTTGGTAAGCTGGGCAGTTTGGTTTGTATGTATAGCTAGTTTTACACTCGCTAAATTATTTGTCGCCCTTTCAATGTTGCTGAGGCCAAAGGAATCACACAAGGAAATTACATACACATTGAAAAAATCTTGCATAAAAATGCTTCTGTGTAAAAGCAGCCTAAGGAGCCTGCATGAGTAATTCTTACATCATTTGTTGGGAAAAGAGCTTCGATCATACTTACACATAAAGTAAGAAAAGTAAAACTGTCGCTGTTTGATGAACTATATGCACTATACTTATATTTACTTGTTGAACATGCCGGAACTGTAAGACCTGTTTAAATAAACGATTGGAACTAATTCCGACAGTGGGCATAGTTCAGGAACTACACAGATTCGGAACTACCCAACTCTAATACCTAATGACGAAAGTTGTTTAAGAGCTATGTTCCTAACGCCATACAACCCTGGGGACGTTCGATTTCGCAGATTCTTTCATATGAAACTGAATATCGTCGGAATTTATGAGGCACCTAACACGTACACGATCTGTGATGGTTTCGTTTTGATGTATAGCGTTTTGAACTTGAGTATCCATACCACTGGGCTTTGACAGTAAGGGAGTGTTAAAATTTTTGGAGAAATTTTCAGTAAACAATTCAAACTTTCATTCATCAGATATATCTATAGGTGATGGTGTTTGAAGATGGGGAATGAATTTATGTTTGTTCTTAAAAAGCTTTGTTACATTCCAAAATGGCTTACTATTGTAATCAAGAGTACAAAACGAATTTCTGAATTTAAATATTTCTGCTTCTATTAGGTGTTACAATATATTCATACGTGCACGAAAAATGTCAAAGCGCTGTCATTTTCTCCTAAAATAATTTCTATCTTTGATTAGGCTTAGAACGTATCTCGGAAGTGAGGTAGGCACTAGTATGGCTTTTTTAGGTACAGCTTCCGCAGTGCTTTCCATTATGGAAAGTGTACGCTTTTCAATAGTATTGTCATTTGCTGAGAGCTATTTATATCATCTAGATGAAGAGAAATATTTTGATGACGGGAATTGAGGTTACGCCGAAACGTTTTCCAGTTGGCATTTTAAAAACTTAAATAATATATGTCTTCAAACACACTCTGAAAATGGATTTGAAATCTTATTGGATGGTGATCAGAACAAAGCGCATTAAAACAAGTTTGCTGAGTTACTATTCCATCCGAATTTGTCATTATTAAATCTAAAACTGATGGCTAACCTCTATTGGCTGGTGAAAAATATTTTGGACTGTTCGGGTATATTATACACTCTTACAGGGTAACTCCTGCAAAGATCATTCAGAGTATTACCCCACTTAACTGCTCTTTAAGAACCCCAAGAACTATGTCTGCAATTTCGATCTTCTACAACCACAAATTGATGGTCACTGGAAATTAATTTTCTTAAATCACTGATAATGATGAACTCCTATTATACTTTTTCCCAGAAAATAAACAGAGTAATTTTTTTATTAGTAGAATTATTAGCTGCTTTGATTTCTATTCTGATTGCTTCAATAACCTTTGTATTGCTGTAAGGTACTAATTTGTGCGCTAGTACCTTTTTAGTAACAATGGCAACTCCACCTCCCCACCTATTGCTCCGATCTATGACAAGTATAATTATTGCGAACAAATGGTGTGCTTGAATTTATCCTAGTTACACATAGAACATTGAAAAATTCAGTACATTTGTGTCTGATGCTTCTAGCATCCCAAAATTTTAGTGCAAGCTGAGTAGCAATTATATTGCTCTTACTTAGTTTTACACTGACTGAACTTATTGATTCCATAGTGAGAGCACATAATTCCACTTGAGTGAAGACATCACTCTCTTTATTCGCTCTTACATTCGGAGTACGCAGAGTAGCAGGTGCCTTGGGCCGTTGATGCAGTTGTTGCGATGTATGTACAGTTGTTGCCTTTAGAGTTTTGCTAAGAAAAGAAGCAGAATCACTAGTGCTTTTGATATTTGGTATTGTTCTTTTAAATAATTGTCCTATAAGCGAGTATGAGAACGAGATTTATTATTTGCAGTCTCTCTTATTTGACAGTACTTCACGTGACTAGGACAGCTGATTTCCATCGATTCATGGTTATCTTTGGAATTTGCACATTTGAATAAACCATTTGACTTACACTCTTATGGCTTTCACCACAATTCACGTAGAAGGTTTTAACGAGACAGTTTCGCTCACCATCGCACTGAAGTCAGAAAGATTGGTTTAATGCTGGTCGGTAAGTCAGCAGATTTCATAGAACCATTCAACACATATATTATGTATATAATGTCGTTATAATGTTCGTAATTTTTCTTTATTAGCTTGAAATTCTTGCGCTGCAATTCGAATTTGAGAAGTTCACTTTTAAGAAGAGATTTCATATACATCGAGATGTAAAGGAACAACCTTGAACGCTCTTTCCTTTTTGGAATCGTGTGTGAATAATAGAAATTTTTGTTCATTGCAATGAACTGCAAATACTATTATAGTATTCGGCGGATTCACAGATAAGTTTATAGAAGTCCAAACATGGGTAACATCTTAACTTCTAATGAATTTGATGCTCTATCCATTTTTATCTCAAGAATTGTGTCCCTGTATCCTCTCACTGGAATTGCCATTTCGGTTGACACCCGAAGAAAGCTGTGCCGAAATCTTTGCTGATGTAAAGAGCTAGTAAATGAGCCCACACCTCTCATGGACTTGTATCTCACCTCTCATCCTCACAAATATTCTGTTGACATATTGTCACCTTTGGGTTCATCTGACCATTGTGTTGTATCAGCTAATTTCTCGTTGGGACCACACGTAGTTTGAGAACAAATTCCTAAAAGAACAGTACTGCACTTCTTCGTCATTTCTTCGATAGCGACATGGATGCCGCTGCTGATACTTCAGCAGTAAAGGGCGTGGTCTTTATTTTTCTGCAATTTTTCTTATCTTATTATCCTATTTTCCCTCTCTACTACTGTTGGTCAGCGCCAGCAGCTGTTGCTATCGTGACCTCGTCTAGATCTGTGCTGTGTGCTAGGCAAACCTTCACTGTGTTTCGATCCTTGTAATTAGAGACAAGATAAACGTTTGGTGTGTTCTACGCAGGAATGCATGCTATCGGCTTACCCGTATTTCTTACATAAAATATATTATAGTCCCGCGCCTTGTGACTGCAGAGCGTATAATTTATGATCCTCAGTTCTTCCTAGACTTTTGTTGCCGGTGGAGTAATAGATCACCCGAGGCCGCAGTAGAGGTATGAATCTTGATTTGGCTCACTTAAAGTATGGCTTTCGGGCTCCGCATCCGTTAGTTCCATAACCTTCTCTACCACTGTGGTATTCTCTTCGTCAGAGAGTTCGAAAGTTTACTCCTGACTGTTGGGCTGCATATTACCGTGGTATCGAGATTTGAAAGACCGATACTATTGGCATACCGGTCGCTCTCAGGGTTGGATGAGGATCTCCTGTTGCCAGTTCACTCTATCTTAGGATCCGTCAGTCTAATATTGGTACAGGGGACTCTTTGCATAGTAGTCCTCTGCGCCCCACCTAAAAAGCCTATTAGCACATCATTTATTCAGCTAAGTGGGTTGTGTGAATTTAACCTACCTACGTATGAAATTTTCTAAAATAAATTTATTCGAATACTGTATTAAATTCAAACCCAGTTGAACATACTAGACATACATATGTACATCCAAAAACACAATTTCTTATTTGTTTTCATTTTCTCTTAGGTTTACAAAAATCTAACTCAACGAATTTTCTTAAAAATTAGATGGAACTCTTGTTAAAGCGAATATAACTTAAAATTCTATAAAGAGAATCAATCAACAATCGAAAATGGGCAAACAAAATAGTAAACTTAAACCGGAGGTGCTAGAAGACTTAAAACAGAACACTGAATTCTCAGGTACGTTACTACAAGCTGATTTTAAATATATATTTTTTTATATATATATATTGAGTAGATGCTGAAATTCAGGAGTGGTACAAAGGATTTTTAAAGGATTGCCCGAGTGGACATCTCTCAGTTGAAGAATTCAAAAAAATTTATGGAAATTTTTTCCCATATGGTGATGCAAGCAAGGTAATGTAGAAAAATCTAAATCAATTGACAGTCACACTAAACGGCCCTGCTAATATTATCCAAATATAATGAAAATTATGCGCTTTTTCCCTGTTTTTTTAATAAAGATATTTTACTGGCTTTTCCTTCAAATTGCATAAGTGATATACGTACTTGGTAGATGATTCCTATAAATTATTTAGTAATAACCCCAATTAAGAAAAACAGGCTTCCATTTTTTAGACCTGAAATTTTTTAAAATTTCAATGAGCACTACACTATTGTGCCAAAGTTATAAGTGAATATTATTTTACAATGAAATAAGTGCAAATCGCTTAAGCGAACAACTCGCTTAGGTGATAAGATTACATACAAACTACCTCGCTTAAGTGAAAACTCGTAAGACTGAAAAAAAAAATGTTGGAAACAACGCGTTTAACTGCAATTATTTAAAATCGAACAGAACAACGATTTTGTAAACGCGCGACTTACAAGATCAAACTCCGGTTAGATTAAAAAATAATAATCTTCAGCCTTTATCCACCTCAAATAACTAATTCAACTGAACTTTTTTGCTTAACATATTTTAAGAGGTTTGGTTGGAAAGGTAATCACATCTGCGGCGTGTGGACCCTCTGCTCTTAAGCAATTGTGTTCAAAATGTTGAATAATATTTTCATTAACGCTAAATATGGTTTTAAAAGGATTCGATTCGTTTTATTTATACGATGATGAGGAAGAACGAAAAAGATTCTTAAGTTAAGATGGGAATTCTAATGTTAAACAAAATCTTAGAGCTGTTGTAATTAGCCCGAAGTTCAAGTATCTCGTAAAATTGTTATCAGATTTTATTTCTAAGGAATTGTTATGTAGGCTTTTTTCTCTATGCATGTTGCATTCCCCAACATCGGATTCCGGACTGGCAGAATCGATGTCTTCCACATGGGCGAGCTTGGTAAGATGAGTCTTGAGTTTCCGCTCCATTGCAGGTGCAAGTTGTAGGCTGCCAGAACCTTGAGGAATAGTTGTTGTATATATGAATATACGCCTTGGTCACTTTACTGCATCTTCCTTTCATTGACTTGAATTGCACAGAATTCGCATCCGGATGTCTGAAAAGGTATAGCTTGATTATTTCGTGCTGATGGCACATGTTCTGCCCACACACATCGCTGTACCGACACAACACGCTAACCCAAAAGATAACGCGAAAGGCACACAATCACCCATTCAAGTCCGCAATTACTAACCGAAAATGCCACAAAGTACAAGAATACCGTCACGAATCGCAATACTTACATTGATGACCCACAGCGCAATAGGTATGACCTAATCGCAGTGCATCAGGTGTAAGTGTCAGCATCAGGTGTTTGGATACTTTGCAAAAGTCAATGTTGAATCGATCTCCTTTTTAGAATAGCTACACCTGCACCTATTCTGCCACTTCTATCTATGCGATAACATTTGAAAGCAGAAGTTGATATAATAATTCCAGCTGTTAACCAAGTTTAAGTTGCTAGTTCAATATCTATCCCATTAGTATTTAAAAAGTGTATAAATGCAACATGCTTATTAAAAATACCTAACCAATGTTTGAATATTATGGCATGATGGCATTAAATTGATCGAGTTTTGTCTTACAAGAAGCTAACTTAGTTATCATTTCCATGATTAGAAAATTTAATTCCTCCATAGAAAAAATGTCATTGTTACATTCACCCCAAGTTGGTTGCTGTATTTCGGTTGCTGGCTGAACGCAGCTGAAGCCGTCTGTATGTTGGTTGCTTTTATCGATAGTTTTTCTCTGGTGCGAAAGAGATGGGAAATAAGTCATTGAATGCAATTTGATTCGACTGGTGCAGCAGTAGGAGTTTTCACTTGGGAAAAAAAGCTTTTTTAAGCGCGAGCAGAGATACATTTCTTCGATTGACCTGTTGCTTTTCAGCTCTAAGTATTTAGCTGTACTTAGGCAAGATGTGTCATTTGCTTTATGATCACCGTTGCAGTTAGCACATTTAATAATTGCATTATTGTTGCAACCGGTCTTATGTGAACCCGCACATATTCACAATATCTTTTATATAGCAGTGGCGTTCATCTGACTGCGAATCTGACAGCTGTGGCATTGTGTCAGTTTCTCTTTCAATTTTCTTTGAAAGCTCCAACTGACTTGCGTCTGTAAAACTGATCTGAAATCCTTTTTTAAGTCTATTAATTTCACCTAACCGATTTCCGATTTGTCTATACATTTTTCCTTACGATTTTTTTTTTTTTTGATTTCACTGCACTTTAGGCCGCGTTCAATTAATTCGTTTTTAAGCAAGTCTGTATAATATGGGAGTGATATTGTAGAGTCCAAACAGTACAACTTTAAATGCTTTTTCATTTTATCCATCGTGTGTAAAAATTGAAAGTTTTCTTCTTTAAGAGAACGAACAACAGAGTTATATTATTCCACAGTTTCAGTTTTTTTTTCACTAAGTAAGTGGAGATGTTTAATGATCTCATCAAATTGTGTACAAATTCACTGTTTTTTGTAATAGTTTAATTGGAGGAAATTAAATGTTTTATGGACAATGGGTGAGATTATTTCGTCGTCCATTTCATCACTAGCTAAACACTGCCAGGGACTCCAATAATTATGCCTTGGGTCGCCTTTACCCGAGTTATTGCTCATATTACGAGGTTTTTTATCCGAGGGATTATAAATTCCCTCGGATTTCGGTGATCTCTCGCGTTTCGGAATTTTCAATGTTTTCCTTTAATTCGATTTCAGAAAATTAGCCGGTTAGTAATGTCAAGCGCATACAAAAGCTCCTCGACGACTGACTTAATTTTTTTTTAAATCAATGTAAAATAAGTAAACTACTATTACACATAAACTATTAAGTTAGTTACATTTTAAACGCCCAAATAAACATCTCCTACTTTCGCTCTAATATCCGAGCTTCGTCCAGTTGATTGACCTCCAAGTACGGAAAGCCACCAATGAGGCTGAAACCGTGAGTTCGTACTCAGAAAGGGCAAACGCTCTGTTTGACTAACTAAGCAATGCAAATGCCAGCGGGACTGATCTGATCGCAAATAGAGCGATACCAACTCTAAATAGTGAAATGATTCTAAAAAGTTTTTGTAACGGAATAAAACCCCAACTCGAAACATAGGTAAAAAGTGCTAGGTGTTTGAATCTGGATGAAGCTGTTGACATAGCAATGGAGGAAGAGAAGCTAATCTCGTCCGCGAGTAACTAGTATTCTCAAAAATGCAATAACAAGACCCACATAACACCAGCTAATGTCTAATACCAAGGATTAATAATTCTCACTACCCGAACGTAACTAATAAGCACTCCAGCTTTGGACATCACAGACATGCTCCAGTTATGTCGTATATTGATCTTCCATTTGGAGGTACCTCAGCGTCCCACCCCTCTCACCAATGAGATGTCTAAAGGTTGACTCATATGACACCAATGTGCTACACGCACATTAAACCTGCTGCATATGACAGCAAACACGAGGAATATATGACACCTGTAATAACAAGCTGCATACCTCTCCCACGGGAAGTCGGTACTGCAGAATCAGCATAGATTACGAATCTGTGAAATGTTTAAAGAATTGCATTTCAAGTATTGTAAGTTTAGTCTTAAGCTTGACTCGGTGGAGTAAAGTAATTTTTTTAATAAAGATTTCCTCCACAAAAAATAAAATCGTTCAATCAAATTCGTAACTCTCCCATAACCCATAATTTTCATTCGCGAATAACAATACATGCAATCAAACCCAACCCTTACCAAAATGGATCATTATTAACAAGGTGAAAAACAAATCTAGGTCATTCTCTAGTAGAATCCCGTAAAAGAGCGTTCAACAACAACCGTTAACCAAATACACTCTAATTAGGGAAACTACCAGCGACCTGGCCCATCCGGCACTCGGAGTCAGGTAAAAGATATCAATTTCGTAAGTGTCACCAACTCTCAATATCAATCAAAATCAACCACCGATCAAATTCCAAATCGAGGAAATATCCCTCAAAATCAACCACAGAATAAAAATCCAACAATACTAAATCTGACTCACCGAATCTGGCATCAAGAATCAGAAACCATAAATCAGGTCCAAAGTTTCAAAATCTAAAACCATTAAGAGATAAACATATCGAGAGCGAATTAGTGAAATCAAATTTCTTCTTCTTCTTTATTTGGTGCTACAGGGATGAATCTGGGCCTCAACCAACAAGCCTCTCCAGCTAGCATGGTCTCTGGTTAGCTGTCTCCAGTGTAGCACGCCAAGTTGGTTGAGGTACTTCTCCACTTGGGTGCGCCACCTTAAACGCGGGCGTCCTCTGTTACGTTGTCCCACGGGTTCGGAGACAACAACTCAACTCGAAGACTCTTCGGGCCCGAGCTGAGTTTTCCATAGGCTCTACAGCCTAGCCATCTTATGCATTGGATCCGAAGACGCCTGACTAGACTCATGTCGCTGTACAGCCCGTACAGTTCGTAGTTGAATCTTCTCCTCCAGAAACCGCAAACAGGACCAAAAATCGCAAACAGAGCGTTTCTCTCAAAGTGACCAAGGACCAATGTCATCCGCGTATGCTAGCAGTTGTACGGACTTCTGGAAGATCGTGCCTCTAGTGTTGGCGTGTGAGTCTTGTACGATCTTTCAAGGATGATGTTAAAGAAATCACATGACAGCGCGTCGCCTTGTCTAAAACCTTTTTTGACATTGAAGGTCTCGGTGAATTCGTTACCGACCTTTAATGGAGCAGCGAGAATTCTCCATCGTCATCCTGCACAATCGAACGAGTTTGGCAGGAATGTCAAAACTAGACAGGGCGTTGTATAGCTAAAAAGGTGGTGGGTGTCGATCTACATCTCTTGGGTCTTTTCCAGATCTGCCGTAGTGTGAAAATCGATGTCGTCGATGGTGGACTTTCTCGGCCTGAAACCGAAACTGATAAGGACCTATCAGGTTATTTATGAACGGCTTCAGGCGAGTACACAAAACGGCAGAGAAGATCTTGTATGCGATGTTCAGGTGACTTATACTTCGATAGTTGGCGCAGTCAAAGGGGTTTCCTTTCTTGTGGATCGGGCAAACGATACTGAGATTCTACTCATCGAGCATGCTTTCCTCCGACCATATCTTACAGATGGGCTGGTGCATGCGCCCAACCAGATCATCTCCAACTGCCTAAAAGATTTCAGCGGACAGTCCGTCCGCACCGGCACCTTTGTTAGACTTCAGTCTTGATATTGCTATCTTGACGTCATCTCAGTCGGGCTGATGGAATTCTCGTCGATCATCGTCCATATTGAGTGGGACATTATGGCAGACAGCGGTCATGTTATTATCGCCGTTTAGCTGTCTGCGGAAATGGTTCTTCCAAATTCTCAGTATCGACTGCGACTCTACTACTAGTTGTCTATTCTCGTCCCGGCTGGCTTTTGTCTGAACCTTATATCCAATGGATTACTGTTTCACCCTCTGGTAAAACTTTCGGACATCGTTCCTACCGTAGCACCTCTCCATCTCCTCGATGGCGCGCTTCTCGTGCTCTTTCTTCTTTCTCCTGAGAAGCCGGGTCTCGTCCCTTCATCTCTGTTCGTAGAGCTCACGCACAGCTCTCGTTGTTCGTTGCAGCGTTGCTTTGTAGGCTTCTACATTCGCTGCATGTGCCAGCCTACACTCGTTGTCAAACCATGGGTTTTTTCTAGGTGGTGGCTTCTTGACAACGCCTCCAATCTTCTTCGATTGTTTGCACAGGTGGCGCTGAACTTAGAGAGAGATTCCGGAAGACTCGATCGGCAAAGATCCTAGCAGTACATTGCGATTGTAGCTTTCCGACGTCAAACCATGGTGTCCTTTCTCGACTTCGTTGATCTCTTGATATCCGAGTTCTTACTTTGGCAACAACAAGGAAATGGTCCGAGTCGATGTTGGCTCCTCGGAATGTTCAGACATCAAGAATGCTGGAGGAGTGCCTGACGTCGATCGCAACATGATCAATCTGGTTGACGGTTGATTGATCAGGGGCTAGGTCCCTTAATGGATGTTGAGGTGTGGGAACCGCGTGCTAGCTACAGAGAGATTACGTCCCGTGACAAAGTCCACCAGACTGAGTCCGTTATCGGATGTGGTATCGTGCAGGCTGTGTTTCCCGATGACGTTGGCAAAGATGTCTTCCTTACCCAGCTTTGCATTGAAATCTCCTAGAACGATCTTGGTGTTGAAGCTGGGGCACTGATATTTCTAGGAGATCATAGAAGTCATCCTTTTCATCTTTGTCCTCTGTAGGGGCGTGGGCGCAAATCAGGCTGATGTTCCCGAATTTAGCCTTGATGCGGATTGTTATGAGCCGATTTCACGACGTGGAAGTGAGAGTAGGAGTTCGCTGATAGAGGCTAATTGCAGACCCTTGTGCCTGCATAAGAAGCCATATCAACGCAAACGCTTCTCTTCCGAAATCAAATTTAATTACTACTAAATCAAGTCCACACTAACGGACGGGATCCGGAACAAGTCACAAATAGAAACATAATCCTAAACCAAAATTTTACTAATGGACGAACACAAACGAGTAGAAAGACTAAATAAATTCCTGAAGAGAACACCTAATCTAAAATGCCAATCAGCGATTCGGAAATTTCAGTTCCATTACCACATCAACTAATTTCAAAAGTCAAATAAAAACAACGTCACGAGATTGCGAGGCTCAGAGCAACATAATACTCTTCAACACGGGTGCCTCACTAAGCCTAATTAAACAAACTAAAACCACTTTCGGATAAATATAAAAACTATTACTTAATTAACCGGCATCAGCAATAAACCTATAGAGTAGATTCGATTTTTATTTTTATTTACGTTATAATAATAATAATAATAATAATATAAAATCAGACAGCATGGCATTGCCGTCTGCCAGATTGACAATAGAAGTAATAATAAGTATTGCATTTATTTATATTTACTTGGATACATTTACCAACATTTTTAGAAGTTCCTTGCTAATATACTCTCTATATTTTAATGCAATTTTGCAGTATCTATATAGTACAGTAACGTTTACTTCGTTGAGAAGGAATATCATCTCTTGCTCGGACAAGAAGTCTTTTTCAAGGAAACTTCTCCTCGTTTCCCTTAGTATTGGGCCTAGTAAATGCATGGTATTTTCTCTTACTTCCAAGTTGCACATACTAAAGAATATAGGAAGATCTTCTCTATGGCGGATATAATTGAGTTTTAGGAGTTCTCCACGGAGTTTAAACATTGTTGATATTTCGAGAATGCTATGGATGTCTTTGAAGTAGTTTTTATCCTCAAGATTATGGTTCAGCCGGTTATACGTACTACGATGTAGTGATCGCTTCTTCTACAAACTTCATTCTAGTCTATTCATGAACTCTCGTTATGGGCTGGTATAGTCAGTTCTCCCAGTTCCTCATTTGCGCATTCAGCTCAACACCACACCTACGAGCTAATTCCAGCCATTCTTCAAACCATGCTATTTTGTTCCGAATCGCGTAAGGCCATTATCTTTGGAAGTCGGTTGTCTGACATGTTTTTAACCCTTAGTATATAGTTTACCTGCAACTTAAGTGTTTTGGTGAATAGCGGAGATAGGCCTGTTTCCAGCATGAGCTATTGTTCGGAGACTTTGGAAGGAGGTGAAAGCTTTTCTTAATGAAAAAAACGTTGTAGTTTTTCAACATCCTCATATGGCTAGTAACCCCATATTTGTGCCGCGTAGAGTATTACTGCCTCCGAAGCAGCTTCAAGAACTTTGAATTTACTGCTGGGCGTAAAGTGTGAGTTGCTGAAACAGTTAAGTTTCTTCTTCAGACGACACCTAAAGATGGTTATGTAATTATGTCAGTGTTGAAGGTCAACAACGAAGAAATTAACATAGAAAACTTAAGCATTAAGGCTGAAAACATGGATCACTACGCAGTATAAACCCTAAAATCCGACATAACGAATCAAGTAATTGAAGAAAGATTAGAAAAACTCGATGCAGAATTAAAACCTAACCATCTCAACCCAGAAGAAGAGCAGTTAATAAACGAAAATCTGCAAAAAAATTTAACCACATGTTCTTTATTGATGGCGAGAAGTTAATATACACATGCCGTCTTGCAGAAATTTAGAAGCAGCAAATAAAAGCCCAGATTGACCAAATACTCCCAGACGATGTGATTAGACCAAGCGCAAGTCCATAGAATGCGTTATTTATCGTAGTCCCCAGACATAGTGATCTAAGGAAAAAATTTGCAAAATCATAACAAGAAGTTGATTGAAGTCCTGAAGATAAATACAACCTAAAAATCATATTATCTAAATGCAAATTCCTATAAACAGAAGTTATGTATTTAGGACACGTCATCACAGCAGACGGTGTAAAACCGGACCCCGATGAGATCGCAACGATCAACAATAATTAAACCGCGAAAACCCAAATGCAAATAAAATCCTTCATAAGTTTGTCGGGTTATTACCGAATGCTTATAAAAAGTTACTCCCAAATAGCTAATCCTCTTAGTAAACTACTGCGCAAAGATGTCCAAGCAATAGCCATACCGTTAAAAGATACAAACTATTCCATCCCACTCTCAGTCTAATGACACACTCGATAGATCGCACAGAACCCTTGGCGAATACCTTAGAAACTTTGCTACTATTTCAAATAAGGATAATTACATTGATTATGCGATATTGTGCTCCAACAGCAGTCCACATTCCAGCACAAATTACAGTCAATTCGAAGATCTTTTCGGTTTTGAAGCACCATTTCGACACTGAACAGACGTGTGCAACCTACATACAGTTACGATGATTATATAGCAGAGATAAAGAAAAAAAAAACACGAAATAATCCTCAACAACCAAGTAAAAGCAAAATAAAAAATTTAAAGCCTACTACAATCAAAAATGTAAGCAAAATACCTACAGCATAGGAGACAAGATCTTATTAGAAATAAAAATCATAGTTAACAAAAAACTTGCACCGATATTTGACGGACCCTACGGAATCACAGAAATACTTTCCCCCGAAAACTCCAGAATAAAGGTCGGAATAAAGGAAATGGTCATGCACAATAACTTAACTAAGCCTTACACACAATCATATACAAATACATAACAATAAACTCAACACTAGCAAAGGCACTATACATAAAAGATCATCAAGCTATTACAGGCTACCGATTTTACGTTTCCATATTCAGCTACAATATTTTATTATTATGTTAAGTACGCCTAGTTAGAGCAACAACTACCACTTAATTCTACATGTGTCAACTTGGAACTCATGGGAGTACTGGAAAAATCAGTTACAAAATGGGCATTCCTATTTTTTTTTTCAATAGTTCTCTAACCGACGCCTGCACAAAGACCTTAGGAAGCAATATTGGCACTCTGTCAAACCAATATAAAAGAATATCCGTTAGACCACTGTAGAAGGATACTACAGATGTTAAAAAAGTTTATTACTGAAATACAGCAGAACAATTGGACACTGGATAGCTTATTACTGAAAACAAGACTTATTAAACGAAGTACGACAAATGAAGGCCTGTTTAACGGCATAGGTTATATCCAAAAATTTCATGTTCGGGACGATGGAATCCCAAGACGCCGAAAACGAAAATAGAGGTCGTGCTACAATCCCTTAAGGCAAATAGTCTCTATCACATGACCCAACATCAACGGACCATAATATCGAACGCTTTTGATGCTCTCAACGATACGACACGTAAAATAAACAACAACTTTAATTCTAAAACCGAAGAAATAACAAAAAATTCAGCTAAATTAGTAAACCTTACCAAATTCGAAACGATGTAACACAATTTTGATGGAATGTCAAGCCTTTTTGCGATGTGTGCTTTTCAAATCTTAACAAAACCGAATTACTTCACATTTTACAAGAGGTAATGCTGGGAAGGTTAGATAGCCCATTTTCAAATTCTGATACATTCACTTCAACATTACACCATATACAGGCAGAACTACCACATAAAGCAAGATTTCCACAAGGAATTTCCAGGGCTCTCAGCGCGTAAGACGACGACCGTCTGACGACGTCGTTTCGACGATTGTATTACTTCGTGTACCACTATAATTGTTGAATCGTCTAGTCGACGTCGTTTTTGACGATTCACTATTGCTTCGTATAACTCATTAAACGATTGTGATTGAGCGATTGCTATTTTACAATCGTTTCATACTTCGTGGTTGGTTGTTGTTTCGTTTTTGAATTTTTTAATAAAAATCGAAAAAAATGCGTCCGCATTAGAATTTGTTGCTTGGACTATTGCGAAAACGAAGAACGCTTAGAGATGCATCGGGTCCTCTTTCACTTTTAGACGAAAAGGAAAAAATATTATTATTTTTAAACAATAAACTTGCTTTTTTTCTTCAACTCGGATATTGGAATTTGATCAGATGGCCCACCCCCTGTTTTTTTTAATGAAATCAAATTTCGGCTGAATTTTTTGGTTGTGCGATATTTGAAATCTATCCATACCTAAAACAAATTAATTGAATTTTTAACGTTAACTTGTGATGTTCATATTATACACTTACTTTCCACCAAGCAGGTACAGACTTATTGGGTAAAAAATCACTGGCAATCAGTTTTTGAGCCAAATCTGCCCACAGCTTGTTAATAGACTGCCTGCTTTGTGTTCTTGGCATGTAATTTTTTCCCATTTCAGGATGCTCGTCCATGTAATGAATGAGAACTACCGCTTGTCTTTTTGTTGCTGAACACACTAGTGTTAATTAATAAATCAATTAATTGACAAAAAGTTATTTAATAATTACATTTTTTCGAATTTGGATTTCAAATGATTAGGCGAACCATCAACGAATTTTAGTGACAGCATAAATTCCGTTTTCTATATGACATTTAACGTATTTAGTAGTTCACAAACTGCCTACTATTTAAACGATTTACGACACGATTGGACGATTCGATTGTAGTATTACACGACGTCATTTAATACAATCGTTTCAACGACGATCGTCTTAAAAGTTACGCGATGAGAGCCTAGATTTAACCTACCTATAATCAATTTACTAGCAAAAACAACGTTAGTGTATGTGGATAACAACCTTATGATTCAGGCTAGTAAACCAATGGTCAATGAAGAATTTAACTTGTTTAAAGTGACGCCACTTCTTATTGAATATAAGGGGCGCATATATCGATATGTCTCCACTAGAAGCGACACTAGCAGTAAAATTTACATGAATGATTGTCTCACTTCCTTTACAAGAGCTCTACTCAATAAAGCAATTGAACAAACAATAAAAATTGTAAATTTACTTGGGTGAGATATTCAACCGTTCTCATCAGAAAAGAGGAAGGCGATAGTACAACAAAAATATGCTCTTTTGAAGATCTACAAAAAATCGAAGGGATAACTAATGGACTTTAAATATTCTTTCTTTTCTGTGTTTTTCCTCCTTTTAAATAATGCTCAATTGTAAAAATAGTTTTAATAACAATTTTGTAGATCATATAATCATATTGATAATTGTGATTTTCTTTCCAATCCGAACATTTCAATTGCAACTGTATAGATCATTCAAAGAAAGAACAATATTCTGGTTTTCCAGTAATCCATCAAAACATTCGCAGCTTGAGAGTCAATACATTTTCCACTCACCTTTTTCTTCCCCACTTTTGTTTCTGAAATCTGGATTTTTGATGAAGAAATGAAGCATGCGATGATACTCATGCATCTGGTGGTGTTGGTGTACTTTTCCGAAATGACATTGTCAACAAACAAATAAAAAAATTCAATCTACGAAGTGCTGATATAATCAGTTTATGTTGTCAGATTGCCGGTACTTTATATTGTATAATTTGTGTTTATAGACATCACAAATGTTCAGTGTAATTCTTTATTGCAAAGTTTTAAGGGTTCTTGCTGTCACAACTATGTACAAATATTATCCTACTTGGCGATTATAAATTAACATATTGCCCCTTCTTCTGACGTCGATTACTTTTTGACTCTGTCTGTTTTTGGTTTTGAGTCTTTGTTGGATCAGCCTACCCTGTCGAAACAATAAAACTAAGTACACAACTATGAGATTTGACATGAAGCTAACAGATCATTGTTTAATGAGTTTAGTAAGTAACTTCAACAGTAAAAATAAGTGTTTAAGGCTCAAACATCACTACAAAAAACTAAATAATCAGTTTAAAGTTGATACTTCTGAGTTTGAATAATTCTAAAAAAGAAAGGCGTGTCATTGACGAAAAAATGAACGTCAACAACTCAATTATATCTGACTTGGAAATTGCTAATGCATTCAATGAATTTCTTTTGTAACGTTAGGTCATTCCAGAACTTATCCAGCCACAATTTTAATAGGAACAATATGGACTTAGTTGAGCTTGAAAGTCAAGCTTTGAGTTTTTTCTGTGAACCATTCACTGCTTTAGAGATACATACAATTATTGTCTTTTAAACCATCTAATTCTACCTCCTGCGATATGATCTCAAGTCGCATGTTGAAAAAAATTTCATTTCAAATCTTTGATGTTTTGTGTTTTATTTTCAACAATAGCATACAGCAATTAATTTTTTCCCCAATCATTAAAAACGGCTATAGTTATGCCACTTCACAAAAAGTGTGAAACCATAATTTTAAACAATTATCGTCCAATCTCGTTGCTATTGATAGAGATTATTATAGAGGTTATTGATAGAGGTATTAAATTTAGAATATTGTCATTTGTAGAAAGAACTCATTTTTCCAGTAACTGTGAATGTGGTTTTAGAAGCGGTCTATTGAAACCGCGCTGTTGAAACTGACAGGCGAGCTATATAAAAGTATTAACTCTTCGGAGATTCCTGCTTCTCTGTTTATTGATGTATCTAAGGCATTTGATATGGTGGATCACGACATACTATTGGATAAACTTTTTCAATTGTGTCTTAGAGGGTGTACATATAGTTGGTTTGCTTCATATGTAAATAATCGTCGGCAAATAGTAAAGATCAAGAATATCTACAGCTCTCCGAAAAATATTTTGACTGGTGTCCCTCAGGTCACATTACTAGGTCCCATCCTTTTCTTGATTTACGTAAACTCCCTGTTCATCTTACCTTTCAAAGGTAAAGTTACACCATTTGCTGACGATACTGCGCTTTCATATTCAAATAAAAGCCTTCTGAACATTTTCTGCACATGCTTCCAATTATTTACTCTTATTAATGATGATAATTATTCATTTAACAACTTAGCATCTTGTACCAATAATTGTTTTAAAATTGACGATTTTGGATATTTAGGTATTGTCATAGATAATAAGCTTAGTCGGTACAATCATACTCTTTATCTTAAACAGTATCTCAACAAAGTGGTAAGACAACTGTATTGTATATGGCCTATTAAAATCGAAATTAGAATATGGTATCTCTTGTTGATGGGGCGATCGATTAAAATCTCAAAATCTCAATCTCAATCGAATCTCAAAAGCATTATCATATTGTTGTTGTAATAGCGATTTGACTTAGTCATTGCTCACAAAGAAGTGTTTTGCTGTCTGCATGCTGGGCTAAACAAATCGCCTGGTGTTATTGTGAGGAACATGTATCACCTTTTCCATTGAGCTACGTAAATCCTTGGCGAACTCCGATTTAAACAGTACTTGTTTTCTCAGAAAAAATGCTCCGGTAGAAGCAGCTTTCCACCATGAAGACAGTCCCTTTGTGAATGTTGAGGTGAGGAAACCGCTACTGGCTAGAGAGATATTTCGTCCCGTCTCGAAGTCCAGCAGCCTGAGTCCGTGTTGTCATGCAAGCTGTGTTTTCCGATGACTCTAAACATTAAACATATACATATTTGAAATAATACAATAAATTTATTTTAGCTTGCTTGTTTTAGTAAAGAGATATTGTAATTCTCTTCTATTAGGAATTGTACGTAACAACATGAACATTTTGATTACATTTATGCTTGCATTGTCGACTCCTACACAGAGGGTACCAGGTTCGATACCCGAATTTACCACCTTTGATAATTCACGGCCCCTCCTCTTTCGAGTCACTGACAATGCTCAAAGAGTATTCCTGTCTAGAAAAAGCTTCTCAACTTCGCCGTTAGGAGTCGGCATTAAACTGTAGGTCCCTTCCACGCGTGAAAGAACAATAGCACGCACAACACGAGAAGCTAGGCCCTGGTCCGCCTCGGACTGTCGCGCCACCCATATTATTATGTGAACAGTCGCGATATTAATAATTTACTATATCGAGCGTCTACTCTACTTACCTCAGTTTAATCACTTGACATTTATAAAAGAGAACACTTTTTTCTGCTTATCCACCTGTAGGGATTAGGTACGTAACAATACCTCGACAATATATATAGTACATCAATAGACTTGTCGTGAGTATACTACTCTACACCCGGGTATGGTTTTTAGTATCTTAATTCCGTTATTGATGCTTTAAACCCATTTTATATGATTTTTTTACTTTTGTTCTTTACACATATTACTACAAAATGGCTGAACTGATATGAATACGACTTTGTTCTTCGTTAGTACATTTTCTGGCGAAGAGATTGCATCAATTATTATTCTGTGGTTCTTAAAACGGAAGTAATAAGCCAAAATGTAATTATTTGGGATCGCCTTATTTTACAGATATGTGTAGATCATTGCAATCAGTAACACACTAGTGGAGTGTTCGCACACGCACATCCATTCCGAGAACACTCACGAAGCCACAAACATGCTGTTAATTTTTGCCCACTTTAAAGTGATGTGACCTGATGTGTCATGTTCTCTTCCATATACTTGGTTGGGCCAAAAGCAAATACATAATTTGTATGGGGAAATTGGTAACGCATTTTTTGAGATAAAGAATGTTGGGAGACATTTGTATGGGACTTTAAAAAAAAACTTAAAAATACATATGTATGAAAGAAAAAGAGCAAGTTCTCTTAGAGGCACTTAAAAGCGAGTCATCTTGTTTGTTAGTACATACATATGTAGTTTTATTATTTATGTCACTTATATTGCAATTTATTTTCGTCATTGATTGCATTTCATGCGTCAATGCAATGTATTTCATTAGAGTTGAACGTTATCTGACTCCATTTATAATCAGATTTTTATTCTGATTGATCGATGCACCTGATCTTACCGCTTGTAGTACGGATTACTTTTCGTAATGAATACAAAATATAATCTGTAATCCGTATACAAATCGTTGTCAGAAATCTAGATTACAGTTGTGAGTAATCAAAATTGCATGAGCGTACATTTTTTGCTTTTATATTTAACTAGCGCTTGGTCGAGTTACGCGTTGATATATTACGCTGAACTTTTTGTTTTGTGTTCATTCCCAACATTCTTGAGTTCTTTGGTTTGAAACATTCCCAACGAATTTTAATGTAATCAATTCGCCAGCAATCTGAAAAATTATTTCGTTAACATCATGTTTTTACGTTAGCCAACCAAACACGATTTTTGTAATTCTAAGCAAGTTTGTTAATACCATCTCGATGAGTTCAGTCTCTGACTCAGTTAAGTGACAAAACTGTTAGGGGATGTAATGTTTCAAGACGATGTGTCAATGGGAATTTTGTCATACCGAATGCCGAGCAATCGTTTGGAAATAGTAAGTTCTTCGGATGACGTTGACCGTAGAAACGCTGGTAATGTTTGTCGGAAATCTGCTGCCAAGAGAATCATCGCATAATTCAGAAAGGTAGCAAATTTAGGAGGCTCATTAGTTTGAATATTCAATAGCAACCTAAGTTCGACAGCCTTCCAAATACGTAGAAGCAATACCTGATGAAGCAAGTGCATGTGCAATTCCATGTCGGGATAATATCGTTGCCGACATCAATGAAATTAAAAACCTCCTCGCAGTTCTACCGCATTTGAGAAAAAAATTCCCCTGTCGCATCGTGTACCACATTCATTAGCCTATTAGTATATTTTTGTTTTTGATTTAAAAGGTGAACAATCATTGAACGCTTTCTCTCAATGCCTCTGAATTGTATTTGGTTTTGCGTCCAAACCCTTGATTAAATTCGTGAACATGGTGATTGCGCGTTATCAATCCTTCATTTGTTTGCTAGCGTCGAGTACATGTTCTTAATTACAATTTGCAAATCTGCCTTTGATGTTCTAAAACGCATTTGATAATCAAGAGTCTGGTCACAATGAGTGTAATTTTCTACCAATCACAAAAACTTCTCCGTATCTAGCTTACTATACACCATTTACAGTACGCAGATGTTGGAATGATATTGGACCAGTCGTCATGGCTGGGATGGACTATGTAAAGACGTCCTATTGCATAGGTGGAAAAATCGCAATTTGCTGTCCTTGATTCTGTAGTTGATATTTATTTCATGATTGATTCAACGTACCTTGACTATTTGAGCTTCCACTGTCATCAGTGGATTGTTAGCAATTAAATGGATAACCGGAATTTCCAGTCAAGCTTCCACTACGTATGGATTTGGATAGCGTTTCGAATATTTTCCGTCGAACATACACGTAGAATTGAGATTTACATTTACAGGGACAATGAATATATTTTTTATAAGAGTCTCATGATACAGTTGATGTTGTTTATGATAAGTAATATGCGCTGCCTTCACGTCATCGATTTCATTCGTTCTTATCAACTCAGCCAACAAAATGAGAATTTGTTCTTGTATACCCAAGCCGGGACGCAACAACACCGCGACCTGATGGAATCTACTGTATTGAAAAGTTGGATTTCGTCCTTTGTAGTGGAATTCTTTAGCTCCACTGAAGTAAGTATCTCCCTATGGAAAAATCCACATAACTGCACTTGGCACAGGGTTATTCTGTTAATGTAATTTAGGCAGCGGTGGCCTGTTAGAAAGCTCTTTAGCATTTGTACTGTCTCCTTCTTGAGGCAGAGATATTCCTAATAGGAATAAAGCGTGATTAAATGCTTGAATTGCATAAGATTATCTTCATAGGTCCACTGGTCTATGCGATTTCTGCTTTTCCATGCATTAATGGGCGTTGTAGCTGCTGTCCAATTGACATTACATAACAGATTCTGAGCCAGTCTAAATGAGGTCATCTACGGCTTTGTTGCATGCAATCCCCTTGTGTCCAGGGACTCAGCCGTTCTTCTCTTTTTTGTGTCTGGCAAACAGTTGTAGCGCAATATGGAAAAATTTAATTGGTTTAGAGAGTCAATTAGGTTGGACAATAATGCCGTAAGGATGTGTACATGTGGTAATCCCCATTTCTGCCACTCAAATTAGTACAGAATGATTGATTTTCTGATGCTTGGCCAGGAAATATGGGATTCTTTTCGAATTTCTCTCCAGTATGGATCGCACATGAACCAGATAAACAAATCTTGTGTGCCATAAACATTAAAAAAAAATAACTTAAGAATGTATTATTGCAATCGAGGAAGTCGTTCTCAAGTTATCGCGTAACTAAGGAAACAGAGATGTATTCTTATACACACTGATGAACAAAGGTATTCGGCGTTGGGTGTATTCGGCTTGAAAGATTAATAAAATCCAAACTGCAGAACCAATTTCATAATTTTGTTCATCATTGTTTCAAAGCTATACCCTTGCTTTAATTAAGTCCATTTTATCCAGATTCTACAATATAATTAAAAAACATAGAATAACAATACATAAAAAACTGATATTTCTAGTGGGCAAATTATTAGTAAAAAACTTAACACACTCATTATATTAAACAAATTACGTTTGTTTTCCTTTTTACTTGGTAACAGATTTCAATGGGGTATGCATGGAATTTATAATTGGCCAATTGACCAATCATGTCAATGTCATCCGCGTATGCGCGCAGCTGTACGGGCTTTTGGAAGACCGTGCCTCTTGTGTTAGCGTGTGAGTTCTGCACGATCTTCCCAAGAATAATGTTCAAAAAGTCACACGACAGTGCGTCGCCTTGTCTAAAACCTTAATTGACATTGAAGGTATCGGTGAGTTCGTTACCGTCCTTGATGGAACAGCGAGAATTCTCCATCGTTATTTTGCACAACCTGACGAGTTTGGCAGGAATGTCAAAACTAGACATGGCGTTGTATAGCTCGTCCCTATGCACGCTGTCATATGCGGCCTTGAAATCGACAAAAGGGTGGTGGGTGTTGATCTGCATTTTTTAAGTTTTTTCCAGGATCTGCCACAATGTGAAGATTTGGTCAATGGTGGACTTCCCCGGCCTGAAACCGCACTGATAAGGACCTATCAGGTTTTCAGGCACTCACGTGTTGGAGACTTATCCCTCGGTAGTTGGCGCAGTTGATGAGGTCTACTTTCTTGTGCTTCGGGCAAACGATACTGAGATTCCACTCGTCGGGCATGCTTTCTTCCGACTATGTCATACAGATGAGTTGGTGCATGTACCTTACCAACTCATCGCCAGCTGCCTTAAAGAGTCGTCGATCATCGTCAATTTTGTGAAGTGGAACATTCTGCCTGACAGCGGTATTGGAGTCTTCCTCGCCGTTAAACAGTCTACAAAAATGATCTTTCCATATTCTCAGTATCAACTGCGAATCTACTACGAGTTGTCCCTCTGCGTCACGACAGAATTTTGCATCCATTGGATAGTTGTTTTATCCGTTGCTAGGTTTTCCGGACAATTCTGCCGTAACACCTCTCCATTTCCTCGATCACGCGAGTAACATGTAATAACATGACCCCGACATCCTGAATAACAACTCGCAAGGAGTTAAACAGAGTTCATTCCTCAACAATTGAAATGACTTCATCAGCAACACTTCGCGACGAGGTGAATGCAGTTCTTTCTCCAATATTTGCCGATGTTGCTCCGCAAGCGATCTTTAATTGGAATATTTTCGAGCGTAATAAAGTATTCATACAACAAAGTACCAGGTGCTTTTATTGAAATTAGTAACGACACTTAACTGGTGCAGTCGGGCTAAACAAATTACAAGAAAAAGTGAGAAACGAAGTAAGTTTATGAAAATAAACTTATGCAGACACTCATTGTGTAAAAAAACAAACAAAAAGTGAGTTTAAGTGAAGTGTTTAATCAGCCAAAATTGATCGCAGAGGAAATCGTAAAAAACTTTTCGATCAATATCGTGAAATGGCTGATCCAATTGAACAGTGTGTTTTAACTTTAACGCAGTAACTTTAACAATGCAACCGTCCAATTAATGTACGCTCAAGACTGGAGAAGGAGACGAGATTCTTACCCACATTTTCAGGAGAGCCAGGCACTTTGCCATCGTTCATTGAGACACTCGATACAACATTACAAAGTAACACTGACGACAAGGAAAAGAGTTTATTGTTCAATATAATTTTCGACTCAAAAATTCTAGGAGGAGCAAGGAATCTGTTAAATGTCAGTTCACAAGAGAATTGGATATCTTGTAAGGCCATTCTGAAGCACCATTACAGAGCATCAAAGGGCCAACTAACCATAACTCGGATCACTAAGAGTAAGTAGCATCAGTGAATTAGACAATAAGCTACGTATATTAGTTGAAATATAACAGAATTCACCGCTTTTGATGAAAATGGGACAGCTATGACCCAAATCTTCTGTGGTATGATAGTGCAAAAATTGAAGGAATTAGTATCTGATGCTTTAGCAGCCGCAATTATGGATAAAAGTAACTTTTCAGAAATATAGTTAACAAGTTTAGAGGTCAGGATCAGGGTAATTTAATAAAGCATAGTAATTCATACAGTAACGGAAGTAAATATAACAAGAATAATCAAAGCAGACGTAACAGTACGCCGTAACGATCAGATGAAAGTATCCAACATAATAATAATACTGAACAGAGATCTTTTAATAATATCGGTACTACTAATAGAGATAATAGCAACACAAACTTTCAGAGTGGGAACAATTCAAGACAACTGTCATGGAGAAAATAGGCCACCCATTTTTAATAGATCAGGACAGATAAGTAATGCCTATCAGCATCCACAGCCAATGAGTATAGACAATATCGCAAATAGGAAACCGGAATCGCAAATTCAAAATGAATAGTCCATAATACGGATTTTTTAATCAACTAGGCCCCGGAAGTAAAATATTAGCAAATTTAACAATTGACAGAAAAAAATGTATAGGGTTAATAGATACTGGGTCCACAATGAGCATAGTGAATTCCAATAGGGTAGATTGTAGTGTATATAAAGTATTTGAATGAGTGCAAATGCGGTCAGTCAGTCGTTCACAGACCTCCAAGGAGCGCAGACGTGTCTCGACTTAGTGCGGAAATTGTAAAGTGTCAAGTGCGGAAAGGATTACAATAATCTAACAAGAATCGGTAGCTTCGGGGTAGAGTGCTCGCCGGTGACTTCACGGTGCCGGGTTCGAATCCCGAAGAAAAAGTGAAATCTTTTTTTTCAACTACATTAATAATACAGACACCAAGTGTGAAAACAAAGTGAGATGGAGACAGTGGAGCGACCCGAGCTCGAAAAATCGGGTGATGTTGTACCGGTGGCTGGGACATCAGACCACCAGTCAACACAAGAAGAAGGGAGGAAGAAGAGGAGGAAGAAGCTTCAGCCTCAACCTAACCTCGTGAAGCGACGATCCAGCCTTGGATCAGGCGATCTGAAAACTGCGGCAAAAGCCGCAAGCACAACAGCAGAAGAAAAACCAACAACAACAACAACAACTGTAGCCACAACTACAGCTGCAGCAGCCCGAAGGCAGCAACAAATGGTCGACGACGTCGAATACGAGTCGACAGAAGGGGAGGGCAGATTCTCCTACAGCGGTAGAGAGAACCCCTTCCATGCACTAACTTCCTCGGAATCGGAAGACGAAGATGAAGAGGACCGGGAGCAGCTGGAAAAGAGCTAGCGAGAGAGGGAGGAGCTTGACGCCCACATCAGAGCCCTCCAAACCAAACTAAGGGCCAGGAGAGCAGCTAAAGAGGCTGCCCAACAACAGCAGCAGCAACAACAACAGCAGCAGCCAAAGCAGCAGCAGCAACAAAAACAGCAGCAGCTACAAAAGCAGCAGCAGCAACAACAACAGCAGCAGCCAAAGCAGCAACAACAGATGCAGACCAAGGGGAAGCAACCGCAGCATCAGCAGAAGCAGCAACAACCCGGAACGTCCCAACCGCTGCCAAAGGGACAGTGTCAGAAAGCAGCAGAAAAGCAGCAACAACAACAACATCAACAGAAGACAACACAGCAGAAGCAGCAAGCAACCAACAAAGAGAGATGCCCTCCAATCAACGTCTTCGGACTGGAGACGAAGGACGTTGACATTCTATGTAAGTTGGTCACTAAAAATGCTTACTTTATTAAGTATAAGGGTCCACTACGTGTCTCTGTCCATTGCTTATCAATGGCAGACTATCACGTAGTGAAAGAAAGGTTAGCGGTGTCGGAGGCCGAGTTTTTCTCGTACACTCCGAAAGGGGAAAAGGTGCAGACCATGCTCCTTAAGGACGTGGATCCCGACACTGATCCCGATGAGATCCTCGCTATTCTGCGCCAAGCGCAGAGCGACGATGTCCAGGTCGTAGGGGTTAAGCCCTTCATCACTGCGGCATCGAGAAGGGAGAATAGGAAACTTCCTTTCTTCCTAGTGCAGGTCACCCCAGACAGCAAACTAGAGAGTCTAAAAAAAATTACCCATTTAGGCACTCTGTCTGTTACATGGGAAACAATAAAAAAGACAAAGAACACACTCCAGTGTGTTCGTTGTCAGAGGTTTGGGCATGCCGCGGCGAACTGCAATATGCAGTCTCGCTGTGTCAAATGCGCAGGAACCCACAATCGCGGGGAATGTCCCTTAGGGACCGATAAAGTCGAGGACAGGAGCAAACTGACGTGCGTGCTCTGTAAGACCAGCGGACACCCTGCAAACTATCGGGGATGTCCTAAGGTCCAAGAAATAAGAAAAATTATACAGGCCAAACGTAATGGAAAAATGGTAGAAGCGAGACCAGTACCTCGTGCTCCAGCTACCACTGTTACACCGGCAGTCTCCTATGCCCAAGTGGCATCGGCTGGGCGACCGGTTCAACAGACAGTGCCGAAAGTTACCCAGGTCCCAGTGGCCAGGCAACCAGAAGCAACTTTGGATGTGCAGACGATCCTGCTCTCTATCCAGAGGCAGATCGCTCAACTCCATACCCAGTTCCAAAACCAATTACAAGAACAAGCAGCGCGAATAGACCTCATCTATTCGACGCTGTTTGGAGAGCCAAACGCAACATCGGTATAATGGCTGCGCAGGCAGCCTGCAACCTGAAAATTCTAGCAGTGAATGTGAATTCACTGATCCGCCCTGAACGTCAATTAAATTTCGGTAACTTGTTGCAGACCCATAATCCTGATGTGTTGATGGTTTGCGAAACTAAGCTAAGCCAGACGCACCCACTCAGGTACAAAAATTACAATATCATTAGAAGAGACCGAAACTACCTAGCTGGTGGAGTCGCACTCTTAATCAAAAAAAGCCTTTGTCATAAGGTCGTGTATAGCGGTGAAGTGCGGAGATGCCAGGCCATAGAAACGTGTATCGCACGCATCCCCCTTCGGGGTGGTAAGCGGCTATATGTGATCGCTATCTATGCGACTGACAAGTCACGCATCAACCAATATTTCATTTCAGAGCTCGATACTCTTTTCACTAGCCTTCGACTGAGCTCGGAGGAGAACTACTATATCGTAGCCGGGGACTTGAACTCTAGGCATATAGAGTGGGGCAATGTGGTGCATAACACCAGGGGGACCTCATTGTATAACTGGGTGGTAGAACACAATGTTGAGTTCAAGCTAGATTTGCTAGCAACCGATAGGCCATCGTATCCCAGAAGCGGGTCCTATCTGGATCTGATGCTGATAGACAAACGACTGACTATACTAGACGTGGAAAGACGCACACGGAACTGTCTAACTGCGGTTGAGTACGAGAGTGATCACTGCGGGCTCTTCGCAGTTATTCAGCTCCCGAACGAGGTGGAAGGACTGGAAGAGTATGTCCAGAGGCACCCTTATAATTATAATAAGGCCCGCTGGCCACGCTTCTCCAGGACTTTATCCACAGAACTACGTTCGAGTGGGATCAATCCGCCGACAAACAGAAACCTGACGAACGAAGAGGTTGACAGGTACCTCATACAAATGGACGACGTAATCAAACGTACGATGGACAAAACAATTCCGAAGGTAGTTCAAATCGACAACACCGATGTTTATCGAAATGCTACCATCGACGCACTTCACGTGCACAAAAGTAGGCTGCTGTCAAGACTCAAACTCTTGCACAGGCGTTTTACAGATCCGCAAAACGCGGAAGTCAGAGCATTGAAGTCGGAGATCAAGAACCTCCAACAGTTAATTCGAATAAACTATAGCTTGGCTATAAGCTTGCACTGGGGCAACAAAATCCGGGCTGTACGATCCAACAACCCGGGTATGTTCCCGCAAGTAAATAAAATATTTCGGAGGAAAGATCAAAACGACATTCAAATCGTAAGACTTCCCAGGACGACAGACAACGAACACTTACTGACTTCAGTTGGCATCGATCCAGATGAGGCAGTGCTAGACAATGACTTCTTTGCGGTGGAAGATCCCCAGGAGAAGGTTACAGCTATTGGTGCAGTGTTAGAGAGAGTGTATACGGTCAACGAGGTTAGTAGGCCGAATCACGATCTGGAGAACAGAGCCCTGCTAAACCACTTCTATCTCCGCAATGAGATAAGTCAATGGCGATCAGAGAATCCAGGGTTCACCAGGTTCAATGACGAGAACATGGCACATAGTGCCGTCGCCAATGATGGGAATCACATCTTGATTTCTCAAGAAGATCTCCAGGGTATCTTCCACTCGCTGAAGAAGAAAAAGTCTGTGGGAATCGATGGAATACCGAACATTGTGCTTCGCCATCTTCCCCCCGAAGCGGTCCAAACGTACACAACCCTGTTCAACAATGCGCTGAGTAATGCACATTACCCCACGCACTGGAAAACAGCTGTTGTTCAACCGATCCCTAAACGGGACAAAGATAAGTCCATTCCGACAAATCTTCGGTCGATCAGTCTTCTTCCCTGCATAAGCAAGGTGTTTGAAAAGATAGTCATTCGAGTTCTGAAGCAATGGGCTGATGAAAAGAAAATCATACCGGACAACCAGTTCGGATTCCGAGCGGGGCATGATACCATTAATGCCGCGTCAAAACTGGTGTCCGACATACAATGGAATAAAAACAAAAATCAGTGCACGGGTGCCTGCCTGATTGACTTGGAGAAGGCGTTCGACACCGTTTGGTTAGAGGGCCTCTTCCTCAAGTTGGTCAGGCTTGGCATAAGTAAACCATTGCTATACATGGTCTATGACATGATAACAGGTAGAAAGTTCGTTGTGAAAAATGGTGACGTAACTTCCACTACGGTCTTTAACATTAAAAACGGTCTGCAACAGGGGGCCATTGGTTCCCCGATCCTGTTTTCCATATTCACTGCAGATCTTATAGGTTCCATGCCGCACTTAATTGCGTACGCCGACGACCTAGTTGCGTACAGATCAGGTCCGAAGGTCGAGGTAATAAACATCTTGTTGCAGCGTGACTTCGAGAAAATCCAGCGATTTTGCGACGACTGGAAGTTGCTTATCAACTTCCAGAAATGCGAAACTAGTCTTTTCCGGACCCCGTTGGACAGGGCATCGCGGGATACGCGCCAAAACTGGCGTAAGTTCGGCATAGTTGACCCGCATGGTCGGCCGTTAGCTGTAAAAAGTGTAGTTAGATACCTAGGCATTTGGCTGGATCAATATCTGTATTTTGACAAACATATAGATATTGCTCTGACGAAAGCCAGAAAAGCCTTTGCTTCGGCAAGAAGGTTGTTTTTCAGCAGCCAACTTGATACCAGAGTGAAGGTAATCTGCTACATGGCCCTTGTACGGCCCATTATGGTGTACGGTTGTCCATTGTGGTTCAACGTGAGTCCTTCCCAGATGGAAAAGATGAGGGTATTCGAAAGGCAGTGTCTTAGGAGCTGTCTCCGTCTGTATCGCACACCCGAATCTGAGTACAAGAAGTACTACCCTAACGAGGTCTTGTACAACGAGGCAAACGTGAATAGGGTAGATAATTTTATTATTAAACTAATCAGAAGGCACACTGCACGAGCTATGACCTCGTCCAACAGTCTGATCTTTGGGGCTTACTACCCCAATAGTATGTACCATGAAAGGGTGCGCCTTAACGGCTTTATTCCTCCCGAAGCATTCCTCTATCTGGACACAATTGGCCTTATACAGGATCCACAAGGATGTCCTATCATCTTCCATGTCGTACGCCGAACAGTGGATAGGCGACTTCAATACGAACCGGATGTCGTTCGCACCCACGAGGATCTCCTCCGGTTCAGTAGAGCGATCCCCGCTCGAGATAGGAAAGAGTCTGCCAAAGAACGGCAATTTTACTGGTGGTTACACCAAAACCAGCCTCCGCCACCGCTAGCTTTTCAAGAGGATCAGATAGCTGACCATAGTGGCCAGCTTACATAGTTTCTAAGGTAGATATTAAGAAAAAAAATCCAAAAAAAAAAAAAAAAAAAATTAAAAAACAAAAAATCCAAAAAAATTAATAAAACAACAAAACCAAAAAAAAAACAATATATGAATCAAAAACAAAAAAAAAAAGGTGCATCACGGCGTATAAATTATATATGTTATGCATATACACAACATATACGCCCTGGTGCACGTGTCCGTACTGTTACGGACATAGTTAAGATAGTATTAAGTTTTATTTTAGGTTTAGCCAAGTTTTTTATAAGTTTTCTTGGCAAAGCAATAAATAAAAAAAAATGCCTATCAGCATCCACAGCCAATGAGTATAGACAATATCGCAAATAGGAAACCGGAATCGCAAATTCAAAATGAATAGTCCATAATACGGATTTTTTAATCAACTAGGCCCCGGAAGTAAAATATTAGCAAATTTAACAATTGACAGAAAAAAATGTATAGGGTTAATAGATACTGGGTCCACAATGAGCATAGTGAATTCCAATAGGGTAGATTGTAGTGTATATAAAGTATTTGAATGAGTGCAAATGCGGTTACAAACTATTAATAACGTAACAACAGAAATTGTAGATAGAATAATGACGAAAATACCTGACGATTCAAGTATAGTCATAATGGTGCAATCAAATGATACAATAGAAATCTGGGAAATAAGCAATATGATCTTCTTATCGTCATGGACATTTTCAGTTGAAAAGTCTGGATTTTGATAACAAGCACATTATTCTAAATAACGATGTTAAAATTCCCATGATAACAAGATGAATGTCGATTGTTTCGAACTAAATTCTGACAAAAAAGAAGTAGATATAAGTCACCTAAATGCTGAAGAACGGAAAGCAATGCAAAGCATATTGCACAAATTCCAAAATCTTATATTTATAAGGAAGGTGGCATACTAACTAATACAGATTCAATAACTCATGAGATTAAAACAAAAACAGATCAACAGATACATTCCAAATTGTGTAGACTTCCACCATAGCATGAGGAAGAAGTTCGAAGACAAATTGAATTGCAGAGAATAAAACGAAAATCAAACAGCAGATATTCATATCCAATAGTCGTAGTTGTAAAAAGCCAGACAAATCCGGCCGTTAGAAATTTAGAATTTGCGTTGATTATCAGATGCTTAATGCAATAGGTTACGTTAGTAAGTAGTTGGGCTGCTACTGAATTCACCAGCACACATAGACCATATTGGTCCATTGTGATACCCATAGTCAGACTACTACTACTGTTTGACTATTCCAGTGATAGTGCCGTTAATCTGATCCCAACGGCAAATGGTGACTGGACCAGATTTGAAAACCAGTCTCCATCCCTTATACCCAAAACTAAAAGAATATACTATGAAAACAAATTTAAAGCGAATAAGTCAAGCAAAGAATTTCGGAAGGCCATTAAAGAAGTTGGGACTTGTTCTGAAAATTTAAGTAAGAAGAAAGGTAAGAAATTTACCGGCGGCGCATCTCCAAAAACGCATGAAACTTCACCCGCTTCCTTTTTCTCTTTACAATGTGTCGATTTTACTTGCGTAGGAAATGCGATCTTATCTATTAAGTCTTACGCAGTAGGACTTGATAGTATAAGCCCCAGATTTATAAAAATAATGTTGCCTGTCAAATGTAAGCACATCACACACATTTTCAATACAATAATAACAACAGGTGTGTTTCCTCTTAAATTGAAAGTTACTAAAATTCTCCCTCTTCCCAAGTCGAATAGCACGGACTTTAGACCGATTGCTATCCTCCCATTCTTAAGTAAAGTTCTCGAAAAAATAATAAGTATCCAAATAAAAGCATACTTGGAAAAAGAGAAATTGGTGACGAAGTTACAATCAGGATTTCGCAGTAAGCACAACTGCATTTCTGCGCTTCTAAAAGTATCCGACGATATACGATCTGGACTCGATATTGATATGATGTCTGTGATTGTCTCTCTGGACTTTTCAAAAGCTTTTGACTCTGTTGATCATTCTATTTTATTACACAAGTTGAAATCACAATTTTTCTTTGAGGAATCCGTTTGTAGACTCGTGGCGTCATATTTTGTTGGAAGAACTCAGATAGTAGTTAATGGTAATAAATATTCAAAAAGCTTACCCGTTCTCGCAGGCGTACCACAAGGATCTGTTTTAGGCCCACTCATGTTTGTTTTATTCATAAACGATATCTCTCAAAGCATAAAACACTGCGAGCATCATATGTACGCTGATGATGTACAGCTTTATAGAGTTTTCAAACTCTCCACTCAGGCAAGAGCACTTCGTGATCTCAATAGAGATCTAAACTCCTTATTTATTTGGTCCCAAATGAATCATGTATCCCTGAATCCTTCTAAAACTAAGGCTCTCCAAATAAGCAGAGGAAATCTGTGCAATGCCGTTGACCCAGTTTGTATTAACAACAGCACTATCGAATATGTCTCTAAAATAAAAAATCTTGGAATCATCTTTAACGAACATCTTAGCTGGAATGATCAAATAAATGGTATCGTTCGCAAAATCTATTGTGTGTTACGATGTCTCAGTCCAACCAAACTTTTTTTGCCCGTTGAAGTCAAACTAAAACTCATAAAGTCATTCGTAGTTCCTCTCATATTATACGGCTGTGAAATTTTTTCAAACATGGACTTTGAATGTTCTCACAAGTTAAACGTTGCTTTCAATAATTGTGCACGATATATTTTCAATCTAGATCGGTACGCCAACGTTTCAGATTTCGCTAAAAGAATTATTGGCTGCCCACTTAATGTATTTCTTAAATATCGTACATGTCTTGCTTTAAATAAAATTATAAACCGCCAGGCACTAGAATATTTATACACAAAATTACAATTTGCGCGTTCTCAAAGAACATTGAATTTAATAATTAATAATTAGGGAACTATTGTGGAAAAAACTTTGAATTTTATAAAACGAATTAACCACTTACGAGTAAACAACAATGATATTAGTATATGCTTTCTTTACTTTCTTACTTGCTCTATCTTCATCTTTCTCTTCTTATTAATTTTACTCCTTTCCCCCTCCTTATTGCCTTTCCTAATCTTTCCTTAGAATTAAGTTAGGTTAAGATAAGTAAGAATTTGTTATTTTAAGAAAAAATCATTCCTGTACACGCTTATAAGTTTATGCTTAATTGTGCAGAGTTACCTGAATAAATAAATGAAATGAAATGAAAAAGGCGTATTAACTTTGCTTTCACTGGGATTCGAACCGGGGGTCCCGCTAACCAAGGGCAGGCACTCTTTTTGTTTTTTTTTTTTGACATAATTTAATTCAATTCTTTCTGTTTCCTTACTTGCTAGACAAAATTACTTAAAACTAGCTTAACTATCTTAAGAATTACAAATGTTCTTAATACTAACCTACTGATCCTATGCGGGTACTCTAAGCTAATCTGATCTACTTTCTAAATGTGCCTTTCGGCTTAATCTACGTTTTTTTTTTGGTCATTAAGACAATCTTTTATTTCTTTATTCATTTGCCAAGAAAACTTGTAAAAACTTGGCTAAACTTATAACTTAAACTACCTTATTCTAACTTAATTACTATTTATTACTAACTTAACCTAACATAAAACTTAATACTATCTTAACTATGTCCGTAAAAGTACGGACACGTGCACCAGGGCGTATGTGTTGTGTATATGCCTAACATATATAATTTATACGCCGTGATGCACCTTTTTTTTTTGTTTTTGTTTCATATATATTTTTTTTTTTGGATTTTATGTTTTAGTATTTTTTTGGTTTTTTGTTTTATTAATTTTTTTTTTTTTGATACTTTTTTTTGGATATTATTTTTGTTTTATGCTTTTTTTTTTTTCTCTTAAAGCTACCTTAAAAACTATGTAAGCTGGCCACTATGGTCAAATACCTGATCCTGTGGAAAAGCTAGCGGTGGCGGAGGCTGGTTTTGGTGTAACCATCACTAAAATTGCCGTTCTTTGGCAGACTCTTTCCTATCTCGAGCGGGGATCGCTCTACTGAACCGGAGAAGATCCTCGTGTGTGCGAACGACATCCGGTTCGTACTGGAGTCGCCTGTCCTCTGTTCGGCGTACGACATGGAAGATGATAGGACATCCTTGTGGATCCTGTATAAGGCCCCTTGTGTCTAGATAAAGGAATGCTTCGGGAGGAATAAAGCCGTTAAGGCGCAGCCTTTCATGGTACATACTATTAGGGTAGTAAGCCCCAAAGATCAGACTGTTGGAAGAGGACATAGCTCTTGCAGTGTGCCTTCTGATCAGTTTAATGATAAAATTATCTACCCTATTTACGTTTGCCTCGTTGTACAGGACTTCGTTAGGATAGTACTTCTTGTACTCAGACTCGGGTGTGCGATACAGATGGAGACAGCTCCTAAGACACTGCCTCTCGAACACCCTCATATTTTCCATCTGGGAAGGACTCACGTTGAACCACAATGGACAACCGTACACCATAATGGGCCGTACAAGGGCCATGTCTTTCTTGGCGCAGCAAAGGCTTTTCTGGCTTTCGTCAGAGCAATATCTATTTATTGTTTGTCAAAATACAGATATTGATCCAGCCAAATGCTTAGATATCTAACTACCCTTTTTACAGCTAACGGCGCGTCAACTATGCCGAACTTACGCCAGTTTTGGCGCGTATCCCGCGTTAGGGCAGGCACTCTACCAACCGCGCCATCCAGTCGTCTTTAATGCAATGACATTGGATAATAAATATCCGTTGCCAAATATTGACAGTTTGCTAGATAAACTGGGAAGAGCCCATTACTTTTCGTCATTAGACTTGGCTAAGGGATACCAAATTAATCCCAAGGATATTCGTAAAACAGCCTTCGTCACTCCCAATGGTTTGCATGAGTCCACCAGGATGCCTTTTGGCTTGAAAAACGCACCAGCGACTTTTCAGAGACTGATGAACGAAATATTAAGAGACTATATAAATAAACTTTGTCCTCTTTCGAGTCACTGACAATGCTCAAAGAGTATTCCTGTCTAGAAAAAGCTTCTCAAATTCGCCGTTCGGAGTCGGCATTAAGCTGTAGGTCCCTTCCCCTCGTGAAAGAACAATAGCAGGCACAACGCGAGTGGTTGCTGAGAAGCTAGGCTCAGATCCCCCTCGGACTCTCGCGCCACCCATATTATTATTATTATTATTATTATAAAAATAAAATTTGTCGTCTACTTACTTTCTTTCTACTTTTTCCACGAGTTTGGCTGAGCATATAAATAAAGTTGCTTAAATTAATACTCCAACGACTAGCTGAACACAATCTCAAACTACAGTTCGATAAATGCCCTTTAAGGGAAAAAGAACAGAGTTAACAGCGGAGGTTATAAAGCTAAACCATAACAAAATAAAGATATATTAAATCAAGAAATAAAAAACTTTCGTGCAAAAATTGTATCCATAATTCCAAATGAGAAAAAACAGAAACGGGGTCTGATTAATATTGTAGGCACAATGCATAAATGGTTATTTGGTACTATGGACGAAAATGACAGGCAAGAAATATTAGAAAAATTAGAAGTCAGCACAGAAAATACCCATAGCACGATTAACAATTTAAATAAGCAAATTTCAATTAATAATCATTTTAATGATTCATTTAATGTACTTAAAAAAGCAATAGAAGAAGATACGGAAACAACATTTCATATATTTCAGCAAATTAGGCAGGAAAAAATGAATTAAAACAGCATTTAATGTATTTGGATCAAATGAAAAAGTTACAGACTTTTGAAAATAAAATTGCCAGCGCTAAAAATAATGTAATTCACCTCAGTATTCTTACCACAAAAGAGATGCAAATGTACAATATCGATTTTTGTAAGTTAAAATTAATCAAGGTAGGGATTTTACAATATAAGAATCAGTCAATTGTAATTGCCATTAAAATCCCCAAAAATTATGTAAAAACTCATTTAAAACTAATACACACCATTGTCAAACAAGAATTATACGGAAATTGATGAGAATAACGAATATATTTTAACCATAGAAAATGAGACCTATAATTATGACTAAGTTAATGTTAAAAGATTTAAAAATAAGTAAAAATTGTGTTTGGAAAAATATGTGTAAATATAGATTTATGTAGAGGAATCTCAATCTTATTCAGTTTTAGTTTGCTGAAGGGTAAAAGACATATAGCTTGGTATTTTTCAGCTTTTGTTTTTACCTTCCAATGCTTAAAATATTCGAATATAATTTTAAGACCGTTCTGCAAATTATCCTCAACTATGGAACCCCTTTCGTGGGATGAATACAGTGTAGTAACATCTGCATACATTGCTATCTTACAGTTCGGAATATTTGGGAAATCTGCCATAAATATGTTGAACAGGATTGGATTGATCCTTGGGGCACACTGGCTGGAATAATTTTTGCCTGGGAACGTGAATTGCCAACAGATACAAAAAAAGAACGACTACATAGGAAACATTGTATAATTTTGACTAGATAAATTGGAAATTGAAATTTAAGAAGTTTGTATATAAGTCCATTATGCCAGATATAATCAAAAGCATTTTCAATATCTAATAGAACTAGTCCGGTTGATTTTTGGTTTTTAAATTTATTTTTTATATGTCTTGTGACCCTTAGAATTTGATGTGGTGTACTGTAATTTTTCCTGAACCCAAATTGAAATTTTGGTGAGATATTACTTAGTTCTAGAAATGTATCTAATTTTAATTTAATGGATTTTTCTAATAATTTACTACACCCATTCAATCGACTTATTGGTCGGTAGTTGTGAGGTGAATTAGGACATTTCCCTGGCTTAAGAACTGGAATGATTTTGGATGATTTCCATTTTTTAGGAAAATATTGCATCTTCATGCAAGAGTTAATAATGAATGTCAAATAACGAATACCATTTGATGCAAGTTTTTGAGGACTTGATTATTTATATTATCAACTCCTGGTGCTTTTTTTATTCTTAACTCAGAAATGAAGAATTCAATATCTTCTTGAGAGATAAGGTGGTTTGCGTTGATACATAAAGTTGTTGCATTAAGTTTTAATATCTCTCCATTTACCTTTGCATCTAATTCAGGTACTGAGATGTTTGCTGTTGTTAAATGGTTTTGGAAGAACGTGTGATCGATTAGCTCAGATTTTGATTCATTTGTAGATAATATTTGCCCCGAAGATTGCAGATTTGGTATCACAGTATGCTTTTTCCTAAGGATTTTTGCAATATTCCAGATATGGTTTGGATCCAGGGAATATTTGAGCAAGCTTTTCGTTCCAATTAAATTCCTAAATTTCTAAATTTGATTATTTTATTTTTATAAGAGCGTTGAGAGCTTTTGTATCACTTAAGTCTTCAATACACCTATGCGTTAGCCAACGTCTTTTAGTCGCATTCCTAATTTTAATTAGATCGAGTATATTGCCCGGAAGGAGAAGGGTTCTTTGACATACATTTTTATACGGGACAGATAAACGGACACAGTCTGCATTTTTGTAGTCAAGATATTTCGATTTGATTAATCTTGGATCATGAAGAAACGCTGAGAAAATTGGGAGATGATCAGAGCTTAAGTTATTGATAACAACTGGTTCTGTTAATTGGTTGGCCAAATTTGTTAAAAATAAATCTATTACAGATGGTGAGGATCTGCGGCTTGCAGGAATATATAAAGGTTCGCTTAAATATAGTATGGTAAATGGGAATCTCATAGCTAAATCCATTAAGGCATTTCCCCATGCGTTATTTCTTAAGCATCCCCAGTTACGATGCCTACAATTAAGATCACCACCGATAATGTATTGATCACTCCGGAGTAGTTTGCGAATATCGTTTTTAAAGCTTATTATTCGTTGAGCTATTGCTCTTCGTCCGAGAAAATAAACAGAAAAAATGTTTAACTTAGAGTTATTCGCAAGAACAATTTCTACACCAATTATTTCGATTTCAATTGTGTTAACAATGGGAAGAACGGAATGAGCTACGTTTTTCTTCACTGAAATGGCAACCCCTCCACCTATTCTGTCGTTCCGATCTCTTCTATAACATATATAATTATTAGTTGAGAAACTTACTTCATCACTGAGCTGAATTGAAAAACTCAATGGATTTGTTGCGGATGCCTCTAGTATTCTAACATAAAATCTTTAAATTAGAGTTGTGATAATTACTTAACTTTGGAGTATAAATATTTGCATGCAAGCTGAGCTATAACATTAAATTGTTCGGCCTTTGTTTTACATCCACCGAGTTTTAATAACATTTCCGTTGTTAAATTGGAGATTTCTTCTTCGGAAAGTAGTGCACTGCTCGACGATACGTATGGCTGGGAGTTCCCTTGGGTTGGTTGAAAAGTTGTTTGCTGTTGTGTTTTTCTGTCCCGCACTGTTGTTGATTTTGGTAGAGGTGGGAAATCAGCTGAACTTCTGTGGTCAAATAGTTTGACAGTTGTTAAATTGCTCTTTCGTGAAGGAGTGAAAGAGACGGAATGATGTCGTCTTTTAACAAAATTTTCTCTCATTTCTCTGAATTTTGATCGAGTGAGACAAGCGTCGTTAGTCGATCGGAGATTTTCCAGTTTGCACATTTAAAAATGCCATTTGCAGTGCGTTCGCTTGTTTTGTGATTTCCTGAGCAATTTGCACAGAAAGTGTTCCCATTAAAATTTTTTTCGCCGTGTCCGAACATCTGGCAATTGTGACATTGAGTCAGTCTGTTTTTCACTCGACGTTGGAACTACCATCTCACTTGAGTCCGAAATATGGCTCTAATATTTTTGCGAAGGTCCGAAAGGCGAATGGAACCATTTTCAAAATAAATTATGTTTTTTTTTTTTATAATTTGCGCGTGCTCAAGGGATTGCTAATACACTTTTGTGTCCGGAGTCAAGACACAGCACGGGCCGAAGGTATAGAGGGAGAAAGGGAGAGGAGGTAACTGTGCACATTGGTTTTAAATATCTGCGGGTTGTAGTCTGTGGGAAATATTAGGTTGGTTCCATATTCGTGCAGTGCGGCTGAAAAACGAGTCTCTGAGTTTAACTGTGCGTCCGAAAGTAGGCTTAAGGGTATACTGTAAACTGTAAAAAACATCTGCGAAATGCTTACGTGTTTTTTTTATTATTTTCACTTCTTTGCATTTGAGACCAATTGAAACTAATTCTTTTTTTACGATATTGGTATCAATTTCGTCCAAGCCGAATAGCATCACATTAAACTATCATTCGGATTTCAGATCATAGGTGAAGAATTCTATCCCCTTTGTTTTTAACGCGATACATACTTTTTTATAAGAGTCGATGGATTCGCACTCAACTTTAATTCCGATTGATAGTTTTTTAATTGCATAGTCAGTTATATTTAACCCACTGTTAAAGAGTGTACAAAATCACATGATTTTTAAATAATTTTTATTGGTGGAATCGAAATCTTTTTTTGCACTTTCGGTATTTGGCGCAAATTTTCTTCTTCATTGTCTGTGTCTGGTAAACACTGAAGGGGGCTATACAAATTTTCACTTCGCGCCATGTTTCCACAATTAGTCTTCCTATATTTGTTTTCTGAGGATATAGGATCCTCTAAGTCATTTAATGTGCGTTTGGAAATTTTGCCGATTCAATGATAACTATGCACGACGAGAAGAAAAGGGTTCAGAACGCTGCGAGAGCAAGACGGAAACTAAAAATATCTCTTATGAAATTAATGTAACTCTAATACAGCGCTGCCTTCGCTCTTTGTAGCAATCGCCGAAGAATATATAATATAATATAGAATATATTTTTCATCCTCTTTTTTGCCCGGCCCATCCCACCGCACCTCCTGAATGGCGGTGTTATCTGCCTGTTCAGGGTCTGTTTAGGGACCTCACATTCCACGTGCAGAACCGAAAATCGTTGTCCATGATCGTCAGCAGTAGGGTCATCCGTATCCGAGGCTTCTCGTCGTTTCTAAACTTTTTTTTACACGATGGGGAAGTTAACCCCATGCGCAACCCCTGAACCTGGAGGATCGGGTCGTGGCTTAAACCCCTGGACAAGGGGCCGCTGCATACATTGGTTCACCTCTAAGGGGTTGCTGTAAAGGCTATCCAGAGGGCGCCGCGAGGAGGCTGTATGTCAACTTGACTTGTGCATTTAACTTGGCTGGCATCTCGCCAAGTTGAGAGCAGTCAACAACTTTGCCCTGGATGCACAGACCCATGCGTGTATTACATATGCGTTGTAAATATACATATCCACAGAAAAGGATATAATTCAGTCGGTTAGGCTTTTGGGATTTTATTGCAATAATATTAATGTGGTAATAATAAAATGGTTTTTTTGCAATTATCCAATATCCTGAATAAAATTTTCGTTCCGTCCAAACCTGCTACAAAGTATACGAAAACTTAGTAAAAAGTACGATCGAACTGATTCCAAACGCGAGATATTAACGGACAAAAGATATATCAAAATAATTTTTATATATACAGATTTTCTTCCTTTGTTTCTATAATTATGAAATACTTTTATTTTCTTATTCTTTCCCCAAGTGTCTTATATGTTCTTACATATATCGTAAGTATAGTCTGAAATGAGAGGTTAAAAGTTTGTATGTACGCACAATCATTAAATTATTTAAAAAAAAATAAAAAATAAAACAAAACTGAAATAGCATTTCATCATTTAACTCAATATCAACATATGTATTCAATTTGAGAAAAAAAATGTATATCTGTATGTACGTACTTCATGGTTAATGGACCCAGCGATGCGGGCCCATACAGATAGTTATAAATATTTACTTTAAAATACATGTAGGGATATTTGTTCTGTTAGAGATAATTTAATTCATATATATTTATCTTTAATACATTTAGTTTGCTGAGCATGTTTTTCGAACATTCGATGCCAATGGAGATGGAACAATCGATTTTCGTGAATTCCTCTGTGCTCTAAGTGTAACATCGCGAGGGAAATTAGAACAGAAATTGAAATGGGCTTTTTCAATGTACGATCTCGATGGAAATGGCTACATATCCCGCCAAGAAATGTTGGAAATCGTTACAGTAAGTTCAAAAATTATGTACAATTTTATATATTTCTGTGTATATAGAATATTATTTTTGTATATATCGTACAAATGTAAAGAAAAATGTATTTATATTCCCAAATATTACCATCTTTAAATTAACTTAAAAGAAGTGTGTGTGTGTATGGTAGTCGTTCTAGGAGAACCCAATTAGTTTTGTGCCATTTTGATACCACAGTCTGATTGCGTGGTCTGCTATCGCCCAGTGCTCCGTCATGACTGCTATTATTCTTACGATGTCAGTGCGGTTCTGACTTAGATTATCCTCAGTCCGTGTAATATTATATACCTGCCATGTCTTCCTGGGTTTTGCGCAAGTGGTTAGGTGAGACCACCCAAGAAGTCGATTTTAGCTTTGACTAGCCCTAAAGGTATATGCACTTCCATATTTACGAGGATATGGTCGTAGGTCCTATAGCTTTAATGGCTGCTTGGCTATCGACTATCCTAGTATTCTTTCTAGGTTTCTACCTAGAAAATACTGGCGTCATTCGATAGTCTCAAGGCTGTACGGATGATCAGATCTTCTGAAAAGATGCCCGTCCAACTCCGTAATCCATCTTTGAACCGTCTGTGTGAGATGAAATTAATATAATGATTCGTCCGCTTCGTTGATGTTCTTCAGGCTGTAAACAAAAATGGTGAGATTTCGGTTTCTTGTATGTGTTTGGCTGCTTTCTCTTTAATTTTTTTAAAGGGGTCTATATGATTTCTCTTTTTGCAATGTGTCACAGTCGGTGAAAAGAGTAAACTCGTGGTTGTTTATAACGAAGTTCGAAAACCACTTGTCTCTGTCGCCGAACAGAATTGGTATTTTAAGAGAGAAGTCATTATTTTGTTTTATTTTTTACTATCACAGGGCAAACACAAAACACTACGTTCTCTTAGTGTATGCCCTCAGTAGCGCTTTACATAACAGACGTTTGTTGTGCGACTTAGGATCCGCTACCGATTTGCATCTCACAGATTACTTCGATAACAAAAATACTATTAATCCAAAACCAAAGAAAAACACAATTTTTAAATTCCAATCGAGATAAGCTTAGATCAATTTCGTTGCAAAGTTCATTAAATGTTCTTATGCACCTAGTCATAGGTTCATTGAAACCATAAGTTGTTCTATGAGTTCTATCTAAAAGTATATTTCTAACCCGAAGAGATCTTTGGGGAGCATATATATTTATAAACAAAACCAATTCTGGTGAATTTATACGATAATTAACTATGAGACGAAAAAACATGACTGAAGATACCTCCGCCTGAAAATTAAGGCTTGCAAGCCAATGATCTTGCATCTTTTATCATAAGGATGAAGTTCGTCATACATTATGTTTAATTTACGGATGGCATACCTCGTAAAGTTTTTTTTGAACTCTTTCGAATCGTTGTTCATTAACACTATATGGGGGTCCCCAATTATGCAAGAATATTCTAAATGAGGCCTAACCAACGAGCAGTATATAGTTTTAAGGCTATAAATATCTTGGAAGTCTTCACTATTCCGCTTTAGAAATCCTAACAATGAGATAGATTTAGATATGGCGTAATCATAATGTAGCGAAAAATTTAATTTTGAATCAAATATGACCCCTAGATCTTTAACTTCTTCAAGACGATGAAGCAGAAGATCATTCATAAAATAATCATATAAGAACGGCGCACCAATTCGATAAGCTGTAAATATCTTACATTTAGAAATATTAAGTTCCAATCCATTATGTTTACACCATTCTAATAATTTACATATATCGAAACGAATACAATCATTAAAATGTTTGATGCTTGCAAATATTTTTAAGTCATTCGCGAATGTTAAAACTCTGCAAGAACTAACTAAATATTTCATAAACATCATTCATAAATAAAATAAACAGCAGCGGGCCGAGATGACTACCTTGAGGAACGACAGAAGTTACCTCTATTACGCGCGATATAAAACTGTCGATCTTTACCAATTGTTTCCTATTACTTAAATAATTCGTAATCCACATCAGCAAAGTGGAAACCTAATGATTTAAGCTTAGCAAAAAGTAAACTATGATGTCAGTGTGGAGTATATCAATTTGTAATCGATTTTCAAAACAATCAAATATATAGTTTGTTAATAAAGTTAGATGTGTAGAACATGACCTACCGCGAACAAAACCATTCTGATTACTAGAAATAATTTCTTTAAGCGAGAAAAAAGCTTATCTCTAACAATGCCTTCTAACAATTTTTTTAATATTACTGCAGGTATTCCATCGGGGCCCGGGCTACTGTTTAATTCAAGTTTACCTAACGCATTTATTACGTCTTCATCCGAATGTTGCAACAAACCAATATCTAATGATTCAGTAATATTTGAGTAATAGTTCGTCGTTGATTGGACTGGAGAATTATTATAAACCGACTAGAAAAAGTTGGCTAATAACTCACAAGTTCCTTTCAAATCTTTTGAAATTACATTGTTCCACCACCTTAGGCAAGCCTGAGGTATTTCTCTTTGCATTAATGTATTTCCAAAATGATTTACCATTACTCTTTACCGAAGACTCAACGGACATGATGTACTGCCTGTATAAAAATCTATTCAAGAACTCACATTCTTTTCTAAATATTGTTTTATTGAAATTAAAGGCAATTATGCTTTTCTTTTTACATTTCGTAGATTTACTAATCTTTTATTTCACCACGGGATTCTAAACCGGATTTTATGACGCGTTTTAGGTACAAATAACTCAAAACCAGAAATAATCTTATCGATAAACACATCGTAATTACCTTTTTAATTGGAGCCGTTCAGCAATGCATCCCAATCAAAACTGTTTATAAATTCCTTTAGTGCAACAAAATTGGTCTTAGCGAAATTATAAACTAACGCAGAACAATTGTTATTAATTTGATGAGAATAATTAAAAAACTTGATTTCCAATAATAAAGCTTTATGATGGATTTTTTTGGAAGATCCAAAGCTTCTGAAACATTGAAATTTATTTCATTATTTAAGAATTTTAAATCTAGTACTCTACTTAAACTCTTCCGGACTTTGTTTATTTGAAATAAGTTGAGAGCTTGAAGTCTATCAACGACCAATTGTTCCCATCCATGAGTAACATTGAAGGGGATTCAATTTTCATCACCATCCACATTCTTCCAAGTAACATCACCAATATTGAACTCCCAATGCACATGGTATTTGAGTGGCTCCAAGACTAGTAACGACACTACCAATGTTAGCAATGTGCTTTTGATACACATTGGTAACACTGTTTGGGGGAACACAGGAGACAAAAAAAAAAAACTTCGTTAAAATTAATACACACACAAATCTGTTTAACATCGACCTTTCGATGCTCTAATGTGATTTCCCGTCTGAGTAGGCGAGATGAGACTGCTATTAAAACCCCCCTCTTCGCTCCTCACTAGATAAACATCGATCTTTCCGATAAACCACATATGAACAGTTGAAGATTTCTGTCGATAAAATGTGTGGGTGTAGCCATGTTTCTGGTGAGACAACAATATCATATTGGTGGAGAGAGAGAAACACAGATCTCTTTAGTTATAGTTATAGTTATTTATTCAGATTCTTTTAAAATGTACATGGTCTGAGTTACCGCACATTATCTTACACAGAGATTTGATACCTAATTGCATCTTTCTACTGAATTCATGATTATATTTGTTTCAAAAGATATAATGAATGTACAAATTAACATTCGAAGAAAAAATAGATTAATAAAAAAAACCTCATTTAAGTTAGTAAATAAAAAATGTATCTTTATGAATTTAAATATGGCAAGAAATAGATTTGTTTAATGTCTTACAGTAAGTATAAAAATTTAATAAATAAGCACATAGATACATGAATAAATAAATAAAGAAATAAATAAGTAAATAAATAAATAGATAAATAAATAGATAAAAAAATAAATAAATAAATAAATATAATAAATAAATATATAATAAATAAATAAATAAATAAATAAGTAAATAAATAAATAAATAAGTAAATAAATAAATAAATAAATAAATAAATAAATAAATAAATAAATAAATAGATAAATAAATAAATAAATAAATACTAAATAAACAAAAATGTACATGTATGTGCCTATACGAACAATAAATAAGTACAAACGAATGTTTATTACCAAAGTTTCTTGGAATTGCTTGGAAGTATTGCAGATCAATGTCTAAGAAAATAAATTTCTTATTAAAGGGTTTTCGGAGCAGTTGCAGCGACTTACAAATTTTTCGTTAAGTGTGTTTATCCTATCAAAGATCAATTCAACATTCTCTCTTCTATGCAAGGATTTTGTAGAGTAATGCCACGGGAGACTTAGCATCATTTTTAAAAGTTTGTTCTGTGCAATTTGTAACTTTGCTATGTGACATTTCGCACAGTTACCCCAGACCGGACACCCATATAAAATTATTGCTTGAAATATTACTTTATAAATTATTATTTTGTTTTCTAGTGATAATAGAGATTTTCTGTTTATGAGTGGATATAGTAGTCTTGTACTTATATTAATTTTGTTTCTTTGTTAATGTTTCTTTTGTGTGTTGGTTAAATAATAGTTTTGAGTCCAGATGGATTCCCAGGCACAAATCTCTTTAAGTTTACTTCTCATTCCAGCAATATTCTGATAATAAATAGAATACTTATGTGCAACGAAGGTGCTTTGTTGACGCTGGTGATCAATGTTTATGTTTTGATCATAACGCTGGGTAAAACAACTCCGTTTTTTTGAAAAAAAAAATACACGCGAATTCCCGAAGGGCAGTAAAACGCGCGCGTGTACTTCCTTAGGAAAACTTAACTTAAGATGAATGCAATTTAATTTGTTCAAGTCAGCGGTTGACTTAACCAATTTAAAACATTTAATTTGTTCAACCAGTATATTCAATTTCAATGTCACATAATTGCATACCGCGTCCACCGTAAAACCAGCGACATGCAGGTTTTTTACGCGAAACTTCACTTCTATATTCTTTGCCATCGGTGGAAATTTCTTGGGTGTCCGACGCTTTTACATTTTCTACCGGTCCGGGTGTATTAGCTGTGATAGTAACCGTTTCCACTGGCATATTAATCGTCTGCGTTTCACCCGTTTTATTTGACAAATTGTTTTTCAACTCCCGAATTGCCGATCGAACCAATTTCAGTTCATTCGTTAACGAAATTAGATTGGTTAAGAGTCCTAATAATGGTACTCTTTCTGATGATTTTATGAGTTTGAGGGATGCTTCGGACAGGTTCTCGCAGTGTGTATGAAATTTCCTGCAGCATACTCCTCCGCAACTAATAAAATCTCCAGAGAGAATGCTTGAATTGCAATACTCACAACTTTCAACCATTATTAGTTGTCGGCTTTATTAAGGTTGATTAAATTTAAACTAAGGGCGAACGATCACGACTATACCGCAACAAAAGCTGAACGTTAACCGATCATTATGGGGAGATATATAGTGGGTTGTAGCTGCGATGCTAGTTTAACCATGTCTCTTTTCCAGGCTATCTATTATTTTATTTATTATGGTTTGTTTCCACAAAGAAGCACTTTTTCTTAGCGCACTTTTTGCGGTGCAGCCGCTTATGAATAACTTCAGAGAAAGAGAATGAAGTATCATGCCCAACCATGTGCGGCATGCTTCTTATAGCTCCCGTTGTACAGACAGCGGCTGACCTTTTTACCTCGTCGAATATTTTCATGTAGCTTTTTGGGCTGGCAGTCCACCAGAATAGGGCCCCATAAGTTATAATGGGTCTGATTATTGCTGTGTACATCCAATAAATGAAGTGCGGTTGCAAGCCCCAATCTTTTGCCGATGGTACTTTTGCGAGCATCCCTCTTCCAGGAAAAGCCATAATATGGAGGAGGGAATAAGTTAGACAATAGTAAGACATCTGATATATAGGTCAAGGAGTCTTTCTAAGGTTTTTAGTATAAACAACGAGAGACTGATTGGTCTGTAGTCTTTTGGGGTAGTGTGGCGTGGTTTATCTGCTTTTGGTATGAAAACTACATTTACCTCTCTCTAATATGTTGAGATGTACCCTGCTCGCAAGCACTTGCAGAAGATGCTTAGGAGGTGAGATACAGCGTGGGTTTGCGATATTTGAAGCATCGTTGGCAATATATCTTCCGACCCTGGACATTAAAAAGGTTTGAATGAATTTATTGCCCATGATACTTTATCTTAAGTAATAATTTGTTCTATTACTTGTTCAGTTGTGTTAACCGTCGTCCCGGTGGGGGACTGTAATTTCAGGATTTTAACCTTGGAAGTGAGTTTCGGTCAGCAGTTCTAGGAATTTCTGACTGGGTTCTGTCCAAGAGCCATCCGGCCTACGGATGTTTCCTGGGACACAGGTGATCCTTGGATAAAAACTTTCTTATCTTTGCAGCTTCGTTGTGATCTTCTATTGATTCACATAACTCACGCCAGAATTTAAATTTTGCTGCTTCTGGTTTACACTTGTATTCGTTGAAGCTGGATTTGTAACTATCCCAGTCTTCAGATCTTTTGCTGATCTTTCCTCTGATAAATAGATTTCGATTCCTGGTCCTGGGTTGATTTAGCTCTGCAGTCCATCAGACTGCGCAGGTTTTCTTGCGAGCACGTTGCAAAGGACATGTTCTCTTGAAAGCTACTTTCAGAATTTCCACATGGTTAAGGAAGTATTACGTCAACGTAATTTTCAAAATTATGCTAGGTTGAGGTTTTGAGGTCCACAGCTTCGATTCCCTTAGTCTAAAAGTACAGTATGAGCTAATGTTATGTATGTGGATGTCTATAGGCAATAGATAGAGCATGACTGGGCTGACCAGACGTCCCCTTTTAAAAGGACATGTCCTCTTTCTGTCTAATAGAAAATACCGGACATCTTTTTGGAGAAACATTTGTCCTCTTTTTGGGTTTTCTCAGTTAACTCAGTTAACTTAATTCTTCGACACAAACATTTTTTTTTTCAAAACTAATTCAGACATTTTTTGCAACGAGATTGATGGTTTTAGATTTGATGGTTCGAAGATTCGTTGCTGTATTTGTGAGACAAAGGTGCAACTTTGTAAATTCAATCGTACAGATACACGAGAAATGGATGGTGTATTTGAAAAAAAATTACAATAAATATTGAATAACGCAGTGAACTTTTCATAGTTGCTCAGTTTGCCTTTTCAATTCTTCCGCATAATGCAAATTTTTAGCGTATATATTCTTAGATAACGAGTCAGTGGACTGAAGAGCGGAATAGTCTCAAGGTCGAAAATCTAAAAACAAATATTTTTTGTAAATATAATTTTGAAAATATTTCCTCCGAATTTTACGACTTACTCTACAAAAATACGATCCAACGACAAATATAACTAGAGTCAATAATTTCATACCTTATTTTATAACATTATTTTAATTTTATTTTGTATTTAATGTAAGAACTAACATAAAATATTGTTATTTATTTAACTTGAATTTGTTAAAATGTAATGAATTAAAAATTATGTATTATATTTTTGTTCATTTTGTGTTTTCTTATTCTTAAATTTTTGAGATTTTTCTTTTTCGTGCCCATGGATCTAATCGCCCTACGCATGACTGTCAAGGCTTCCGAAGGAAGGACATTTCCACCTCTAGTCTAGTCTTTGCACATTGTTAAGTTATGCATCATTATATTTTTTATTGAGAGCCGGCCGACATACTAATGATCCATGGAAAGCATAATTTCTGTTTTGCTATGGTTGAAGCTCAAGTGTAAACCTTCTTTACAGCAAGTTCCATGAACTCGCTGCTCACGGAAGGAACGATGCAAGAATCGCCAAGTCATATGCATATGCCACTACTTTAAGCCGTTCCGTATCTAGTTATAAAAGCATTTTATTTACGACAATAAGCCTGAGAAGAGGTGAGATAACTCCTCCCTCGAGTGTTCCTCTCTGGTACCTTATCAGTCGTATTATCTATGCTAAGACTCGTTAAGGACGCATGAATTGCTTCAGTAAATACGTTGTTAAAAGCTCCTTCTATATATCGAGTAGTGCTATTTCTGCTGATTTTGTCTCTCATATACGCGTGCTTGGATTTTGATGAACACATCTCATCTATGAAGTTTCGATTGTGAATATATATGTAGGATCCGTTCAAGTGTCTGCAAGATAAATGATGTGAAGTTGATTAGTCTGACGTCATCCGCATTTTCATGTTCGCGTGTGTTCGTGTGTGCTCGACTTCGGTACGAAAACCACCCGCACTCGGCGCAATGACATCGGCACGTAATAGCTTAGGATATTGCTTATGAAAATTGAATTAACTACTTTAGATACCGGAATAATTCCATCTGGGCCGGTTCTTCAAAGGAGACGAAGCTATTTACGGCCCATTTGATTATGTCAATGGTTATGGTTGAACTTATGTTATCCAAATTCTGAGGCGGCACAGATCGCGGAACGTGTAGTTCTGTTGCGTCAGAAATGATGGATTTGGGTGCTTTTGAGACAGAATCTTACTTAGTCTGGCCGATACTTTACTTGCTTTTTGCATCTCATAGATTACATCAAATAAACAATATTAATTAAATAATAGTGTATTAATAAATTTTTTAAGCTCCAATCGAAGCAAGCTAAAGTTAAGTTCGTTGCAAAGTTCTCATACAACTTGCAATAGGTTCACTACAGCTATAGTTGGTTATATGCCTCTTATCGTAGAGTAAATTTCTCACCCGAAGAGATTTTTGGGGAGCATATATTCATGAGAATAAGTCATTCTGGTGATTCTATGTCGCGCATAAACATGGCTGACACTGCCTTACCTTAGTGAGTTCTTCGACAGTATATAACTTACGGACAGCATATCTCTTGAAATTCTTTGTACTCTTTCGAATCTGAGCTCTTGTGTATACGGGGAATCCCAAATTATGGAAGAGTATTCTAACTATGGTCTGACTAAAAAGCAAAAGATGAACTTTTCAGAAAACCTACAATAACCTTTAGACTTTGCAATTGTATAATCATAATGTAATGAAAAAATTTATTTTAGCATCAAAAATTATTTTTCACTTTTCCTAAGCCATTAAGTCTGTGATCACTCATGAAAAAATCATAGACAATCGGGGTTGTAATTCAATGTGTAGTAAAGATATTACGTTTTCGTTATGTAACTTTTATTACCCGAGATGTAAAACTATCGATCCTTACCAATTTCTTCCTGCCCTTAAAATAATTGGAAAAACCTTTCTAACATTGAAGAAAGGAATCCCAAAGACTTTAGCTTGCTTCAAAGCAAAGTGTGATGTACATTATCGAAGACTTTCGAGAAATCAGTGTAAAGTACTTTCGAGAAAACTTGAAAATGGTTTTCTATTCCTTCAAATAATTTTGGTATTGATGAAAGCTTTGATATTGGTTGATAGTTTCCTACTTTTTGCCTTAAACCGCTTATATATATAGAGGCGTTAGAAAAGAATACTTCCATACATTTATAAAATCACAATTTTCTAGAGATTGATTAAATATAATTTTAAATGGACGATAAAGCGAAATCCTGCTATTTTTAAAAATTCCAGCCGGAACCCCATCGGGGCGTGGGCTGAAATTTTCTACATGATTTTTTAAGGTATTTATAAAATCATTATCCGTAAATTGCAATACATCTACATCCAGAACCTCGGGTATATTAGAGTCATGTTTCATCGTTTTTTGGACCGACGACCCATTATTGACCGACTCAAAAAAGTCGGCCAATTGATTACATGTTCCATTCACGTCTGTTGAAGTTACGTTTCCAAATTCCTTTCCGAATTAACGTAATTCGAAAAAAATGCTCCTTACCGAATATTCTACAGACAAGACGTATTGTTTATATAAAAATCAGTTCAAGAACTCGTATTCATTCCTGAGTTTCAAAAATCTTTCACGATTGAAACTCGTTTAATTTTAACGTTTCTTCTAACATTTTTTAAATTCACCAAGCTTTTGGTTGCCCATGGAAATCTAAATCGATATCTATGATGCATTTTAGGAACAAATGACTCCAAACCAGAAATAATTTTATTCATGAATATATCATAGTTACCTTTCAAATTGGGGGAATCCAAGTCGTCCCAATTGAATTGATTTAAGTATTCATTCAGTGCAGTAAAATTGGTCTTAGCGAATTTATAACTTAACCCGGTATTGTTATTATTACTATAATTTCCGTAACAAAAGAACTCAAAATTTAAAAGTAAGACTTTGTGATGAATTTTGTTTGAGTCAATCACATCCAAGGATTCTAATAATTTTAAGTTTACTTCATTATTTAAAAGTACTAAATCTAAAATTCGATCTAAACTATTTCGAATATTGTTTATTTGAAATAAGCTCAATGATAAAAGACCATCTATTAACAAACGCTCCCATTCATGAATAACATTTAATGGGATTAAATTATCATCACCTTCCACGCTCACCATCCAAGTAACAAGTAAATCAGCAATATTAAAATACCCCAATACGCAAGGTAATTGAGTAGCTTCAAGACGAGTAACGACACTCCTAATGTATATAGATGAGACAGCTATAAAAACTCCCCCACATCTCTCCTCACTGGACCTGCAACGATCAATTCGGTAAACCACATATAACTGATCAAAAATTTCTGAAGAACAGATGTGCGGGTATAAATATTTTCTTGTTAAAACAACATGGTCAGAGATGAAATTGATCAGAGGGAGAAATGAAAATTTCTGTTAATTTCGTTCTTATACCACCAACATTGTTATAATACAGAAAATAGATTTTAACGGAGGTGCCTTGCCTTCGACTGCGGTTGAGTTAACCAGTTTGTTGTTTTTTGCGCAAAACCTTCTTCAATTTTTCCTTGGAATTATTTTCACATGACGCGTTTTCAATAATTGCCGATGCCTGGGGTGGGACGGGTGGTTTTATTAAATCGTCCGTAAGCGATGGCGTTTCACTGACTTTCGATTTCTGTGAAGAATTACACTTCATTTCACGAATTTCTGATTTAATTACGCTCAATTCATTTATTAATAATGTGAGCTTTTTTATCAATCCTAAAAATGGGACATTATTGCAGATATTGTACTAATAGCATAAGCTGTCCGTTGTTTTAATAAGCGGGAGGGCTGTCGCAGACAGTTCAACACATTTGGTGTGAAACTTTCCGCAGCAGAATCCTCCGCAGATTATAAATGCCTGCCTAATTTCCGAGTTACTATTGTTAAATAAATATTTAAAAAAAAAAAAAAGCCGAAACAAATGATTAAGCGCGAAACGATGTATACCACTTGACAGATCAAATGTCACTGATATCACACAAACGTCATTGATATTGTAGGTCTCTCTTGTTAGTTTCCTGATTTGAGAGAGATTTGCATTCCACCAAAGTGGGAAAGATTCGTTGCTATGTTTTACTTAGCAGGAGACTTTATATGCAGTCTGAGAGGCATTTTCGAAGATATTGACCTTCGTGTCTAACTCATTTGTCGTGGTGATTATCACAGAACTAAACTCGCTGTTCTGAGATCAGGTCTGACAACTTGAACGAATTTTTCGCAGACAATATTTTGTAGGTTTCTGTGTAGTGTTGGGGGCTAGAGTCCAGAACAACACTGAAAATAATCCAATTATGATCAGAAAAAGATTTCTGATCGGATACTCGCGAGTTCCCTACTCTAAGGTTGTTGCTATTATTAGAGAGTGTTACATCAATGGTGTTTCCATAACCTATATAATTTTCCATGCTCGGAAATATGAAGGCTGATGTGTTCCCTTTATTCACTACTCTGATGGGTTTTATTTAATAATAAAATCAAAAAGAGGCTCACCACGTTTGTTGATTTTGAAGTTGACGCAAAGTGAGTGCCTTGGATTCGATTCACAGCCCAAGATCAGATTTGTCTTTCTGACTGTACTGTTCGAAAGCAGCTCCTGGATTTCTTCCGACGGCGGTGTTCTTCTATGTGCCATATAGGCTGATGCTATGTAGAGGTCTGCCGTTTCTTCGTTCTCTAACTTAACCACTGGAAAGTCCTCTGAGCTAACACAGAAAAGCTTTAATGTGCTTCTCAGCTAACCTGCAGGTTCTTGAGTTATCTTGGTTATTGTTATAATAAAGGTTGTTTTTTAGGACGTGATCAATGCCCATGTCCGATAGCTTACACTCAATCAGGGCTACTTAGGTTTCGTCTCTGGCAACCTTATTTGCAGATCTTTATAATGGGTTATTTCCCTTATGCACGAGTTTTCTCTTCTTTGGTGTCCTGCCTGGAATCTTCTTGGGATCGACCTCTCTTCGTGCTTGTGGTGGGCTTTACGATTGTGAGCGTACTGTGGTATTATATGTACTCATCAATGATCTTTTGGTACTTTTCCTTATCTGCTTTGTTCACCCCGAACAAGATTTACAGTTTATCTCTGTATGGTGGTGGGCCATCCCAATGTGTTTGCAGCTTTCGTTGAAGTTTGCGGGTTGTGAAGCAACACCATTTGGCCCTCATCAAAGCCTCCGGAACGTTCTTCGGCGTTACTCCTTGATTTTCCACTCCGAAGCTGTTCACGCCACTCTGTTACAATTTGATGAACATGGCCCAGACGTTCTTCATCAGTGCATCCCTTGCGCCCCTATCTATTGGTGCTCTCGTGTTGAATTGCATCTTCTTACGACTGATTGAAGGTAGTCCCTTTATCATTTTTCTGGATCTGTTCTTTCACTGACTTCTGGCATCCTACCCTCTGGAACCCCTGATCCTCTTTCACAACACTCCATGTGATGTCCACATTTCCTCCACCTTGTGATTTTCTACTACACACTCACATACTCTTCTGCCTGGGACCTCAATCAAGTCTCGTGTTAAGTCACCAACTTCGCTTTCCCAGTAGCGATACAGCCAACCAAACTGGCCCAGATCGTCTCCCATCGGATCTGTTCCAGTCAACTCTGCTTCTTCGGTAGTAACATCTCATCCTAAGGTTCTATGAGGGTTCTTCTGACCACAATTTCCATAGCTGGTGTTTGGAACATTATGGCTTGGTTGATTCTTGTAGACTTCCCCTCCCACATTCAATGGTATTTCAGAATTCTTGTACCTTGGAGTTGTCCGGTCAAGGTCCAAGGTAATATCGGTCCTTATCCGCGCCCAGAATCAACTTTTCAGTGTAGGTGAAAATCAAAAGACACTATGGGAACCATTCCCACATAGCAAAAAGGATTTTTGCCCAGTAATACATGTCCCTTCAAATAAAATATGTTTCTACTACAAATAAGTTTTACGGTTATCCAGTAGTTTTACTTTCTTAATTAATACGCGTTTGACAAGAGTTTCTCCACAGAGAGTTATTGTTAATACAACAGCTAACCGCTTGTTGAATTAACCGTGCTAGGTCAAGGGGTTTAGTCCTTTGAAGATGGCGGTAAACGTTACTGCATAGTTTATGTGCTCCTGCAGACGACGTTTATGATTATGTGCAAAATCCATACGTCCAGACGGGTCTTAGCACTTGTTTGCATATAAGCAATTTGCTGTCATTACTTAGCTTGGAAAAATGTCCAATAAGCCAGTACATGTTTTTGTATCTTAATTGGAGCTCCGCACGTTTCTTTTTGACATGCTCCTTCCATTTAAGCCTTACATCGAGAGTCATGCCGAGGTACTTCGCTTCATTACCCAAGGGTATTTCAACATTATTTATTAAAACCCGGCAACTTATTCACTTTCTTATACGTAAAATTAATATGATCGGATTTATTTATTTTTCATATATATTCGCTGATTGTTCGTCCATTCGTCCATATAATCTAAATGTCACAGTATTAGTTATACCATTGTGACTAGGCTTTATGGGTACCTACCTACTTGTATTGTGCATTGGTTGCAGAAAATAAATAAAGCAGTCATGAACAGTCACTCGTGGGTTTCACTTCGTACTTGAATAATATGGCGTCCGATGTGAAGAAGAAAATATTAAAAAATAAAATAGCCACTGAAGAAGATAAAAACTTGAAAGTGTATAATAATTATAACAGTACAAGCAATTTAAAATAGTTTTTGCAGCGAGTGCCTTGTTGTATACAACAGACTGAAGAAAAAGTCATTAGTTTTGTATCATTAAGGAGAAGACTGCTTCGAAATATTTGATTCGTTTGATATAAGTGAAGGGATGTCAAAGTGTTGATATGACATCCCATGCAGATACAATCGTCTGCACTTGGCCTCCATCAACGAACTCCTACTCTCACTTCCACGTCTTGAAACCTGGGAGCCTAACACCTTCGATCGAAGATGAGGTCATTAACCAATGGCGGCATCCGAAACTCCAGTCAGTAGGAGCTACCTGATGTCCTGTCACTCTAGAGTTGCTTCGACATGTTCGGACCACAGGTCTATAATGTTCTTTCAAGGCCATGTCGAGGTTTTGGAATAGAGATTGCGGCGGAAGAGCCCTGTTGCTATAGGGCCAACGGAAGTGCTCACAGTCTCAGCGAAGTTACCGACAACGGGTTAACCCGGATCGTTCGCCCGAAGGTTAAATAGGACCTGGCCTCCCAGCTGAGAGTTACGTGAGGTTAACTCCCTCACCACGTAAAAATATTACGGTTCATAGACAACTAACTTTCTCGGATACGGACGGAATTAATGTTGACGACTCCAGCAAACGAAACAAAAACAACGATTTCGGTTCTGCACTTGGAATGTTAGGTCACTTAATAGACCACGTAGAGCCGAAGCATTCGCGGAGGCCCTGGATTGCAACAAAATAGATATCGCCGGAATGGGCAGGACAAAAAGAGGATGAGAAAAAGAAAACTGCGGCACCTACTTCGATGATTGCAACAGAGATTTTAGTTCGAATAGTTGCAGCGGATGGAGACATTGGGAAATATTGTACCTGAAAAAGGGCCTACATCCTGGGTTAATTCTGTGTGTTGACACAAGGCATTTGAATAAAGCAATTATTTGCCATCATTTCCTTTTTCTAGATATTAATGAAGTAAAATCTTGCCTGTCAAATTCAAAATGTTTCACTAGCTTATATGCTAATAATGCGTTTCGGAAAATACCCAAGACGAAGAGTCATCAAAGCTATGCACTAACACATGTTTTGACAGATATCGTTTTCTACGACTTCCGTATGGAGTTAATGCAGCTCCAGAAATATTTCACTCCGAAATAGTTAATACATTTTCACATATTCCTAATGTTATGATATATTTAGATGATTTATTTGGAATTGGTCTTACAGGAAGCAAAAGAAATAGATCTCAAGTTTAATATATTGGGCATATATTTAACGACCGGATAGTTATAAAATTGAAGTTATCAAGGAAATCCGCCGACATAGTAGCGTAAAAGATTTCCAAAGATTTTTAGGTGTGGTGAATTATCTTGGATCTTTTGTGAAAGCCTTAGCTGTTGCAAATGAAAATCTGCGAAAATTGCTAAGGAAAGAAATTGCGTGGCATTAGGATAAGAGACACGACAAAGAATTTGTGAATCTCAAGATCCTGATTTCAAAAGGCCCGATTTTAACATACTTTGATAGCAGTTAGCCAATTAAATTATTGGTGGACGTTTCCCAATCAGTTGCTTGGGGTTTTTTAAAGGTTTGTCAGTAGTAGTAGTAAAAGAATACAAGCCCTTTTTGAAAAACCTTCGTACAAATTTCCAACACATTTGTAAAGAATTATCCTAAAATAACAAGCTTACAATTTGAAGGTATTGTACAAGCCAGCAAAAGAAATGTTGATTGCAGATATTTTATCAAGAGCAACTCTCTTGGAAAAAAGCGTTACCTGAATTAGACAACGAGCTCGAGTTACATTGTAATCTTGTGTAGTCGTGTCTTCCTATCAGTGACTCTAAATTAGCTCAAATTCGTAACGAATTTTTAGAAGATGATACGATGATGGAACTTATGCACTACTATGAACATAAATTGCCAGAAACTAAAACTAATATAGATCCTTTAGTTTGGAGTTATTTTAAAAATTAAAATTAAATTCATGTGGTAAATGACGTTGTTTTAAGAACAACAGAACTATAATTCTATGAGGGAGGAAATATTAAAATTATTAAACGAAGGACATATGGGTCCTGAAGTATTAGCCTAGTAAAAACGCTAGTATATTGGTCAAAGAAGAATTTTGAGATAGAAATTCTTGTTGAGGATAGTGAAGTCTGTTTAAGACATATGGCATCGAACTTAAGAGAACCATTATTACCAATATTAGCAGATCCATTTGAGTTCTGAAAGAACATTTATTTGACTGTCGTAGATTACTATTCAAAATTCGTAGTAAATTGCCCTTTTAAATAACGGATATTCCAGCAAATTTCTCATTCCCGAATTGGATTCTGAAATATAAATGAGTGATAACGGGATTCCATTCTCCTCAACGGAATTCAAAATTATGTTTGCAAAGAATGAGGAATCGAACAGGTTTCAACAAGTCTCTATTCAGATAGATCGAATAGTTTGGCCGAAAGATCAGTGCAAACAATTAAAAAGTTATTAAGCAAATGTTTGGAAAGTAACTCAGATTCTTCTATATATCTTTTGCATTACAGGATCACTCCAAATCTCAGTTCATATTCTTGGGCGGAACATTTAATGATCAGGAAACTTAGAACTAAACAAAGGATGGATGGAAAAAAATATACGAACTAGTTTTCAAAATTTTAAGCCAATATCAGTAGTATCAAATAGTAAAATGTACTTTGATAAGTGCAGGTAACAAATGAAAAAATATTATGATCGATCTGGTATCCAGGAGTTACAATATAAAAATGCTTAGACCCGAGATCTTATTTGATTCAAGGGGAAAATCAACAAGTATATCCTCCTAAGAGACAGCATTTAATGATATTATTTCGTCGTTTTTCTCAGCATTACCAATTCGAACGTTTATTAGTTAACGGAGCTGTGACTTCCGTGACTTCCAAAGGAATCAATCGTTTATACATAGTACAATGGGATAATGTTCTGAACTAAGAAACAAAGCTTTCCTCAATTCGTAAGTAGTTTCGAGTAATAACTTTTAAGACAATGACATCAACGTCAGGTATTCTTGGAACATCCGTAGGTCAGTAGGTTAGTTTTCCTGTCGAGTAAAATTCACAATTTAGGTTCATCCCAGCTCTGTATAATGTTTTGGCGTTTTACGAGACAAATCTTGATCTCCAAAAAGTGTGTGTTCGCACTAAAATCTCCACCAATTACGAAATGTGCGCCAAGAGTGTGGAAAATTCTATCGATCTCGGTTTGATCAATTATACAATTATACGGAGGGCAGTAAATGGACGCGAATTACGTTGTGGGAGACCGAGAGGATGAAAAACAAAACACAAATTGTACCACGTTATAATATGTATACTTTATTCGGAACGATCCGATCTCTTGAAATGGTTATACAGAACTGACCTTTTTTACATTCTGAGTTTTTCCTCAGATCAAATTTGTTGAGGTGACTTTTATTGGCCGCATCTAAGTAATCCAAACGCTGCGGACGGAAAACGCACCAGACGCAAGGTTGCAAAAAATCACCTTAGCATTTCAAAGTGCAATTGAGAAATATTTCGGCTGAAGTCCGTTGACAAAAATATTGCAAGTTAATCAAAAATAAATATGTTCGGCGGAAGGCCGCTGACCGAGGTATCGAACGTGCTGGGTACCTGTGGCGGAGTTAGGTATCTTAACTCCTCCCTTCTTAAGTAGGCCACAAAGATTGTGAAGGGGCCGAAATGATGGGATGTTGAGGAAGATACTGTATCCGAATTCTTCTTGCGATGAATAGTAACGCTGCTGTTGACATCCTGCTGATTACTCCAATTGTTGCTAGGTGTATATGATGTGCTGCTTCGTTTTGGTCTCTATGTTGGCTACTGCATTTTGGTTGTCGAATTGATATGTGTTCAGTTTCTGCACGGTCAGAGTTTCGTAGATGGATTCCTCTTTTATTTTATGGTAGGATGCTGGAGCTATGTGTATGTCGTCCCAGAATGCGGATGGATTGTTTTTGTAGATGACCCCGTTTACGTTGTCTTGAAAGTTCGTGGAACTGTACCTTCGAGCCTGTGGACTTTGGATTTACTGCAAGTAGAGTTAATGATTAATGATGGAACATTTATAAAGAGTATTTAATTGTCTTCGGGTTGCGTTATGATTTGTACGGTTTCGATGTCACTGAGTGGACGTCCTATGCATGTGGATACTTCTGTTGATTCTTGGAGTTTCAATTCTCTGCAGAAGTAGGTTTGCTCAATTTTTGAGCATGCCTTGTCAAAGGACTGAATTGTTCGCTCGTTTATATGGTTTATTTATTATTTATTTTGTGTTATTGATTGGTAATGGTATAATGTGAACAAATTTAGATATTATTGGACTTACAATTGGTATTCTTATATTAAATATTATGTTCGTGTTATTGTAGTAAGCTTGTACATAAATGAGTTCGTATAAATGTTCGTCTGACTTAATATCGACAGATTGTTTATACATAATGTTTCTTACTTCAATTATTTAATTTTTGTTCAGTATGGTGCTTACTATATTTGTAATATGGTTATTTTACGATCTATGTTATAATTGATGTTGTTAATATATTGGATTTCTAGTATAGTTTCTTCGTTTCTACAGATATTATTGATGGATTGCTTATTATTTAGGATATTGGTTTACAATGGATGTTTCTAGGTTTTTTGTGTTTTGATTGAGGTTTTCTATTTGAGCGTTATATTGTGGGCGTCATTTACGTTCATATTTCCGGTGATGATTTTCTCTTTTCTGCCTATTGAAAGGTGTTAGTGTTTTAAGTTATTTCAATATCAAGTTTAAGATAGGGTCTATTATTGGGCTATGTCTCTTGAAGGTATTTAGGGTATTTTCGATTCTTTCAATATGTGTGGTAGTTGGTGGTATTAATAATGCGTATTAGGTTACAAAAGCTGTCGATAGTCCTTGCCGATCGCATTTTAAGTTTAACTAGGCCTATGACTTCTTTCAAATTCTGAATTTCTAAATCTTGTGTTGTTGTGTATTCTGAAAAGATGTAGTGAGATTAATTCCCGCTTTTCGAACATTTTCCTAATTTTGATTTTAGCTTTATGTAGTTTATTATCGTCTTTTGTTATTACTGTAATTTTATTGTTCTTCTTCACTATATGTTTTGAAAACCTAGGTGTTCATTTATTTCTCCTGTTTTCTGCTTTAAATATTACTTCATCAGTTCATTTCTCTTCACGTTCTTTTCTACCTTGGCTTAACTTATCTATTCTTGAACTAGTGATTGTTTCTAATTTGTCTCTTATAGAATAAAATAGCTTGTTTCATGTGTTCGTTTTCGTTATTATGTTTGTAGGTTTTGCCAAAAAATAGTTCGTAGGGTGTGTGTTTGGTGGTTTAATGAATGGAATTGTTGTATGTTATGAGGGTCTCTGTGAAGATCTCTTCATGATCTGTGGTACGTTTAATTTCTTTACGTGTGGTGAGTATGACTCTGTAAATTTCTGTAAGTGTTGAATGAAGTCTTTCTACTGGGGCATTGCTTGTACTTTATTGTTGAAAATGCTTCCAAAAGTCTTTGAATATGCTTGCGGTACACTCGGACCCCTGATCACAAACGATTGTTTTGGGGGTATCGAAAAGTCTAATGTAGTGTTTCAATGATTTAAGAACCGAAATGCTGTTTCTTGCAGATAAGGTGTAGCCTGCTGCGACTAGATTTTAATGATAAAGCTGTTTGTTATTCATAGAGTAAATGTCTGTGTGTAGAATAGTGTCTTGATTGGTGTCTTTGGTGTCTCAAATTTAGCTTTGGGTGGTTGACTGTTCTGTTTCAACTTTTGACATGTTTCGCAATTGTTAATTATCTGTATGATTTTGTTTTTCATGTGAGGAAAATAATATTTTCGTTTAAGGTGTACGTACGTTGCAGTGATGCCGATGTGGTTATTATCTTTATGACGTTCCTTAATGATTTGTTCCTGCTCATCACTTTCTGGAATTTCCTCTAAGATTATTTTGGTTTTATTGTTTGAAAAGTATTTTGAGTGTACTGATTGAATAATTCGAAGGTGCTGTCAGCTGAATAGATCGCAGAGTTTATTGGGTGGTAGGAATTTTTTGAATACATCGATTAAAATTTCTTTAGTAAATTATGTCCTACGAATAGTTCGTCGTTGTTTGTTCTTGAATGGGGTTTCTAATGACACATCTGGAGATCCGGATGATTTCGAAAGGGTTATTTGAATGTTAAAATCGTTAAGCGGTTTTCCGATATGGGTATACCGTCGCTGAGTGAATGGTGAAACCCATAGTGCCTTGGATTGACTATGTATCGTTTTATTTTTTTTACATCTGTATTTATAACTAGTTTTATTCTATTTAATGCGTCAGCATTAGTGTTCTGTTTTCCCTTTTTGTATACGATCTCGCAGTCGGACTCCAGCAACTTAAGGCGCCATCTGATTAATTTTGAATTTGGCTCCTTCAGGATATGTTCTGAAGTATTTCGTGGCATTTACTATGGCCGAAAGTTCCTTTTGAATTGTGGAGTAGTTAATTTTCGAGTCTGACAATGTTCTACACCAAGTGCAAAGTTGCTAGCGTCAGTAGTAAGTATAAATGATTTTGAAAAAATCTGGGTATTTAAGTATTGGATCATTTACAAGGATTGTTCTGCACATTTCGAACGTTGATTCTATCCTTCTTAAAACATTCGGTGAGGGGTTTTGTCAATTTCGAGAAATCCTTGATGAATTTGCGGTATTAGCCTAGAAGGGGGAATAGGAAAGTTCTTTATTGCTAAGATTTTTGATGGCTTAGGTTTTATACCATCTGTTGACACGATGTGGCCTAAGAAAGCAATTTCTGTTGCGAGGAATTCTGATTTATCCAGAATTTTATTTTTCGAAGACCATTTGAAGGTTAATTATGTGATCTTTAGCGAAGTTGAGAATATTATTATGTCGTCTAGGTATATTAGACAATTTGTCCCTATAAGGTCAGTTAGAACGTCGTTCATAACCCTTTGGAATGGAATGTCCGGGTGCTTATCGATTTGGTGGAAGCCACTAGCCAAATCTAGGGTTGTAAAATACATGCACTTTCCGAGCTTATCGAGTATCTCTGTAATATTTGGTAAAGGATAGCGATCTGTAATCGTTTTTTCGTTTAGCTATAATCGATTACAAGACGCCATCCAAATAGGAGCACTCCATGGAGGGTAACTTGGGCGGATTATGCCTTGTTCTAACAGGTCGGCGATCTGTCTTTAAATTACTTTTTTATGGACGAACGGGTACCTGTATGACATTGTATGAATTGGTATGTCATCAACAGTACGGATTGTATGTTCAACTTCATTGGTGAAACTTAGTTTTTGGCCTTCTTTAAAAAGTATATCATTGTAATTTTTACAGAGTTTTAAGAGTGCTTTTTTTTCTTCTGGATTCAAGTGGTTGTCGCTTTCATTTATCTGAATATTGTTGAAATTAGCCTTGTTTTTTTCAACGCAATCGATAGTGAAGTTAAGTAAGATTCAGAAAAACGATTCGCAGTGGCTTTTATTTTTATCTGTCAAAATATATGAAAAAAAGATTTATTTGATTTTTACTGAAGTCAGTAAGCGTTCGTTGTCTGCCGTCCTGGGAAGTCTAACGATTTGAATGTCGTTTTGATGTTACCTCTGAAATATTTTATTTACTTGCGGGATCATACCCGGGTTGTTCGATCGTATAGCCCGGATTTTGTTGCTCCAGTTCAAGCTTATAGCCAAGCTATAGTTTATACGTATTAACTGTTGGAGGTTCTTGATCTCTGACTTCAACTGTATTTCTGTACTGTCATGTATGCGGTCTTGAAGAGTGCCTTTTGAGACCCCGAACTCCCGACTATCTTTTATTATTGACCAATTATTGGCTCGTATCTTATTTAAGACTTCAGCTAGTATCTCTTCAGAGTACTGATGAAAAATACGTTTATTTGTTTGATTGGAAACATGCACTTTTGAAAATACCTGAATAAAATACATTTTAAAATTGTTAACTACCACTTATTTTTTATTATTAACTTGCGGCTGAGCTTAGGAATCTCTTAAAGTTAGCCACCCATTTCTTGAAGAGCCCGGATAATTATAAAAGAAATGCCTTCTAAGGTCAGCCCCCTATTAATTATTTATCAAATAAAGTTTCAGCAATTTAATAATAATCATAAAGTGCACATACCTTCAGTACATTCTTAATTGTATCACTTTTTCAAATTCACATACACTTTTTTTTTTGGCAACCAACTCGCATCCGGCACTCATGAAAACTGTACGCAGACTAATATTTTTTACGCGCGAATTATAACGAGGATTGTGTAAATTTTTTGCACACAAATAGAAGAACTGTTTTCGGTTAGTACATTTCCAGTACATTTCCTGGGGAAGAGATTGATGTATCAGTAATTATTCTAAAAATGTAATTATTTCAGTTTTACATATTTTACAGATATGCTGGATCATTGCATTCTACACCCCACCAGTGAAGTTCTCACACGCACATCCACTCTGAGCCACTCACAATGGCACAAACACACTGCTTAGCTCCACCCTACTTTGAACTTGTGATGTGGCATGTTCTCTTCCGTATATTTAACTGGGCTTTGGCTATATACATACAAAAATATAGGATTTAGTAGCGCACTTTTTTGTGATAAACAATGTGGGGAGACATTGTTGTGAGGTGTGTATGAAAATACATATGGATTTATGAATGTAAAGGAAACAGTTCTCTTCATGGCATTTTAAATTAAGCTTGATGTATGTCTGTCATCATGTTTCTCAGTACATATGTATGTAGTTTTGTTATTTATACCACTTATTATTGCAATTTATCTTCGTCATTGATTGCATTTCATACGCAAATGAAATGTATTTCATTAGAGTTCACCGTAATCTGAGTACTTTTGTGATCAGATTTTTATTCTGATTTATTGAATAACCTTATCTGACTGTAATCTTATTACTTTGCATAATGAATAAAAATTGTAATCTGTAATCTGTATACAAACAGTTATCAGAAAACTATATTAGGGAAGAGGGCGGTACCTTTGAACATTTCTAATAAAATCGTATGTGCTGTTCAAAGGTACCCACGTAGTAAGGTGCTACATTTGTGAGTAATCAAGATTACGTGAACAGCTGATTACTGTGCAGACAATTTTTGTTTGTAGCGTACGTTTATGTATAGCCTTGTATACATATATAAATATATATGTTTTTCCAATTGTAAGCATCTGTAACGAGATATAAAGCAAAAATACTCGAAATCTATTAAGTGTTTAAAAACTTGATCCTTAAAGAATAACTCGACGCAGATTTTGTTGATTTTAATTTACTCTAGATGCATTTTGTTTTGGTGAGTTTTTCAAAGCGGCTTTCAATTCAAATTGTAATATATTTCTTACTCTGGACCATGTCAAGAGAACAACACAAAGATAGAAAAAAGTGATTTGGGTTATACAAATGGATCCTTGATAAGTTTCATTTGTTTGAAGTGCGTGGCCTAAATTTAGAAAGTCTGTTAGAACTACCAATCGCCACGTGAAGGAAAGAAGAAAGACGTCTGTATACTTCAAGGTTTATTCAGGAAAAGATAACGATAATATAGGATTTATATAATCAGAAACAGGTGTTGCCACTTTATATAAATAAGTCAATGTGATTTGTTAATATTCAATACTTTCCCACAAATCCGATTGCTTCAGAAATTTAAGTTAACAATAATAGTTCAATTTACAATTACTTTTAGTTACTTTTATAAAAGTCCAAGCGTGTTAAAAGTCAAAAGCTTGATTTTGTTAATTTGTGAGACCATATAACGCTATGTTATCCACAGATACATAACTAAAACTAAGAACTTCTTTTCTATAAGCATCTCTTATAAAATGAAATCGTATTTCGATATGCTTGCTTCTGGAGTAAAATACCGAGTTCTTAGCAAGTTGCTGTGCGCTGAGATTATATCCAAACAATGACGTGGGTTCAAAAATATGTTCACCAAACCCTCCTTTGTCTTCCCGACTGTTTTAACCCATATAATGCGTTTTTAAGCTTGCAATCCTTGTTAGGGTAGTCTGCATCTTGGAAATATTCTGGCCTCTCCATGTTAATCTCTTCACTCAGTTCCTCATTTACGCTGAAGTAACATCCAGCTGGTGAAGAAGCATTTCACACTCAACTGCTACTGCATCTAGCAAAAGAATAGTAGAGAATCGTACAACTGGGGAGAATGTTTCATTAAAATCGACTCCATGTTGTTCGCTATACCCTTTTGCGAACCTGGCTTTACACATAGATTTAATGATCTTTTGGTTATTAGGTAAGTTTAAGAGCTCCTATGTTTTATTTTTCTGAAATAAATTCTATTCTATATGTATGGCTTCGATAAATTTTGACGAATGGCACAACTGAAGCGCTTCCTCAACAGTATTTGGGTTTTTATCATCTATTTTTGGATAATTGATGATTGATTTATATATCAAGGAGTTTGACTTTCTTTTCGAACTTATGTAATTTATGGATTAAGAGGACTTCAATATCGGATTACTATATGTTCTAGTTCTACCACTTCTCAAACCACTAACCTGTTTCACGTCACCAAGGTTGTCGACTCAATTTTTCCTCGTTTTCTTCTTTTCATCTTCCTCGTTCATAGTGTTTGAACGTTCAGCATTATCACTACATTTACCACTTTCCACATTTTCACCATTTCTTGATTGTTGTCGCACGAGGATTCTATAAGAATAAATTGTGAATCTGACAAGCATTTATTTGAAGTGTTTTCAATAAACTTCACGTTACGGCTTATAAGAGTTTCACCACTTTTCCGAATAACCTACCATCACACATTTATTACGTTTAGGACTGAATTTCGAATTGCTTGGAAATATTTCACATTTGGTTTAATGCCATGCCACGCTTCATATGGTGTCGGGTGCAAGACCAGCACCCATGAGCATACAGCGAACCATTTCAACAACTGTCCTGTTTGCTCCCTCTCTGACACTCCGGTCTGCTGAGAAGTATATGGACAGGTCAATTGGTGGTAGATTCCGTTTTTACTAAGATAGTTTTCAAAAGCACTTCTTGCAATGTGACCTCTTATTGGTTTAATGATAGAATTGTTTATCCTTTCAACATTTGCCCTGTTGTAGAGGACCTCGTTAGGATAGTTCTTCTTGTACTCAGACTCGGGTATTCGATACAACCGGATACAAGTCCTAAGATACCGTCTCTCGATCACCCTCATGATTTCCATCTGGGAAGGACTCACATTGAACCACAGGGGACAACCATACACCATGACTGGCCTTAAGAGGGCCATATAGCAGATTACCTTCACCCTGAAATTAAGTTGGCTGCTGCAAAACAGCTTACTTGCCACAGCTAAGACTTTTCTAGCATTGGTCAAAGCCTTCTCTATATGTTTGATAAAATACAGAAAGTTATCCAACTAAATGCCAAGATATCTAACTACAGTTTTCACGGCTAACGGCTGTCTCTGTGGGTCAACTACGCCGAACATCTTCCAGTTTACGCGCGTATCCCTTGAGGCCATGGCCAGCCAGCCTCCATGTCTTGAAGAATGCATTCACTTGTCTTTCTTGAAATAAATATACATCATTTTGCTTTACCGAATGTAAAATAACATTTCCCTTCGCAGCGAAAATCTTTGCACATTTGTTATCAAAAACGACTTTATTCCGGAAGTCCGGAACGAATAATACTTCTTTTAGTGCTATATTTTTATAAAAACCATTCAAGCAGAGAGTAATTTCACCTATCCCGATTGAATTAATATATTTACCGACAGCTAATTCAATGCCTTCCGTGCCTGGATATTTACAAATTTTTCTTTATCACAGCTGATGATTGATCTTGAAGATGTACTTAGTTTTATTCCGGCCGAAACCGGAATTGAAGATGCCAAGACTGTGTATCTTCACACAGTCCTGGCTCATTAATGGCTTATCGGATTGAAAAACAAAAAAAAAATACTTTTTAGTAAATTTATCCCTTATTCATTTGTGTTACCAGCCATCCTTTTGCACTGTCCTGAAGCTGAGCAATGGAACTAAATATCGTGTAAAAATGTCCATCATTACAAATCATCGGCAACAATCAACCAGCAGTGGCGACTATTGACATGGTGTGTGTAGCAAATATATTCGATATCGAAATTCCAGTGTGTTCTCTTTTTTAAATAGTAACAAAAACAGAAGGCACCCTTCTGCGAAATACTCAAATTAAACATGTTACTGAGTGCTTAAAAATACACACACACACACCATGCCAATGGTCGGTCGCCTGCGGCGTGGTGAGGCCAAATATAATTTTCTAATGCGGCCTATAATAATTTAATTTAAAATGACGCCTTAACAAAGGTTGAAGACCAAGTGATAGCTATTACTGGAAAAATGTATCTGATTTTGGGATAAGCAGATCACAAAGAATTGGGGAAGTAAGTAGTGATTTTATGCGAGAACTAGATTACGATACTGATTCTTTAAAAAGCCAAATAATTAATGCCGTTCCACTTTTCAACACAGGACAAAGATTAATCTTTGATAAAGTTATTCAAAAAATTTTAGGCTACGAAGGTGGTTTGTTATTTTTGGATGCTCCAGAAGGCACTGGCAAAACTTTTCTTTCAAATTTACTATTAGCAAGAGTCAGGAAAAATAAAAAAATTGCTGTTGCCGTAGCTTCCTCTGGAATAGGTGCCACGCTGCTCAATGGGAGACGAACGGTGCACTCAGTTTTTAAATTACCTTCTTAAACTGCCTTAGCTCATGATGAAATGCCAGTTTGTAACATTAGCAAAAACAGTGAGCGTGGATGAATATTGCCAGAGTGTATGACTGTTGGCTTGGGATGAATGTACGATGTCTAATAAAAGAGCAATCGAAGCACTAGACCGCACTAGGAAAGATATTAAGAGCAACCAGAGTATTATGGGAGGGATGGTGGTACTTTTAGCTGGTGAGTTTGGACAGACCGTGGCAATGATTGCTAGGGGCACATCAGCAGATGAAATAAATGGCTGTTTGAAAGCGTCTATATTATGGGTACACGTAAAAGAGTTCCGTTTGACTATAAATATGCGAGTTCAACTGCGCAATGATGCTCAATCAGTGCGATATGAGACTGCTTTTTTAAAAATCGGAGAAGATCGTATGGCGACAGACAGTAACGGCATGATTATACAGAGCCGTGAATTATGTCAAATTGCCGATAATATAGATGATTTAAAAAATAACGTCTATCCCAATCTGCAAATAAATATGGGCAATCAAAAATAGTTGTGTGAAAGGGCAATTTTAGTGCCGACAAATGAGACAGTGTGGCAGATATACGAACAAATTATGTCATACTTGAATGGGGATGTTGTCGAGTATCTCTCGGTAGACAATGTTATAGACACTTAACAAGTAACGTCGTACCCTTTAGAATTTTAGAATTCTTTAGAATTATCAGGAGTGCCGTCTCATAAGTTGTTAAGTCATAAGTTAAAAAAGTTAAAGTTAAACGTTGGTGTTCCGGTCCTGTTAATGAGAAACCCTGAAGCACCGAGGCTATGTAATGGTACACGGCTACAAGTTACTCAATTGGAACGCAATATTATAAAAGCAATAATTATGACTGGAATAGGAAAGGACAAAATTTTTTAATTCCCCGTATTCTAATAATTCCGACAGATTTACCCTTTCAGTTTAAAAATGTGCAGTTTCCCCTAAAAGCAGCATTTGCAATGACAATAAATAAATCTCAAGGACAAACGCTTAAAGTAGCAGGTATACCTTTAGAAAATTACCTTTCCCATGGGCAACTCTATGTGGCGTGCTCACAAGTATCAGCTATAGCTATTATGAAATTCTCGTAACTGCTGGAAAGGCTAGAAAGTGAAATGATTGCTAAGAGTTCATCTTGCAATTCAATATTAGATAATTGTATATTCTCTGCTAAGTCAAATAAATTATTTATGTGTTGCTCTATGTTTGTGCTTTCCGTCATTTTTAGCTGGATCAGTTTCTTAAAAAGTGTCACTTTCCTCGCAGGTCCTTTAGGTTGATGCACTTTCTCCAGCAATGTCCATGCCTCCGCTGCACTTTTTGCATGCTTAATATAATTTAACTGCAATGTCTTTACAGTTAAGGTAAAGTAAAATTGTCGCAAGGGTTTTTTCAAAAAATAAAAAACAAAAAATCACAAAAATTCTTGGTCCATAACCTGTTAGAACTACCAATCGGCACGTGAAGGAAAGAAAAAAAGATGTCTGTATACTTTAAGGTTTATTCAGGAAAAGAGAACGATAATATGACAGATAAGGATATATAAGCAGAAAACATGTTTCTTTGTTACTTTATACAAAGAATTCAAAACGAATATTTTCTAAAACAAATATTATTTATTAGACATCACTATCCTGCAACACTGGCGGAAAAACCAAAAACATCGTATATCCAACAGCACTTCAATAAAAAAAAGTTTTCTTATACATACATATTTGCTGACTTATTTTTAAATATGATTGATTTTTTAATTTGCGTAACAACGCGCACCGGGTGCAGCTAGTATACATATAACAATATTAACAATTATGGTTTTAATACGGAAAATATTTTTTCCCGTCTACGATGTCGAATGAAGTCTTCAAAATGATAAAAGTACATATATAATGTGCATTTTACATGAAAACCTCCAGCGGCTTAGGAGTCAATTTTAATGAGCCCTGAGTTATATACAATTCATTAGCATTGTGCATTGCTTGACTGTGCCAAGAAAAAGCGACGAACTGAAATTGACCATTTCCAAGCACAAGAAACTATCCCTGCCCAATTCCCACAAAACACTCAGAAACCTGATGACTTTAAATTTCAGAATTTCCTTCAAACACCAACAATTACTTCCCCGCATAGTAGCCGAAACAATGTCCACCCGTATCAAATTATTAATAGACTCCTAGTACTTCTTTAATTAAAGAGAGCCTATTTCACAGCTCCTTCAAAACGGAGCTTGGAGAACATATCAATTCAAAAACAATAATACACTTGTTTAAGGAATTTAATATATGCTCGAAACAGATTTGACCGGAGATTTCGATGAAATTCTTGGTTGCAATGTGTTAAAACCATTGCAAGCAAAGATAGAACATGGTACTCTATACCACTATAGTTAAAAAAAACCAGTATGTACGAGAACGAAAATGCTATTGACATCGAATTTGAAACACCTGATATATGCGAAATAGTCGAGAAACTAAAGTTTAAAAATTTAAAGGAACAGGAAATGAAATTATTGATCGTTACTATTAAGAAGTACAAGAATTTAATTTAGGTCGAGGGTAACACACTTTCTTCTGCTCTAAAATACACTCATTAGATTGCTACCAAACACTATACTCCTATATTTTCAAAAGCATATAGGTATCCTGAAGCACATGGAAATGAGGTTAGTGTGCAGATCTCGAGCATGCTGGCAATATAAGTGCTTCCACCAGCCACTACAATGCGCATATTTGGGTTGTCCCGAAAAAAATGTATTACAGGCCAGCAAAAGTAGAGCATCGTAATAGATTATTTGTAGTTAGATGACATAAAAACAGAAAAGAAGTTCCTATTACAATCATAGAGAATATTTTGTCAAAGTTATATAATGCTTTGCGTAAAGATTCCATGAGATCCCAATCTGGAAAAGAGATTGTCATAAAACCGCATTTCCAACGTCAACTGGCCATTACGAATTCTCACACGTACCATTTGGCCTCAAAAATGCACCGGCATCATTCGAAAAAATTATGTATATATGGTCGATATGCTATTTTTTTTCCCCACACTTCCAAGAGCATATTTCTCTCGTTAAAAAAATAATGCGTAAATTAAATACTTACAATCTGAAGGTACAGTTGTGTGATAAGTGTAACTTTTTGAGGCGCGAAACCGAGTAGATTGGCCATATAATTTCAAAGGATTGTATAAAACCCAATCCTAGTAAATTCGAAGTGATGGAAAAAATAAATCTATCCCAAATTAAATCATTTTCGGGGGTCTTACAGGATTTTACAGAAAATTCATGAGGGTATATTCCAAAGTAGCTCTTCCTATAACAAGGTTTCTTAAAGTAAGATTTAAGTAAGATTTTTTAGTAAATCGTATTTATGCGGACAATTAAGGCAGAGGCTTCGAAACAAATGTAAATTGTTATTTGGTAAATATCAATTTTTAGTCTGTCGCATGAACTCATGATTAATTAAACAATTTCCGACGCAACAGAAAAGAAAACAAATGAAATTGTTTGCCGTTCTTAACTGTCACATAAATGCCTCAGTCACACCCATCAATTTATTCACAATAGTCAACAATTTGAATTTTTCTTTATTGACAAATTTATCAATCGTCAATTGATTGACATTTGACACACGCAATAGGGGAGTTAGACAAAAATATCTATATCAGTGAGATGCCCTTAAACATATTCAAACACCAGATAGTTTTAGAGAAGAGTGAGTCAAATTTATATACAAGCAAGCTTATATACCAAAATAAGAGGGGTTCAACTATATCAAAAGTTAATATCTGATATAACGCTTAAGGAAAAGTTAATGCCACTAATTGGGAAAGCATATCTTGATAGAAATCAATTCCAAACTGATTTTTCATCTGTAACATGTGCAAATACGACCGACACTCAATAAAGCCAAAATTTATGACTTCTAATAGCCCTAATATGTTTCTAACCTGCTTAGACGAATTCACAAAACATGTATCTATCCACACGCTTACCGATTGGAAGTCCTTAACATTTGTATATATTCTAAGCCAACGATTCTCGGTTTTAAGGAAGCCGCAAAAAATTGTCACAGATAACGAATTCAAAACAGCTTAAGAAATAGCTATTATCTAGAACTTTTTAAACAAGAGCACATACAAATCATTTTAAATCTCCTAATATTCATACTGGTAATACTGTGACTCAACACTACATGAGCACAAAAGGCTATTGAAATTCAACAAAGATAATAAATACATTGATGACAAAGCTTTTTTTTTAAAGCAGTTGAGGTATATAACGCCTCCGTGCACTCCAGCATAAGATACAATTTTTTTGGTGTCCTTTATTCCACTCTGAGCGCCTCAGAGTGGGACAATCTGCAGATACTAGGCCAACAACTTAAAGAAAAATGAATAAATAAACTTAAGGAAATCGAATGAAAAACTAAAAACTTCAATGATAGGGCGTTAGTTTAAAATCTAGGGTTTCATAATATCAAACACCAACATTGGTATATAATTAAAGACGTGCAACAAAAAAGGAGAACATACTTTAAAGACAAAATGGAATTGAAACGCGATAGACAAATAATAAAATGTAGATATAAGCATCAGGGACCAATAGAAAGTATTAGGTTCGACCGAAATTTAACAAGTAAAAAATAACCCGAATAAAAAAAATACTAATGAATAGTATAATATACTAATAAAATCTTCAAAGCCAACCATTATTTGTTTTTTCTCCACTCAACATTCTTCAGCTTATCCTTAGTTTTAAAACTTCAGCATAATCTTTAAATCTTTTGCCTTTATCTATTACATACTGAAAGTTGTTAAGAAAATCTAAACATAAAATATTTTTGTAAAGAAAAGAATATATAAAATTATTTCGTTTATGTCATAGAAGTAAGAATATATTATAGAATTATAATGTTAGAAAAAAATAAAAAAGAATACATTTAATTTCGCACAATTATCAAAAGGATTACATATTTTAACAAAAGATATCAAAAGATATCACAGAGTGAAAATAATAAAATTAATTCTCATAAAATTACATTACATACACATTAATTCTCATAAATAACATTACATAGCAATAAGACAAAAACGTTTTGTACTTGTAAGCAAACGATATTAGATAGATATTAGTAACCAACCAACTTGTTCCCAATGTGTATACATAGTGGCCCAATGTATCTTTATACGTCGTACGCAAATTGATCCATCAACAAACAAAAATTGCAGTGCTGAGGTAATTCCCCCACTACATTCTTGATGAATATTCCAAAAGAATTCATAAGTCTTCGGTGGGAGAAATCATACAATTCATACGCATAAAAAAGTGTTGTTGAGTAAAAGTTGACAGACGTGGAAAAGAACTGCTCTAGCAATAATTAATAAATTAAGAATAAAAATAAAACAAAGAAAACACAAAACACTTCAAATATATTCATTAAGGAGTAAAGTGTATCTGAATATAAAAGTAATTTCTTATTAAATTCTTCAGAAAATATTCGCTAAAATGCAAAAACTCTGCGTAAAATGCGAAGATCCGTTACCACTCGACGGTACCATTATTAACTGCTGCTAATTGCTGGTCAGTATCGTAAAACTCCTACCAGAAAATGTCACAACAAACGACAAAGAACTGGCCACTTGGTGTCGGACAAAGGAGAAGGCGATGCCGGAAGACGGAGCGCAAGCAGCGAAGCGATCAAGGCCAGCGGAGTCCCCAAAGCCCACCGATGAACAGCTGTCTAATAACACTTCCATAAACAAAGAGCTGAAAGAAATGAAGACACTTTTAACTTTAAAGAATATGCCAAATCTACAACAGATAATACGATGAAATAAAAATTTCACTGGTGAGGCGCCGTGGCATAGTGGGTTAGTGCGTCGATTCCTACGCAGAGGGTGCCAGGTTCGAATCCCCAATTTACTAACTTTCATTATTCACGGCTTCCACCTCTTTCGAGCTACTGACAATGCTCAAAGAGTATTCCTGTCTAGAAAAAGCTTTTCAAGTTGCCGTCTGGAGACCTAAAACTGTAGGTCCCTTCCACTCGTGAAAGAACAATAGCACGCACAACACGAGTGGTTGCTGAGAAGCTAGGCCCAGGCCAGCCTCGGACCGCCCCGCCACCCATATGTTATATTATAAATATTTCACTGACAAAAAATAACACACTATTACAAACACTAATAAATGAAATAGAAGAATGTAAAAAACAAATAGACATAAAAGATGCCAAATCTCAAATCTCAAATCTGTAAATAGAGGTCAATACACAGGAACAAAAACAAATTGACAAAAGCATCGAAGTGAAAAATTTTCCCATGTCAAACACAGAAAATTAATTTCAAATTACACGAGCAATCGGTGAAACCCTAAACACAGAAATTATTGAAATTGACATCGAAGAGTACTCATTTGGAGGCAAGGAAAACACTCAAATGAAAAACATTATTGTAAACTTCGCGAGAAAACAAACAAAAGTTTCTTTCCTTGAACGTGGAAAAGAAAAAAGAACAGTGTAAAATGACGAGTTATGCACCAAACTACGAAAAAAAATAAATCCTGCGTACCAAAATCAAGATATATACATATATACAAATGAACAACTAACAGCACACTTCGAAAAGAATTTATGGCTGACAAAAACAAAAGCACGAGCATTGAATTTTAATTTTGTGTGGTTTAGAAACAACCAGAAATGAAGTATTGATAGCCGAGCTTGAGTGCTTTATTGACAGATATTCATGAACCGTTATTTACGAACTATTACGAACTATGACTATGTTGAAAAATACCAAATCTTGAACAAACACCAATTTGAATTTTGCAAAAACAAAAGTATCAATCGACTGCTGGGGGCTTTGCGAACAAAATATATCGAAGCTTGGATAAAAATCACAACTCGCTGGTGTTATTCATTGATTTCAAGAAAGCGTTCGACACATTGAGTCACAAGAAAATTTTGAGGCAACTGGAAAAAATAGGAATAAGAGATATTTTGGAGTGGTTTGATTGGTTGGTTATCTAGGTCTTTCGAAGTTAAGACAGAAGAACAAAAAGCGTCTTACGAAGTCTCACAGGGATCAAAATTGGGACTGCTTTTATTCATTATTTACGTCAACAGCTTGGTGCCATGACCATGGATTAATTATCGACGCGCTGAAAACAAAGGTAATGCAAATTCGTCCGCCGTATATCCCAGAAACAAAACTAAAGATAAAAATGCATGACGTAGATTGCTTGCACAGAAGTCATAATAAAAATACATAGATAACGTTTCAGCATGATGACCTGATTGTTGCTATAACTTTAAGTGCAGGAAGCATATAGAAGCAATTAAGAAGCAGCTTATGGTCTGTTCTATCTAAGTTTCAAATGTACTTGCAATGTCTTTAAACAATGTTGTTTCGGATTGGTGGAATCCATATTAGGTGCGGCATACTCGCATGGGGAAGAGCCTTGCAGATGCAACAACTACAAAAGGTATAAACAAGACTACAAAAAAAATTGTACAAAAAGCAAGGTATAATGGCGATGAGCAGAACCGGGGCGATCAAACAACAAATATGCTGAACATCACACAAATCCGTAACCTCGAAGTGATGGCAAATTTCTGCAACGATAACGCATAAAATATCCAGACGTTGCAAACTGTCTACACCAGAAGACGATAACACCACGTACACATAGTACCGAGGTTCTGGAACGAATATGTTCGAAGAACATTCAACGTAGCAGTCCCAACGATATTAAATAGTGTTTCTAGAGAATACCGCAATATCACAAGAACTAAAGCGCTGAAGCAGATCAAATAAATGTAGCTAGAATCATGAACAAGTCACGAAAAAAAAATTATATGTATTTCTTTATTTCTTCATTTTATTTGTGTAATTTTATCCATTCATTTCAAAATGTTGAATTTAATGTATGTTTGAATTTACACTCAATCATTCTATATGTATAATTTTTCAACTTAAAATTACATTTTATTCTCAATTTTTATATAATTAATTTAGTATGAACTCGGAATTCATCAACAATAATAACAGAAACAAATATTCTACTGAGTCTTCTGCAGACAAGCCCTTTTGGATTTGCAGCGGCGAACCTAACAACATACCAGACACCTCACTCTGCAACCGACGACAAACCAACCTGTTGATTAGCACGCTCTCTCAGAGAGTCATTCAGTTATGTAAGTTGAGTAAACAAGAGTCCAAGCCAAGTCACTTTGGGTTTTGAGGTCCCAGTCGGTGAGAGAGCACCGGTCTCATTGGTATTTTTTTCGGGGAATTTTATTGAGAATTCCGGTTAGGCTGCGCATAGATCCGCAGTGCGCAGCTAAAACTGATTAGCCTTGAGGGTCGCCAGGTTGCTCTAGTCCGTGTGACACCTGGGTCCAGCCCACCACATGAGAAGAGGAGAGGAAAGGAAGAGGGGAAAGCTGTATCTTAGATTCATGCTCCTCACAGGGAATATTATTCCAGTTCTTGATCTTTACTAAGACTTCGCACCGCGACAAGGGCTACAGCACCGTGAAGGTTGCATGGACAAATGGCAAAATCCACGTGTATGTCGATGATGTGATTATATACCTTTCACGCCTTATTGGCTTAATGAAAAATGGTATTGCCAGGTTAAACGAAGAACTTGATAGCATTGGTCAAAAGACAATAAACAAAAGCTGAATCCCGTTAAACCTGTACCTATAGTATTTTGAATACCCGAACTTTGTTTTAGCGATTTGTCACGATCGATTTGGCAGCCGATACATCGACGGCAAGACTGTCAAACATCAACATTGTTCATTCATTTCCTTAAACACTGTTAAGATGTTAAAATGTGCTTGTACTTGTGTTATAGCATTGTTCGTAATACCATTTCATACTTGGGTTGTCCCCCTTACATACATTCACTATTTTCAGTGTTCCGTACTGTTAGCTTTTTCACAATCATGATGGCTTATGTTAAGAACAGCATTTAATTCGCTGTCGAGAAAGACAATTAGTGAAAAAGAAGTTCAGATGTACATGTTACACGAATCAAAACGCTATTGAGATTTGGCAGGATATGTTAATGACTTCTGAGACTGATTTATTTTCTGACATTGATTGTATATATACGTAGATTAGCTTAAGTAAGTTTGTAAGTTTTATTTTAAGGTAGAATGTAAGTTAGATTGTAATTTCTTTTAAAAAATGTACTGTTATTAAGTTTTTCCAATTTTTTCTTAATATATATTAGTTTAAGTTTTCTTTTTATATAATAGATGTCGAAAGACATAGAGTAAGATTAAGTTTAGCTTAGAGTACCCGCCAAGGGTCAGTATGTTAGAATAAGTAACACTATGCGTCCAACTAGTTTTAAGCATTTTTGTCTAGTATATAAGCTTGTTATGAATTTATTATAGAAATTAAAATGAATTAAAAAAAAATAATTGAAGGCGAGTAAAGAAAATACCGTATTCACACCTGAAAACATGACGCTTTATTCAAGATATTGTTACGTTTTACAGAATTAGGTTAGGTAAGGTAGGGAGACTGCTAGCGAACTCACCAGCACACTTAGACCATATTGGTCCATTGTGATAACCACAGTCAGACTACTACCATTGATTGACCACTATAGTGATAGTGGACTGGACCAGATTTGAAAACCAGATAAAAGCGTATTAACATTGCTTTCTCTGGGATTCGAACCGGAGACCCCGCTAACTAAGGGCAGAATTGGTCTACGTAAAGGCAATCCAATTGTCTACTCAATGGGGTTCGATCACTTTACTACAAAACTTTACAAAATTCTCTGCTTTCAGGCTGAACCAATTTATACTTTGAAGACTATATAATTTTTCCCAAAGTGAGCTGTACTGAACTGTGGTACTTACCAAACTTAACTGAACATTCATTCATTCACCACCGTTCCGATATTTATACCCAAAATATTCCTTCTGTAACATACTGCCGCCTGATGGCTATGAAATTACTCCTGTCTCGATTATAAACACTATTTTTTGTAGTCCAGCTGTGCATATGTGAGGGCATTTGCATAGACATCTACAGCAATCATTTCGGGAATACTCTTTGGAATGTTTTCGGAGTTATGTTCGATTTTTTCCCAATAGTTGGCTTGTCGTCGCTTGTTTCATGCTCTTTATGCCATCCTATGCACGTCACAATTGACCGATCGACGTATACCTATTGCGGATAGTTATTATGCTACGTACACGTGATGGATTCTGAGCTGTCAGAACTGCGGTAAGAATTTACGTAAAAATGGCGAAGTGTAGTGAAAATAGAAAATAATTGTTTTTTATTCCAATAAATGTTTTAATGCCGAGTTAAAATGCAGAAGTTTTGATTCAAGCTGTTGTCAAATGTCTATGCGTGATAGTTTTTTAGGAATGCTGCTCTGAAAAGTATAAACAAAGCAACAGTTTAACGAGAAATCATTGTTGTATTATCATTCTTCACCACAATATACAATGAATGGTGAACAATATTAAGTGTATTCACTCATTCATACATATGTATGTATGTATGTACATATCCTCTAATATAGCACAATATTACATATGCTTTGTGCAGAATGAAAGAATAATACTTTATGTTGCTTGCGTTTGTTGCTTTAATTAATTATAAGAAATTGTTTATAGCATATAATAAACTCATTGCTTTAAACGGAAACTAATTGCTGTGAACTCTTTACGTGAACTACGGGAACTAAACGCCTTAGAATTGTTGCTATATTAGTCACTCATTTTATTTTTTCATTTTAATTAATTTTTATTATGTATTTCATGACAACTAACATACTAGACAAAAATGCTTAAAACTAGTTGGTCGAACAGTTTTAGTTACTTATTCCAACTTACTGACCCTTAGCGGGTACTCTAAGCTAAACTTAAACGTATTCTATGTCTTTCGACTTAATCTAACATAATTTTATAAAAAGAAAATGTTTAGCATGACTAATAAATAATAAGAAAAAATTTAAAAACTTAATGTCAGAACACATTTTGTTTTAAAGAAACTACAAGCTAATTTACATTCTACCTTAAAATAAAACTTACAAACTATCTTAAGCTATTCTACGTATATATACACATACGCATTTGTATAGCTATAAAAACATGCGTGTACGCATATATCCTTATATACATGATGCATATATATATCGTCTGTATATATATACATTCTTTCTTTTATTTTTTTTTTATTTCAATTTTTTTTTTTATAATAATTTACATGTATAAACAGCTTGCGCACTACCTTACAACTACGCTAAAATATGTAAGTTGGCCATAGGTTACAGCTGATATATGTATAAAATTCGCTGCAAGACGTGGACCGACTACTCCCCATGAGGGGGTCTGCATTATCCTTCCTAACCAGGGTCTCTCTTCTCAAAACCCTTATTTCTTTTTTTTAATAGTAAAATTGCCACTACCTATGGCGTCTTTACATACCTTAGCGGCCTGTTCTACATTTGCCTTGTAGATATTTATGGGTGGCACCTTTTCCATCTTTTGTGGCCGCTGCCGTTGCTGGGGTGCTGAACTTGTCTGCTGCTTCTGCGTTCTGAGGTGCTGTTTTTTTTTTCATGTAATTTTGTTTTATTCATATCTATTTTTCTTACTTGCTAGAGAAAAATACTTAAAACTAGCTTAACTAACTTAACAGTTAACAATTGCTCTTAATACTAACTTACTGACCCCAAGCGGGCACTCCAAGATACTCAAATGTTTGTATAAATGTGCCTTTCGGCTTAATCTTCGGTTTTTTTTACTTACGAAAACTTACGAAAAACTTGGCCAGACTGAACTTCTTAACCTACTACCTTATACTAACTTACCCTAACATAAAACTTAATACCATCTTAACTATGTCCGTAACTGTACGGACACGTGCACCAGGGCGTATATGTTATGTATATGCCTAACATATATAATTTATACGTCGTGGTGCACCTTTATTTTTGTTTTTTTTTTATATAAATTTTTTTTGGATTTTTTGTTTTATATTTTTTTTTCTTAAAATCTACCTTAACCTATGTAAGCTGGCCACTATAGTCAACTACCTGATCATTAAGAAAAGCTAGCGGTGACAGAGATTGGTTTTAATGTAACCACCAGTAAAATTGCCGTTCTTTGGCAGACTCTTTCTTACATCGAGCGGGGATCGCTGTACGATATCCGGTTCATATTAGAGTCGCCTATCCACTGTTCGGCGTACGACATGGAAGATGACAGCACATCCTTGAGTATATGAGGCCAATTGTGTCCAAATATAGAAATGCTTCAGGTGGAACAAAGCCGTTGAAGCGCACTCTTTCATAATACTTTGCCTCGTTGTAAAGGACCTTGTTAGGATAGAACTTCTTGTACTCCGACTCGGGTGTGCGATATAACCGGAGACAGGTCCGTTGCAGACCGTTTTTAATATTAAAGAGCATAGTGGAAGTTACGTCGCCATTTTTCACAACGAACTTTCTACATGTAGTCATGTCATAGACCATGTATAGCAATGGTTTACTTATGCCAAGCCTGACAAGCTTGAGGAAGAGGCCTTCCAACCAAACGGTGTCGAACGCCTTCTCCAAGTCAATCAGACAGGTACCCGTGCACTGATTTTTTTTTTATTCCATTGAATGTCGGACACCTCTTTTGACGCGGCATTAATGGTATCATGCCCCGCTCGGAATCCGAACTGGTTGTCCGGTATGATTTTCTTTCCATCAACCCATTGCTTCAGAACTTGAATGACTAGCTTTTCAAAAACCTTGCTTATGCAGGGAAGAAGACTGATCGACCGAAGATTTGTGGGAATGGTCTTATCCTTGTCCCGTTTAGGGATCGGTTGAACAACAGTTGTTTTCCAGTGCGTTGGGTAATGTGCATTACTCAGCGCATTGTTGAACAAGGTTGTGTAAATTTGGACCGCTTCGGGGGGAAGATGGCGAAGCACAATGTTCGTTATTCCATCGATTCCCACTGACTTTTTCTTCTTCAGCGAGTGGAAGATACCCTGGAGATCTTCTTGAGAAATCAAGATGTGATTCCCATCATTGTCGACGGCACTATGTGCCATGTTCTCGTCATTGAACCTGGTGAAACCTGGATTCTCAGATCGCCATTGACTTATCTCATTGCGGAGATAGGTTGAGCAGGGCTCTGTTCTCCAGATCGTGATTCGGCCTACTAACCTCTTTGACCGTATACGCACTCTGGAACACTGCACCAATAGCTGTCTCTTGGGGATCTTCGACCGCAAAGAAGTCATTGTCTAGCACTGCCTCATCTGGATCGAAGGCAACTGAAGTCAGTAAGTGTTCGTTGTCTTTCGTCCTGGGAAGTCTAACGATTTGAATGTCGTTTTGATCTTTCCTCCGAAATATTTTATTTACTTGTGGGAACGTACCGGATTTTGGTGCCCCAGTGCGAGCTTATAGCCAAGCTATAGCTTATACTTATTAACTGTTGGAGGTTCTTGATCTCCGACTTCAATGCTCTGACTTCAGCATTTTGCGGATCTGTAAACCGCCTGTGCAAGAGTTTGAGTCTTGACAGCAGCCTACTTTTGTGTACGTGAAGTGCATCGATGGTAGCATTTCGAAAAATATCGCTGTTATCGATTTGAACTAACTTCGGGATTGTTTTTTCCATCGTACGTTTAACCAGGTCGTCCATTTGTATGAGATACCTGTTAACCTCTTCGTTCGTCAGGTTTGTGTGTCGGCGGATTGAACCCACTCGAACGTAGTTCTGTGGATAAAGCCCTGGAGAAGCGTGGCCAGCGGGCCTTATTATAATTATAAGGGTAACTCTGAACATACTCCTCCAGTCCTTCCACATCGCTCAGGAGCTGAATAGCTGCGAAGAGCCCGCAGTGATCACTCTCGTACTCAACAGCAGTTAGACAGTTCCGTGTACGTCTTTCCACGTCTCGTATGGTCAGTCGTTTGTCTATCAGCATCAGATCCAGATAGGACCCGCTTCTGGGATACGATGGCCTATCGATTGCAAGCAAATCTAGCTTGAACACAACATTGTGGTCTACCAACCAGTTATACAATGAGGTCCCCCTGGTGTTACCCCACTCTATATACCTCGAGTTCAAATCCCCGGCTACGATATAGTAGTTCTCCTCCGAGCTCAGTCAAAGGCTAGGGAAAAGAGTATCGGGCTTTGAAATGAAATATTGGTTGATGCGTGACTTCACAGTCGCATAGATAGCTATAACATATAGCCGCTTACCAACCCGAAGGAGGATGCGTGCGATACACGTTTCTATGGTCTGGAATCTTCGCACTTTACCGCTATACACGACCTTATGACAAAGACCTTTTTTGATTAAGAGTGCGAGTCCACCAGCTAGGTAGCTTCGATATCTTCGATATTGTAATGTTTGTACCTGAGTGGGTGCGTCTGGCTTAGCAAACCATCAACACATCAGGATTACGGGTCTGCAACAAGTTACCGAAATTTAATTGACGTTCAGGGCGGATCAGTGAATTCACATTCACTGCTAGAATTTCTAGGTTTCAGGCTGCCTGCGCAGCCATCAGACCGATGATGGGTTTGGCTCTTCAAACACCGTCGAATAGATGAGGTCTATTCGCGCTGCTTGTTCTTGTTACTGGTTTTGGAATTGGTTGTGTAGTTGAGCGATTTGCCTTTGTAGAGAGCAGGATCGTCTAAACATCCAAATTTGCTTCTGGTTGCCTGGCCACAGGGACCTGGGTAACTTTCGCCACTGTCTGTTGAACCGGTCGCCCAGCCGTTGCCACTTGGGCATAGGAGACTGCCCGTGTAACAGTGGTATCTGGAGCACGGGGCACTGACCTCGCGTCTTCCCTTTTTTCTCTTACTTTTGGCCTCTATGATTTTTCTGATTTCCTGAACCTTAGGGCATCCCCGATAGTTTGCAGGGTGCCCGCTGGTCTTGCAGAGTACGCACGTCAGCTTGCTCCTATCATCAACTTTATCCGTCCCTAAAGGACATTCCCGACGATTATGGGTTCCTGCGCATTTGACGCAGCGAGACTGCATATTGCAATTCGCCACGGCATGCCCAAACCTCTAACAACGAGTACACTGGAGTGTGTACTTTGTCTTTCTTAATGTTTCCCATGTAACAGACAGGGTGCCTAAATGGGTAAGGCGAGGATCTCATCGGGATCAGTTTCAGGATCCACGTCCTTGAGGAGCATGGTCTGCACCTTTTCCCTTTTTGGGGGTGTAAGAGAAAATTCGGCCTCCGACACCGCTAGCCTTTCTTAGACTACGTGATAGTCTGCCATTGATAAGCAATGGGCAGAGAATTTTTTTTGACCAACTTACGTAGTATATCAACGTCCTTCGTCTCCAGTCTGAAGACGTTGATTGGAGGGCATCTCTCCGTGTTGGTTGGTAGCTCGTGCAATGTGCCTTCTGATTAACTTAATAATAAAATTATCAATCCTATTCAAGTTTGCCTCCTTGTACAGGACCTCGTTAGAATAGAACTTCTTGTACTCCGACTTGGGTGTGTGATATAAACGGAGACAGGTCCGAAGACATTGTCGCTCGAACAAACTCATCTTTTCCATCTGGGAAGGACTCACGTTGAACCACCCTGGTATCAAGTTGGCCGCTGGAAAACAACCCTCTTGCCAAAGCAAGAGACAAACAATATGTTTGTCAAAATACAGATATTGATCAAACCAAATGCCAAGATACCTTACTACACTTTTCACATCCAAAGCCCGTCCCTGCGGGTCAACTATGCCGAACTTGCGCCAGTTTATGCGTGTATCCCAAGATGCCATGTACAACGGGTTCCTGAAAAGGATTGTGTCACACTTCTGGAAGTTGATAACCAACTTCCAGTCATCGCAAAATCGCTGGATTTGTTCGAAGTCACATTGCAAGAAGTTATTTATCACTTCGACCTTCGGACCTGATCTGTACGCTATTAAGTGCGGCATGGAACCTACAAGATCTGCAGTGAATATTGAAAACAATATCGGCGAACCAACCGCCCCCTGTTGCAGACCATTTTTAATGTCAAAGATCGTGCTAGAAGTTACATCACCACTTTTTACGACGAACTTTCTACCTGAGTTGCTATGTTGCGGACTGTTGATGTTGCACTGCTGCTGTCTGGTGCTACGCTGCTGTCTGGTGCTGGCTGCTGACTGTTGCTGAGCCGATGGTGATGGCTACTGCTGTGAAGCTGTTTGCTGTTGTTGCTGCGCTGCTGGCTGTTGTTGCTGCTGGGTTGCTGGCAGAAGTTGTTGCTGGATTGCGGGCAGTTTTTGTTTCAGCCCTACAGTCTTCTTCGATTTTCGTACCGGCTGTGGATGCCGCTTTTGTTGTTTTTGGGCCTCTTTCTTCTGGTCCAACGCTTGTCTGGCGAGAGTCATTTCTCTCAGTACTCTTATTTCTTGGAGGAGACGACTGACTTTCCTCCAGACCTTGTACTTCGGTTTCCTTCGCACCACCTCATCCTCAGTATCGGAGGCCAACGATTCAAAGCTGTTGCTACTAATCGCAAACAGCCCTTCTCCTCCGTCGGACACATATTGTACCTCCTCTTATTCCTCAGTTTCGGCTGCTACTGCTTCGGACGTTACCGTCGTATGAATCGCCTCTTCTCCCTGCAGCCCCTCGGGAGACGCCTTGGTGTTGCGGCGCTTAGCATTCTTTGGAGTAGTTTTCTTCCTCCTCCTCTTTGTTGTGCCTTCTTGGGGCACCGTTGACTGGTGGCCTGATTCTGCCACCGGTTGTTGTTGGTTGTTGTTCGCTTCTAAGAGCGCGGACCGCTCTTGGGAGTAATTTGTTTATTGTTATTTAATTAAAAAAAAAAGTTGATGTATTTTTCACTTCACCCTCACCAGGGCTCGAACTTGGGACCTATAGAGCCAAGAGTACTGAGTCTTTTTTTTAACATAAATTTTTTTTAATATAAATTCTTTTTTTTATAAATTTTGTTTTTATTTTAATGAAAGAAACTTATTTGCTAGACAAAATATACTTAAAACTAGCTTAAATAACTTATTGTATTTAATCCTAACTTACTGACCCTATGCGAGTACTCTAAGCTACTCTAATTTGTAATTTTTCGTGCCTTTCGGCTTAAACAACGTTTGTTTAGTCTTTAGAAACAATATTTTATTAATTTTAATTACCAAGAAAACTTGAAAAACTTGGTTTAACCTAGCTAAACCATGAAAAAATAACTTAAAACTAACTTAATAATACCTTAACCTAACATAACCTAACATAACCTTAAAATTACCTTAAATATGTCCGTAAGAGACAAACGTGTGCACCTAGGCGTATATGTTATGTATATGCATAACATATACATCTATACGCCGTGGTGCACATTAAAATAACTTAATTCTATGTAAGTTGGCCACCATGGTCAACTGTATCGCCGTTTGGAAGAGCCAACGCCGGCGGAGACCGGTTCTAGTGCAACCACCAATAAAAGTGCCGTTCTTTGGTACACTCTCTCCTGTCCCGAGTACAGATCGCTCTCCTGTATCGGAGAAGATCCTCGTGGCTGCGAGCGACATCCGGCTCGTATTGGAGTCGCCTGTCCACTGTTCGGCGTACGACATGGATGATCAGCGGGCATCCATCCGTATCCTGTATTAGGCCATTTTGATCGAAATAGAGGAATGCTTCAGGTGGAATAAGGCCGTTGAGGCGGACTCTTTCATGGTACATAGCGTTTGGGTAGTAAGCCCCAAAGATCAGACTGTTCGAAGAAGTCATAGCTCGTGCAATATACCTTCTAATCAGCCTAATAATAAAATTATCTATACTGTTCAAGTTTGCGTCGTTGTACAGGACCTCGTTAGGATAGTACTTCTTGTACTCAGACTCGGGTGTACGATACAGGCGGAGACAGCTCCTAAGACACTGCCTCTCGAACAACCTCATCTTTTCCATCTGGAAAGGACTCACGTTGAACCACAATGGACAACCATACGCCATAATTGGCCGTACGAGGCCCATGTAGCAGATTACCTTCACTCAAGTTGGCTGCTGAAAAACAACCTTCTTGCCGCAGCAAAGGCTTTTCTGGCTTTCGTCAAAGCAATATCTATATGTTTGTCAACATACATATATTGATCCAGCCAAATGCCTAGATATCTAATCAACTTGTCGAAATCAACAATATCGAACTTGCGCCAGTTTTGGCGCGTATCCCTCGGTGCCGTGTACAACGAGGTCCTGAACAGGGTAGTTTCACACTTCAGGAAGTTGATAACCAACTTCCAGTCGTCGCAAAATTGCTGAATTTTATCGAAGTCGCGCTGCAACAAGATATTTATTACCTCGATCTTCGGAACTGTTCTAAGTGCGGCATGGAACATACAAGCTCTGCAGTGAATATTGAAAACAAGATCGGCGAACGAACCGCCCCCTGTTGTAGACCATTTTTAATATCAAAGACCGTGCTAGAAGTTACGTCGCCATTTTTCACGACAAACTTTCTACCTGTTATCATGTCATAGACCATGTATAGCAATGGTTTACTTATGCCAAGCCTAACCAGCTTGAGGAAGAGGCCCTCTTACCAAACGGTGCCGAACGCTTTCTACAAGTCAATCAGACAAGCACCCCTGCATTGTTGTTTGCCTTTATTCCACTGAATGTCGGACACCAGTTTTGACGCGGCATGTATGGTTTCATGCCCCGCCCTGAATCCGAACTGGTTCTCCGGTATGATTTTATTTTCATAAACCCATTGTTTCAGAGCTCGAATGACTATCTTTTCAAAAACCTTGCTTTTGCAAGGAAGAAGACTGATCGACCGAAGATTTGTCGGAATGGACATGTCTTTGTCGCGTTTAGGGATCTGCTGAACTACAGCTGTTTTCCAGTGTGCTGGGTAATGTGCATTACTCAGGGCATTGTTGAACAATGTTGACATAGACTTTTACCGCTTCGGGAGGAAGATGTCGAAGCACAATATTCGGTACACCATCGATTCCGACAGACTTTTTCTTTTTCAGCGAGTTAAGGATATCCTGGAGATCTTCTTGAGGAATCAAGATATGATTTGCATCGTTGGCGACGGCAAGATTTGCCATGTTAACGTCACTGAACCTGGTGAAACCTGGATTCTCAGATCGCCTTTGACTTATCTGCATGCGGACATAGAAGTGGTTTAGCAAGGCTCTGCTCTCCAGATCGTGATTCGGCCTACTAACCTCGTTGACCGTATACTCTCTGGAACACAGCACCAATAGCATTAACCTTCTCTTGGGGATCTTCAACCACGAAGAAGTCATTATCTAGCACTGCTCCACCTGGATCGATCGTAAGTTTTCGTTGTCTGTCGTCCTGGGAAGTCGAACGGTCAGAATGTCATTTTGATCTTTCCTCCGAAATATTTAATTTACTTGCGGGAACATACCCGGGTTGTTGGATTGTACAGCCCGGATTTTATTGCCCCAGTGCAAGCTTATAACCAAGCTGTAATTAATTCTTATTATCTGTTGGAGGTTTTTGATCTCCGACTTCAGTGACCTAACTTCCGCGTTTTGTGGATCTGTAAAACGCCTGTGCAAGAGTTTGAGTCTTGACAGCAGCCTACTCTTGTCTACGTGAAGTGCATCGATGGTAGCATTTCAATAAACATGACTGTCATCGACTTCTACTACCTTCGTCAGGTTTCTGTTCGTCGGAGGATTGATCCCACTCGAACGTAGTTCTGTGGATAAAGTCCTGGAGAAGCGTGGCCAGCGGGCCTTATTATAATTATAAGGGTGCCTCTGGACATGCTCCTCCAGTCCTTCCACCTCGTTCGGGAGCTGAATAGCTGCGAAGAGCCCGCAGTGATCACTCTCGTACTCAACAGCAGTTAGACAGTTCCGTGTGCGTCTTTCCACGTCTAGTATAGTCAGTCGTTTGTCTTTCAGCATCAGATCCAGATAGGACCCGCTTCTGGGATACGATGGCCTATCAGTTGCAAGCAGATCTAGTTTGAACTCAATATTGTGCTCTACCAACCATCTATACAATGAAATCCCCCTGTGGTTGTGTACCACATTACCCCACTCTATATGACGCGAGTCGCCAGCTATGTTATAGTAGTTCTTCTCTGAGCTCAGTCGAAAGCTAGTGAAAAGAGTATCGAGCTCTGAAATGATATATTGGTTGATTCGTGCCTTGTCAGACGCATAGATAGCGATCACGTCTAACCGCTTACCACCCCGAAGAGGGATGCGTGCAATACACGCTTCTATCGCCTGGAATCTTCGCACTTTATTGCTATACACGACCTTATGACAAAGGCCTATTTTTTTTATTAAGAGAACGACCCCGCCTCTTGGCTTGGGTGCTTCGACGGATCTCTTGGACCTTAGGGCATCCCCGATAGTTAGCGGGGTGCCCGCTGGTCTTGCAGAGCACGCATGTCAGCATGCTCCTATCAACAACCTTATCTTTTCCTAAGGGGCATTCCCCATTAATGTGGGTTCCTGTGCATTTGACGCAGCGAGACTTCATACTACAGTTCGCTGCTGCATGCCCAAACCTTTGGCAGCGATCGCGCTGCTTGCTCTTGGAACTGGTTTAGAATTCGTTTTGGAGCTGAGCGATCTGCCTCTAGAGAGAGCAGGACCGTCTGCACATTCAAATTAGCTTCAGGTTGCCTGGGCACAGGGACCGGGGAAACCTCCGGCACTGTCTGTTGTACCGGCCGCCTATCTGATACCTTTTGGGCATAGGAGACGGCTGGAGTAACAGTGGTAGCTTGAACACGGGGCGCTGGCTTCGCTTCTACCATTTTTATATTCCTCTTGGCTTGGGTGCTTCGACGGATCTCTTGGATCTTAGGGCATCCCCGATAATTAGCGGGGTGCCCGCTGGTCTTGCAGAGCACGCATGTCAGCATGCTCCTATCAACAACCTTATCTTTTCCTAAGGGGCATTCCCTATTAATGTGGGTTCCTGCGCATTTGACGCAGCGAGACTACATACTACAGTTCGCTGCGGCATGCCCAAAGCTTTGGCAGCGAGCACACTGTAGCGTGTACTTTGTCTTTTTTAATGTCTCCCATTTCACATCAATAGTGCTTTAATGATTGATTCGCTTTAGGCTATATACTTTGCTGTCTGGGCTGACCTGGACTAGGATGAACGGAAGTTTCCTGTTCTTCCTCTTCGTTACCGAAGTGTAAAAGGGCTTGCCCCCAACACCCTTGACGTCATCAGTTTGCACAAGGCGCAGCTCTGCGAGGGTCTCTTCGGGATCAGTATCGGGATCCACGTTCTTGAGGAGAACGGTTTGAAGTTTTTCCCCTTTTGGGGTATATGTTAAGAACTCGACCCCGGTTGTCGTTAGCTCTTCCTTTATCGCACGGTAATCTGCCACTGATGAACAGTGGACAGAAAGCCTAAAGGGCCCTTTATATTTCATATAATAATTGTTTTTTGTGGCCAACTTACATAGCTTATGTAGGTCTTTAGTCCCCAAACCGAAGACGTTGATTGGAGGGAATCTCTCCTTTTTGGTTGCCACTGGTTGTTGAACTTGTTGCTTCCGCTGTTGTTGTTCTTGTAGCTGCTGCTGATGCTGTGACTGCTTCTGCTGCTGCTGCTGTTGCAACTGCTTCTGCTGCTGCTGGTGGTCCTGCTGCTGCTGGATCTGCTGCTGTCTCTGCTGATGTTGCTGCTGATGAGCTTGTTTTTGTTGTGGCTGCTTCTTATCACCGGATCCACGCTGATTTTTGGCAGCTGTTGGGTGGGTAGTTGTTGCTGCTGCTTCCGCTGCTGTTCTTGATGCTGCTGTTGTTGTTGCTGCTGCTGCTCTGCAGCTTCTTTGGCCGCTTTTCTGGCCTTCAGTTTGTTTTGAAAGAACTGAATATGAGCCTCCAGCTCCTCCCTCTCACTCTGGCTATTAACCAGCTCCTCCCGCTCGTCTTCTTCCTCGTCATCCGGCATGGATGACGTCAGATCGCCACCTGTCGACTCGAATGCTACATTAGCTACGTCTGTAGTTGTTGTCGTTGCTGCTTCTTCAGATGACGTTGCAGGTGCACCTTCACGAGGTTTGGCTTCGGTTGAAACTTCTTCCTCTTTTTTTTTTCTTTCCTTCTAACTGGTGGCCTGATGTCGCAGCCACCTGTTCAGCATCACCCGTTACTTCGAGTGCGGGTCGCTCTGCTGAACTCATCACGCACTTCCACTCACACTTCGTGTTTTTTAACGGGATTTCAACCGGGCACCGTGATTCCACGGACAAGTGCAATGCCGCTAGGCCACTGTTACTAACGAAATTGCGCGCGAACTTGCTCTTTATTAATTTTTTTTCTTGGTTGCACACACAACACACAATAGCCGAAACACATCTGTTACACACGGAGGTAAACGAACGACTGAGAGTACTGAGTCTATCTATTCGGCCAATTGGTTCTTGCAGTGAACTCCTTCGATTGCGATCTTCAATACTATTACTAACGGTTTTAAGTCGTCACTCTCGCGAGCTATTACCGCACTGTTCAGAGGTCTGTGCACGACTGTTTCTATATTAGTAGGACGTTATATGTTATAAGGTATGTAATGTGGGAATTTCAGGTGTATTCCACTATTTCAGAAATTGTTCTGTTATAAAACAATCAATATGCAGTAAAACAACTGTGTAGGCTTCCCACACAAGCTTGGATTTAACGATAGGAGTCTATTGTCGAGATAGAGGCACGACTGTCCGACATTATTGCTATGTCGCAGTTGGTATAGTTCTGACAAGATTAATTTGAACGCATTTGTCTATGCCATGAACTTCTGCTTGGAAGACGCAGATGGAGATGCTGGTGTGTTTGCCAATGGGTTCGTGGTCCTTTGCCGGGGGTCTAATTACTCATCTTCCTCTTTCTTCACCAGTTCTTGATCCATTTGCATCTCATATAACCGTATTGCTGATCAGTGTATGGACTATGGATTCATTGCTGCAGTTCCTTTTGGTGCTCAGCTTAATTGTAAACATCGTTTGGAAATTCAATTTTCCGATCATTTTATCCCTCAGAATGGCCAAGATTGGTAGCTTTTTGACTAGTGCATCAAAATGACTCGATGTATTGTACCTGTTTTTTCCTATCCCTGCTTTTGCCATATTGGACATAACAACATCATAAGCTGACCCGAATTAACTTAAATTAATACTATTTTACCTATTATTGTTGTTTTTGCATTAATCATTCTTAATGACAAATTATAAACCGTAAGGGAATTATTTGAAGTTGTAACAATTTAAATTCCATTCGTCTTGTACAATCGTATATCATTAAAACAGTCGACGACGAATATAAGAAAGATCGAAATTACTTAAATTTTGTTTCTTATATCAGTATTGTTCTTAAGTAACACTGATTGCTTTTTATTGGAAAAAACTGAGAAAAGCAACTAAATATCCTATTTTAAAAAAACGGATTTAGGAAATCATATATTCTATAAGGATTGAGTTTGTAGCGTACATGTATGTGTACTTGAATTGAGATTTTTTTTGCTTTGGTTGTTTTAATAATGGGTATTGTAAGTGGAAGTTCGATTTTTATAACCGACTTTTTTTTATAAACGTGGTGCTTATATCATTTTCCTATATACATACATAGGAAAAACATGTATAACACTGAAATAATACAAGAAAAATAACAGAATAAATACACGGGACTTATAGATGCTTTATATTATAGCTTTTTTAAGTGATTTTCCGCATAAAGTGTTCCTTCTATCTGTGTTGGATAAAGTGTAGGATTACTTTAAATTAATTTGATCTTCTACCGTTAATATTTTTGTTTTTTATTTATTTGGAAAATAATGAACGATTAAATATATGTTGTTTCTTGAATAGGATTACCGGTAAATTAAATTAATTTACTAACTCCCCGTAAATATTTTTCTTTATTTATTTATGCTTAATTGAATGTATTTGCTACAATATATGTTAATTTCGATGTTTTCCTTCTTATAGGCTATATACAAAATGGTTGGATCTGTAATGAAGATGCCAGAAGATGAAAGTACTCCAGAAAAACGAACTGATAAAATTTTTCGTCAAATGGATCGAAATAAAGACGGAAAGCTTAGTCTCGAAGAATTCATTGAAGGCGCTAAAAGTGACCCGTCAATTGTTCGCCTCTTACAATGCGACCCACAATCGCAGTAAAACCTATAAAACAAATAAAATTATTATACGTTAAAAATAAATGATTAAAAATAAAGCGTTGGTACTTTCTTGTACGATTATTACAAGAGAACATTTATTAAGTACTCGCATTATGTATATGCAATAGCTTTAGGTATGAACACTTTTTATTACAATTAAACATTTTTTTCCGTTTTGAATATTTCTGTATGTGTATCATAATAATCTAATTCTTAAAATATAACGAACCTTAAAATGTATTTTCTCAGTAATTTAACAAATCAATAATGTATGTGTAAATCCATTTTAATAAATTAAAATTTTGCTGAATAATGTGCGAACCGTTTTATTTTGTTTTAAACTTATGTATTATCAATAAAAGGGGCAGGGCCTATGAAAATAGGTCAAATTTTTTGATCTTTCCCAAAATGACCATATGCAGCACGAGTTTTCCTCGCAAATGATCCACCAGTCAACAAATAGTCGAAATGCCGGACTACTCTTCGGTATGCCTACATCGAGGTCGAACACCGACGCCAGCGAGAGTGGTTACATTGCTGCTCGGCTATCTCACCCCCGTTCCCGTGAAGTGAAAAGAAAGTGCTACAATTTAATAAGAGCAAATTATATTTATTGCAGTAAAAGTATAAAAAAAATAATAATTATTATTATAATCCAGGTACATACAAAATAACAAATAAACTAAATTATCATAGTAATCAGATATCATCGTTTTCGTCACAAGAAGATTCATACTTTCAGAACTACATATTTTCATGATATCTTAGACATTTTTTGTTGTTAAACAAAATGTTATAAAATGTATTGCAGTTTAGGTCCCTTAAGTTGCACGGCACAATCAAGGTGCTTTACCGTTTACAGTCAGGATGATTTTACTGTTTTAATTTTTAATCGATTTCTTTCTTTCGTCCAGTGTGAAACAACGAGTGAAAAAACGCGGTCGACATTGGCTTTTTTGCCAGGAATGCAAAAGAAAATTGACTCAATCGAAGAAGCTGTGAATATTATTCTATGTAACATATGTATGTAAAGTTTATACAATATTTATAGTCTGATAAATGTTTCCATTTTAAATGTATAACGTATCATGAACTTAAGAGCATTATAAAAACTATGAAAAATAAGAAAGACCATAAAATGCTAAGAGTGAACATGTTAAGTGACGTTGTCCTTGACTTGTGGTACTTTCTCCCAAGCATGGAAAGGGTCGAGGGCGATTCCAATAGGAAAGGCAAAAAACGCGACTTAACATTCCAACCACCGTCCATTAACATGTTTCAAAATGAGGCAAAGGTATTGGAGAGGTGTGCAATAGCAATTTCAGAACTACTTGAAATCCAATTAGCAATTTAAGGAGTGTCAATCTGGATTTAGAAGTAGGCATAGTTGTGAATCACTTATTAAATCAAGACAGACGCATTTTGTTAAACAAACTGAACAAATTTGGAGTCAAAGGAACAGAGATAAATTCAAATTCAAAAAGTTCAAATTCTATCTAGATGGAAGAACTCAAAAAACCTAAGTGGGTAGTGCAGTATCCCGTGCAATAGATGTGTCACTAGGTGTACCACAAGGCTCTATTATAGAAACCTTATTGTTTTTACTATATGTAAATGAAATGCAAAATATTGTAGATTTTTCGACTCTGCAGTTATTTTCCGACGATGCTCTAATTTTTGTTACGGGTAAAGATATTAACGAATGTAAGTTGACGGCAGCAACTCGACGTAACTCCAACTTGAACTTTCACAATGCACTTCCCCTTCACACTCTTTTTACAGCTTACATTCCACTTCCACACACACACTGCACTGCAGTACATTTACTCCAAGCACATTCACCCTGCACTTCCGTCACACGATACACAATCAGCACTTTTGACTTGAGTTGCCAACTCATCCATTGCACACAACATTTCCCTTAGTAATCATTTTATTGTTAAGTCATAGATTGGAACGAAACGAAGAATCGTTTCTATTGTATTTGTATAACTGTATTTTTTCGCGAAGTATTGTTAAGTCCACCAACAAAATCGGGTTTTCGAGTGTTTCGTCACTTAACAAGCACTTCACTATCCAACCTTGATATACAGAGATCTGAGGATACGGAGACGTGGAAACTCGTGTGTGTATTTGTATTGTGTGCTACAAAAATTTTCTTAAGAAAATAAGAGAGCAGAAATCAAATAACAAAACGCGAGCAACCCAGGATGGACCCGAAACTGAGAATAATGAGGACCATATTCGTACAAATATTCATTTTCACGTTTTCAGCAAAATATGTAGACTTCTCGAATGCAGAATTTATTCCTATTCCAAGAGGAAGTGCACCCAATACTTGTGCATGAAACATACGACCAATTTATCAGCAGTAGATGACATTATTCGTGAAAATAATAGATTCTTTCGAATACGAAAATGACAAAGAAATTTTACGTGAAGATGTTAGGCAAATGCAGCGGTTATAACGCATATTCAAAAGCCCTTTAAGAACGCGAGGATCTATTGAATTCATTGGATCAGCTTTTAAATTTATAGCTGGAACACCTGACCATAGTGATTTCGCAATACTGTAAACACGAGAAAATGAACTTGTAAGAGAACATAATAGACAAATAGATATTAACAAAATTTTCAACTTAAAATTTATGAAATTAAGGACAGAATTTCAGAATTGTGATTTCTTTAACATCATCCTGGAGAAGATCGTGCAAGACTCACACGCCAACACTAGAGGCACGATCTTCCAGAAGTCCGCACAACTGCTAACATACGCGGATGACATTGACGTGATTGGCAGAACACAGCGAGCCGTCAAAGAGGCGTTTGCTGGCATTGAGGCAGAGGCGGCTAAAATGGGTCTAGCGGTGAATGAGGGCAAAACGAAGTATATGCTGTCATCAAGAAAGGACACACAACATAACTTCGAGGTAGTCAAGGACTTCGTCTACCTCGACTCCGCAGTAAACAGTACAAACAACATCAGTACCGAGATCAAACGCAGAGTAACCTTGCCAACCGCTGTTTCTATGGGTTCAAGAGGCAATTGAGTAGTAGATCCATCTCTCGAAGGACCAAGCTGACCTTATACAAGACCTTGATCATCCCAGTCCTGCTGTACGGCGCGGAGGCATGGACAATCTCAAAAGCGGATGAGGAAGTCCTTGGTATTTTCGAGAGAAAAGCTCTGCGTGCGATCTTTGGTCCTGTTTGCGTTGACGGTTTCTGGAGGAGAAGATTCAACCACGAACTGTACGGGCTGTACAGCGACATGAGTCTAGTCAGGCGTCTTCGGATCCAACGCCTAAGATGGCTAGGCCATGTAGAGCGTATGGACAACTCAGCTTCGGCCCGAAGAGTCTTCGACTCCGAACCCGTGGGACAACGCAACAGAGGACGCCCGCGTTTAAGGTGGTGCACCCAGGTGGAGAAGGACCTCAACCAACTTGGCGTGCGACACTGGAGACAGCTAGTCAGAGACCGTGCTAGCTGGAGAGGCTTGTTGGTTGAGGGCCAGGTCCACCCCGGACTGTAGCGCCAAATGAAGAAGAAGAAGGACAGAATTAATCTTATAACTTAATAGATGTAATCAAATAATAAATGACCAAATATTGATAATGTTAATGATGAAAAGAAATAGAATAATTTTTGACAACTTAAATAATAATCTGCAAGGAATGTTATTAGCGAAACATAATACCTTTAACCCCATATTATTAGATGTAGATGAATTAAATGTCATTAGTACACACTCTTCGGATTCAGGCTCTACGGATTCTGGGGAAAGCCAATTATTGCATTTGGACCCTTTCAAAAAATGTTCAAGTGTAAATATATCACCACCATTAGGATCTAACACTAAAAACACGCGCGTATCAACGCCAATGAAAATTACTGCACCTAAAACGCAAGTAATTAAAAGAATTTACATACGTCTACACACGAAGAACAGGCCCTAGCAAAGTTCGAATGTAACGAAAAGGAAAATGCGGAATTAACGACTAGACTCGCTGATATGGAAGACCTCTGTAAAGAACAAAGAAATTAACTTAATCAATTAAGAAAAATAACCCAGCTCTAACGGATCAGAAAAAGATGTGTATTGTACGGATGAGGAAGAACTCGCTCGTGAAACCAACTGGATGACAGAAAGGCGACCGGGCAAAAAACGAAAGGCCGGTTCCTCGCCGGAGGTAATAAAGAATTCAGAAAATGTACAACTTACCAGTAGCAAAGAAACTAAGTTACCAAAAGAACGTTCACCCCCGCTAATTAATGTACTCGGAATCCCAGTGTACAATAAGTTACACTCTATTTTGAAGTCAACAATCCAATCTGAGTATAAAGTAATAGTGCTCAACAACAATGTGTGGAAGATAAATGTCAAGGACTCTGACAGCTATAGGTTACTCTCGCAAAAACTGAATTCGCAAAAAATCCAGTGTTACACATGTGAAAATAAATCCAACCGACCCATTCGTGTCATAGCTAGGGGACTTCATGCGTCTCATCCAAAAGAAGATATTATTAAGGAATTGAAACTTAAAAGCCTAAAAATTGTAGATGCTGCTAATTTATTATCCGAAAGGAAACAACTGACAGATGGATCCGAAACTGTGAGACGTGTCGGATTACCCCTTATCATGCTTAGCTTCGACAAATGTAAAAGCATAAACAAAATGAATGGGTTAATAACAGTTCTAGATATGACTGTTAAGATAGAAGCCTAGCGCAAAAACCCGAAATCAATACCGTTGTCAGGGATTCAACCACACTCACAAGTATTGCCAGAAAGTTCTGTGATGTGTCAAATGCACCAGCGAACATCTGTCTGCAGAATGTAATGAAAGCAAGACTATACCAGCTACTTTTACTAACAGTAAAGGAAAACATCCGGCTAACTATCGAGGCTGCGAAGTAGCAAAAGAGCTTAATAAATTATGAGATCAAATCAAATCGAAACTCCGTCAACAACAAAAATCGGCAACAAAAGACGTAGTTCTAAAAACCGTGCCAAAATCAACAGTGACTCGATCGAAAACTGCGGAAGTAAGAGTGCAGACTCAACCTGCGTCCCAAATAATTCAAAAAAGTATCATCGCACGTCGGAGCAAACACCTTCGCCCAAACAGTAGCATCTACAAATAGAAAAAGCTGCGAAGAGCAATCAACTCCCATCGCAATGATATATTTAATATCATTTTAGAGAAACTTGACGAACAAACTAAAACGAACAAACTTATTTTCGAAAGGCTACTCGACCTCGAAAATAGAATTAACAGCAAGCGTATTTTAACATGAATATGCCAATTAAAATTGGAATGCGAGTAGTCTGCTACAAAAAATTGACGAACTAGAATTATATATTGGAGAAAAGGATATCGATATTTGTCAGATCTCTGAGATACACTTGACGAAGCAATCCTATGTAAACATAAAAAGGTACTGTGGTTACCACGCCTGCCATCCGTCCGAACGGGCAAGAGGCGGTTCATCGCTGTTTATACGCGATAATATTGATCATTTAGTAGGAATAAGTATAGAATCTGATTCTATACAGCTAAATACGGTTCGTGTGAAAAAAAAACATTACACATTTACCGTCGCGTCCATTTACTGCCCGCCGCGCAGTATAATTGACCAAAGCGAGCTCGAACGAACTTTTCACACTCTAGGCCCAAATTTCGTAATTGGTGTGGATTTTAATGCGAAACACACTTTTTGAGGGTCAAAATTAATCTCACAAAAAGGCTGAAATTTACACAGAGCTGGTATGAAACTAAACTGTGATTTTTACTCGACAGGAAAACTAACCTACTGGCCGTAGGATGTTACAAAAATACCTGACATTGTTGATTTCTTTGTCATAAAAGGTGTTTCTCGAAACTACTTACGAATTAAAGAAAGCTTTGATCTTATTTCAGATCACTCTCCCATTAAACTATGTATAAGTGATACCCTTGTAAAAAAGGAAGTTCCACCTACGTTAACTAACAAACGTACGAATTGGCAAGCATTTAGAAATCACTAACAAGATAATATCGAACTCAGAGTACCACTGATAACCCCATATGATTTAGAAATAGAACTCGATAAATTTATAGAAGTAATACGGTGCGCTGCGTGTGGCAATACACCTCTCGCTAGAATAACGATGATAAAACACGTATTGCGATATCCACCGGAAATACGAGAATTAGTAAGAGAGAAACGTAAAGCTCGTAAGAAATGGCAGCGACCCGTGGGCCGCAGCATAAAACACGCATCAACCAACTATCTAACCTTCTGAAAGCGAAAATTAAGTCGTTTAAATATAATAATCTCAATACCTATTTGACGGGCTTGTTAGCGAAAAAAGATATCAACTACTCACACTGGAAAGCAGCCAACGGTATAAGAAAATCACAACCGCATGCGGCCCCAATTCGGAAAAAAAACCAACACGAGTGGGCTAAAGACGATAAAGAGAAAGCAGATCTCTTCACAGATCATTTGGAATCAGCGTTTAAGTCACGCGATTGACATACACCTCCTGTATACTCATACGGTTCAGACTCAAATAATGACAATGTTTTTATAAGAAATGTTGCTTTGACAGAACTTAAGGACGAATTGAAAAAACTCAAACACAAAACAGCTGGTTATGATTTGATCACAGAAGAAGTTGTGAAAGAATTATTTCAGGAAGCGCTTCTTATGTTCCTCTACATTAATAACGCCGACCTTAGATTATGAAATTCCGCTAGTCTGTGGAAAGTAGCGGAAATAATAATGGTGCCGAAACCGGGCAAACCCCCAACAGACAAAAAGTCTCATAGACCGATTTCACTTCTTCCGACAATATCTAAAGTGTTCGAACTAATATAACTTAGACATTTAAGCCCGCTTGTAGAAGAAAGAAGACTTATTCCTAACCACCAGTTCGGTTTTAGAAGCAAGCATTCATTATTGACCAAGTACATCGCATAAATGATGTTATAGAAAAATCGTTTGAATAAAAGCAAGTCTGCTCAGCTGTATTTCTCGACGTTTCTCAAGCCTTTGACAGGGTTTGGCACAATTTTATCGAACTATCTATCGTATAGAATCTCCCGTGTGAAATATGGGAAAGAATACTCCCTATTTAAATCAATACAAGCTGGAGTACCACAAGGAAGTGTTCTTGGTCTCCTCCTTTACTTATTGTATAGCAGCGATATACGGCAGGACGTAGGCACAGTGCTAGGAAAATTTGCTGACGACACCGCCATTTTGATAACTGCCTAAACGGTCGAAGAATAAATTAGAAAATTGCAATGTGCTTTAGTGAATAACTTGCCCGTTTTTATAAATAATGTTGAAATACCCTTCGGCAATGAAGCGAAATACCTCGGAATGACTCTCGATGTAAGGCTTAAATGGAAGGAGCACGTCAAAAAGAATCGTGAGGAGCTCCAATTGAGATACAAAGACGTGTACTGGCTTAATGGAAAATATTCCAAGCTAAGTAGTGATAGAAAATTGCTTATATACAAGCAAGTGCTAAAACTCGTTTGGACGTATGGTATACAACTATGAGGTTGTACCAAAGACATTAATAGAAACATACTACAAACTTTTCCAAATAAAGTGCTAACTTCCATTGTCAATGCACCCTGGTATATACGAAACAACGATATCCACAGAGATATTGGAATTTCATCAGTCCAAGATGAAGTTACGAATTTTGCTCGTAAGCATAAGCTCCGACTGGAAGAGCACATAAACTCTGCTGTCCTTCCAATTATCGACGAAAGAAATTCTTTTCGCCGTTTTCAAAGGACTAAACCCCTTGACTTAGCGCGGTTAATCACACCCGCGCTTAACTGCGGTGTTAGCAAGAACTCTCAATGGAGAATCTCTTGCCAGATGTATCTAAACAAACAAAGTAAATCTGCTGGATAAGTGTAAAACTTAGTTGTAGTGGAAATATATTTTACTTGAAGGGAGGTGTTTTTACTGGGTAAAAGTCCCTTTCGCTATGTGGGAACGGTCCCCATAGTGTCTTTTGAAGATTATCACTTACCCTTGCAAAAAAAAAAAATAGTATTAAGGAAAATGTTGCAATTTCCATAAGTGACTTATTATTGATTTTGGATGTTAAGATGTATTTTGTTAATGAAACCCTTATATAGTTAATAAGAATGCCGTTAGTAACATAGTATTGTGAACTTTTTTTAATAGTCACTGTTCCTCATAATAATAAAATTATAGATATAAGAGATAATTTAAGTGCTAATTGTAATGAAGATTATTTTCCACTAACCAATTGTAAAAAAGCTATTTCATACGCCTATTGCCAACCAAACTATAATGCCCAATGCCTTACTCAGCTTCTTAGTAGCCATACAGTTAATTGCCCAACAACCTACAGAAAATTAAACTAATTGGTGAAGGATTAATTGTAGCTCGTGACGAAAATCTGACAATAGATTTGCCAGCGTTTTTCCATCAACGGGATGTTCCTGATAACATACCGCAACGCAATCACCATCAATGGAATAGTCTATAACATAACTCGTCAAGGAAAAAAATTCTGATCGAAACTAAATTCAAAAAGAATATATCCTTGCCTTACTTGCACAACAACGAAAAAATTAAGGAATTCAGTTTTGCTCTAGAGACAAATAAGTAATACTTGCTATAATCATTCTTGTTCTATTATACGCTAAACTCAAACCGAGAGTACTCACCATCACAACCAGTTCAGATCATGAGGCAGCGATATCAGCTCCACCATAAGACAACGACGTATTAAAAATGCGGTAAACAGAAATTATGAACGAGGACGTACAAACCTAACGGCAGCAACTCGGCGTAACCCCAACTTGAACATCCACAATGCACTTCCCCTGCACACTCCCTTTACAGCTTACATTGCACTTCCGACACACACTGCACTCCAGTACATTTACTCCAAGTACTGCCATCGCACGATACACAATCAGCACGTTTGGCAAATCATCCACTGCACACAACTTTTCCTTTAGTATTAATTTTATTGTTAAGACAGGTCAGTTAAAGTTTAACCATTGAAAATAAAATCAGTCATAGACTGGATATATGTTTATAAATGTTCAAACAGATGTGGATGTTGTTATAGGTAGCTAGACTACCGCGAATATTAGTGAAATTAAATATATAGGTGTTGTAATTGACCCAATATTAAGTTTTAGTAATCATGTTGAATACATTTCCTAAAACAATAAGCAAAAAAGTTAGTTTCTTTGGGAGAATCAGAAAAATGATATCAAGTATTTGTGTAATAAATGTATATAATCCTTACTAATATTATAAATGCGAAAGTAACTCTGTCTGTGTGTCCGTTACTTTTTAATGTCTAAACCAATGAACTGATTTTGATTAAATTCGGTATTCGGATGTACTTAGTCTACTTATTCCGGGTCTAAGGGGGAAATGGGGAAAAACAGCATTTTTTTCATCTTCACACAGTTCTGGCTCATTCATGGCTTATCGGAATGAACAACTAACTAACTACTTTTTAGTACACATGTTACTGCGTGCTTAAATGATTTGTTGTCGATAGTCACCAAGGCAGACTGCGGCGTGGTGCGGCCAAATATAATTGTTTCATGCGGCCTATAATAATATAATTTACAATGACGTGTTAACAAAGGTTGAAGACCAAGTTATAGCTATTACTGGAAAATATTTTTTTTCTGATTTTGGGATTAGCAGACCACAAAGAATTGGGGAAGTGAGTAGTGATTTAATGCGAGAACTAGATTACGGTACAGATTCTTTAAAACGCCAAATAATGGATGCCGTTCCACTTGTGAACACATGGCAAAGATTAATTAATTTAAGATAAATTAATTTCTTTTGATTTTACTATTAGCACAAGTCAGGAAATATAAAAAAAATTGCTTTTGCAGTAGCTTAGATTTTTCGACTCTGCAGTTATTTGCCGACGATGCTCTAATTTTTGTTACGGGTAAAGATATTAACGAATGTAAGTTGACGGCAGCAACTCGGCGTAACTCCAACTTGACTTCCACAATGCACTTCCCCTTCACACTCTTTTTACAGCTTACATTCCACTTCCACACACACACTGCACTGCAGTACATTTACTCCAAGCACATTCACCCTACACTTCCGTCACACGATACACAATCAGCACTTTTGACTTGAGTTGCCAACTCATCCATTGCACACAACATTTCCCTTAGTAATCATTTTATTGTTAAGTCATAGATTGGAACGAAACGAAGAATCGTTTCTATTGTATTTGTATAACTGTATTTTTTCGCGAAGTATTGTTAAGTCCACCAACAAAATCGGGTTTTCGAGTGTTTCGTCACTTAACAAGCACTTCACTATCCAACCTTGATATACAGAGATCTGAGGATACGGAGACGTGGAAACTCGTGTGTGTATTTGTATTGTGTGCTACAAAAATTTTCTTAAGAAAATAAGAGAGCAGAAATCAAATAACAAAACGCGAGCAACCCAGGATGGACCCGAAACTGAGAATAATGAGGACCATATTCGTACAAATATTCATTTTCACGTTTTCAGCAAAATATGTAGACTTCTCGAATGCAGAATTTATTCCTATTCCAAGAGGAAGTTTTTGTTTTTTTTTTTTTTTTTTTTTTTTTTTTTACTTCATTTTTATTTTGGAATTCATAAAAACTTATATACTAGACAAAAATGCTTAAAACTAGTTGAACGAACAGAATTACGATATATATAACTTACTGGCCCTAGGCGGGCACTCTAAGCTAAACTTAATCTTATCCTATGTCTTTCGACTTAAACTAAAACTCCATGCATTTAAAGAATAATTTCATGATCTGTACGACTTATTATTAAGAAAATTGAGAAAAAAAACTTAATGACTGAACAGGATTTACTTAAAACTTATAACCTAACTTACACACTACCTTAAAATTAACTTAAACTAACTTAAGCTAAACTACATCCATATACATATGTATATATGAATGCATAGTCATATGTATATATATGTACTTAATATATACAATGTATACACATAGATACACAGTGGTGTACCCATGTGAATACTAATATTTTTTTCTTTTTTTTTTTTTTTTTTTTTTTATTTTTATTTTTTTTTTTTTTATATATATATATTAACATCTTACAACTACCTTAAAAACTACCTTAGGCTATGTAGGTCGGCCATAGGTTGCAGCTTATAGATTTTCATCTATTCCGCTGCAAGACAGAGACCGACTGCTCCCCATAAGGGGGAACGCGCTACCCTTTCTACCCCGGGTCTAAAGGGTTCGATGAGGGAGTTCCCTCTCTCCCCAGCCACCAGAATTTTCGATGTTGCGATGCAACATCCAGAACATCTCTCCTTGATACCGCCGTACTGAAGCGGAGGAGACCCTCCTCAGCTCGTTGTGCGACGGAGCGGTCGTGGTTGAGTCGCCCATCCACAGTTGAACGGGCTATGTGGAAGATGAGCGGTACCGCATTTATATTTTGTAACAGCCCGTTTTTGTCTAAATGGAGAAAGGCTTCTGGGGGGACGAAGCCGTTGTGACGTACCCTTTCGTGGTATTGGGGATTGGGGTAGTAAGCCCCTGAGATCAAGTTATTGGACGAGTTCATCGTTCTAGCAGTGTGACCTCGAACCAACTTCAACAGGAAATTGTCCACTCTTATCAGGTTTGCCCTGTTGTATAAGACCTCATTGGAATAGTATTTTATGTACTGGGACTCTGGAGTTCGATAAAGGCGAAGGCAATCCCTAAGACAAGCCCTCTCGAACAACCGAATCTTTTCCATTAAGCTTGCACTCACGTTGAACCACACGGGACAGCCATAGGTGAGCATTGGCCGGATGAGCGCCATGTAGCAGATGACCTTCACCCTTGCATCGAGTTGGCTGTTGTAAAACAGTCTCTTTGCAAGGGCAAAAGCGCCTCGGGCCCTGGCCAGAGCAGCATCTACATGTTTATTAAAATACAGATACTGGTCTAGCCAGATCCCGAGGTATCTGACTACAGTCCTTTGCGCCAGTGGTTCCCCGTGTCGTCCAACGATTGAGAACTTTCGCCAATTCTTTTTCGTGTCCGCCGAGGCCTTATACAACGGCGTCCTGAACAGAATGGTTTCCGACTTCTGGAAGTTGATACTCAACTTCCAGTCATCGCAACTTCTCATGAATGAATCGAAGTCACCCTGCGTGAGGGTAGTGATTTCCTCGATCTTTTTGCCTGATCTGTACACGATTAAGTCATCGGCATACGCAATTGCATGAGGAAGAGAACTTAACAGATCGCTAACTGGTTGACTGAGCATGACGAGTTGAGAGCAGACCTGCTTGCAACCGAGATACCATCATTTCCCAGAAGCGGGAATTATCTGGATCTACTATTGATGGACAGACGACTGACTTTACATAACATAGATAGAAGCACACGGAACTGCTTAACCACGATAGAGTACGATAGTGATCATCGTGCTTTTTCAGCGGTTATCCAGATCCCGAACGAGGTGGTTGAACTGGGGGAATATGTCCAGAGAAACCCTTATAATTACAATAAGGCTCGATGGCCGCGCTTCTCCAGGGCTTTATCCACTGAACTCCGTTCGAGTGCGATCAATCCACCAACGAACAGAAACCTTACAAACGAAGAGGTTGACGGGTACCTCAGACGAATGGACAACGCCATAATACGTACAATGGACAAGACAATTCCGAAGGTAGTGCATTCCGATGACTCAGATGTTTATCGGAATGCCACCATCGATGCACTTCACGTGCATAAAAGTAGACTGCTGTCAAGACTAAAGCTCTTGTACAGACGATTTTCTGTATTTTGACAAACATATAGAGAAAGCTTTGACCAATGCTAGAAAAGCCTTTGCTGTGGCAAGTAAGCTGTTTTACAGCAGCCAACTTGATACCAGGGTGAAGGTAATCTTCTATATGGCCCTCATAAGGCCAGTCATGTTGTATGGTTGTCCTCTGTGGTTCAACGTGAGTCCTTCCCAGATGGAAAAGATTAGGGTGTTCGAGAGACGGTGTCTTAGGACTTGTCTCCGGTTGTATCGAACACCCGAGTCTGAGTACAAGAAGTGCAATCCTAACGAGGTCCTGTACAACGTGGCAAACGTGAAAAGGATAGACAATTTTATCATCAAATTAATAAGAAGTCACATTGCAAGAAGTATGACTTCTACCAACAGTCTGATCTTCGGGGCTTACTATCCCAATTATATGTACCATGAGAGGGTGCGCCACAACGGCTTTGTTCCACCTGAAGCGTTCCTCTATTTGGATTCGATCGGCTTGATACAGGACATGGAAGGATGTCCTGTAATCTACCATGCGATGCGCCGAACAGGCGACTCCTCTACGAACCGGATGTCGTCCGCATACACGAAGATCTTCTCCGGTTCAGTAGAGCGATCCCTGCTCGAGACAGGAGAGAGAGTGATAAGGAGCGGCACTTCTTTTGGTGGTTACACCAGAACCAATCCCCGCCTTCACCGTCCCTGCCTATAGGATATTAATCGTTTAGTTGGTATAACGGCCCACTTACCTAGTTGTAAGGCAACAAAAAAAAAAAAAAAAAAAAAAAAAAGCGGTGCACAAGGTCGTGTGGATTATATATGTTACGCATATATATAACATACACGCCCTTGAGTACACGTCCGTAGTATTACGGACATAGATTAAGTTAGATTAAGTGTTTTTTAATAGGTATTAGGGTTTTTTAGATTTAGATTTAGGTTAGGTAATAATAATAACAATGTATAGAGCGCCAAGTTTTTCTTAGTTTTCTTGGCCAGTAAGCCCTAAACAATAAAGTCTGTCCTAAGGACAAAAAAAAAAACAATACTTTAGATGCCGAAAGGCAAATAGTAAGTTAGATTAGAATATTTTAGAGTACCCGCGAAGGGTCAGTAAGATAGAATTAAGTACATGAATTGTTAGATATTAAGATAGATTTTTATGTCATTTTTGTCTAGTATAAGTTGTCCTCAGAAATAAAATAAAAATGAAATTAAAAAAAAAAAAAAAAAAAAAAAATCGCTCAAGTAAATGTTGAACAGGATCGGCGAATTAACGGCACCCTGTTGGAGACCATTTTTTACCTCAAATATACCTGAGGAGGTCACGTTGCCATTCTTGACTACGAACCGTCTACCGGTAAGCATGTTACACAGTAGGTACAGCAGTGGTTTGCTTATGCCTAGCCGATTGAGCTTGTAAAAAAGACCTTCTAACCATACGGTGTCAAAGGCCTTCTCCAGGTCAATCAAGCAGGCACCCGTACATTGTTTCTGGCTCTTGTTCCATTGGATATCCGACACCAGTTTCGACGCAGCATGAATAGTGTCATGCCCCGCTTTGAAACCGAATTGGTTATCCGGAATTATATTTTTGTCCTTAGTCCAGTTGATCAGAGTTCTATTGATCACCTTCTCGAATACCTTGCTGATATTCGGAAGGAGACTTATTGACCGGAGGTTGCAAGGATTCGAAGAATCTTTTCCTCTCTTGGATATGGGTTGCACAATCGCAGTTTTCCAATGCTCTGGATAATGTGCATTATTCAAAGCATTGTTAAACAGGATTGTGTACATATTAACCACTTCCAGGGGGAGGTGTCTTAGCACAATGTTGGAGATCCCGTCGATTCCAACAGACTTTTTCTTCTTTAATGATTCGAAGACCGCTTGGAGTTCTGTCTTCGATATGAACGGGGGTTGAACCCCTTCGTCGGCGATGGCATTATCTGCCATGTTATCATCATTGAACACGACAAAGCCAGTGTTCTCAGATCGCCATTGTTGCATGTCTTCTCGAAGTTGAGAGTTGCTAGCCAGTACGCGGTTATCCAAGTCGTGGTTCGGGCGAACGCTCTCATTCACTTTGTACACTTCTTGGAAGACCGCGCCTAGTACCTCCATTTTTTCTTGCGGATCTTCGACCACAAAGAAGTTATCGTCGAGTACGGCATTATCTGGAGTGATACCTGCTGTAGTCAGTATACGTTTGTTGTCCGTCGTTCTGGGAAGTTTAAGACACGGAAGATCGCTATTTTTGCTACGGAAGAATTTGTTTATTTGCGGGAACATGCTCGGGTTGTTAGATCTAACAGCCCGAATCTTATCATTCCAGTAAGAATTAACAGAAAGTCTGTAATTCTGGGCAATTAATGTCTGAATGTTCTTAATTAGCGATTTCAGTGTCCTAACTTCCTCACTACGTCTGTCAGTAAACCGCCTGTACAAGTTTTTTAATCTTGTTAGGAGTCTACTTTTTTGTTGGTGTAGTGCGTCAATTGTCGCATTGCGGTAAATGTCTTGGTTGTTTGTACGTATATACCGTGGTATCGTGCTGTCCATCGTTCGTTTGATTGTCTCGTCCAATTGAATTAGATACATGTCAATCTCTTCGTTTGACAAGTTTCTATTGGACGGTATGTGGAGCTCGTTCGAAGAGAGTGCTCGCGTCATTTGTCTGGAGAAGCGTGTCCATCGAGCCCTACTGTAATTGTAGGGGTACGTTTGAACAAACTCTCCTAAGTCCGCAATGTCGTTGGGGATCTTGATTTCGGCACTAAGTCCGCAATGGTCACTGAGATACACGAATGTGTTCAAGCAGTTTACCGTATGTGCGTTTGTGTCTGTCAGCTGCAATCTTGCGTCTAACAGCAGAAGATCTAGATATGAGCCGCTTCTGGGATAAGACGAGATCTCTGTTGCCTTCAAATCGAGTCTATACTCGACACTGTGCAAGCAAAACCAGCTGTAAAGCTGGTCCCCTCTATTGTTGGAAATTATGTTTCCCCAATATCCATGTCGGGCATTTAAGTCCCCGGCCAAAATAAAATAGTTCTCCTCCGAGTCCAGCCTTAGGCATCGGAAGAGTGAATCGAGCTCTGATATAGTCGTTCTGGAACTAGGGTTGCCGGAGGAGTAGACCGACACCGCATACAACCTCCTTCCACTGCGGAGCGAAATGCACACGATGCAGGCCTCCAACTCCTGAAACCTTCGTACTTCACTACTATACACTACTTTATGTTTAATGTTATTTTTTATGAAGATTGCAACACCGCCTCCACCACTGGAATTGGGCCGGTCTCTTCTAACAACATTATAATTACTGTGCTTCAGTATGCCTCTCCGAGTTAGCTTGGTTTCGCTAATCAGCATCAGCTCTGGGCTTTGATCGTCCAACAATCTATAGAGCTCGTTTTTTCGTGGGACCCCTATCAATGAATTTGCATTCACTGCAAGGATCTTAAAAATACTCTCCGTCTGCGCAGCCATTAAGACTTTTGACGTGGTTGGTTCTGCAGGAGCGCCAGAATTTGGCCGACCTGCTCCTCTAACCGAGCCATACGCCCTTCAATGGAAGCTTTCCATTCAGGCGCTGGTTCGAGTGCTTTTGGCACTGAAGGTTGCGGCACTACCTTTGGTAGTTGCTGCTTTTCCGTGCTCGTCTGGCCGGACGCCATTTGGGCGTAGGTCAATTGAGGAGTTACGGGAATGGCTGCCCCGAGCAGCTTTTTCATAGGGGGCTGCTTCTGCAGAACCGTTTTTGCTTTCCGCTCTTGAAACTTAGGGCAACCCCGATAGTTAGCGGTGTGCCCCGCGTTTCCGCAGAGTACGCACTTGAGCTGACTCTTGTCAGCTGCTCCCTTTTGCCCCAGAGGACAATTCTCCGCACTGTGGTTCTCACTGCACTTGACGCATCGAGGCTGCATGTGGCAGTTCGACGCGGCGTGTCCGAACCTTTGGCAGCGAGCACATTGAAGAGTGCCATCGCGCCTTCTAATGCTGTCCCAGACGCAATAGTAGTCAGCCAGACGATCTATATCGTTTAGCTTATCTATTTTGCTATTGGGTGTAGCCTGCACAATGAAGAATGGTAATTTCCGCCCCTCCCTTTTTGCCTTAGCTGTGGTGAAGGGCTTGACTCCGACGATCTCGACACCGTCACACACATGCTCCTTGAGCAGTTGGAAGATCTCCTCCGCTTCGAGCGGTCCGGAGATCTTTAATAATTTTGACTGGAGTTTTTCTCCTTTTGGCGTAAAGGAGAAGAACTCCATCGTCGACCGCTTTAGTACCTTCTTAATTTTGTTATATTGGTCTACTGTCTTGCAGCAGATTGAGTATTTTTCGAACCCTTTATTTTTTTTAATTAGAAAGTTACCACTACCTATGGCCGTCCTACATACCTGTGCAGTGTAAATGACATCCGGCTTGTACAGGTTGATCGGTGGCACTTTTTCCTTCTTTTGCTGTGGTTGTTGCTGGTGTACTGCATGTTGCTGCTGCTTGTCTTGTTGCGATGTTGCTTTCTTTTGTTGCTGATTTTGCTGTTGTTGCTGCTTTTGCTGTTGTTGCTGCTTTTGCTGTTGTTGCTGCTTTTGCTTTTGTTGCTGCACTGATGGCTGTTGAAGCTGCTTCTTCTGCTTAGGCGCTGCTTGCTGTTGTTGTTGCTGCGCCTGATTCGCCCACTGACTTGATTCGGACAACGTTTTTTGTTGTTGTTGCCCGCGTTGTAGGATTTCTTCCTCCTTCCTTCTCCTTTCGAGAGTTCTTCGGCGTAGCTCTCTAATCTCTTGAAGGAGTTTGTCAGTCTCCTCCCTCAGATTCGAGACTTTCGTTTCCTTGGAGCGAATGATCGCCTCTACTTCTTCTTCGGTGTCGGAGGGCACCGATTCGAAGCTTATGCTGCTTACGGCAAATCGCCCCACTCTCCCATCAGACACATATGAATATGCGTCATCTTCTGCATCGCCCTCGTGGGAAGTCTCGTCCGATGACGTAGACGCTGCACACGCTTCCTCTTGGGCTTTTTTGGGTGACGCGTTTGTGTTGCGTCGTTTCGAACTGGAGGAGGTCTGCTTTTTCCTCCTCCTCTTCGTACCTCCATCGTTGGCAACCGTTGCTTGGTGGCGTGACTCTTCTGCCACCGGTTGCTGGTTCCCGCCGACCTCTTCTGGGCGAGCGGACTGCCCGTTCTCCACCATGATTTGCACTGACTCACTTATCCAGTGCAAATTTGTATAGTGGGAGAAGAAAAAATTAAAAAAGGAGATTGCTCCCGCTGGGTTTCGAACCCAGCCCTATTGGTTCCCGGCTGTGCACCTTAGGCTCTCGGCCACGACCTTGTTGCGGATCCCCAAGTTTTTTACACTACTTGACTGCACTTTTTATTTTTATTTTTTCACTTTGAATAACTAAGCCGAAACACATGCGCACTGTTCAAAGATCGGTGAACGACTGATTCCAAGAGGAAGTGCACCCAATACTTGTGCATGAAACATACGACCAATTTATCAGCAGTAGATGACATTATTCGTGAAAATAATAGATTCTTTCGAATACGAAAATGACAAAGAAATTTTACGTGAAGATGTTAGGCAAATGCAGCGGTTATAACGCATATTCAAAAGCCCTTTAAGAACGCGAGGATCTTTTGAATTCATTGGATCAGCTTTTAAATTTATAGCTGGAACACCTGACCATAGTGATTTCGCAATACTGTAAACACGAGAAAATGAACTTGTAAGAGAACATAATAGACAAATAGATATTAACAAAATTTTCAACTTAAAATTTATGATTCTTTAACATCATCCTGGAGAAGATCGTGCAAGACTCACACGCCAACACTAGAGGCACGATCTTCCAGAAGTCCGCACAACTGCTAACATACGCGGATGACATTGACGTGATTGGCAGAACACAGCGAGCCGTCAAAGAGGCGTTTGCTGGCATTGAGGCAGAGGCGGCTAAAATGGGTCTAGCGGTGAATGAGGGCAAAACGAAGTATATGCTGTCATCAAGAAAGGACACACAACATAACTTCGAGGTAGTCAAGGACTTCGTCTACCTCGACTCCGCAGTAAACAGTACAAACAACATCAGTACCGAGATCAAACGCAGAGTAACCTTGCCAACCGCTGTTTCTATGGGTTCAAGAGGCAATTGAGTAGTAGATCCATCTCTCGAAGGACCAAGCTGACCTTATACAAGACCTTGATCATCCCAGTCCTGCTGTACGGCGCGGAGGCATGGACAATCTCAAAAGCGGATGAGGAAGTCCTTGGTATTTTCGAGAGAAAAGCTCTGCGTGCGATCTTTGGTCCTGTTTGCGTTGACGGTTTCTGGAGGAGAAGATTCAACCACGAACTGTACGGGCTGTACAGCGACATGAGTCTAGTCAGGCGTCTTCGGATCCAACGCCTAAGATGGCTAGACCATGTAGAGCGTATGGACAACTCAGCTTCGGCCCGAAGAGTCTTCGACTCCGAACCCGTGGGACAACGCAACAGAGGACGCCCGCGTTTAAGGTGGTGCACCCAGGTGGAGAAGGACCTCAACCAACTTGGCGTGCGACACTGGAGACAGCTAGTCAGAGACCGTGCTAGCTGGAGAGGCTTGTTGGTTGAGGGCCAGGTCCACCCCGGACTGTAGCGCCAAATGAAGAAGAAGAAGGACAGAATTAATCTTATAACTTAATAGATGTAATCAAATAATAAATGACCAAATATTGATAATGTTAATGATGAAAAGAAATAGAATAATTTTTGACAACTTAAATAATAATCTGCAAGGAATGTTATTAGCGAAACATAATACCTTTAACCCCATATTATTAGATGTAGATGAATTAAATGTCATTAGTACACACTCTTCGGATTCAGGCTCTACGGATTCTGGGGAAAGCCAATTATTGCATTTGGACCCTTTCAAAAAATGTTCAAGTGTAAATATATCACCACCATCAGGATCTAACACTAAAAACACGCGCGTATCAACGCCAATGAAAATTACTGCACCTAAAACGCAAGTAATTAAAAGAATTTACATACGTCTACACACGAAGAACAGGCCCTAGCAAGGTTCGAATGTAACGAAAAGGAAAATGCGGAATTAACGACTAGACTCGCTGATATGGAAGACCTCTGTAAAGAACAAAGAAATTAACTTAATCAATTAAGAAAAATAACCCAGCTCTAACGGATCAGAAAAAGATGTGTATTGTACGGATGAGGAAGAACTCGCTCGTGAAACCAACTGGATGACAGAAAGGCGAACGGGCAAAAAACGAAAGGCCGGTTCCTCCCCGGAGGTAATAAAGAATTCAGAAAATGTACAACTTACCAGTAACAAAGAAACTAAGTTACCAAAAGAACGTTCACCCCCGCTAATTAATGTACTCGGAATCCCAGTGTACAATAAGTTACACTCTATTTTGAAGTCAACAATCCAATCTGAGTATAAAGTAATAGTGCTCAACAACAATGTGTGGAAGATAAATGTCAAGGACTCTGACAGCTATAGGTTACTCTCGCATAAACTGAATTCGCAAAAAATCCAGTGTTACACGTGTGAAAATAAATCCAACCGACCCATTCGTGTCATAGCTAGGGGACTTCATGCGTCTCATCCAAAAGAAGATATTATCAAGGAATTGAAACTTAAAAGCCTGAAAATTGTAGATGCTGCTAATTTATTATCCGAAAGGAAACAACTGACAGATGGATCCGAAACTGTGAGACGTGTCGGATTACCCCTTATCATGCTTAGCTTCGACAAATGTAAAAGCATAAACAAAATGAATGGGTTAATAACAGTTCTAGATATGACTGTTAAGATAGAAGCCTAGCGCAAAAACCCGAAATCAATACCGTTGTCAGGGATTCAACCACACTCACAAGTATTGCCAGAAAGTTCTGTGATGTGTCAAATGCACCAGCGAACATCTGTCTGCAGAATGTAATGAAAGCAAGACTATACCAGCTACTTTTACTAACAGTAAAGGAAAACATCCGGCTAACTATCGAGGCTGCGAAGTAGCAAAAGAGCTTAATAAATTATGAGATCAAATCAAATCGAAACTCCGTCAACAACAAAAATCGGCAACAAAAGACGTAGTTCTGAAAACCGTGCCAAAATCAACAGTGACTCGATCGAAAACTGCGGAAGTAAGAGTGCAGACTCAACCTGCGTCCCCAATAATTCAGAAAAGTATCATCGCACGTCGGAGCAAACACCTTCGCCCAAACAGTAGCATCTACAATTAGAAAAAGCTGCGAAGAGCAATCAACTCCCATCGCAATGATATATTTAATATCATTTTAGAAAAACTTGACGAACAAACTTATTTTCGAAAGGCTACTCGACCTCGAAAATAGAATTAACAGCAAGCGTATTTTAACATGAATATGCCAATTAAAATTGGAATGCGAGTAGTCTGCTACAAAAAATTGACGAACTAGAATTATATATTGGAGAAAAGGATATCGATATTTGTCAGATCTCTGAGATACACTTGACGAAGCAATCCTGTGTAAACATAAAAAGGTACTGTGTTTACCACGCCTGCCATCCGTCCGAACGGGCAAGAGGCGGTTCATCGCTGTTTATACGCGATAATATTGATCATTTAGTAGGAATAAGTATAGAATCTGATTCTATACAGCTAAATACGGTTCGTGTTAAAAAAAACATTACACATTTACCGTCGCGTCCATTTACTGCCCGCCGCGCACTATAATTGACCAAAGCGAGCTCGAACGAACTTTCCACACTCTAGGCCCAAATTTCGTAATTGGTGTGGATTTTAATGCGAAACACACTTTTTGAGGGTCAAAATTAATCTCACAAAAAGGCTGAAATTTACACAGAGCTGGTATGAAACTAAACTGTGATTTTTACTCGACAGGAAAACTAACCTACTGGCCGTAGGATGTTACAAAAATACCTGACATTGTTGATTTCTTTGTCATAAAAGGTGTTTCTCGAAACTACTTACGAATTAAAGAAAGCTTTGATCTTATTTCAGATCATTCTCCCATTAAACTATGTATAAGTGATACCCTTGTAAAAAAGGAAGTTCCACCTACGTTAACTAACAAACGTACGAATTGGCAAGCATTTAGAAATCACTAACAAGATAATATCGAACTCAGAGTACCACTGATAACCCCATATGATTTAGAAATAGAACTCGATAAATTTATAGAAGTAATACGGTGCGCTGCGTGTGGCAATACACCTCTCGCTAGAATAACGATGATAAAACACGTATTGCGATATCCACCGGAAATACGAGAATTAGTAAGAGAGAAACGTAAAGCTCGTAAGAAATGGCAGCGACCCGTGGGCCGCAGCATAAAACACGCATCAACCAACTATCTAACCTTCTAAAAACGAAAATTAAGTCGTTTAAATATAATAATCTCAATACCTATTTGACGGGCTTGTCAGCGAAAAAAGATACCAACTACTCACACTGGAAAGCAGCCAACGGTATAAGAAAATCCCAACCGCATGCGGCCCCAATTCGGAAAAAAACCAACACGAGTGGGCTAAAGACGATAAAGAGAAAGCAGATCTCTTCACAGATCATTTGGAATCAGCGTTTAAGTCACGCGATTGACATACACCTCCTGTATACTCCTACGGTTCAGACTCAAATAATGTCAATGTTTTTATAAGAAATACTGCTTTGACAGAACTTAAGGACGAATTGAAAAAACTCAAACACAAAACAGCTGGTTATGATTTGATCACAGAAGAAGTTGTGAAAGAATTATTTCAGGAAGCGCTTCTTATGTTCCTCTACATTAATAACGCCGACCTTAGATTATGAAATTCCCCTAGTCTGTGGAAAGTAGCGGAAATAATAATGGTGCCGAAACCGGGCAAACCCCCAACAGACAAAAAGTCTTATAGACCGATTTCACTTCTTCCGACAATATCTAAAGTGTTCGAACTAATATTACTTAGACATTTAAGCCCGCTTGTAGAAGAAAGAAGACTTATTCCTAACCACCAGTTCGGTTTTAGAAGCAAGCATTCATTATTGACCAAGTACATCGCATAAATGATGTTATATAAAAATCGTTTGAATAAAAGCAAGTCTGCTCAGCTGTATTTCTCGACGTTTCTCAAGCCTTTGACAGGGTTTGGCACAATTTTATCGAACTATCTATCGGATAGAATCTCCCGTGTGAAATATGGGAAAGAATACTCCCTATTTAAATCAATACAAGCTGGAGTACCACAAGGAAGTGTTCTTGGTCTCCTCCTTTACTTATTGTATAGCAGCGATATACGGCAGGACGTAGGCACAGTGCTAGGAAAATTTGCTGACGACACCGCCATTTTGATAACTGCCTAAACGGTCGAAGAATAAATTAGAAAATTGCAATGTGCTTTAGTGAATAACTTGCCCGTTATTATAAATAATGTTGAAATACCCTTCGGCAATGAAGCGAAATACCTCGGAATGACTCTCGATGTAAGGCTTAAATGGAAGGAGCACGTCAAAAAGAATCGTGAGGAGCTCCAATTGAGATACAAAGACGTGTACTGCCTTAATGGGAAATATTCCAAGCTAAGTAGTGATAGAAAATTGCTTATATACAAGCAAGTGCTAAAACTCGTTTGGACGTATGGTATACAACTATGAGGTTGTACCAAAGATATTAATAGAAACATACTACAAACTTTTCCAAATAAAGTGCTAAGTTCCATTGTCAATGCATCCTGGTATTTACGAAACAACGATATCCACAGAGATATTGGAATTTCATCAGTCCAAGATGAAGTTACGAATTTTGCTCGTAAGCATAAGCTCCGACTGGAAGAGCACATAAACTCTGCTGTCCTTCCAATTATCGACGAAAAAAATTCTTTTCGCCGTTTTCAAAGGACTAAACCCCTTGACTTAGCGCGGTTAATCACACCCGCGCTTAACTGCGGTGTTAGCAAGAACTCTCAATGGAGAATCTCTTGCCAGATGTATCTAAACAAACAAAGTAAATCTGCTGGATAAGTGTAAAACTTAGTTGTAGTGGAAATATATTTTACTTGAAGGGAGGTGTTTTTACTGGGTAAAAGTCCCTTTCGCTATGTGGGAACGGTCCCCCATAGTGTCTTTTGAAGATTATCACCTACCCTTGCAAAAAAAAATAGTATTAAGGAAAATGTTGCAATTTCCATAAGTGACTTATTATTGATTTTGGATGTTAAGGTGTATTTTGTTAATGAAACCCTTATATAGTTAATAAGAATGCCGTTAGTAACATAGTATTGTGAACTTTTTTAAATAGTCACTGTTCCTCATAATAATAAAATTATAGATATAAGAGATAATTTAAGTGCTAATTGTAATGAAGATTATTTTCCACTAACCAATTGTAAAAAAGCTATTTCATACGCCTATTGCCAACCAAACTATAATGCCCAATGCCTTACTCAGCTTCTTAGTAGCCATACAGTTAATTGCCCAACAACCTACAGAAAATTAAACTAATTGGTGAAGGATTAATTGTAGCTCGTGACGAAAATCTGACAATAGATTTGCCAGCGTTTTTCCATCAACGGGATGTACCTGATAACATACCGCAACGCAATCACCATCAATGGAATAGTCTATAACATAACTCGTCAAGGAAAAAAATTCTGATCGAAACTAAATTCAAAAAGAATATATCCTTGCCTTACTTGCACAACAACGAAAAAATTAAGGAATTCAGATTTACTCTAGAGACAAATAATCCTAAAAATTCGACCTATCTTTGTAAAAATTCACACTTATCCAACTGGATTTTCATGTCGGCGTGCTGAAGTGTCTCAAATATAGTTCTTAAATTTTCGAGATGTTCTGTTTCGTCTTTACCAAAGAGGACTATGTCATCGATATAGACATAACATCGTTTTCCAATGTGTTCTCTAAGGATTTCATCGAGAGCTCTTTGGAATATGGCCGGAGCATTTTTTAGGCCGAATGGAAGGCGAGTAAACTCGAACTTTCCATTGTTGACAGAAAACGCGGTTTTTTCGATATCCGACTCTTTGAGCTTTATTTGGTTAAATCCACTTTTTAAATCTATTATTGTAAAAAGTTTATTGTTGCCAAGATTGGCGAGAACTTCATTTATTTCGGGGATAGGGTACCTGTCCGCGATGGTAACGGAATTTAACTTCCGATAATCGATAACCATCCGGAATTTCTTTTCCCCAGAGGCGTCTAATTTCTTAGGTACTATCCAAACCGGAGAATTATACGGTGATTTGGATGGCCTAATAATGTTATCCTCTAATAATTTGTTGATCTGCTTTTCGACTTCTTCCTTGAGTGCTCTTGGATAGGGATATGATTTGGAATAAACGGGGTCGGTAGATGTGGTTCTTATTTCTCCTTTTACTGATGTCGCGTAAGTTAATTTTTCGTCCGAATCGGAAAACAGATTAGGAAATTTTTTAATAATGTTAGTAAGGTTAGTGGCTTCTTCTTTAGTCAAGTGGGAGGTCCGAATATTTATATTATTGACATTGTTTGTGAAATGTTGTTTAAGGGGCACGATTATGTTTGGGTAGATTGTCATATAATTTTCTTGGGTATGAATGACAGCGTTCAGGTATTTTAACGTGTCGTTACCGATTATTCCGTCGAAGGAAATAAGGCTGGGAAGGATGAAAAATTGTAATTTTTCTGTATTGGGGCCGAATAATTGAATAAAACAGTTGTGAGTGATTTTGATATTACCCCCAACTGAGTTCCCAAAAAAGTTTTTTTTTATTAGGGAGAGGGTTGCGGATATGCGGCGGCTGTACGTAATTTTTGCTTGATCCTGTGTGTATCAGAAATTTAAGTACCTGGCCGCTCTTCCCAACATGTTCAAAGTATGGAAGGGAAGAGCTTTTTAATCTAAAAAATAGATGTCTTCTAGTTCTTGTGGTTGGTCTAGGTATTCCTCTTCGTATTGGTCAACACCGTGGTCTTCAACTGGCCGTTCGTAGTCTTCATAGTTTTTGTTTGCTGTTTGTTCGTACTCTTCCAGCTCTTTCTTGTCTACACTAGTTTCGTCTGTGTGGTAGATACGTTGCATCTTTTGTGGTTGATGAACCTGTTGTATTTGTTGACGTTTTGGGGCTATGTTTTGGGGTCTGTTTTGGTAGTTGACATTTGCTGTTCTTACAGAGTAGTCGATATCCATCGGTTTTGGAGGGAGCGGGCGCTGATTTGGTGGTAACTGGTTGCTGGTGTGACATGTGAGGTTGACCTTGTGTTCTAATAAACTGTGGTGGCTGAGGTAGCTGAGGATTATGGAGAAGTTGGGGAAAAAATTCTCGCCTAGGAGCGGGAATTGGTGTAGGATTAGCTGGAGCAAACTTTCTAAGAGGATGCTGGATGATTTTCCTACTAGTCGACTGCGAATTGTTAGCGTGTTGTGTTCTAAAATCGACATTTTGCAACTTTAGGCACAGGTGCAGCGCTTGAGGCAGATCCACGGGTTCTCTTATGCTTAAGAGTCTGGGTAAGTCTCCTTTAAGGCCTCTGACAAACGTGTCAAGTGCCTTATCCCTGTAGCATTGTGTCATATTATTTAAGGATTCTTGGCTCATTTCCATTGATCCTAGTAATTCTCAACAAGAATTAAAGACAAATGATGGTAAACTGATTGATAAAATTCCGGAATAGAACTATTTCCTTGCACTAAGGTTGTTAACTGGTATTCGAGAGTACCAAGATCCCTTTTGTCGGCGTAGTGCAACGTCAAGCATTTGGATATTTTCTCCCAATTTAATGGGGTATTATATGATTCTAATGCTATGTCCGCGTGTCCAGTGATCTTATTTCTAATAACTGAGAGAATGCCATAGTATTTGGCAGTGCCTTTTAGATGCTCAATTATATAAATATATAAATTATATAAATTATAAATTATATAAATTTTGAGTATCCTCTCGACACTCTTCTTCCAAGAATTAAATTTTTGGGCTTGGCCAGAAAATTCACGTAAGCTTTTAACTACGTCCGGGATTTTGTCCATTCGGCCAAATTTCGGTTGTCTGTTAAATTGATTGGCTGGTCAATACCGTTTTTAATATCGGAGGCGGGATTCATAATTGAGGTAAATATCTGACGTCCTTGTATCTGTAATGTCTCTGTCACTAGTCTTGAAATAAGTTGGATAAGGTTATCGTCAGGGGGATTAGGGACTTGGGGTGCAGCATTTTGGACTGATACTTCTAACCGCACGGGTCTGATCAAATTATTTGGATTAGACATTATTGAAGCAATGGTAAAATTTCACAAACGATTAAACAATAATTACAGTAAATTATGGGTCAAATTTGAATTGTGGGGTTAATTAATATAGCGAATTTATTACAGGGGCTTAACAATAGTAGTACAGAATAAAGAGTAATTATAAAATGTAAAAAATGTGAGTCTAAGTTCTTATCAAACAAAAAATCAGTTCAATCTCAAAATCGACTTACAAGATTAAGATTAATCTCATAACGAATTTATATTTTCCGGCAACTGCTAAACGCTGGTGAGGGCGGCTGTCCAACTGGACTCCTTTTTGTCCTAGTTTAAGGGATTACTGGGGGGCCTCTTTTCCCTCTCACAAACACTGGTCCGCGTGGCTTGGTGTCCACGTCACTTATTCACAACACTTCTGTGGCTTGGTATCCACTTATTTTTGCACGCACTTTTACACTTGGTGGCTTGGCGTCCACTCTTTTGTGTTGGTTTGTGGCTTGGTATCCACTTGTTTCTTGTGGCCTGATGTCCACTTATTTTTGCACGCACTTTTGCACTTGGTGGCTTGGCGTCCACTCTTTTTAATTTGATTGTGGCCTGGTGTCCACTTATTTGTTTCACACGAACTATCACTTGGTGGCTTGGCGTCCACTCTGATTCACGAGGTATAACACTCCCGACTTTCGCGCTTGATTTAGTGTTGAGTTAATTTGGAACAGTGCCGCGTAGCAGTCCCTGCTCGGACGCCAGTTAAAGAATAATTAATTTGGTTTTTAAAAAAAAAATACAATTTCAAGCAGATTGCCTGACCAGTATTCGTATGAACTTAGACTAAGAGACTATCGGTTACTCAACATGCATTTATAAGCGCATTTTGTCTAATCAGCAATATGCGGTTCGGTGAAGGTGCACTGGGAATATTTGCTGAGGTGTTCTATTGCACTTGTTTCTTGAAATTTTGTCATGGAGAATTCAGGTTGTGGGAACATCCGGTGATCGACGAGTTGGCTTGAATTTATTTGTTGTTAACTTATATAATTCCAGTTCGTCAATTTTTTTTAGCAGACTATTCGCATTCCAATTTTAGTTGACAATTCTATTTTCGAGGTCGAGTAGCCTTTCGAAAAAAAGTTTGTTCGTTTTAGTTTGTTCGTCAAGTTTCTCTAAAATGATATTAAATATATATAGATGCTACTGTTTGGGCGAAGGTGTTTGCTCCGACGTGCGATGATTTCACATTAGCTGATTTACTTTTTTGAATTATTGGGGACGCAGGTTTAGTCTGCACTTTTACTGTCGCAGTTTTCGATCGAGTCACTATTGATTTTGGCACGGTTTTTAGAACTACGACTTTTGTTGCCGATTTTTGTTGTTGACGGAGTTTCGATTTGATTTGATCTCATCACTTTTTAAGCTCTTTTGCTACTTCGCAGCCTCGATAGTTAGCCGGATGCTTTCCTTTACTGTTAGTACATGTAGCTGGTATAGTCTTGCTTTCATTACATTCTGCAGACAGATGTTCGCTGGTGCATTTGACACATCACAGAACTTTCAGGCTATACTTGTGAGTGTGGTTGAATCCCTGACAACGGTATTGATTTCGGGTTTTTGCGCTAGGCTTCTATCTTAACAGTCATATCTAGACCTGTTATTAACCCATTCATTTTGTTTATGCTTTTACATTTGTCGAAGCTAAGCATGATAAGGGGTAATCCGACACGTCTCACAGTTTCGGATCCATCTGTCAGTTGTTTCCTTTCGGATAATAAATTAGCAGCATCTACAATTTTTAGGCTTTTAAGTTTCAATTCCTTGATAATATCTTCTTTTGGATGAGACGCATGAAGTCCCCTAGCTATGACACGAATGGGTCGGTTGGATTTATTTTCACACGTGTAACACTGGATTTTTTGCGAATTCAGTTTTTGCGAGAGTAACCTATAGCTGTCAGAGTCCTTGACATTTATCTTCCACACATTGTTGTTGAGCACTATTACTTTATACTCAAATTGGATTGTTGACTTCAAAATAGAGTGTAACTTATTGTACACTGCTATTCCGAGTACAATAATTGGCGGGGGTTCCCGTCCTTTTGGTAACTTACTGATAAGACGTGTATTTTCTGACTTCTTTATTACCTCCGGGGAGGAACCGGAGGTAATAGCCTTTCGTTTTTTGCCCGGTCGCCTTTCTGTCATCCAGTTGGTTTCACGAGCGAGTTATTTCTCATCCGTACAAAAAACATCTTTTTTTGATCCGTCAGAGCTGGGCTTTTTTCTTGACTTCCAATTTCTTCTGCCCTTAATTGACTAAGTTCATTTCTTAGTTCTTTACAGAGGTCTTCCATATCAGCGAGTCTAGTCCTAATTTCCGCATTTCTATTTACCCTTGAACATTTTTTGAAAGGGTCCAAATGCAATAATTGACTCTCCCCAGAATCCGTAGAGCCTGACTGCGAAGATTGTGGATTTTCCAGTGTGACTGGCATTCCACCTAGAACTAACTGTGGCTGTTAGTCGCCTCTTACGACAGGCAAGCTTTACCTCGGGTATATTTTAAGCCCTACCGGAAGGGGTATTTTAATAACATGTAGATGCTGCTCTGTCCAGGGACCGAGGCGCTTTTGAAAGAAAAATTGAATTCTTTTCTTAAATTAAAATAAATAAAGACACTAAAATATGTACCATTGGATCCCGCAGAGCGTGACGAGCAGAAAATCAATCGAAATGATGTTGTACCGGCGGCTGGAACATCAGACCACCAGTCAACACATGAAGTGGGGAGGATGAAGAGGAGGAAGAAGCTTCAGCCACAACCAAGCCTGGTGAAGCGCCGTTACAGCCTTGGATCAGGCGACGCGGAAATTGAGGCAAAAGCCCCAACTACAATAGCAGCAGCAGCAACAACTACAACTGTGGCCACAACAACAGCAGCAGCACATAGCAACAAATTGTCGACGAAGTCTAATACGAGTCGACAGAAGGGAAGGAAAGATTTCGAACTAGAAGACGAAGCGGACCGGGTGCAGATGGAGAAGACACAGAGAGAGAAAAAAGAGCTGGATTCCCACATCCAAGCCCTCCAAATCAAATTAAGGGCCTGGAGAGCAGCCAAAGAGGCTGCACAACAACAACAGCAGCTACAAAAACAGCAGCAGGAGCAACAACAACAGAAGCTAGAGCAGTAGCTTCAACAACAACAACAGCGGCCAAAGCAGCAGCTGCAACAACAACAGCAGATGCAGACTCAGCGAAGCAACCGCAGCAGCAGCAGAAGCACCAATAACTACGAACGTCCTAACAGTTGCCAAAGGACAACAGCAGACAGCTGCCCAACTAGAAAAGCAGCATACTGTGTAAGTTGGTCACTAAAAACTCTTATTTTATTAAGTATAAGGGTCCACTACGATTTTCTGTCCATTGCTTATCAATGGCAGACTAACACGTAGTCTAAGAAAGGCTAGCGGTTTCGGAGGACGAGTTTTTATCGTGCACCCCAAGAGGGGAAAAGGAGCAGACCATGCTTCTTAAGGACGCCAAGCGCAGAGTGACAATGTCCAGGTCGTTGGGGTTAAGCCATTCACACTGCGGCATCGGTAAGGGAGAATAGAAAACTTCCGTTTTTCCTGGTTCAGGTCACCCCAGACAGAAAACGAGAGAGCCTAAAGAAATTTACCAAATTAGGCACTCTTTCTGTTAAATGGGACACAGTAAAAGAGACAAAGAACAAACAAACACTCCAGTGTGTTCGTTGTCAGAGGTTTGGTCATACCGCGGCGAACTGCAACATGCAGTCTCGCTGTATCAAATGCGCAGGAACCCACAATCGTGGGGAATGTCCTTTAGGAACAGATAAGGTTGATGAGAGGAGCATGCTGACATTCGTGCTCTGCAAGACCACCGGGCACCCCGCTAATTATCGGGGATGCCCTAAGAGATCAAGGAGGCATCCAGGCCAAGAGGAGTATAAAAATAGTATATGCGAGGCCAACGCCCAAGTTCAATATATCACTGTTACTCCAGCCGTCTCCTATGCCCAAATGGCATCAGGTAGGCTACCGGTCCAACAGACAGTGCCGAATTTTGCCCAGCTACAAAACCAATTACGAGAACATGTAGTGCGAAAAGACCTCATCTATTCGACGCTGTTCGGAGAGCCAAACCCAACATCGGTAAAATGGCTGTCCAGGCAGCCTGCAACCTTAAAATTCTAGCAGTGAATGTGAATTCAGTGAAGTGCGGAGATTCCAGCCCACGGAAACGTGCATTGCACGCATCCCCCTCCGGGGGCTAAGCAGCACTATGTGATCGCTATCCATGGGTCTGACAAGGCACCCATGAAAAGATATCTAATTTCAGAACTTTCACTTGCCTTCGACTGAGCTCGGAAGATAACTACTATATCGTAGCCGGGGAACTGAATTCGAGGCATATAGAGTGGGGCAACGTGGTGCATACCACCAGGGGGACCTCATTGTATAACTGGTTGGTAGAACACAATGTTGAGTTCAAGCTAGATTTGCTTGCAACCGATAGACCGTCGTATCCCAAAGGCGGGTCCTATCCAGATCTGCTGATGCTGATAGACAAACGACTGAATATACTAGACGTGGAAAGACGCATACGGAACTATCTAACTGATGTTGGGTACGAGAGTGACCCCTGCGAGCTCTTCGAAGCTATTCAGCTCCCGAACGAGGTGGAAGTAATGGAGGAGTATTTCCAAAGGCACCCTTATATTTATAATAAGGCCCGCTGGCCACGCTTCTCCAGGACTTTATCCACAGAACTACGTTCGAGTGGGATCAATCGGCCATCAAACAGAAACCTGATGAACGAAGAGGTTGACAGGTACCTCATTCAAATAGACGACGTGGTTAAACGTACGATGGACAAAACAATTCCGAAGGTAGTTACATTTGATAACAGCGATGTTTATCGAAATGCTACCATCGATGCACTTCACGTGCACAAAAGTAGGCTGCTGTCAAGACTCAAACCCTTGCACAGGCGGTTTACAGATCCGCAAAACGCGGAAGTCAGAGGAGATCAAAAACCTCCAACAATTTATTCGCAATAACTATAGCTTGGCTATAAACTTGCACTGGGGCAACAAAATGCGGGCTGTACGATTCAACAACCCGGGTATGTTCCAGCAAGTAAATAAAATATTTCGGAGGAAAGACCAAAACGACGATCAAATCGTTGGACTTCCCAGGACGACCGACAACGAACACTTACTGACTTCAGTTGGCATCGATCCAGATGAGGCAGTGCTAGACAATGACTTCTTTGCGGTCGAAGAGAAGGTTCAGCTATTGGTGCAGTGTTCCAGAGAGTGTATACGGGGAACGAGATTAGTAGGCTGAATTACGATCTGGACAACAGAGCCCTACTAAGCCACATCTATCTCCACAATGAGATAAGTCAATGGCGATCAGAGAATCCAGGTTTCACCAGGTTCAATGAAGAGAAAATGGCACATAGTGCCGTCGCCAATAATGGAAATCACTCCATTATTTCTCAAGAAGATCTCCAGGGTATCTTTCTCTCGAGGAACAAGAAAAAGTCATTGGGTCTTCTTCCCTGCATAAGCAAGGTTTTTGAAAAGAGAGAGTTCTGAAGAATGAAGAGATGAAAAGAAAATCACACCGGACAACAAGTTCGGATTCCGAGCGGGGCATGATACCATTCATGCCGCGTCAAGGCTGGTGTCGATTCCATCATTCAAAGGAATAAAAACAAAATCAGTGCACGGGTGCCTGTCTGATTGACTTGGAGCAGGAGTTCGATACCGTTTGGTTGGAGGCTGGTCAGGCTTGGCATAAGTAAACCATTGCTATATATGGTCTATGACATGATAACAGGTAAAAAATTCGTTCTGAAAAATGGTGACGTAACTTCCACTACGGTCTGCAACAGGGGGCCATCGGTTCCCCGATCTTGTTTTCTATATTCACTGCAGATCTTATAGGTTCCATGCCGAACTTAATTGCGTACGCCGACAACTTAGTTGCGTACAGAGGTCCGAAAGTCGAGGAAATAAACATCTTGTTGCAGCGTTACTTCGAGCAAATTCAGCGATTTTGCGACGGCTGGAAGTTGCTTATCAAATTCCAGCAGTGCGAAACTAGTCTTTTTCGGACCCCGTTGGACAGGGCATCGCGGGATACGCGACAGGGCGTAATTTCGGCATAGTTGACCCGCATTGTCGGCCGTTAGCCGTGAAAAGTGTAGTAAGATATCTTGGCGTTTGGCTGTATAAATATCTGTATTTTGACAAACATATAGATGTTGCTCTGACGAAAGCCAGAAGAGCCTTTGCTGCAGCAAGGAGGTTGTTTTTCAGCAGCCAACTTGATACTAGAGTGAAGGTAATCTGCAATATGGCCCTAGGACAGCCAATTATGGGGTGCGGTTCTCTATTGCGGTTCAACGTGAGTCCTTCCCAGATGGAAAATATGAGGGTGTTCGAGAGGCAGTGTCTGGGGAGCTGTCTCTGTCTGTATCGTATACCAGAGTTTGAGTATAAGAAGTATTATCCAACGAGGTCCTGTACAACGAGGCAAGCTTGAGCAATCGAAGAATGCCAGTCCCGCCTGTTGAGGACCACTGTTCCGCTCGAAGCGGAGAAGATCTTTCAAATGCTCAAAGAGCAAGTATGCGACGGAATTGAGATCGTCGGGGTCACGCCCTTCTCCACAGTAGAGGCATGGAGAGAGGGGCGGAAATAACCCCTGTATATCGTTCAATTCTCATCCAATAGCAAACTAGACAGTCTTAAGAACAAAATTATTTTAGATGGCTGGGAATGCAAATGGGAGAGCATACGAAGCCGCGATGGTATTGCACAATGCTTTCTATGCCAAAGGTTTGGACACGCCGCGTCGAACTGCCACATACAGCCTCGATGCGTTAAGCGCGGTGAGGACGGTGCGGAAAATTGTTTTTTGGGGTAAGAGGCAGCAGCTGATAAGAGTCAGCTCAAGTGCGTACTCTGCGGGAACGCGGGGCACATCGCAAACTGTCGGGGTTGCCCTAAGTTCCAGGAACGCAAGGCAAAAGCGGTTCTGCAGAAGCAGCCCCTAGTGAAAAATCCACTCGGGGAAGCCATACCCGTAACAGTAATTATAATGTTAATACAAGAGAACGGCCCAATTTCAGTGGTGGAATCGGGGTTGCGATCTTCATTAAAAATAACATAAAACACAAAGTTGTGTATAGTAGTGAAATACGAAGGTTTCAGGAGTTGGAGGTCATCATCGCGTGCATTTCGCTCCGCAATCGAAGGAAGTTGTATGCGGTGTCGGTCTATTCCTCCGGCAACCCTAATTCCAGAACAACTATATCAAAGCTCAATTCGTTCTTCTGATGCCTAAGGCTGGACTCGGATGTGAACTATTTCATTTGGGGCGGGGACTTAAATGCCCGACATGGATATTTTTTTGGGAACATGGTTTCCAGTCTCAGAGGGGACCAGCTTTATAGCTGGCTTTGCTTACACAGTGTCGAATACACACTCGATTTGAAAGCAACAGAGATCTCGTCGTTCCTTAGAACCGGGTCATATCTGGATCTCCAGCCCTTAGACGCAAGACTGCAGCTGACAGACACAAACGCACAAACTGTAAGCTGTTATAACACATTTGTGTATCTCTGTGACCATTGCGGACTCAGTGCCGAATTAAAGATCCCCAACGACAATTACAGTAGGGCTCGCTGGACACGCTTCTCCAGACAAATGACATGAGCACTCTCTTCGAACACGCTCCACGTACCGTCCAATAGAAACTTGTCAAACGAAGAAATTGACATGTATCTAATTCAATTGGACGAGACATTCAAATGAACGATGGACAGTACGATACCACGGTATATACGCACAAATAATCAAACCTTGTACCGCAATGCGACAATCGACGCACTCCACCAACGTAAAATTAGACTCCTGTCAAGATTAAAAACCTTGTACAGGCGGTTTACTGACAGACAAGACGAGGAAGTTAGGACACTGAAATCGCTCATTAGGCACATTAATTGTTCAGAACAAACCACTTTCTGTTAATATGTATTGGAACAATAAGATAATAATACAGCAACAATAAGGGCTGTTAGATCTAACAACCCGAGCATGTTGCCTCAGGTAAACAAATTCTGTGGAAGCAAAAATAGCTTTCTTCTGTGCCTTAATTTAGCTACAACTAGGGACAATGAACAAATTCTGACTACATCAGGCATTGTTTCAGATAATGCCGTACTCGACGAGAAAAAATGGAGGTACTAGGCGGTCTTCCAAGAAGTGTACGAGGTGAATGAGCGTTCGCGCGAATCCGGACTTAAAACTTCGAGAAAACATGCAACATGGCAGATAATGCCATCGCCGATGAAGGGGTTCATCCCACGTTCATATCGAAGACAGAGCTCCAAGCGGTCTTCAAATCATTAAAGAGGAAAAAGTCAGTTGGAGTCGACGGGATCTCAACAACACTGTGCTAAGACACCTCCCCCTGTAAGTGGTTAGTATGTACACAATCCTGCTTAAAAATGCTCTCCGGATAACGCACATTATCCGGAGCATTGACAAACTGCTATTGTGCAACCCATATCCATGAGAGATAAAGATACTTCGAAACCTACGGTCAATAAGTCTCCTTCCGAACATCAGTAAGGTATTCGAGAAGGTAATCAATAGAACTTTGAAACAATGTACCGGTGCCTGCTTGATTGACCTAGAGAAGCCGTTGACACCGTATGGTTAGAAGGTCTTTTCTACAAGCTCAATCGGCTAGGCATTAGCAAACCACTGCTGAACTTACTGTGTAACATTCTCACCGGTAGACGGTTCGTCGTCAGAAATGAGTATCAACTTCCTGAAGTCGAAACCATTCTGTTCAGGACGCCGCTGGATAAGGCCTCGGCGGATACGAGAAAAAATTGGCGAAAATTCTCAATCGTTGGACCACACGGGAACTACTGGCGCAAAGGACTGTAGATAGATACCTGGGGATCTGGCTAGATCAATATCTATATTTTTATCAACGTAGATGCTGCTCTGTCTAGGGCCCGAGGCACTTTTGCCCTTACAAAGAGACTGTTTAACAACAGCCAATTCGATGCGAGGGTGAAGGTCATCTGCTACATGGCCCTCATCCGGCCAATGTTCACCTATGGCTGTCCCATGTGGTGTAATATGAGTGCAAGCTTAATGGAAAAGATTCTATTCCAATGAGGTCTTATACAACAGGGCAAACCTGACTAGAGTGGACAATTTCCTGTTGAAGTTGATTCGAGGTCACACTGCTTGAGCGGTGAACTCGGTCAATAACTTGGATTGGGGGGGCTTACTACCCCAATCCAGAATATCGCGAAAGGATACGTTACAGTGGCTTCGTCCCCCAGAAGCTTTTCTGCCCCTAGACAAAAACGGTCTGATACAAGATACTAATGCGGTACCTCTCATCTACCATATCGCCAGATCAACTGTGGATGGGCCGTTCCGTCGCACAACGAGTTGAGGAGGGTCTCATCCGCTTCAGTACGGCGGTATCAAGAAGAGATGTTCGGGATGTAGCAATGCAACATCGAAAATTATGGTGGCTGGGGAGAGAGGGAACTCCCTCGTCGAATCCTTTTGACCCGGGGTAGAAAGGATAGTACCTAGGAATATACCTAGTAGCCTAGGGTAGTTTTTTTTATGGTGGTTGTAAGATGTGTAATAAGAAAACAAAAAAAAATAATATTCAGATGCGCACACTACTGTGTACCAATGTGTACACACTGTATATATTAAGTACATCTAAATACATGTATTTATGCGTTCGTATAAACATATGTATGTAGTTTAGCTTAAATTAGATTAAGTTATTTTTAAGGTAGTGTGTAAGTTAGTATATACGTTTTAAATAATTGAAGTTCAGTAATTAAGTTTTTTTTTATATATAAATTTATCTTAATGTTAAGTTGTACTGATAAAGTAATTATTCTTTAAATGGATGAATTTTTAGTTTAAGTCGAAAGACATAGGCTAAGATTACGTTTAGCTCATTTTGCCCGCCGAGGGCCAGTAAGTTTATATATAGTAATACTGTTCGTCTAACTAGTTTTAATTTTTTTATCTAGTGCGTAAGTGTATCATGAATTTCGAAATAAAAATGAATAAGAAAAATAAATGCCCTTACACATAGGAGAGTACAAAACTGAATAATGACGGACTCTAGCATGCCGTTGCTGGATGACGCTATGTAAGATAGATTTATTTATTTTTTTATTCGTTTACTTATTTCCTTATTTATGAGCATATAGCATCTATTTATTTATCTATTTATTGATAGAGTTCTTTTCATATTTATTTTATTTATTTAGAGTTAGATATGATATTAGGTTACGTATACGCCCAGCTAAGTGGAAGGGTTCAGCAGATCGCGGCCGGACAATGGCGTACACCACAAAATTAAACACCCTTAACTTGGAAAAGGTGATAATATTAAATGGTATTTATTATAGATTTATCATACAATTATAAATAGTATTATTAAGAAGTAAGATCCCGGTTATCTCAGTTGGTAGAGTATGAGACTTTACAACTAAGGGAGTGGGCCCTTGTCACACGTTAACACCGGCTTTATGTATGGTAGAAGTGGTAGGGTAGGCATTGTGAAGGCTTCCTTTTTTCATGAAGTCGGTTTATTCACAACCACTCATAAACCGTCGTCGATCCTGCTGCGGCAGCCTTCACATAGAGATTATCTGTGGAGGGAATTTATTAAGATGTACACTATTTAAAATACATTTACTTACCACGTCCACTAACCGTCTCTCGATGAACCTCCTCCTCCGGCACACCTTTCCATCCTGAAAATATAAAAAGAAAGTTTAGTAAAACAACATCACTTTCGGTGGCATCTCCAAAACCAAGTGGCTTAGTAAATGATACCACGCTTAATAAACAAAAACACATAACCTTTTATTAATCCTTTTATCCCTATGTTGTGAATTGTCCATTTTGGTGTTGCTAAGGGAGGAATAATAGTATATTTCATAGTATAAATATATATTTTCCTGTTTGGTATGTGAATACTAGTAGGCAAAAATATAATTATAACACATGAAATTATACTTACATGAATAATACATGTTCGCTGAACAATAACAAAACAATTACAACTGACGTTTGACCTAGGGTAGAATTTTTAGTCGGAGTTGACAATATTCCAGTTGGAAGCTAGAAATCCCTTTTAGTGATCTCTGTGATCCGCGAGCGAAATTGGTAAATGGGACAATAGGGTGGAAGAAAAGAGGAGATTGAGAATCGAGTGCGTAGATTTCTTTAAAAAAAACTTTTATCCGTATGATAATAATCAACGGGCGTGAATCATCGTGAGCAGTGGTTAATTTCACTTAAATAAGGCCCCTTTAAAAAAAAAGTCTATTGAAGAAAAGTGGGTGCACGTACATACATATATGTATACATATATCCCCTTGTGCAACTGCAACATATACGCATATAAAAACAGAAGGAGTATATCCATAGTGCAAGCAAATAAAATCTTCAAACAAAGATACAAACAGATACGAACAAAGAGAGTGCCAAGTGGCCATACGACTGAAGAAGCCTGGATTGAAGTGAAAGTCAACAAGTGTCATGGAAGTGCCAAAGTGTCGAAGGACTTAATTGTGCCAGCCAGAAAGTGTCAACAGCCAATTTATTTTATTTCTTTTCTTTCTTCTTTGAATTTTAATCTGAATTAATTATCTGAATAATATATTGAAATTCTATTTAAATTAATAGTTAATTCAATTGCATAGTTTTAGGAGTATTTTGAATTATTTGTGAATTATTAGTCGCTGTTATTAACTTCTAGTATGAATGTTTGTGTGTGAGTGTTACCCGCGGAAAAGAAGGATTGTTCCCCAAAAATTATCGAACATAATTTTCACAGGTATAACATTCTCCGTGCTGCGCGCAAGACGTCGGGGGAACGATAGACCGTGAATAGCAGACTCCGCTGTTATTAGGAGTCTGTTTTGATGTGTGGCGTCTATAACTTTAGACAGGTGTTAATTTTTTTACTATATAAAGAAATTAAAATATTTTTTTTAAATTGTTTTAATACAGTTTATAGTTTCTGAATTATTTAAGTTATTTTTTTTTCTCTCAATAAAAAAATAATGAATTATATGTGTATTAAGTGAAAGCGGATATTTTTTATTTAATGGCGTAATTTGTCTTTGCCGATATGTGTGTGTAGGGGAAGGGAAGGGTGTCCTCTTAGGGGTGCTTGACAGGGTAGAACGTAGGTTTAGGTAGCTTTTAGTTTGGCTAGGCTTAGGTTAGTTTTAGATTTAAGTTTTGGTAGGTTAGTTTAGGCATAAATTAGGATAGCTAGCTTAGCTCCGCGAGCCCTCTTCCGGTCTCTTTTGGTGGTAGAGGCATAGGCTTTGAACACACTTTCCTCTTCCACTTCTTCTCTATCCTATTTTCAGTCGTGCGTCCGTGGTCTGCTTTAGGGTATTAGGCTTTCTCTCTCATTCTATCTTTTAATATCTCTTTTCTATCACAGCAGGCACGAGATTTTTTTGTTTGCAAATGGGAGGTGTACAAGGGAGGGGACAAAAACCACCCCATCCGTGTACGAGGGAGGCGACAAAAACCACCCCATCCGAAGAGCTTAGCCGTGCAACCGCAAGTGTGCCGACGTCCTCCTCCTCGACACTGAAGCTACCCGGTTAGCCCGCTGCAACAGTATGTATGTATTATTATTAAGTTCATTACCACATAATAAATGCATTTATGTTTAGTTAAGGTAGTTTTATGTAAAACAGTTCTGTAATTAAGTTTGTTTCCTTAATTTTATTAATATTAATCACTACATTTAAATTCAATTATTTCATATATATTCACTGTTAGGTTAATTCGAGAGACATATAATAAGAATAAGATTAGGTTTAGCTTAGAGTACCCGCCTAGGGCCAGTAAGTTATAAGTAGTACCTGACAATGTTCGTCCACTAGTTCATCAATGTTCAACAACTACATCCATTTTTGTCTAGAATGTAAATTTTTCGTGAATGTTTATAATAAAAACGATTAAAAAAAAAACTCAATTCTTAATACCACGAAGGGGGTACGACATATCATCTTCGTCCCCCCAGAAGCCTATGTCCATTCACACAAGAACGGACTGTTACAAGATATAAATGCAGCGCAGGTAATCTTCCACATTTCCGTTCCGTTGCACAACGAGCTGAGGAAGGTCTTTTTCGGTTCATTACGGCGGTCTTAAGACGTCCTGGGCGGATTGGGTCTATATCAATCAGCTGTAATCTACCGCCCACTTACACAGCTTAGAAAAGTTTTAAGTTGTACATATAAAAATAAAAAGACGACTTAGCTCGTCGGAAAGAAAAGTTTTAAGTTGTACATATAAAAATAAAAAATAAAAAGACGACTTAGCTCGTCGGACGTACACAACCTTTTTGCAACAAAAAAAATCTTGTCCCTGGAGCTAGCTAAAGAGAGAAGAAAAGATAGAAAGAGAAAGAAAGCCTGATACCCTAATGCAGACCACGGACGGACAAGTAAAGGTAGAAAAGAGAAGAGACAGGAAATATTAAGAAGGAAAGAGTGTTCAAGCTAAGGCTAGTCTAAATTAAATCTACCTACCTCAGCCCTACATCGTGTTAACGCCTTTCCAGCGTAGTTTGGTGATTTAGGACCGTAAAGAACACGAGGGGGCTGATGTTATTGGCACAAGCCCGCCAGCCCCTTGGTGAATTTTGTGGGAGATAGCCCCTTAGTGGGGACCTTAGCTACAGCCTAACGTTTCAGCCTGTGAAATAGAGCGGGACGGCCGAAGAAGACGGTCTTCCCACATTTTGGCGAAAATGGGGTTACGCCATTAACTAAAACATATCTGTTATCATTTGACACATATGCAATTCATTTATAATGTAATTTCATTTATTCAAAGGTGGAACAAACAAAAGAAAAAGAAAAAAATCTAATATTAAGGGTTCTAGCCCTGGCTAAGGCTACGGACGTCATACTACATACAAAGACTCCCACTTAAAAGTCTCGCTCTCCACCGTCATAGGTAGTCGGGCTCTAACACTAAATAATCGTATTTTAATTCTATATTAAAATATCACATTTTCTAAGCTAAGAGTGTTTGTTTTGTAGCATCTACCGATGGACGGACGTGATCTGCCGACCTCTTCCACTTAACTGGGCGTATGCTTAATCTAGTATCACAGATAAGAATAAGTAAATAAAATAAATACATAAATAACGCAATAAATAAATAGATACTATACATAAATATATAAATAAATAAATTTATCTTAACCTATCGTAATCCAGCTTCGGCAATATCTTAGAGGCGATATCTTAGAGGCATTTTCCTTTTGTCTTGAGGATAATTCCTTTCAGGAATTTGGGTTTCAATTTAGCATTGTAAATGTCAAGTGCTTTGCTTTGTCTAAATGTGCCTAAAAGTCTGTAAACTACTTGCCCTACTCTCACGTCTCTATTTCTAGTGTTGTAAAATTGCATCCCCTTCTGTTGAGCCAGCCAAAAAAAATTTTCCAAATAAGAAAAAGTGTATATTGAACGCTTTTATTTTCTTCGTTTTTCGGTTCTACTCTGTTTCTCTTATTCCCTTTCTTAGTCGGCAACGAAATACCATTAGTTTCGTTTTATATGACAAGAGTAAATTTGAAATATATGTATGTGCCGGTGAGTTGTTTCGTCCTATGATTGTGCTGCTTTAGTTTATTTTTGAATAATTTTTTCTCTAGACAGTGAATTCTCTGAACAAAAATGGATAAGTATCTAATAAGAAATGGTGACTTAATTTCTATTTTAAAACTGTTTTAGGCATTCCCTCGTTTCCAAATTTTCTCTGTAAGAAATTTTACATGGTGATTGGAGGTTATTTCAGATTCACGACATAAGTAAAATCGATCAAAGTGATTTGTTCAATCAAATGATTACAAAAAACATTGTGGAAGAACTTGTATTTAAAAATGAATCGATGTATCGACGATATTTGTTGAATCTAACTGTTTTGCCTCATAGTAGCGCTGCAGCTGAAAGAAAATTCTTGGGAATGAATTTAGTGAAAAATAAACTTAGAAATAATTTAAATGTAAGCACGGTGGAAAATCTAATGTTTATACGATCGATTTCAAAAAATTGAAAAAATGTATATGAACCACATTTCGAAATAATACAAGTTTAACAAGAAAATATATATTAAAAACGAACTGAATTCTCTCTCTCTATATATATATATATAAATATATACTTACAGACCATTCTATATGGCTGGCCTAATTTTGGTGTTTAATGAACAACTTTTGTTAAAAAAGTTCAAAAATGATGTTTGTTGATTATGCTTGTAAATCTACTTCAAAAATTTCTGATATACTCCACTTTTTTCCCTACATTTACTTCGAAATATTTAATTGGAAGTCAGAACCCTTCTCGCGGCAGTGCCGTCAATCATTTAATTTTTCAGCGTTTTCCACAGCTTCTTTGCACCCGGACAATAAGGCGGTGTCTTCATGTCCGAATCTGTTGAGATACGCTCTGAAACAGCCATGGCCAGTAATCATCTGCGTTATGTAGGAATCAGCTCCGCATGTTTTCTGTTGATCCAAGGGTCGATAATGGGGATCAATCTGTCTGTCCATCTAACTTTGTCAGAAGAGTTCCATCTTTCTTGCCCATTCTTCGAGGTTTGCTCTATGTGTTAGTCCATCTTCACTTCGGCTCGTCACTGTCGACCTTCTCGTTCTGTTGGCACGATATTCATATGTGGCCTCTTTAGTGAGGATGTCTATTGGCACCATTTCCGACAGTACGCGTGCCGCGTCGTATGAGCTTGTTTGGAAGGTGCTGTATACTCTGAAAGCATCGACTCTTTATGTCTTCTCTGCTTCGACCCTTGAACTGTTGCTTCAAAGTTAGCCTTGCATCTATAGTAACACCAAGGTACTTTAGTACCATAACCCGTCTGCTACTGATTCTTCTGTTTTTTCCTCAGATAATTGTAAGCCCATGGTTACTAGCCACTCATGTACCATCCCGATGGCTTCGCTGAAATCATGTTTCAGCTCTTCTAGATGTTTGGCTACTACTACGATCGCTATATCGTCGGCGAAACCAATTATTTTCGACGACCTTGGAGTTCGAAGTCTGAGGACGTCATCGTGCATAAGATTCCACAGTAGAGGACCTAGTACGGAGCCCTGGGCTACACCGCAAGTGACGTTGTAGTAGTGCAGTGTTTGTAAAATAGTCAGTCACTATCTTTTGTAGGTGCTCTTGGCAGAAAGTGCTCGGATTATCTTGCTTCAATTTGCGGAATTAAAGGCGTTTTTCACATCTACCTTGATGATTGCATAGTACTCTTCACTGCCGCCCTTCCATCTTTTTCCATCTATAGCTTTTTTGGCTATATTTATGAGCTCATCGATGGCGTCGATCTTGGAACGTGCTTTGCGGAAACCATACTACTGATCTGCGAAGCCTCCTGCTTCATCGCTTATTATGCGCTCCAGCATTTTACCCATTGTATCCAGCATGCAGAGAGGCCCATACGATGAGGGATTCTGGGGTGATCTATTGTCTTTTGGTAAAAGAACGAGTCTTTGTTTCTTCCACTGCTCAGGACATACTCCTTGTTTAAGGTAAGCGTTGTAAACCTTGCAAAGATGTGTGGGCGCTTATTAACTGCAGCTTTTAATTCAGCGTTAGGGATTCCATCGATGCCAGGTGCTGTGACAAGGAGTTTTGGTAGTGCGTCATGTTTTTCCTCTCCGGTTATATTTCTTCTTGTTGTGGAAAGAACACCGTGACCACGTTTCACGTTTTCAAAAAATTCTGAAGATGTTGGCGGAAGCTTTCTATCACCCTTCAAACTTGTCGTTACAACTTGATAGTCTTTCCTCCAAGGGTTTTGCTCGGCTTCATTGCACAGCTGTTCGACTTCCTTCTTCTTGCTCTCTTTGATTGAAACTTTTAAGTTTCTTCGAGCTGTTACAATTCTCCCGTGGCGTTCTCCGTGCTCTCTGCAGCGCTGGTATAATCGACATGCTTTGTGGCATTTTGCTCGCAGTCTGGCGATTTCATCATTCCACCAGTATTCTGGCGGCCGTAGTCGATGTGTTGTTTTCTGTTGCATGGAAGCGTCTCAAGCTCTTGTTATTCATCTTGTTAGCTGTTTGGCTTTACCCGCTGAAGATCCGTAGAGTTCGACATCCAGTGTATGTGGTTTCCAGCCCTTATTCCGCAATCGTCTTCCCTGCTTTTATCTACTTCTTGAATGACTGAGTCGTGGTGATCGCTGTGTGTGTACTTTTTGCTCACTCTCCACGCAGAACCTCTTGCCATATCCATATATCCACAACGCTGTTTTGCCTGAGATGTCTGCCGTCCATTCGCCCTCGTTCAGTTGTTTATAGGGCTCGCTGGGGATAGCAATATCCGCATCATACTCTGGGTAAGTAGGTCCTGAGCTGCCTCGCAATGGTTAAGGTTTATCTGAATTACCTTCATATTCATTTCTGAGCAGCGTACAGCGCGAGCTGGAATGGAGGGCTCATAGTGCTTCCAGTACTATGCTTGGCGTTCCGTCCGTTAATTTTGCAGAGCATAAATTCTGGTTCTAATAAACAAGTATTTGCCTTATGACCCATTGCACCGCATCGGTAGCAGTTCTCAGACCGGCTATCCGATGCTATCTTTGCCGGTCGCTAGAATTTTAGTGGCGAAGCTTGCTGGCATCCATTCCTGCTTCTTTGTTGGCTGTATGCGTCCCCGCATAGGTCTTCCACATAAACTTTCTTGCGCTTTCTAGTTTGCGCTTTTGCAGTTGCAGGTGTTCCATGATCCAAATTTTCTCTGTAAGAAATTTTACATGGTGATTGGAGGTTATTTCAGATTCACGACATAAGTAAAATCGATCAAAGTGATTTGTTCAATCAAATGATTACAAAAAACATTGTGGAAGAACTTGTATTTAAAAATGTATCGATGTATCGACGATATTTGTTGAATCTAACTGTTTTGCCTCATAGTAGCGCTGCAGCTGAAAGAAAATTCTTGGGAATGAATTTAGTGAAAAATAAACTTAGAAATAATTTAAATGTAAGCACGGTGGAAAATCTAATGTTTTCACGATCGATTTCAAAAAATTGAAAAAATGTATATGAACCACATTTCGAAATAATACAAGTTTAACAAGAAAATATATATTAAAAACGAACTGAATTCTCTCTCTCTATATATATATATATAAATATATACTTACAGACCATTCTATATGGCTGGCCTAATTTTGGTGTTTAATGAACAACTTTTGTTAAAAAAGTTCAAAAATGATGTTTGGATTATGCTTGTAAATCTACTTCAAAAATTTCTGATATACTCCACTTTTTTCCCTACATTTACTTCGAAATATTTAATTGGAAGTCAGAACCCTTCTCGCGGCAGTGCCGTCAATCATTTAATTTTTCAGCGTTTTCCACAGCTTCTTTGCACCCGGACAATAAGGCGGTGTCTTCATGTCCGAATCTGTTGAGATACGCTCTGAAACAGCCATGGCCAGTAATCATCTGCGTTATGTAGGAATCAGCTCTCCATGTTTTCTGTTGATCCAAGGGTCGATAATGGGGATCAATCTGTCTGTCCATCTAACTTTGTCAGAAGAGTTCCATCTTTCTTGCCCATTCTTCGAGGTTTGCTCTATGTGTTAGTCCATCTTCACTTCGGCTCGTCACTGTCGACCTTCTCGTTCTGTTGGCGTCGCTAGAATTTTAGTGGCGAAGCTTGCTGGCATCCATTCCTGCTTCTTTGTTGGCTGTATGCGTCCCCGCATAGGTCTTCCACATAAACTTTCTTGCGCTTTCTAGTTTGCGCTTTTGCAGTTGCAGGTGTTCCATGAGGGCTTGGGCGACCTCTTCCTTGGTCGTGATTTCATCAAGATCCTTCTATTGTGACCTCATGTGTTACAGTACTGAATTCGGCGTTGCTTTCTAGGTTCTTCTCCACTTTTTGTTGGAAGTCTGACGTCCGGACGTCTGCTGCTTTCTGAAGCAATAGGTCACATTTCGCTGTCTTCCTGACATGGTAAACTTTTTCTCCCAGCTACTTTGGTGAGGCATCAGTTTTTACCTTCTCAGCATGTCAGCATAAGAAAGATCGCCTGCTGCTTTTATTATAATTGCATCGGGGCGGGTTGGTTTCGTTTTCTGCCTTTCACGCACTTTTATCTGGATCCATTCCTGCTTCTTTGTTGGCTCTCGCCGCATTTCCTGCTCTTGGGTTGGCTTCACCATTACTCTACCAGCTCGCATCTCTGACTTTTTCCCGTTAGACTCGGGTGTGGTCTGTCTTTGTGGACTCGTCTGGATTTTAGCTTTGGAAAACGTATCTCTTCTTTTATGTGTGTCCACTGAAAGTCTATCAGTATTTTGCGCTGGACTCAGTGCGTGTCCCCGCTTGTGTTTCATTTCCTTTTTCTGGGGGTATCACTCCAGCTTAATTCCTCCGTCTGAGTACTTTGGGCCTAGAATTCGTTTTCCTTTGTAGTCAACCTCCTCGCCGATTCATATTTCTCCACCATTTTGTAGTGGATTCGGACTGCACTGACTAAGCGTCTTATTTCGTTATGCACGTTATTCTTTCCTTGGATGTATTCCATCAGCTCATGGATTTTGTTTCCGAGGATTTTCATCGCATCACTTCCACATAATTGTTTCATCAGAATAGGACTAAGAATTGTATTTTTCTCCACTTCAATTACGTTTTCCAAAGTCCAGAGACAGGACGACAGGCAAGGTGACTAGCAAACTTGTTACAGGTAAGCAAGCACAAAATGCCCCCAAGAACTCCACGTTCAAACGACCGAGATCCCAGGACGAGGCTCACAAGTTACCGAAGAAGGCAAGAAACACTGATACAGTAAACTCAACCATCAAGGATGTCGTCAAAAGCGACCTCTTATAAGGAATCTCTGACATGCAGAACAATGAAGGCAGAATCAGTGAGGATAACTGGAGGGTCTTAACGACCAAAATTGCTGAGGAATTACTCAGGTGTATCACCGAGAAACCGACAGCAACACCACCTACCTTCACTGAAGTCGGTTGGCACGCTGGCGGCTCTAAAATGATAGAGTGCCACAACAAATGTTCGGTGAACTTCCTAACACAGGTCATACTAAAAATCAAGAGTCCATGGCCAAACGCCCAATTGGTAGTCAACCATTGGACGAAGATACCCATAATACCTGGAGCACCTGCGTCTTGAGGAACGCCGAGTACCAGTGGCATCATTGCCAGAAATTAACTTAGCGCATAGAGCTGAGAAATCGCTAAGCCCAAAAATGAAACGGGACCGTCCTGCAAAGGCGAAAAGGAAAATGCAGCGGAACAGCGCGTTAAGACTCCTTCTCCGAAGAAAAAGCGACAAATAGCGCCACTAGAAACACGATCAGAAAAGTGACCGCGTAAACCCACAATCGATTCCCTCTAGGCCGGAGCCTCTCAGAGACAGGAACGTTGCAAAAACGAAGGCCAACGAGTGGACAAAAGTTGAAAGAGGTGCTCGGAAAAAACATACACCAAAGGCGAAACGTCCAGACGCAATTATAATAAAAAGAACGGGCGAACTGACACATGCTGACTTGTTGCGAAAATTGAAATCGAACAAGACCTTGAATGAAGCCGGAGAAAACTCAAGCCGGATTCGGAAAACAGTATGATGAGACCTCCTTCTGGCATTGAAAAAATCTCCTGAGATACCTACGTCGAGCCTTACGGAAAAAATCGTAGATTCTTTAGGCGAAAATGCTTGCGTTCGTTCTATGACGCATGAGATACTCCTCGAATGTAAGGACATAGACGAAGTAACGTCGAAAGAAGAAGTTTGCACCGCCATTATAGAGCTTCTTCAAGATTACAAAGTCAAGCCACCGGCAATAAAAACAATGAGGAGAACATTTGGTGGGACTCAGGCGGCCACATTACGGTTGCATGCAGACATCGGTAATCGACTACTTACCTTTGGAAAAGTACGCGTTGGTTGGATCTATTTCAGGATCCGAGAAAAAATTTCGCCAAAGAAATGTTTTAGATGCCTCGGGTTTGGCCATATAGCAAGAACGTGCAAAAACCCTACCGATCGATCCTATGCATGCCTGGGATGCGGAGCAAGCGGACATAAATGAGATAGCTCAGGATCTATTGTACCAAACGATCCACGAGCATAAGGTCGACATCGGAGCAGTATTGCAACATTAATTCGGGAAACTGTAATACCACGTTTCAGATACCACTTTTCGGCGGGGAAAACTACTACTTTAGATGTCCAAAGTGTTACGCGATTTTGAAACACTCGGTCACAAACTAGCAAGACGAAATGGAATGTGAACACCCTAGATGAGGAGCTCTTAGAGTACGCAATCGCGGAAGCTACAGTTGGTCGCAGAACAGCAAACGAGATTGTACGTCAAGTAACGCGACAACTGCACGCTGCCTGCGATTTATCGATGGCTCGAACGGGGACACAAAACCGCCGGCGTCCAACGTTTTGGTGGAACGACGACATCAAGGAACTTCGACGGTCTAGACGCGATACGGATAGACACTTGACATTAAGGACAGCTTATAAAGAAGCACGTATCGCGCTCAAATTGGCCATTAAGGGTAGCAAAATACAGTGCTTTAAGGATCTTAGTACGGAATTGAACGGAAATGTATGGGGTTAAGGCGTATAAAATTATAACCACGCAGCGCAAGACGCCTTAGAGACTGGCGCCGACTTGCCCACTATTACTCAACAGAATTGTAGAAACTCTGTTCCCCTCTCAACAGGACAGAGTTCTACTAAGCGAGATCGATGAAATACGAGAACACATTCCTGCCGTAACAGCTGATGAGCTCACCGCGGCAATACAGAGGGTAGAGGATCGGAAAGCTCCTGGTCCAGACGGCATACCAAATCGGGTTTTAAGAAAATCAATGAAGGCTCGCCCGGACATTTTCGTTGGCATGTATACTGGATGCTTAAACGAGGGAATATATCCAGAAAAATGGAAACTCCAACGGTTGGTATTATTACCGAAAGGAAATAAATCACCTGAGGAGCCCTCATCTTATCGACCGCTCTGTATGCTCGACACCATGGGCAAAATATTACAGCGAATTATATGTAACATACTAAAGCCTATCATTGAAGCCAATGATGGACTTGCAGAATATCAGTATGGCTTTTGAAAGGGCCGACCGACAATCGTATAGACAAAGCCTAATCGGCTATAGAAGGCAGACGATGGAAAGGAGGCAGCAAAAGTACTGCGCCGTGGTTACAATTGACGTGAAAAATGCTTTTAACTCGGCGGACTGGTCGCGTATTTTACATTGCCTCGAAAGACTAAATGTACCGAATTACATATTAAGAATAATCAGGAGCTACTTTACCGATAGGTTGCTCCTTTACGACTCCGACGACGGGATGAAATTGTATAAAATTACAGGGGGCGTACCCCAAAGATCAGTGTTAGGTCCCCTACTGTGGAAGGTGATGTATGACGACGTATTACGACTCCCAGTCCCCAGGGAAGTACTATCCTCTATGATACCAATCTATATCCTAGCCTTAGAAGCTAGGCGGCTCTATGACAATCGCGCGCAAGGCGAGCCAAACACAAATCATGCGAAGAAATTCGTAAGAAGCCGCAGTATTGAAGCGTGGCCAACAATGGCACGAGTCCCCAAAAGGGAGATGGACGTACCGGCTAATCCCACGGATAGAAAGTTGGGTAAATCGAAAACACGGCAAACTGAACTATTATCTTACATAGTTCTTGACGGCTCACGGTGGTTTCCGGGAATATTTATTCAAGCGAAACCATTACTCGAGCCCGGCCTGTCCTCACTGCGAAAACGCGGCAGAGAACGTGATACACGTCTTTTTCGAATGTGCTCGATATGCAACGCACGAGCTGGACGCATTTGGTGAACCGCGAACACCAGAAAACATTGTCCAACATATGTTGAGCTCTGAAGACCTTTGGTCTGCTGTGAACGATACAGCAGTACGAATAACATGCGATTTAAGGAATTTAGAACGGCAGCGGAAAGCGAATTCGCTAAACGATACGTGACGAAGCAAAAAAGCTCGAATCCGTTCTCGCGGTGCTTCCGCGAGGGAATAAACGGAAAGTTTCCACGGGAGTTGGTTTTAGTCAGTAAGAATCTGAAACTACCAATGGACGTCGGACCATTGGTGCCTATGCAAGGTTTCCACCTACCCACGAGAAAAAAAATTTTTTGTTGCGTTTTTAATATTTTTTAAGCTTACTCTAATATTTGTAAGTCGGCCATATGATGCAGCAGATAGACCCACTTGACTTCATTATTTATTTCTTCATTCAGGATTCACTACCCGGGTCTAAGGGGTTCGACGAGGATGTTCATTCTCTCTCTACCCAGCCACCAGAACTTTCGATTTTGCATAGCAACATCCTTAACATCCCGTCTTGAGACCACCGTACTGAACCTGAGGAAATCCTCCTCAGCTCGTTGTGCGACGGAACGGTCGTAGTTTTGTCGTCTATCTATAGCGATGTGGTAGATGAGCGGTACCGCATTAATGTCTTGTATCAGCCCATTTTTCTCTACGTGCAGAAAAGGTTATGGGAGGCGAAGCCATTGTAACGTACCCATTCATGTTATTGTGAATTGGGGTAGTAACCGCAGAGATAAAGTTATTGGACGAGTTCATCACTCTAGCAGTATGACCTCGAATCAATTTCAACAGGAAATAGTGCACTCTTATCAGGTTTGCCCTGTTGTATAATACTTCATTGAGTAAACCAAACTGTGAACCAGCCTCCTCGAACAACCGAATTTTTTCCATTAAGCTTGCACTCACGTTGAACCACACGCGACAGCCATATGTGAGCATTGGCTAAATGAGGGCCATGTAGCAGATAACCTTCATAAAGCAGTCGCTTTGTAAGGAAAAAGCGATTCGGACCCTGGCCAAAAGAGCATCTACATGTTTGATAAAATATAGATATTGATCTAGCTAGATCCCCAGGTATCTGATCACAGTCCTTTGCGCCAGTGGTTCCCCGTATCGTCAATCGAAGTCACCCTACATGAGAGTGGTGATTACCTCGATCTTTGAACCTGATCTGTACACGATCAAGTCATCGGCATACACAATTACGTGAGGAAGATAGCTTATCAGATTGCTCAAGTAAATGCTGAACAGGATCAGCGAATTAACGGCACCCTGTGGGAGACCATTTTTTACCTCACCCGTACATTGTGTCTGGCTCTTGTTCCATCAGATATCCGACACCAGTTTCGATGCGGCATGAATAGTGTCATGTCCATCCTTGAAACCGAATTAGTTATCCGGAATTATATTTTCTTCCGTTTCTCTTCGATATGGGTTGCAAAGTCGCGGTTTTCCAATGCTCCGGAAAATGTGCATTATTCAGGGTATTGTTAAACAGGATTGTGTACATATTAACCACTTCTAGGATGAGGCGTCTTAGCACAATGCTCGAGATCCCATCGACTCTCACTGAATTTTTGTTCTTTAGTGAGTCGAAGACTGCTAGGAACTCTGTCTTCGATATGAACGGGGGATGAAACTCTTCGACGACGATGGCATTGTCTGTCATGTTGTCATCATTGAACACGACATAGCCAGTGTTCTCAGATCGCCATTGTTGCAGATCTTCAGAAGAAGAAGAAGTTATCGTCGAGTGAGGAGTTATCTGTATCAACACATGCTGTAGTCAGTATTTGTTCATTGTCCGTCAGAAGGAATATGTTTGGGTTGTTGGATCTTACAGCACGAACCTTATCGTTCCAGTACACCGATACCGATAGTTAGCGGTGTGCCCCGCGTTCCTGCAGGGTACTCATTTGAGCTGACTCTTGTCTGCTGCTGCCTTTTGCCCCAGAAAACAATTTTTCGCGTTTCATATTACACATCGAGGCTGCATTTAGCAGTTTGACGCAGCGTGCCCGAACATTTGGCAGCGGAAGCATTGGACAATGCCATCTCGCCTTCGTATACTATCCCATTTGTATTTCCAGCCATCTAAGAGATTTAATTTCTTTAGATTGCCCAGATTGGTGTTGGGTAAAAACTGAACGATATATAATGGTAGTTTCCGCCCTGGAGAAAACTCCACTCCTTCTCCTTCTGTGGGGAAGGCATTCATCCCGACGATCTCAATTCCGTCGCACACTTACTTGTTTAGCATTTGAAAGACCTTCTCTGCGTCATGCGGAAATGTGGTAGACGTAGACGGGTCTGGCGTTTTTCGTTTTTTTGTGGTAAAAAACAATTTCAGTATATTATAATCATCCACTGTCTTGCTGTGGATTGCATACTTATATAGTAATTACCTGCACCTATAGCCTCCTTACACACATTTGCAGTTCGTTCAATTTGTGCCGTGTGCACATTGTTTGGTGCCACCTTTTCTTTTTTCTGCTTCTGCTGTTGGTTTGCTGTCTGCTGCCGCTGTTGGGTTGATGACCGCAGTTGCGACTTTGATGCTGGCATTTGCTGATTTTTTGGCTGTTGTTGCTATAGCGTGGCTGTTCGCTGTTGCTGTTGAGTTTGCAGGCTGCTGTTGCTGTTGTGTTGCAGACTACTGTAGATGTTCAGCTTCTGGTCGCTGTTGTAGTTTCGCTGGCAGCCGCTTTTGTTGGTGCTCAGTTAACTGAGGTCGTAAACCTTCTTATTCACTTGTTGTGGCTGTTTATGTTGTTGTTCGGCCTTTGTATGTTGGCTCTTCACGAGATAACTAGCTTTCAGTTCTCTGATTTCATGCAGGAGTAGCTGAATTTTCTCCTGCCATCTATCATGTTCTCCTTGAGTCGAAGTACCCGCTCAGTTTTTTTTGGTTTTGTCCCCAGAAGAGATTGAACCGGGCACCTGTAGAGCCGCCGAGAGCACTGACTCTATATATTCGGCTACTGGTTTGTTAATGAAACTCGAGCTAACTGTAAGACTAGACAACTGCGAAATATCGTTGTTTTAATTTTTAATAGATCGAGTCACTCACAAATTGCACCGCTCGGCGGTATCTGAACGACGAATATGGTTCAAATTTGGTCGCATCGTGCGCCATACTCCCCAGAGAGAATGCCACATCACTCAGGTGGAGATTACAGTTTCGCTGATATCCGCCGATGTATGACTTTGACTTGGCCGAAATCGAGCGGTACACGCGTTCCGACGCATTCGTGGTGAGTAGAACGCGGTCCGAACATGCTTGATACCACATTTCTTTAATACGTTGGCAAGCAAGTCTTGTAGTACGGTAGTTGGTAAAGTTGACACATGTCCCATTATAGGTCTTCGTCAAGTCCCTCATCTTCGGGAACCAGAATATCTGCTTCACCCAGTCTAGTGTCTTCTCGTCCGCATAATGCCCAGAGTCGTACAGTTGGAGGCTCTTGTGCCCCCACCGCTTAACTGGAGGAATAAGTTTGGCATTCATGCTGTTTGCAAGTATGGTCTCACAGTCCGTGATGATCTCGAAGTTCTTTCCCAGAAGGTAGACCCTGAACCGGTCAAAGCTTTCAACAATGGTCGACCAGCTGAGTGTGTGAGTGATGTGTAGGCCAGAATTTTGTTGGTGGTCCGATCAGCTGTTCTGTAGTGTTGGAATGCCTTGTGAAGAGGTTCGTAACCAGCTCGGGCATTTATTGAAGGATCACGGCTTTCGACATCTGGGACGAAGGAAGAATTGGACCCGATTACGAGTGCAAAGGGTTTAGCGGAAACTGAAGAACCCAAACCTGGGAGAAAACGGGTGAGTGCGAGGAGTGCCGCCGAAACGGAAGAGCTCGCACTACTACGAGCCAAGTTGCAACGATTGACTGAGAAGGCCGTTGACACCAAATCTTCGCGGTGAAGCAGTCAGTAGTTCTTTTGAAGCAAACAAAAAACATACAGCCGTTCAGTCTTCGAGACCGTATTTTTGCTTCGCGTTCGGTGATCTCGTCTACTACGCACCCACGGTTGTTCTCAGCGCTAAAAGAGGCAAAGATCAAAATTGTACTGTCCAGAGTATATGCAAGAGTTTGCGATGAGCACATGTTCAGCCGATCTGTTTCTTTATCCGACTTCTGATTTCGAAAGTAGAACACAACTCTGATCCGAATCGGTCATTGGACCGAATTTTGATACGACTGTGATCGCGTGGGTAATGACGCTGAACTGTCCGGCTTATGGGTATATAATCCATAAACCGTGCATCCGATACTACATTAGAACCTGATTGACCGACTAATATGATTCAAGAAGTTATACCCTCTACCCACGTTTCTTAAAAATTCACGATTTTTGGTTACTATAACTGTACGTTAGCGACTAAACCTGTCTGCAACCTGCAAGACTTACGGTTTTAGAATAACATCGTAAAGTACCCAACATTCACACAGCTCTATTTTGCTTATAACATTACCCCAAAGATATGCTGTGTGCTCCTGGTATATTTAGACTCAGTTTTTTGGCGCTCTGCGGAGGTTTATGTCCTCAACAAAAAATTTCTGATATTTCTCCTTATCCGCATAATCTTGTTCGGATAAGTTTCCAGCTTCCTAATTTTTGACAATCTTGTTAAAAATTATAATGCCCTCTGGTAAGCTGTTTTACCTTGGCTGCTTTTCCATATTCACAAACATGTTGTGCGTGTGTACAAAAACAAATGGGCTGAGTTCATGTGTGGATCTGCGTTATACCACTTTTTACAATAGGTGTAATAATGTAATACGTATGTAGTTATGTAGATGCACGACACAGCGCGTAAGAAATGTTAATTTTGAGTGTGAACAACACTGTAAATACTTTTTTGAGCTTATTTTAAATAATACACTAATTTCACCTCGAGATAATACGAAAATACGAATAAGTACGAATAAAATTAAGGAAATCCTTGTATTTTTATTAAAAAAAGGGAAACTTTCAAACCCGAGAAAGCAACCCATCACTTATTTTTAAAACTAAGTATTCTTCAAAATACCTCAGGTTCTGCATGATTTTTGTTATGTCCTGTATCCCCTTGCGCCACAGAGTGCGGTTTCGGAAAATATTGCTCAGCTCTCCCTAACTTTTTTCCTAGTCGCCGTGCTTCCTTCTCTACTGTTCTGCGCCGCGCTCCTAGGACCTCCGGGCGTCCTGCATCCTCATGAGCAAGTGGATTCCATTGCATCACGTGGCTAGCTATGGTTAGGTTAGGTAAAGGGGCTTCTAGTGCATTCACCAGCCCACTTAGGCCATGTTGATCCATTGTCATACCCACAGTCAGTATACTACCTCCGATTGACCACTCCAGTAATAGTGATAATGGTGACTGGAGCGTATTAACCTTGCTTTCACTGGGATTTGAACCGGGGACCCAGCTAACCAGGGCTAGGCACTCAACCAACTTCGCCATCCAGTCTGCCTTCGGCAAGCTATGGCTAGCTATGCACCTGTCACCCTTTCGGAGAGTCACTAATCAAGCACGTATGGCTGTGCTGTTCGTTAGAGATACGGCTTGGCCAGAATATCCTTAAGATGTATCGTAGGCACCAATTGACACATGGGCTTGCAGCTTTTCCGTGATAGTGGTGGTCAAGTCCAAGTATCACATCCATCTAGCACGATTTCTACGTTGGAACGGAACAGTCATAACTTGTTCTCTAAGCTAATTGCATTACTTCGCCAAACTGTGGTTAGCTTCCCAAACGCTACTCTCTCATCAACCATCCAGTAATACATACACGACGTCTGATTCCCTCTCCATATTTTAATTTTTCTGTGAGATGTTTGAGTTCATATGTAGGAGTTCCATCGAATTGCTCCATTTCCTGTAGTAAAGGTAGCAATCAACACAACTTTTGCCCAACTAAGCTATTGGTTCGCACTAATAGAAATAGTATTGATGAAAGTATGCAGCCTTGTTGAACCTCACTTAAAATTCATCAGACAGCCTTTCTCTATGTAAGACGTCACATGTGGATCCATCATATATAGACTTAATAATTGCTATTAAGTTATCAGGAATGCATCTCTGAAGTAGTGATCGATACTCAACACACTGCTTGATGATGATCCCCAAGGTGTTGTTGCCGTCAACACAGGAGGAGCTAGAGCGGAAACCTGCTTGCTCGACATCGAGTGTATATACTTCTTCTGCCTGCGTAGCCAGCGCATTGATGTTATTGCACTTGTGACACCTCAGGCTAAGTTGCTTCTCTCATCTTCATGTGATATAGGCTCTCAATCGTTTCTGCTGCTGGAGCTGCTGCAATTGGAGCTCATATCTGTTTTCGATCGTTGATCAGCACCTTAAGTGAAAACAGTTTTCACATCATACCAATGTTCTTGGACGGTGGCGTGCAGTGAGCTGCTGATTGTTTGCACACTAAGTGAGAGATGGTCCCTTAGTTCCGTGCGCACTGTGGAAACTCTCAGTTGGCCTTCGTTCATCCTAGCTATTCTTGTGTAGTTAGATCTTAACAGCTGAAGTGTGTAATTGTACAGTAGCTATTATGAGATGGTGATCTCGTACCAACCCTATGCCGCTCCTCGTCTGTTTCGGACATTTAGAAGACTTCTTCTTAAACGGCGACTGATAGCAAAGTGGTAGATTTCGTAGAAGGACGCATGCCTGTCAGTTGACACCCAATTGAGCTTATGGCAGGAATTATTCTCAAACATGTTGCATTGACAAAACGATTGGCGTTGCAAGAAATGGTTCTGGTTCTTCATACGTTGCACCCAAAATCACATGCGCTTTAGGTTTTCTTGATAAAATTATATTTTTTTAACATTTTTATTCATCATTTTACATTTTTATTCATCATTTTTCCATGCTTTCTTTTCATTTTATCGTTTCATTGAAAAACAAATCATAAACAACCGAAAAACTAAAGTTGTCTCTATAATGTGGATCCATAAAGTAGCAAGCAAAATAAAAGATATTTTACAGGTTGTTATTATACTTCATATCTTAAATCTTTTTATTTAATTTGTGGCGACATAAAATATTAATCTCAAAACCTACATTATCTGCATATTTAACGATACTTCAACTATCATGAAATTATTGCTTAGTACTTATTCTATTACATTTTTGACTACGTTACCTTTTGTAAGCGCTACAGCAATAGACACATTTTTCCACTTAACGTACGATACAGTCCGTCGTCTCCTCTCCAGCTTTGAAAATAAATGAATAAAACGTGAACATTATATTATTCGATTATCTTTTCTTAACTCCGCTCAACCACCACATTTGGTGTCCCCAAACAACTTAATAGAATAGTGTGTTTGACCGTTGAGTTTCGAATCATTTAGGAAAAATAATAATGTCTGAAGAGGACAAACATAGTACTTCTGGAGCAAATTCGGACAACGGAGTAACGTCAACGAATTTACAAGAATGCCATTCTCTTGGAACGGTATCTCGAATAGCAGTAAAAGGTCCCCCCTTCTGGCGTGAAAAGCCAGAAGTTTGGTTTGCTCAAATTGAAGCACAATTTGAAATAGCCGGATTCTTTCGTGACTCCTCCAAATTTAATACAGTTGTCAGTGCCATCGAATGTAAAGTGCTCACACATATTACAGACGCTGTGCTTTTCCCCCCTGTAAATGACAAGTATGGTAATCTAAAAAAAGCTATTCTCGAAAAATTTTATTAAAAAGCTCTCGGAAGTCGATCGGCTATAAGCGACCACAGCTGCTCAATGAGCTTCGCAGCTTAGCAGGAGCACAAATTCCTGCCGATTTTATAAAATCATTGTGGCTTCAGCGATCACCTGCTAAGGTGCGTGCTATTTTGCAAACATCCGATCAAGACCTTTCAGAGCTTTCAAAATTATGGCTATCAACTCACCACTTTAAGAAATCGTCACTTGAGTTGTCACTACAACTCCAAGATGAGCAACTCTCCGTTGTTCTCCGGCTTTCAAAGCGGAACGACGTGTTTTCATTTTTCTTCTTTTTCCTCCTTCCTAAAAGTAGAACGCGAGAACACAAAAAGTTCTGACATCGAGTTTTCTAATACAGAAATAGCCTAGTGCGTAGTGTACGAGACTCCGACTCAGTCGTTCACAGACCTCCACCAAGTGCAGACGTGTTTCGGCTTAGTGCGAACATAGACAGTTCAAGTGTGAAAAGTGGTGCAAAAAGTTACAAGACCCGATAGCGTCGCGGTAGAGTGATCGCCGATGACAGCAAACTAGAGAGCCTAAAAAAAATTACCCATTTAGGCACTCTGTCTGTTACATGGGAAACAATAAAAAAGACAAAGAACACGCTCCAGTGTGTTCGAGGACAGTCGAGGACAGGAGCAAACTGACGTGCGTGCTCTGTAAGACCAGCGGACACCCTGCAAACTATCGGGGATGTCGTAAGGTCCAAGAAATAAGAAAAATTATACAGGCCAAACGTAATGGAAAAATGGTAGAAGCGAGACCAGTGCCCCGTGCTCCAGCTACCACTGTTACACCGGCAGTCTCCTATGCCCAAGTGGCATCGGCTGGGCGACCGGTTCAACAGACAGTGCCGAAAGTTACCCAGGTCCCAGTGGCCAGGCAACCAGAAGCAAATTTGGATGTGCAGACGATCCTGCTCTCTATCCAGAGGCAGATCGCTCAACTCCAAACCCAATTCCAGAACCAGTTATAAGAACAAGCAGCGCGAATAGACCTCATCTGTTCGACGCTGTTTGGAGAGCCAAACGCAACATCGGTATAATGGCTGCGCAGGCAGCCTGCAACCTTTAAATTCTAGCAGTGAATGTGAATTCACTGATCCGCCCTGAACGTCAATTAAATTTCGGTAACTTGTTGCAGACCCATAATACTGATGTGTTGATGGTTTGCGAAACTAAGCTAAGCCAGACGCAATATTATTCGAAGAGATCGAAGCTACCTAGCTGGTGGAGTCGCGCTCTTAATCAAAAAAGATCTTTGTCATAAGGTCGTGTATAGCGGTGAAGTGCGGAGATTCCAGGCCATAGAAACGTGTATCGCACGCATCCCCCTTCCGGGTGGTAAGCGGCTATATGTGATCGCTATCTATGCGACTGACAAGTCACGCATCAACCAATATTTCATTTGAGAGCTCGATACTCTTTTCACTAGCCTTCGACTGAGCTCGGAGGAGAACTACTATATCGTAGCCGGGGATTTGAACTCGAGGCATATAGAGTGGGGCAACGTGGTGCATAACACCAGGGGGACCTCATTGTATAACTGGTTGGTAGAACACAATGTTGAGTTCAAGCTAGATTTGCTAGCAACCGATAGGCCATCGTATCCCAGAAGCGGGTCCTATCTGGATCTGATGCTGATAGACAAACGACTGACTATACTAGACGTGGAGAGACGCACACGGAACTGTCTAACTGCTGTTGAGTACGAGAGTGATCACTGCGGGCTCTTCGCAGTTATTCAGCTCCCGAACGAGGTGGAAGGACTGGAGGAGTATGTCCAGAGGCACCCTTATAATTATAATAAGGCCCGCTGGGTACGCTTCTCCAGGACTTTATCCACAGAACTACGTTCGAGTGGGATCAATCCGCCGACAAACAGAAACCTGACGAACGAAGAGGTTGACAGGTACCTCTTACAAATGGACGACGTAGTCAAACGTACGATGGACAAAACAATTCCGAAGGTAGTTCAAATCGACAACAGCGATGTTTATCGAAATGCTACCATCGACGCACTTCACGTGCACAAAAGTAGGCTGCTGTCAAGACTCAAACTCTTGCACAGGCGTTTTACAGATCCACAAAACGCGGAAGTCAGAGCATTGAAGTCGGAGATCAAGAACCTCCAACAGTTAATACGAATAAACTATAGCTTGGCTATAAGCTTGCACTGGGGCAACAAAATCCGGGCTGTACGATCCAACAACCCGGGTATGTTCCCGCAAGTAAATAAAATATTTCGGAGGAAAGATCAAAACGACATTCAAATCGTAAGACTTCCCAGGACGACAGACAACGAACACTTACTGACTTCAGTTGGCATCGATCCAGATGTGGCAGTGCTAGACAATGACTTCTTTGCGGTGGAAGATCCCCAGGAGAAGGTTACAACTATTGGTGCAGTGTTCCAGAGAGTGTATACGGTCAACGAGGTTAGTAGGCCGAATCACGATCTGGAGAACAGAGCACTGCTAAACCACTTCTATCTCCGCAATGAGATAAGTCAATGGCGATCAGAGAATCCAGGTTTCACCAGGTTCAATGACGAGAACATGGCACATAGTGCCGTCGCCAATGATGGGAATCACATCTTGATTTCTCAAGACGACCTCCAGGGTATCTTCCACTCGCTGAAGAAGAAAAAGTCAGTGGGAATCGATGGAATACCGAACATTGTGCTTCGCCATCTTCCCCCCGAAGCGGTCCAAATTTACACAACCTTGTTCAACAATGCGCTGAGTAATGCACATTACCCCACGCACTGGAAAACAGCTGTTGTTCAACCGATCCCTAAACGGGACAAAGATAAGTCTATTCTGACAAATCTTCGGTCGATCAGTCTACTTCCCTGCATAAGCAAGGTTTTTGAAAAGATAGTCATTCGAGTTCTGAAGCAATGGGCTGATGAAAAGAAAATCATACCGGACAACCAGTTCGGATTCCGAGCGGGGCATGATACCATTAATGCCGCGTCAAAACTGGTGTCCGACATACAATGGAATAAAAACAAAAATCAGTGCACGGGTGCCTGCCTGATTGACTTGGAGAAGGCATTCGACACCGTTTGGTCAGAGGGCCTCTTCCTCAAGTTGGTCAGGCTGGGTATAAGTAAACCATTGCTATACATGGTCTATGACATGATAACAGGCAGAAAGTTCGTTGTGAAAAATGGTGACGTAACTTCCACTACGGTCTTTAACATTAAAAACGGTCTGCAACAGGGGGCCATTGGTTCCCCGATCCTGTTTTCCATATTCACTGCAGATCTTATAGGTTCCATGCCGCACTTAATTGCGTACGCCAACGACCTAGTTGCGTACAGATCAGGTCCGAAGGTCGAGGTAATAAACATCTTGTTGCAGCGTGACTTCGAGAAAATCCAGCGATTTTGCGACGACTAGAAGCTGCTTATCAACTTCCAGAAATGCGAAACTAGTCTTTTCCGGACCCCGTTGGACAGGGCATCGCGGGATACGCGCCAAAACTGGCGTAAGTTCGGCATAGTTGACCCGCATGGTCGGCCGTTAGCTGTAAAAAGTGTAGTTAGATATCTAGGCATTTGGCTGGATCAATATCTGTATTTTGACAAACATATAGATATTGCTCTGACGAAAGCCAGAAAAGCCTTTGCTGCGGCAAGAAGGTTGTTTTTCAGCAGCCAACTTGATACCAGAGTGAAGGTAATCTGCTACATGGCCCTAGTACGGCCTATTATGGTGTACGGTTGTCCATTGTGGTTCAACGTGAGTCCTTCCCAGATGGAAAAGATGAGGGTGTTCGAAAGGCAGTGTCTTAGGAGCTGTCTCCGTCTGTATCGCACACCCGAGTCTGAGTACAAGAAGTACTACCCTAACGAGGTCTTGTACAACGAGGCAAACGTGAATAGGGTAGATAATTTTATTATTAAACTAATCAGAAGGCACACTGCACGAGCTATGACCTCGTCCAACAGTCTGATCTTTGGGGCTTACTACCCCAATAGTATGTACCATGAAAGGGTGCGCCTTAACGGCTTTATTCCTCCCGAAGCATTCCTCTATCTAGACACAATTGGCCTAATACAGGATCCACAAGGATGTCCTATCATCTTCCATGTCGTACGCCGAACAGTGGATAGGCGACTTCAATACGAACCGGATGTCGTTCGCACCCACGAGGATCTCCTCCGGTTCAGTAGAGCGATCCCCGCTCGAGATAGGAAAGAGTCTGCCAAAGAACGGCAATTTTACTGGTGGTTACACCAAAAACCAGCCTCCGAGACCGCTAGCTTTTCCACAGGATCAGGTAGTTGACCATAGTGGCCAGCTTACATAGTTTTTAAGGTAGATGTAAGAAAAAAAAAAAAAAATAATAATAAAACATTAAATCCAAAAAAATATATATATATATATATGAAATAAAAACAAAAAAAAAAGGTGCATCACGGCGTATAAATTAGATATGTTATGCATATACACAACATATACGCCCTGGTGCACGTGTCCGTACTGTTACGGACATAGTTAAGATAGTATTAAGTTTTATGTTAGGTTAAGTTAGTAATAAATAGTAATTATGTTAGAATAAGGTAGTTTAAGTAGTTAAGTTTAGCCAAGTTTTTACAAGTTTTCTTGGCAAATGAAAAATAAAAGATTGTCTTAATGACTAAAAAAAAAACGTAGATTAAGCCGAAAGGCACATTTATTACATAGATCATATTAGCTTAGAGTACCCGCATAGGGTCAGTAGGTTAGTATTAAGAGCAATTGTAATTCTTAAGTTAGTTAAGCTAGTTTTAAGTAATTTTGTCTAGCAAGTAAGAAATATAAAATTGAATTAAAAAAAAAAAAAAAAAAAAAAAATGATCGCCGATGACTTCGCGGTGCCGGGTTCGAATCCCGAAAAAACAGTGAGATTTTTTTTTAAATTAAAATCAATTAGAGACACTAAGAGTGTGAATTCAAGTGAAATGGAGTCAGCTGAGCGACCCGAGCTCCGAAAATCGGGTGATGTTGCAACGGGGGCTGGGACGTCAGACCACCAGTCAACACAAGAAGAGGGGAGAAAAAAGAGGAGGAATTCAGCCACAACCAAACCTGGTGAAGCGCCGTTCCAGCCTCGGATCAGGCGACATGAAAATTCCGGCTAAAGCCGCAAATATAACAGCAGCAGTAGCAACTACAACAAATATAGCGACAACAACAGAAGCAGCGCCCAGAATGCAGCAACAAATGGTCGACGACGTCGAACACGAGTCGACAGAAGGGGAGGGAAGATTCTCCTACAGCGGTAGAGAGAACCCCTTCCATGCACTAACGTCCTCTGAATCGGAGGACGAAGATGAAGAGGACCGGGAGCAGCTGGAGAAGAGCCAGCGAGAGAGGGAGGAACTGGATGCCCACATCCAAGCCCTCTAAATAAAACTAAGATCCGGAGAGCAGCAAAAGAGGCTGCACAAAAACAGCAGCAGCTACAAAAGCAGCAGCAGCAACAACAACAGCAGCAGCAATAACAACAGCAGCAGCAACAACAACAGCAGCAGCCAAAGCAGCAACAACAGCGTCAGATGCAGACCAAGGGGAAGCAACCGCAGCACCAGCAGAAGCAGCAACAACCCGGAACGTCCCAACCGCTGCCAAAGGGACAGCGTCAGCAGAAGACAACACAGCAGAAGCAGCAACTTACCAACAAAGAGAGATGCCCTCCAATCAACGTCTTCGGACTGGAGACGAAGGACGTTGACATTCTATGTAAGTTGGTCACGAAAAATTCTTACTTTATTAAGTATAAGGGTCCACTACGTGTCTCTGTCCATTACTTATCAATGACAGACTAATACGTAGTGAAAGAAAAGCTAGCGGTGTCGGAGGCCGAGTTTTTCTCGTACACTCCGAAAGTGGAAAAGGTGCAGACCATGCTCCTTAAGGACGTGGATCCCGACACTGATCCCGATGAGATCCTCGCTATTCTGCGCCAAGCGCAGATCGACGATGTCCAGGTCGTAGTGGTTAAGCTCTTTATCACTGCGGCATCGAGAAGGGAGAATAGGAAACTTCCTTTCTTCCTAGTTCAGGTCACCCCAGACAGCAAACTAGAGAGCGTAAAAAAAATTACCCATTTAGGCACTCTGTTTGTTACATAGGAAACAATAAAAAAGACACAGAACACACTCCAGTGTGTTCGTTGTCAGAGGTTTGGCATGCCGCGGCGAACTGCAATATGCAGTCTCGCTGTGTCAAATGCGCAGGAACCCACACTCGCGGGGAATGTCCTTTAGGGACCGATAAAGTCGAGGACAGGAGCAAACTGACGTGCGTGCTCTGTAAGACCAGCGAACACCCTGCAAACTATCAGGGATGTCCTAAGGTCCAAGAGATCCGAAAAATAATAGAGGCCAAACGTAAAGGAAAAATGGTAGAAGCGAGGCCAGTGCCCCGTGCTCCAGCTACCACTGTTACACCGGCAGTCTCCTATGCCCAAGTGGCATCGGCTGGGCGACCGGTTCAACAGACAGTGCCGAAAGTTACCCAGGTCCCTGTGGCCAGGCACCCAGAAGCAAATTTGGATGTGCAGACGATCCTGCTCTCTATCCAGAGGCAGATCGCTCAACTCCAAACCCAATTCCAGAACCAGTTATAAGAACAAGCAGCGCGAATAGACCTCATCTGTTCGACGCTGTTTGGAGAGCCAAACGCAACATCGGTATAATGGCTGCGCAGGCAGCCTGCAACCTTTAAATTCTAGCAGTGAATGTGAATTCACTGATCCGCCCTGAACGTCAATTAAATTTCGGTAACTTGTTGCAGACCCATAATACTGATGTGTTGATGGTTTGCGAAACTAAGCTAAGCCAGACGCAATATTATTCGAAGAGATCGAAGCTACCTAGCTGGTGGAGTCGCGCTCTTAATCAAAAAAGATCTTTGTCATAAGGTCGTGTATAGCGGTGAAGTGCGGAGATTCCAGGCCATAGAAACGTGTATCGCACGCATCCCCCTTCCGGGTGGTAAGCGGCTATATGTGATCGCTATCTATGCGACTGACAAGTCACGCATCAACCAATATTTCATTTGAGAGCTCGATACTCTTTTCACTAGCCTTCGACTGAGCTCGGAGGAGAACTACTATATCGTAGCCGGGGATTTGAACTCGAGGCATATAGAGTGGGGCAACGTGGTGCATAACACCAGGGGGACCTCATTGTATAACTGGTTGGTAGAACACAATGTTGAGTTCAAGCTAGATTTGCTAGCAACCGATAGGCCATCGTATCCCAGAAGCGGGTCCTATCTGGATCTGATGCTGATAGACAAACGACTGACTATACTAGACGTGGAAAGACGCACACGGAACTGTCTAACTGCTGTTGAGTACGAGAGTGATCACTGCGGGCTCTTCGCAGTTATTCAGCTCCCGAACGAGGTGGAAGGACTGGAGGAGTATGTCCAGAGGCACCCTTATAATTATAATAAGGCCCGCTGGGTACGCTTCTCCAGGACTTTATCCACAGAACTACGTTCGAGTGGGATCAATCCGCCGACAAACAGAAACCTGACGAACGAAGAGGTTGACAGGTACCTCTTACAAATGGACGACGTAGTCAAACGTACGATGGACAAAACAATTCCGAAGGTAGTTCAAATCGACAACAGCGATGTTTATCGAAATGCTACCATCGACGCACTTCACGTGCACAAAAGTAGGCTGCTGTCAAGACTCAAACTCTTGCACAGGCGTTTTACAGATCCGCAAAACGCGGAAGTCAGAGCATTGAAGTCGGAGATCAAGAACCTCCAACAGTTAATACGCATAAGCTATAGCTTGGCTATAAGCTTGCACTGGGGCAACAAAATCCGGGCGGTACGATCCAACAACCCGGGTATGTTCCCGCAAGTAAATAAAATATTTCGGGGGAAAGCTCAAAACGACATTCAAATCGTAAGGCTTCCCAGGACGACAGACAACGAACACTTACTAACTTCTTTGCGGTGGAAGATCCCCAGGAGAAGGTTACAGCTATTGGTGCAGTGTTCCAGAGAGTGTATACGGTCAACGAGGTTAGTAGGCCGAATCACGATCTGGAGAACAGAGCCCTGCTAAACCACTTCTATCTCCGCAATGAGATAAGTCAATGGCGATCAGAGAATCCAGGTTTCACCAGGTTCAATGACGAGAACATGGCACATAGTGCCGTCGCCAATGATGGGAATCACATCTTGATTTCTCAAGACGACCTCCAGGGTATCTTCCACTCGCTGAAGAAGAAAAAGTCAGTGGGAATCGATGGAATACCGAACATTGTGCTTCGCCATCTTCCCCCCGAAGCGGTCCAAATTTACACAACCTTGTTCAACAATGCGCTGAGTAATGCACATTACCCCACGCACTGGAAAACAGCTGTTGTTCAACCGATCCCTAAACGGGACAAAGATAAGTCTATTCTGACAAATCTTCGGTCGATCAGTCTACTTCCCTGCATAAGCAAGGTTTTTGAAAAGATAGTCATTCGAGTTCTGAAGCAATGGGCTGATGAAAAGAAAATCATACCGGACAACCAGTTCGGATTCCGAGCGGGGCATGATACCATTAATGCCGCGTCAAAACTGGTGTCCGACATACAATGGAATAAAAACAAAAATCAGTGCACGGGTGCCTGCCTGATTGACTTGGAGAAGGCATTCGACACCGTTTGGTCAGAGGGCCTCTTCCTCAAGTTGGTCAGGCTGGGTATAAGTAAACCATTGCTATACATGGTCTATGACATGATAACAGGCAGAAAGTTCGTTGTGAAAAATGGTGACGTAACTTCCACTACGGTCTTTAACATTAAAAACGGTCTGCAACAGGGGGCCATTGGTTCCCCGATCCTGTTTTCCATATTCACTGCAGATCTTATAGGTTCCATGCCGCACTTAATTGCGTACGCCAACGACCTAGTTGCGTACAGATCAGGTCCGAAGGTCGAGGTAATAAACATCTTGTTGCAGCGTGACTTCGAGAAAATCCAGCGATTTTGCGACGACTAGAAGCTGCTTATCAACTTCCAGAAATGCGAAACTAGTCTTTTCCGGACCCCGTTGGACAGGGTAACGCGGGATACGCGCCAAAACTGGCGTAAGTTCGGCATAGTTGAGCCGCATGGTCGGCCATTAGCTGTAAAAAGTGTAGTTAGATATCTAGGCATTTGGCTGGATCAATATCTGTATTTTAACAAACATATAGATATTGCTCTGACGAAAGCCAGAAAAGCCTTTGCTGCGGGAGTGAAGGTAATCTGCTACATGGCCCTAGTACGGCCCATTATGGTGTACGGTATTCCATTGTGGTTCAACGTGAGTCCTTCCCAGATGGAAAAGATGAGGGTGTTCGAGAGGCAGTGTCTTAGGAGCTGTCTCCGTCTGTATCGCACACCCGAGTCTGAGTACAAGTACTACCCTAACGAGGTCTTGTACAACGAGGCAAACGTGAATAGGGTAGATAATTTTATTATTAAACTAATCAGAAGGCACACTGCACGAGCTGTGACCTCGTCCAACAGTCTGATCTTTGGGGCTTACTACCCCAATAGTATGTACCATGAAAGGGTGCGCCTTAACGGCTTTATTCCTCCCGAAGCATTCCTCTATCTAGACACAATTGGCCTAATACAGGATCCACAAGGATGTCCTATCATCTTCCATGTCGTACGCCGAACAGTGGATAGGCGACTTCAATACGAACCGGATGTCGTTCGCACCCACGAGGATCTCCTCCGGTTCAGTAGAGCGATCCCCGCTCGAGATAGGAAAGAGTCTGCCAAAGAACGGCAATTTTACTGGTGGTTACACCAAAACCAGCCTCCGCCACCGCTAGCTTTTCAAGAGGATCAGATAGCTGGCCATAGTGGCCAGCTTACATAGTTTCTAAGGTAGATATTAAGAGAGAAAAAAAATCCAAAAAAAATAATAAAACAACAAAAACCAAAAAAAAAAACAATATATGAATCAAAAACAAAAAAAAAGGTGCATCACGGCGTACAAATTATATATGTTAGGCATATACACAACATGTACGCCCTGGTGCACGTGTCCGTACTGTTACGGACATAGTTAAGATAGTATTAAGTTTTATCTTAGGGTAAGTTAGTACTAGGTAGGGTAAGTAGTTAAGCTTAGCCAAGTTTAGCCAAGTTTTTTAAAAGTTTTCTTGGCACAGAAAAATGTAATAACAGATTGTCATAAAGACTAAAAAAACGCAGATTAAGCCGAAAGGCACAGTTATAACATAATAACATAGATTAGATTAGCTTAGAGTACCCGCATAGGGTCAGTAGGTTAGTATTAAGAACATTGTAAATTCTTAAGTTAGGTAAGCTAGATTTAAGTAATTTTGATTAGCATGTAAGTAAAATATTTCAGAAGAAAAAAAATTACATGAAAAAAAAAAAAAAGTGTACGAGACTCCAACGCGGAACATCCCGGGTTCGATCCCGAGGGTGAAATTTGTGATAGTACACTTTTTTTAATAAGAAATAAAAATAAATCAAATATAATAACTAAATATAGTGGAAATAGTGAAAGTGTGATGGAGCCTGGAGAGCGACCCGAGGGTACGGGTAAAATACCGGTGTATGGCGAATCAAGCCACCACGCCGGCACATCAGGCCACCAAGCCAGCGGCAAATCCCACCACCAGGTGGAGACAGGGAAGAGGAGGAAGAGGCTACAACCGCAGCCGAATATTGTGAAACGGGCAGCGGTGAAAATCACTCCGCCGCCACCAGTTATCATGTCATCAGCAGCTACAACAGCTACGGTCACGGCAGCGGCAAAGCACACCGCAGCCCCAACAACAACAACTACAGCACCAGTGGTAGCACCATCAGCAGCTACAACAACAGAGACGAGAGCAGCGGCTAATAACCCCGCAGCCACAAAAACAACAACAACATCAACAGCTGAACTGGTAGCCTGCACGTCGGCAGCTATCACCAGCACAATAAAAAACACAGCTCCAGTCGAATCATATGACACAATTATGTATGAGTCGGCTGGAGGAGAAGGACGGTACCTGGGCGCTGGCAACAGGTACAGAGACCTCTCGTCTACCGAGGCGGATGACGAGGAGGAAGATGTAAGGGAGCTCTCCTACGTAGAGGAGAGGCAGAGATTGCTGGAGGAGCAATCGAGAGAGCTAGCCGCAATCGCCAAAATCATGCGCGATAAGTTAGCGGCTAGAAAAGCAGTTCAAGCGACTGGACTGCAACAACAACAAGCTGTGCAGACGAAAAAACAGCAGCAGCAGCAGAACCAACAACAGCAGAGACAACAGCAGCAGAACCAGAAGCAGAGGAGGGAGAGATGCCCCCCTATCAACGTCTTCGGGGCCGAGACAAGAGACCTGGAAAATCTAGGCAAGTGTGCCGTTAAGGGAATGAAATGTTTAGAAACCCCATTCACCATAAAATATAGAATGCCCCTAAGGCACACTGTATACTGCAATTACATGGCAGTGCACAAGGCAGTTAGGCAGAGTCTGGCGGAGGCGGGGATGGAGTTCTACTCCTACACACCAAAAGGAGAAAAACTCCAAACTCTACTCCTCAAGAGCATGGATCCCAATACGGACCCGGAGGAGATCCTCGGTGTACTGCGCCAGGCGCAGAGCGATGATGTCCAGATCGTGGGCGTTAAGCCATTTGTCACTGCGGTGGCACACAGGAAGAACAGGCGCCTCCCGATGTTTTTAGTTCAGGCGACTCCCGAAAGCAACATGGAAAGCCTCAAGAGAATTAAACTCTTGGGGACCATTGCTATCCAATGGGAGACATTAAGGAAATCGAAGCACACGATGCAGTGTGCTCGATGCCAGAGATTTGGGCATGCCGCAGCGAACTGCCAAATGAAGTCGCGCTGCGTGAAATGCGCAGGAACCCACAATAGAGGGGAATGTCCTTTAGGAACCGACAAGGTCGAGGATAGGAGCATCCTTAAATGCGTTATCTGCGGGACCAATGGGCACGCTGCCAATTATCGGGGTTGTCCCAAAAGTCCAGCTTTTGAAAAAAAAGTTCGAGGAAAAAAGGAACTTAAAATCGGTAGGAGCAAAGTGAATGCCTCGCGCTCCAGCTACCACTGTTACGCCGGGAGTCTCCTATGCCCAAATGACATCAGGCAGACCACCGACACAACAGACAATGCCGACGGCGGCCCCGGTCCTAGTGGCCAGGCAACCTGAGGCCACCGCGGATATGAGCTCCATCTTGCTGGCCATACAAGCACAGATGGCCCAAATCCAAAAGAGCCTCACTGAACAAGCTGAGCGTACAGCCCGGCTAGAACAACGGTTCCTTCAACAAGCAACCCGAGTGGACTTTATCTGCTCGGAGCTGTTTGGCGGACAAACGCAACAGTCAATATAATGGCTGCGCGCGCAGCTAGGAACCTTAAGATCCTGGCGGTGAATGTAAATTCACTAAGAGGGACAAATAGAAAACTCACCTTCGGCTACCTGTTAAGAGACCACAATCCTGATGTGATAATGGTTAGCGAAACCAAGCTTAACCAAATGCACAAGCTCAGGTATAATAATTATATTATAATTCGGAGAGATCGCACCCATCATGGGGGCGGAGTCGCTCTACTAATTAAGAAAAATATTTCCCACAACATCATGTATAGCAAACGGTTACTAGAGACGTGCATAGCCCGCATATTGTTCTCGGGTGGTAAGCGTCTATATGTGATCGCTCTCTATGCACCGGATAATTCAAATCTCGATCACATCCTTATTCCAGAGCTCGAAACTCTTTTTGCAATACTACGACTGGGCTCGGAAGATAACTATTTTATCATAGCAGGAGATTTTAACTCTAGGCATAGAGAGTGGGGATGTAATAGAAACTGCACCCGGGGGAACGCCTTAAATAACTGGTTGACTGAGCATGACGAGTTGAGAGCAGACCTGCTTGCAACCGAGATACCATCAATTCCCAGAAGCGGGAATTATCTGGATCTACTATTGATGGACAGACGACTGACTTTACATAACATAGATAGAAGCACACGGAACTGCTTAACCACGATAGAGTACGATAGTGATCATCGTGCTTTTTCAGCGGTTATCCAGATCCCGAACGAGGTGGTTGAACTGGGGGAATATGTCCCGAGAAACCCTTATAATTACAATAAGGCTCGATGGCCGCGCTTCTCCACGGCTTTATCCACTGAACTCCGTTCGAGTGCGATCAATCCACCAACGAACAGAAACCTTACAAACGAAGAGGTTGACGGGTACCTCAGACGAATGGACAACGCCATAATACGTACAATGGACAAGACGATTCCGAAGGTAGTGCATTCCGATGACTCTGATGTTTATCGGAATGCCACCATCGATGCACTTCACGTGCATAAAAGTAGACTGCTGTCAAGACTAAAGCTCTTGTACAGACGATTTTCTGTATTTTGACAAACATATAGAGAAAGCTTTGACCAATGCTAGAAAAGCCTTTGCTGTGGCAAGTAAGCTGTTTTACAGCAGCCAACTTGATACCAGGGTGAAGGTAATCTTCTATATGGCCCTCATAAGGCCAGTCATGGTGTATGGTTGTCCTCTGTGGTTCAACGTGAGTCCTTCCCAGATGGAAAAGATTAGGGTGTTCGTGAGACGGTGTCTTGACTTGTCTCCGGTTGTATCGAACACCCGAGTCTGAGTACAAGAAGTGCAATCCTAACGAGGTCCTGTACAACGTGGCAAACGTGAAAAGGATAGACAATTTTATCATCAAATTAATAAGAAGTCACATTGCAAGAAGTATGACTTCTACCAACAGTCTGATCTTCGGGGCTTACTATCCCAATTATATGTACCATGAGAGGGTGCGCCACAACGGCTTTGTTCCACCTGAAGCGTTCCTCTATTTGGATTCGATCGGCTTGATACAGGACATGGAAGGATGTCCTGTAATCTACCATGCGATGCGCCGAACAGTTGACAGGCGACTCCTCTACGAACCGGATGTCGTCCGCATACACGAAGATCTTCTCCGGTTCAGCAGAGCGATCCCTGCTCGAGATAGGAGAGAGAGTGATAATGAGCGGCACTTCTTTTGGTGGTTACACCAGAATCAGTCTCCGCCTTCGCCGGCTCCTGCCTATATACAAAACGTTTAGTTGGTATAACGGCCCACTTATGTAGTTATAAGGTAGCTTAGTCAAAAAAAAAGAAAAAAAAAAAATATATATATATATATATATATATATATATATGAAAAAAAAAACGGTGCACAAGGGCTTCTGGATTATATGTGTTCCGCATATACATGACATACAAGCCCTTGTGTACACGTCCGTAGTGTTACGGACATAGATAAAGTTAGATTAAGTTCTCTTAGGCTTTTTAATAGGTAATAGGGTTTAGGTTTAGATTTAGGTTAGGTAAAATAATAGTGTATAGAGCGCCAAGTTTTTTCTTAGTTTTCTTGGCCAGTAAGTATTAATCAATAAATAACTTAATAATTTAGACGCCGAAAGGCAAATAGTTTGTTAGATTAGAATATTTTGGAGTACCCGCGAAGGGTCAGTAAGATAGAATTAAGAACATGAATTGTTAGATATTAAGATAGATTTTTATGTCATTTTTGTCTAGTAGTAAGTTGTCCGGAAATGAAATATAAATGAAATAAAAAAAAAAAATAAAAATCAGCAACTCCATGATTTTATCAAACATTTCGGACTCTTGATCGACTTAAAAAGAGGAACCAGTTGATTGACAGCAGCACACATCTAGTATCGCAGGCAGTAGCGAAGAAGCAGTAGTAAAGGAAGTAAGAATTAGTACTTTAATACTAATAACCCATTTGCAGCCATTTTAGCAGAGTATAAGCTCCTCACGGAATTCAATGCCGACAAATCCATTTCTAGTACTACAACCATATTGAAACTTCGGGCGCACCGGTTTTTGCTCGCTCGCGAAGGTTAGATGCAGCTGAACTTAAAGCAGCTCAAGAGGAGTTCCGCTATTTGATGGAACGAGGAATTTGTCAGCCTTCAAAAGCAACTGGGTCATCTTTACTTATTCTTCCGTCTTTCAAGTACAAAGCTTTTTTAAGACTACTGATAATATTAATTACATTTCATTTCTTATTAATAATAATGCCTAGTATAAGCAGAATGTAACATACAATTATAATGTAATTTAGAATAAATTGCTACTCAAAAAATTTAAGATTTCATTTTTACATTTATCGCTACTCATATTAAAGTCTATAACATTTGCAACTAAGTTGAATTTTATGCAAGCATTAGTTATAGGATAATTTTGCCTATAGTTTGTACTATGCCTCGTAACATAAAAGATATCTCTAGGCCTCAGATAACGAGACGGGGTGTAAACACTGAACATGGAAAGCAGCACCGGACAATCAATGTGAGCAGTAATAATGTCATGAGCGAAAAGAACTGAATAACAAGTCCTTCTTACATGCAGTTTCTTTAGATCGATAAGCTGACTTCTAGCATTATAATCTGGCATATTTGAATTCCACGACATCTTTCGAAGAGCAAACCTAGTAAATCTTTTTTGTATTCTCTCAATACGAATAGCGCTATTGTTATATAAAGGATTCCATATTAAACAACAGTATTCTAATATAGAGCGAATTAACGAAACATACACAGACTTAAGAGTGTAAGGGTCTTGAAAATCTTTTGAATTTCGAAACAAGAATCCTAGCATGGAGTTGGCCTTTGAAATAATATAGTCTATGTGCATAGAAAAAGTCAGTTGAACGTCGAATATTACCCCTAGATCTTTATGCGAACATACTCTTGTTAAGATTGTATTATCAATCTTATCATTATAGATTACAGGAGATAAAATTCTAAAAAATGTCATAACTGAGCATTTACTAATATTGAAATGTAGTCCATTCAAATCGCACCAATTCTGTACTGATGAGATATCATTTTGCACCTCCATTGCATCGGCCAATGATCGCACTGATTTAAACATTTTTAAATCGTCAGCGTATAAAAGGCAGTCGGAATGGGAAACATAGGAAGGCAAATAGTTAATAAAAAGAAGAAACAGAAGAGGGCCGAGGTGACTACCTTGAGATACCCCAGAGAAATTGAAAATTACTCGTGACAGATCATTACCTATTTTTTCAAACTGTCTGCGATTTGTAAGGTGGCTAGTTATCCATTTCAAGATTTTAGAATGAAAACCAATCATCTCTAGCTTTTTTATGAGCACATTATGTTGAACAAGGTCAAATGCCTTCGAGAAGTCAGTGTATATGGAGTCAACTTGAAGTCTCGCTTCCATGGAACTTAGGCAAAAGTTTGTAAATATAACCAAATTTGTCGAAGTTGATCTTCCACTCACAAAGCCATGTTGAAATTGTGATATTTGGTTTCGAACTTCAGCATATATTTTTTTCTTAACAACAGCTTCGAATAATTTCGGTATTAATTGGAGTTTAGCTATTGGTCTGTTTTTGACAATAGAACTTTTAGGTCCAGATTTATGAATTGGGGTGATGAGAGAATCCTTCCAGCAATCCAAAAATTCGCAGCGAGCCAGTGACATATTAAAAATGATAGTCAGGGGCTTGACTAATCCGCCCTTACACATTTTTAAAAAAAGCGGGGGAAGATTATCAGGCGCTAGGTTTGCACTAGAATCCAGTGAGGACAGCCCAGAAAGAATATCATCATTCGTCAATTCTAATCGCCCTATGTCTGCGATTGTATTTGCTCGAAGTTCTGACCTGCAACCCATGCCTAAGTCAACAAAGTTTGACTGGAAATGTGATGCAAACATATCACATATAACCTTACGGTTATCGGTAGATACATTATCGTAGGACATATTCGATGGAATTCCAAAAGAATTTAGTTATATTAGTTAATTTAGTATTGATAAACGTCCAGAAAGTTTGTGAGTTCTGTTTGATCCTTGACTCAAGAGAAATTATGTATTGCCCGTAAACAAATCTCTTCAGGAATTCATATTCTTTCCGCATTCGACACAATACGCCACGTAGTGAATTGTCTTTAGCAGATCTCTTACTTATCTTGTTTAAAGCATTTTTGAATCTGCATAAGCTTCGGTTGAACCAGATGGGTTTTTTGGAATTAGTAGATATCTTAATAGGATCAGACCTGGATATGGCATCTTCTAATATGTTTCGAAACTTAGTATAAAGTATGTTTAAACTTGGGATGTCAAAAGTTTTATCCCAGTCGACTGAAAGGAAATAATTATTTAATAAATTGTAATCAGTTTTTATGAAATCTAACTTAGGCTTATCTTCGGAAGGACCAGAATCAAATGAATTAAATACAATCATATTAAATGAAACTAGCAGTGCTTTATGATACATACTATTATTCAGTAAAGGATGATCAACTTCCAAGACAACAGCCTTTAGATCTTCATCAACAAAAATTAAATCTAAAATTCTTTCCATTGAATTACGAATTGTATTAGCCTGCCTAAACTACATAGCATTCATTGAGTCGATGACTTCAAATTCGAAATTTTCAGTAAAATTATAAGCAAACATACATTTGTCTTCTTCAGAGAAAATCCATTTTAAATCAGGTAAATTAAAATCACCAAGCACAATAGTATAAGAATCGTCAGGTAGATGATCGACAATATTTTTAATGTTAGTTATATGAGCTTGATAAATTGCATTATTAGAGCCCGGGGTAATGTATGAAACAAAAACATAAATGTTTGACAAAGTACAATTACTCGCATTAAAATATTCAATGCACACACACAATTGATCAATAGCAGCCGATAAGTCAAGTTGAACATAACATCGATCACGTCGATAGACATCAAAGTCCGTGGTGAAAAGTTCAGCAGAAAAAATGCTTTCAGGTCTCAGTTAAGGCGATATTAGCATAAGAGCAATCAGCAGCAGCGACAAAAAAATCATGAACTTTAGTTCTCATTCCTCCCACGTTATGGTAAAAAAGCGAGAAACAAACATCTGCATTACAGCGTGCAGAAAGAGACGGTGTAATGTTTGTTTTTCGATTTCGCATTCCGATCATTCCGTTTTTTGAGAGAAACCGAAAGGCTCTCACTCTCATACCCTTCGGCCAGAGTTCAGAATTGAGAAAGTTAGGCACCATATGCTCTGGTACACCAAGTTTACAATTTATGTATTTGAGAGAGCTTTCATCAACATCGGCTTTGATCAGTTTGTGACACTCCAGATTCAGTGGATCTATGTTGAAGTTCGACGAGACATAATCCACAATTGACTGACAGGTTGTAGCAGGTTTGAACGAAGATAGATGAAGCCACTTTGGTCGGCTAACAATCTCGAGTTCCACAGCGACGTTGGGATTGTTGTTGGTTCCAACGATGGTATATTGCTCTTGTTGGTACGAGTGTGAGCAACTGTTTGCCATATGGAAGCATCGGGCACTAGGGGTTCATCGACCCATCGTTTTCATCTACAGGTTCTACAGCTGACGCACTTGTGTTTGTTGCACTTTGTACAGCTGATACAACAAGAGCAGATTTTTTATTCGGAGCGGCCTGTTCTATGGATGAACGATTTGGTTTTTTGTTATAAGCCGTTCATCCAAGACGTTTCGAATATTTTACACGGCAGGAATATCTTTTCAACGATTGACCTGCAAAGAGCATGCCACCAAATCCCAATCGAGCCATCGGATATCCCGACACGGCCATAATTACACCATTTGGCTCATTCGAATTCCGCGCAAACAAAAAGCCGACAAAAGCCAAAGAGTTGAAAAGCTTTTTGGCAATGCTAAACTTTTACCGGCGTTTTTCACCTAAAACTCTCGAGAACCAGATGCAACTGCAGAACTTCGTAAAGGGAAACAAAAAACAAAACGATTCGACTCTCATCGTGTCGACCATTGAGGCAGAGAAGGCATTCCAGCGTTGCAAGGCGATCTGTCTAATGCCACGTTATTATTGAGCAGTGCTTCATTAGTTCGCTGAGGGAGTTTCGCAGCCCCTTGGCTTCTTTACAAAGAAGCTGACATACACTCAAAGACGGTATAGCACATACGACCGCGAATTGTTGGCTGTTTATATGGCAGTAAAGCATTTCCGTCATTTGATAGAGGGCTGAGAATTCAGCATTAAAACTGATCACAAGCCGCTTGTATTTGCTTTCAAGCAAAAATCGGAAAAAATGCTCTCCGCAACGGACTCGCCAACTTGAGTTTATAGCTCAATTTAGCACCGACATTCGCTATGTAAAGGGCTCAGATAACAGTGTAGCTGATTATTTGTCTCGTGTACAAGAGATCGACTCCCAAAATATGGATTTAGACACTATAGCTGCTGAACAAACAAAGCAAGCAAAAAAAAAACAAGCTATTTGAGCATGAAATTCACATAGATAAATTCGACTCAAACCCCTTAAAAATCAAACGCCTTACTCTTGCAGATTCCAAGTTACCTGTTTATTGTGATGTGTCAACGAAACGAGTTCGACCCATTATCCCAAAGAGCTTGCGGCAGGTTGTCATGAGATCCTTGCATACCCCGGTACGAGAGCATCTACAAAAATTATTAGCCAACGTTACGTGTGGGTTCCGAAAGAATGTTACTAAGTTCGTTCGGCAAAATTGCCAAAAAAGTAAAGTTCAGAGACACAACCGTGCACCCCTGACAACATATATGCATCCGGAAGGTCGATTCGAGCACATTAATGTGGATATCGTTGGTCCCCTATCGTCATCACAGGGCAATCGCTACTTACTCACAGGCATCGACCGATTTTCCCGATTATCATCGGCAGGCGAATGGATTGATAGAGCGGTGGCATCGCGCTCTTAAAACGGCCAACCGTTGTTATCAAACGAAGGACTGGTGTGAGTTCTTTAGTTCGCGACAATCGACTTACATAGAGTCAAAGGTCTGCGACGTTCCATGGCAAAAGTAGATTCCGCAACCATGCCTGCTCAAAGTAACATTCAGAGATTCGTGCAACCTCAGAGGAGCTACACATGTATTCATCCAGAATGACGCTGTTAAATCACCTCTTCACCAGCCTTACGAGGGTCCGTACGAGGTTTTTGAGAGATACGAAAAATATTTTAGAGTCAAGCTACCAAATCGAACTGCAAAAATTTCACTCAATCGTTTGAAGACTGCTTTCTTGGACAAGGAAGAAGTTTTCAAATCATCGTCAGCTCCCGTGAGTTCAAACATGCAATTACAAGACCCTGTATAAGAAAAGATGTCGTCAAAGACGCATGCAGAACAGAAACCATGTCGAACTACTTGATCAGGATGAAAAGTGTGCATAGCAAGCAGATACTAGCTACTATTGAATTTATTAATTATTAAATTTTTTAAATGTACTGTTTAATTTTTATTCACATTCGTTAACTTGTTAAATAGCTCTCAAAACCTTCATTATCTGCATATTTAACGATACTTTAACTATCATGAAATTATTTCTTAGTACTTATTCTATTACATTTTTGACTACGTTACTTTTTGTAAGCGGTACAGCAATAGACCACTTAACGTACGATACAGTCCGTCGTCTCCACTCCAGCTTGCGAATATTGTCTTTGAGATTTCAAATGAACGAAATAAAATTTTAACGTAAATTTCGACTCCGATCCCGTGGGACAACGCAACAGAGGACGCCCGTGATTTAAGGTGGCGCACCCAGGTAGAGAAGAACCTCAACTACCCAACTTGGCGTGTGACACTGGTGACAGCTAGCGAGAGACCGTGCTAGCTGGAGAGGCTTGTTAGTTGAGACGCAGGTCCACCCCGGACTGTAGCGCCAAATAAAGAAAAAGAAGAGAATAAAACGTAAACATTATATTATTCGATTATCTTTTCTTAGCTCCGCTCAACCACCACAAATTTCTGTATAATAATTTGAGTTCTAAATATTTGTCTGTAGCGAGTCTTTTCTTCGGTGCATGGTACACAGCGCTGAATTGCTGTGTTCAACCTAACCTAAAGGTTATACAAAAAAACTCTCCCACTCACGAGAATGATTTTAAGTGTAATATGAGTAAATTTTTTTTGAATCATTTTCAAATTCTCTTTTTATACATGTTAAGAGTATAAAATGTTGAAAAGGAAACGAGACATTTACTTCTGATCGGAGTTGAATTGAGTGAATAAGTAAGAACAGTAAAATAAAATTCCTCAACTGCATATTTGATAAACTAATATTGTGGATCGTCAACAAGATTACACTTACGCGATTAGGGACGCATACATATTCACCGCATTTACAATTATCAAATTAAGAGCATTTTTCCGGCAAGTTGGATCAACAGCTCTAGTATGTGTCATTTCTAATATGTGTAAATGTAACAAACACTTTCGAAAAATATTGGAAATTATGTGCCACTTGAAACCACTACTTCATATTTATTAAAGATAACAGTGAACCGAGAACGATATGTTCATATAGCATAAGTAGTCAGTGATGAAAGTACCAGTGGAGCAATTGATTTTTTAGTACATTAAGAAAAACATATGTACAAATATATATTATATATTAATCGACCGAGATCAATCAAATTTATCTAAGTGAAGTTTACATAATGGACGTGTGCACAATTCTACTTGTAATAATAATTTGTCTTATCGTACGATCATTAATTGTGTCCATTCGAAAGCCACCAAAATACCCTCCTGGTAACAAAGTTTAATATTTACCCTTGTAATAAGAAATGCTATTAAATATTCCATTTCGCTCATTAACTTTCAGTATCGTATGTAATCGATATATCTTTTTATTTGCAAGTGGCTTAATGAATCATCAATTATCTGTACCAGTTTCTTAAATAACTATCGGATATTGTATCAATACGTATGAATATGTATCAGAATTCGGTAGTGCATACATCGTAATTGCAAGATATTGTATGAACACTTCTTTATGCGTGCTACTAAATTAAGGCAGATAACGATGAATAAATCAGATAAGAAGACGATTTTTTCTACAACTTTTTTTTAAACTGCAAATAATGTTTCTTTAACAACCTAAAAAAATAATCCACAAACTATCAATAAAATAAATTATAATTGAGGAAAGTATGTATACGTACATATGAGTACATAAAGTTAGAAGTGTCCTCAGTTGAAATGCGTTATCAGAAGGTGTTCACAATAAAAACGAATAAAATATTGATCGGGTTACTTAAATAAGAAATCTGATCAAAAGCATGTTGTAAGAATTAATTCTGAAAACCAGAAAAACGGATTATGTTTCTAATATTATAGTATTACAGCTGAATTTTAGTTTTCAGTTATTAAACCTCTAATCGTACTATGTACATATGTTTCCGCATCTTTTGTAACATCTTTGCATAGCATGTGTTTTTTTTATTTCGTCCACGTGATCCGTGCATGTACATTATATATATATATATACGCGTATATATATATATATATTTTTTTTTTTTGCACGTACATTACAACAATTACACTACAGTGGATTCAGCTTATTCAATTATAGTAAATTTCTGATTGTACACAAGAAATGTGTAAGATAGTTTAAATTTAGCACAATTTTGATCTTAAAAAGTCTTAAATAAGAAATGATCTTAAAAATGTGATTCGAGTGCCATAATTGATCCTTGATTGTCGGTTACGTTACTTTTTGTAAGCGCTACAGCAATAGACCACTTAACGTACAATACAGTCCGTCGTCTCCACTCCAGCTTGCGAATATTGTCTTTGAGATTTCAAATGAACGAATTAAACTTTTAACGTAAATTTCGACACCGAACCCGTGGGACAACGCAACAGAGGACGCCCGCGATTTAAGGTGGCGCACCCAGGTAGAGAAGAACCTCAACTACCCAACTTGGCGTGCGACACTGGTGACAGCTAGCGAGAGACCGTGCTAGCTGGAGAGGCTTGTTGGTTGAGACGCAGGTCCACCCCGGACTGTAGCGCCAAAGAAAGAAAAAGAAGAGAATAAAACGTAAACAATATATTATTCGATTATTTTTTCTTAGCTCCGCTCAACCACCACAAATTTCTGTATAATAATTTGAGTTCTATATATTTGTCTGTAGCGAGTCTTTTCTTCGGTGCATGGTACACAGCGCTGAATTGCTGTGTTCAACCTAACCTAAAGGTTATACAAAAAAAACTCTCCAACTCACGAGAATGATTTTAAGTGTAATATGAGTAAATTTTTTTTGAATCATTTTTAAATTCTCTTTTTATACATGTTAAGAGTATAAAATGTTGAAAAGGAAACGAGACATTTACTTTTGATTGGAGTTGAATTGAGTGAATAAGTAAGAACAGTAAAATAAAATTCCTCAATTGCATATTTGATAAACTAATATTGTGGATCGTCAACAAGATTACACGTACGCGATTAGGGACGCATACATATTCAACGCATTTACAATTATCAAATTAAGAGCATTTTTCCGGCAAGTTGGATCAACAGCTCTAGTATGTGTCATTTCTAATATGTGTAAATGTAACAAACACTTTCGAAAAATATTGGAAATTATGTGCCACTTGAAACCACTACTTCATATTTATTAAAGATAACAGTGAACCGAGAACGATATGTTCATATATCATAAGTAGTCAGTGATGAAAGTACCAGTGGAGCAATTGATTTTTTAGTACATTAAGAAAAATATATGTACAAATATATATTATATATTAATCGACCGAGATCAATCAAATTTATCTAAGTGAAGTTTACATAATGGACGTGTGCACAATTCTACTTGTAATAATAATTTGTCTTATCGTACGATCATTAATTGTGTCCATTCGAAAGCCACCAAAATACCCTCCTGGTAACAAAGTTTAATATTTACCCTTGTAATAAGAAATGCTATTAAATATTCCATTTCGCTCATTAACTTTCAGTATCGTATGTAATCGATATATCTTTTTATTTGCAAGTGGCTTAATGAATCATCAATTATCTGTACCAGTTTCTTAAATAACTATCGGATATTGTATCAATACGTATGAATATGTATCAGCATTCGGTAGTGCATACATCGTAATTGCAAGATATTGTATGAACACTTCTTTATGCGTGCTACTAAATTAAGGCAGATAACGATGAATAAATCAGATAAGAAGACGATTCTTTCTACAACTTTTTTTTTTAAAATGCAGATAATGTTTCTTTAACAACCTAAAAAAATAATCCACAAACTATCAATAAAGTAAATTATAATTGAGGAAAGTATGTATACGTACATATGAGTACATAAAGTTAGAAGTGTCCTCAGTTGAAATGAGTTATGAGAAGGTGTTCACAATAAAAACGAATAAAATATTGATCGGGTTACTTAAATAAGAAATCTGATCAAAAGCACGTTGTAAGAATTAATTCTGAAAACCAGAAAAACGGATTATATTTATATTATTATAGTATTACAGCTGAATTTTAGTTTTCAGTTATTAAACCTCTACTCGTACTATGTACATATGTTTCCGCATCTCTTGTAACGTCTTTGCATAGCTTTATATTTCTAATTGTACACAAGAAATGTGTAAGATAGTGTGTGTAAATTTAGCACAATTTTGATCTTAAAAAGTCTTAAATAAGAAATGATCTTAAAAATGTGATTCGAGTGCCATAATTGATCCTTGATTGTCGGTGAAAATGGCAATTCTCTCGTTCGATATATATATATATATATATTTATGCACGTGCATATATATACATTATACGTACGTTACAACAACTACACTTCAGTGGATTCATCTTTTGATATTCAATTATAGTAAACATCTGATTGTACACAAGAAATGTGTAAGAAAGTGTAAAATTAGCACAATTTTGAACTTAAAAAGTCTGAAATAAAAAATGATCTTAAAAATTGTGATTTGAGTGCCTTAATTGATCTTTGATTGTCGGTGAAAATGGCAACTCTCTCGTTCGATATCGTCCTCATCAACAGCCATTAAACGACGTCACGTCGGTCTGGAAGACGCTACAGTAATCTGGAAGTCTGGAAATGATCTGGAAATGTTCCGAGTACTTACCAGCTGGTTTCCTTGGCGTTGTGATTGTTAATTACCGACTTCGTCTCCCAAAATAGTGTACACGATGTTCTTGTTTTATATTTGATATCTAAGAAATTAAGTATACTGGCATGACCTGTGCGTTGATTGCTCCATAGCGAGAGTGCTTTCAGGCTCAGCGCCGATTCAGCTGCTAATTATGTGCCGCAGATGTCCGTAGGAGTGAGTTGTAATATCGGTTTGAGAGCTTTTTTATGGTTTGCGCAAATGTAGAATCTTCTTCAAGATACTGATAATCGGTGCTATCTGCCGGAAGGATTTTTTTTTAGTTAATTCTTTTTCAGGAATTTACGACAGACTTACATACTAGACAAAATGCTTAAGACTAATTGGACGAACATTTTAACTATTTCTAACTTACTCGCCCTTGGCGGGCACTAATCTAAACTCAATCTTACCCTTATGTCTTTCGACTTAAACTAAGAATCCATGCATTTAAAGAAAAATTACTTTAACTGTACAACTTAGATTAAGAAAAATTTGAAAAAAAACTTAATTACAGAACTGGCTATACTTAAAACTCATATACTAACTTACACACCACCTCAAAAATAACTTAAACTAACTAAAGCTAAATTACATACATATACATATGTATATATGGATATAAAGCCATATACACATATATGTACTGGATATATACAATGTATACAGATAGGTACACAGTGGTTCACTTATGTGAATACTCATTCATTTTTTCTTATTTTTTTGTTATATAAATTACAGCTCACAACTACCTTAAAAACTACAATAGGCTATGCAGGTCGGCCATAGGTTGTGACCGACTGATCTCCCTTTCGGGGATACGCACTACCGTTTCTACCCCGGGTCTAAAGGGTTCGACAAGGGAGTTCCCCCTCTCCCCAGCCACCAGAATTTTAGACTTTGCATTGCCTTGATACCGCCATATTGAACCGGGGAGACCCTCCTCAGCTCGTTGTGCAACGGAACGGTCGTGGTCGAGTCGCCAATCCACTTTACCGCATTTATATTTTGTATCAGTCCGTTCTTGTCTAAATGGGGAAAAGCTTTTGGGGGGACGAAGCCATTGTGACTTACTCTTTCGTGGTATCTGGTTTGGGGTAGTAAGCCCCAGAGATCAAGTTATTAGACCAGTTCATCGCTCTTGTAGTATGACCTCGAATCAATTTCACCAGGAATTTTGCCGTGTAGTATAGGATGAACTGGCACAATGGAGTTCTAGAACGGCGAAGAGAAGCCCTCTTGAGCAACCGAATCTTTTCCATTAAGCTTGCACTAACGTTGAACCACACGGGACAGCCATAGGTGAGCATTGGCCGGATGGAGGCCATGTAGCAGATCACCATCACCCTCGCATCGAGTTGGCTGAGGAGCATCTACATGTTTGTTAAAATATAGATGCTGATCTAGCCAGATCCCCAGGTATCCTTTGCGCCAGTGGTTGCCCGTGTAGCCCAACAATTGAGAACTTCCGCCAATTCTTTTTCGTATCCGTCGAGGTCTTATACAACGGCGTCCTGAACAGAATGGTTTCCGTCTTCTGGAAGTTGATACTCCTCTTCCAGCCGTCGCAACTTTTCATTAATGAATCGAAATCACCCCGCGTAAGAGTAGTGATTACGTCGATCTTTTTGTCTGAGCTGTTCACGATCCAGTCATCGACACACGCAATTAAGTGAGGAAGAGAACTTATGCGAAGAAAATGTTGAACAGGATCGGCGAATTAACGGCACCTTGTTGGAGACCATTTCTAACCTCAAATATACCCGTGGAGTTCACTTTGCCATTCTTGACTACGAACCGTCTACCGGTAAGAATGTTACACAGCAGGTACAGCAGTGGTTTGCTAATGCTTAACCGATTGAGCTTGCAGAAAAGACCTTCTAATCATACGGTATCAAAGCCCTTCTCTAGGTCAATCAAGCAGGCACCCGAACTTTGTTTCTGGTTTGTGTTCCATTGGATATCCGACACCAGTTTCGACGCGGCATGAATAGTGTCATGCCCGCTTTGAAACCGAATTGGCTATCCGGAATTATATTTTTGTCCTTTGTCCAGTTGATCAGAGTTCTATTGATCACCTTCTCGAATACCTGGCCGATGTTGGGTCGCAGGGATTCGAAGAACCTTTTCATCTCTTGGATATGGGTTGCACAATAGCAGTTTGTCAATGCTCCGGGTAATGTGCGTTATTCAGAGCATTGGCAAACAGGATTGTGTACATATTAACCACTTTTACTTGAACCCCTTCGTAGGTGATGGCATTGTCTGCCATATTATCATCATTGAACACGACAAAGCCAGTGTTCTCAGATCGCCGTTGTTGCAGATCCGCTCGAAGAAGAGTGTTGTGTGTCGTGCGAGTGAGCGGTTATCCAGGTCGTGGTTCGGGCGAATACTCTCGTTTACCTTGTACACTTCCTGAAAAACTCCGCCAAATATCTCCACTTTCTCTTACGGGTCTTCAACCACAAAGAAGTTGTCGTCGATTATGACGTTATCTGGAATAATACCTGCTGTAGTCAGTATTTGTTCATTTTCCGGCTTGTTAGATCTGTTCCAATATACACTTAGGCTTGTAGTTCTGAGCAATTAATATTTGAATATTCTTAAGTAGCGATTTCAGTGTCGTAATTTTCTGAATACGTCTGTCAGTAAACCGCCTGTGCAAGGTTTTTAATCTTAACAGGGGTCTACTTTTTGGTTGGCGGAGTCCGTCGATTGTCGCATTGCGGTACAAGTTTTCGTTATTTGTGCGTGTATTTTTAATTGTCTCGTCCAATTGAATTAGAAACATGTCAATGTCTTCGTTTGACAAGTTTCTATTCTACAAGTTTTCCATTGGTACACCAATTTTACTTCTTTATTTGGCGCTACAGTCCGGGGTGGACCTGGGCCTCAAGCAACAAGCCGCTCTAGCTATCACGGTCTCTGGCTAGCTGTCTCCAGTGTCGCACGCCAAGTTAGTTGAGGTCCTTCTCCACCTGGGTGCGCCACATTAAACGTGGGAGATCACACCAATTACATAACATATATAAGTCAATTTGAACATGCATACACTCTTGACGATTTTTAACACTATGGAAAATTTTAAGGTCGTCTGCATACATTAAACATTTCACATGAGACAGGATTATAATGAGCAGTAGTGCACCAATATGGCTACCTTGGATTAATAATTATCAATTATTTTCGCAATACCACTGGAGTTTTGCCGGTCTCTTCTAATAACATTATAATTACTGTGTTCAAGTATGCCTCTCCGAGTTAGCTTGGTTTCGATAACCAGCATCAGCTCTGGGCTTTGATCGTCCAACCATCTACAGAGTTATTTTTTTCGTGGGATCCCTATCAATGAATTTGCATTTACTGCAAGGATCTTAAAATTGCTCTCCGTCTGCGCAGCCTTTCAGACTTTTGACGTGATGGGTTCTGCAGGAGCGCCGGAATTTGGCCAACCTGCTCCTATAACCGAGCCATACGCCCTTCAATGGAAGCATTCCATTCAGGCGCTGATTCGTGTGCTCTTGACACTGACATTAGCGGCACTGCCTTCGGTAGTTGCTACTTTTCCGTGCTCCTCTGGCCACATGCCAGTGATGGGTATGGCTGCCCCGAGTGGATTTTTCACTGAGGTCTGCTTCTGCAAAACCATTTTTGATTTCCGCTTTTGGAACTTAGGGCAAACCCCGATAGTTGGCAACGAACAATATCGTTTAGCTTATCTACTTGGGTAACAGCTGTGCAATGAAGTACGTTAATTGCCGCAGCTCACTCTTTGCTGTGGGGAAAGGCTTGACCCCGACGAACTCGAGACTGTCACACACATGCTCTTTGAGCAGTTGGAAGATCTCCTCCGCTTCGAGCAGTGCGGGGATATATAACAGTTTTGACTGGAGTTTTTCTCATTTCGGCGTGAAGGAGAAGAACTCCAACGTCGAACGCTTAAGACACTTCTTAATTTTATTATATCGATCTACTGTCTTGCAGCAGATTGAATATTTCTCGAACCCTTTATTTTTTTAATAATGAAATTCCCATTACCTACGGCCGTCCTACATAGAAGAAAGAGAAGCAGTCGACCCTTCTGGGTTCTTCTGATCTTATTTTTATTACTTGTACGGCATATTTAACACGAAGTATACGAGAGCTCTATTTCGCCGCCACCACAATCGCATCAGGCTTTTGTCAAATCAAATTCAAATTCAAATTTATTTGAACAAAAACTGTACAATTGGTCTTACTTGCTAAAAGCTTAAACTATAAGGAGATGTTGGCTCAACAATAGGGGCCCAACGGATGTTCAATGGTTACAGAGTATAAAGTGTTGACATGGTTTTACAATTATTGTTTTATGTTATATTAATTCTAATCTATGATCTTAACATCGGGGTGTTCAGGTCCGTGTGTTCGTTGGTGGTGTGGCGGCCTATTTAGCCACGATGCTGAATGTAATCACTGCTTTGATAGAAGCGATACAGTCCGTTGGTTGATGTTCGTGGGAATGTCTGCTCGTTCAGCAGATTCAATGCGTTGAGGTATCGTTGTTCGGGAGTCGTGCTTCTCAATTCTCAAATGGTCATGTTTGGATGGTTTCCGATGTCGTGTAGTTGCCTCTGGAACAGTGTCGCCAAGTATTGCTGTAGAGGAATGATGCGAGCTTCCTCGTAAAGTCTTCTGTTGCTGGGATACTTCTGGCGGTCTCTGTCGTAGGTGAGACCGGTGCATGCTCGGAGTATCTTTCTTTCGAAGATCGACAGCTTCTCCATGCTGGTCATGAATATGGTATGCCATACAGGGAACCCATACGCTATAATTGGCCGAATGAGTTGCTTGTAGAGTAGCAACCTCGTCTTCTGGCTCAGTCCGTTTTGTTTTCGCATGAGAAGGTAGATACGATGAAATCCAAAGTTGGCCTTTCTAAGAGTCGACTTAGAATGGTTGTTGAATTTAAGTTTCTCGGTGAAGTTAACGCCGAGATACCTCACGTTTTCTTTTGTTGATATTTCAGCACCATTGGGAAGGACTATCTTGATGCTTCGGCATGCGGTTGCTGATCTGCATCTACCTCCGGATGGTCTTCTGAAGCACACGAGTACCGATTTCTCCGCGTTTATTCGGATACCCCATTTGATGTAGTGATTGTACTTCTTTGCTGTCTGGTTTTCTACCCTCCGTGCTGTGATTTCTGGTGACATTGAAGTGGCGTATATCAGTGAGTCGTCTGCGAATAAACAGCATTTGACTGTGTCGGTTAGAGGTGGTAGGTCTACCGTGTATATAATGTATAGCCTTGGTCCCAATTTTGATCCTTGCGCAACTCCTGCTTGGATGTCCCGCTCTGTTGATTGGATGTCTTCTACCTGGATGTAAAACTTCCTTGAATGGAGAAAGCTGTAGATGATTTTGATCAGGTTAGAGGGGAATTTCATAAGATTCATCTTATAGACGAGTCCCTCTATCCAGACCGTGTCGAAGGCTTTTTGTACGTCCAGAAAGCAGGCAACGGTGACTTGGTGGTTGTTCAGGCCAGCTGCGACGTCGTGTTGGAACTTCATTAGGGGATGAAGCGTTGAATTTTTTTTCCCGGAATCCATACTGCATATCCGGGAGGATATTCAGGATGGTGGACCATTGTTTTAATTTTTCCGCTATTAGGTACTCCAGGATCTTGCTTATATTGCTCAAGAGCGATATAGACCTGTATCCTGAAACACTTGTAGCGTTCCCGTTTTTGGGTATTGCAACTATTTTCACCGTTTTCCATTTGCTGGGGAAATAGCAATTGTTGACGCAGTTGTTCTAATGATGGTGAGGAATACCATCACCGCTTGTGGCATTTGCTTCAGGATGAAGTTCGAGATTTTGTCAGCCCCGGCTGCTTTCCTCGTTTTGCTGCGTTGAATGATTCCCACGATTTCTTCCGTTGTTGTTAATTCTTCATTATTTGATGGTCCGTCAGCTGGTTTGTCCTCGCTGAAGATGATGCTGGGTGGGGATGGATGTCCGAAGGTGGAGATGTAGCTGTTAACTTCTGAGACGAATGCCGGGTCATCGGGTGGCGATGGCTTGAAGTTGCCTTCGAAGGAGATTGCGAACGCTTCGGCTTTTTGGGCTGAAGTAGTTACATCCCCGTCACTTGTGGTAAGAGTCTCCGGCAGGCTCTTCCTTTTACCGATAATTTGATTTATTTGTCGGAAGATATCAGGTCCTGGCTTAATTTGGCGAAGTTTGTTTTCCAGCTGGGTGCTGTTGTGGTGATGTACTGCATTCTGGAACATTATTTTTGTGCAGTTCAATTCGCTGAGGACGGTTTGGTAATCTCTGCTTTGGGTGTTCCAGTCACGGCGGTAGATTCCCTGTAGTCCCTTTCTTAACCTTTGCCTGTGATGATATAGGTCTTGGATGTAGGTCGGTAAGTAACTGTACCTGTCTTTGCTCGTTCTCGGCCTTTTTTGTTGATCCAAGGCATTGTTAATAGATGGCTGCAATCCTCCAATTGCATCGTAAATCTCAGTATTGGTGGTGGTATTTGGATGTTACCCAGCACGTCTTCCTGCAGTTTGGCTACGTCCAGCTGGTGCAGATTGATGAAGTCCCCTTCTGGTCGGCTGTTGGTGAAAATCGGCTGTTGAAGATTAATTATTAATTCAACCGCCTCATGGTCGGAATCGCTGTCTAATGTTTTGCAGGAGTAGTTCCTTATCTCTGGGAAGATATTCACCAAGTTTGAAGTTGCAATAAAAAAATCTATTGTGGATGGTGTTCGCGGGAATGTTGGCTTTGGTTGTGAGATCACAACCAATGAATGCCTATCGACATTGTCATCTAGCCATTTGACGACGGTTCTTCCCTGCGGGTCATCTTCAGTGTCCTCCCACATTGAATGCCTTGCGTTTAAGTCTCCACCTATGACGCCATAGGTATGAAGAAGTGCATTTATTGCTTCCAGGTCATGTCGCGTGTCCGCTGCGCTACCGCTGTGGCCGTAGATGCTTATAACCAGCAATGTTTCCGTGGGGGTCACCTGGATCTCAACTCCTGTCGCTTCAAAGGCTTTCAGCTCCGGCATTGTTACTTCAGTTGCGTTGATGGTTCTCCTGATCAGGGCGGCTGTTCCTCGATTCCCTTCTCTACTGTCAGATCTGAAAATATAAAAATCTTTATATAGTACCTTATTCTTTTTGGTTAAATATGTTTCGCTAATTAACGCGATGTCAGGTTTATTAGCTTCCAAGAACAGGCTGAATGCTGTTTGTCTTACTAGGCTGCGCATCGAGTTGACGTTGTATGCTACGATATGCAATTGATTTAAATATTGCATATTTCGAAGATAAACGTGGCCAGCGCCACGGACTTTTGGGCCTCGCTAGATACGAGAGCTCTATTTCGCCGCCACGACAATCGCATCAGGCTTTTGTCTCTCTTTCTGTTTGCTTCTTGTTTGGTGAGGTGACGACTTTTTTTTCGGTCATAGCTTTGACGGCGGCGTTACATTCTGTGCCTCCAGTTTCCGTGGCAAGTTTAAGCCACGAGGAATTTTGGAAAGCATTATTCTTCCGTATCACCTCCTTATCCGTATGATCGTTAATTTCAATAGCCATTTGTTCGTAGAGTTCCTTGACACTCTCTATGCCGTCTCTCATCGGTTGATGAATGAAGCCTTTAACCATCTTCTAACATTTCCATAAGTGCTTTTACCTGCACTCTTTACTTGTTGAAAACGGATGGTCCACTCTGAGACTTGAGCCAGCTGTTTGGTCAATAGGTGACCTTTGCAGTCTCTTGTTCATTTTAAACGGGTTGTCTGCTTTGTACCCGTTTTTTTTATTTTGATGTTGGTGTGTTGCATTTGTATGTATTTGTTTGTATTCATTTGTTTCATATTTGATGTATTCATTGCTGTTTGGTCCCCACTTAAAGCCGCTATCAATGCCTGGATGTGTAGTCACCTTATTTGATCCCATGGGTATCTTTGCAAAGCAGTGAGGCTCGCGAGTGTTGACACAAGCCTTTATGGGGTCTTGAGCCAGATCCGGATCAGCATTAACCAAGAATGTTACATCTGGACCCACACCACGAACTTAATGGCGATGAGACGTTAGACGACGACAGACGTTAGCCTTGATGTCAATAGTTCCAAAAAGAGTTTTCTAGTATACCATAATAACGACCTTACTGGGCTCAGTCGTAATGCCAATGTAGGCCGTATCGTATTTCTCAGCTTCGATAGGTGCACATATATCTCCTTCCATATCGTAGTGAAGACGTGAATATACATACATATGTAAGTGATGAGTGAACACTCTTTTGAAGACGGTTCTGACTCGTCTTGCTTCAGAAAGTTCTCAGGGGTTCCTACAGCCTTTTCAGCTGCACACACTTCTCTGCCCTCTTGGTCGGGGGTTGTTTTTGGTATTCACAGCTAGCCTGTGTGTGCACTATCCGCCACCAGTGACCCCCGCATTTGCTTGAGCAACAGCCCTGTGTTGTGTTGAGGGCATTTGCGTCTGTAATTGATATCCTCGCCATTCTTTATTCAGTGCCTACAATAGTATGTGGAGCTGTTTGAAGTTTACATATCTGTATATTGTTCTTTATATGTAGATCTATGACCCTTTCCAGCGTCTTTAGAAGGAATGAGGAGAGCTATGTGGGTTATTTTGTCCTGGTTTTGGAATGAAGACTACCTTTACTTTCCTCCATTCCATTGGTAGTAGCAATAGTCCAGACAGGCCCTGTAGAGTTTGAACAACCATGGCTCCAGTGTGCTGTAGGCTTGTTGTACGTTGTAATTCTATGGGGTATATGCCATCGAAGCCGGTAGATTAATATGGTAGGAAGTTGTGTATAGCCCATTAGAGCTTCTTCTACTACCTTGAATGGTTGTTCTCGAAGGTCTGTTGCTCATCACAGAACCTTTCTTCGCTGCCTGGGAAGGATTTGTCTAGCAGCAATTGAAGGGATTCCTGAATCGATATTGTCATAGAACCGTCTTTCTTGTTCAGAAACCGTGGAGAGATCTCGATTGAACTTTCCGTAGTTTACTTTCTTCTGTGTTGCTTTCAATGCTCGAGCAGAAATTTTTCAAGCATTTATTTTTGGTTATTCTCAGCGCTTTGTAGGCTGTTATATTAGACTGTCCTTGTAACGACCCCAGTCGCTAATATTCCTCGTTGTCCTGGCTCGATTGAAGAGGGATCTGCTAAGCTTTCTTAGTTTATACAGGTCCTCTGACCACCAGGGTGTGTTTTATTTTTTTTGTTTGTTACGGGTCTGCGTAGTGGATATGATTTGTTTTATGTCATATACATGGCCTTAGTAATATAAGCCGTAATGTTATCAATTGCCTCTATCGAAGTTAGGTTGTTATAGGGAATATTGCTATGGGACGTTTCTAGCTGCTACCCAAAATCTGTGTTGTGTACGTTCGCACCGCAGGAGATGAGTATTGGCCGATTTATCGATTCCGCTTTACGTACTGCGCTGCGAATCATATCGGATGGTAGAGGCTCGATGTCGTCGTAGTCCATGTAGGCATCGCAGATCCAAGTGGTTTGTGTTGATTGGTTGTCTTTTGCTAGAATACAGGTTCTGAGGTTATCTTCGCAGTTAGCTAGGAGAACTATGTCATCTCCAGTGATTGTTAAGCTGGGAATAAGGTTTGCGGATGCCACCTTACTGTGATGGAAGTTTATTTGGTTTATTTTCATCATTTAAGCCGTAATCCCATCCAAAAGACTGTATCGTCAGACCCTTCCCATGAAGATGATCCGGCGTCGGATATTCGTACTTGTGTAAATGACAGAGTTGAAGAAGTGACCAAGTTTTGTTCGTTGCCTGTCTTTCTTACTGCTGGTACACCTTTATTTTTAATGTTTTAAAACAATATTTAATGATATACTGCCTGTCCTTGCTTAATAGCAGCGAAATTATTCTGGCGCCTTTGGTCTAATCTAGCTCAGTTTTATCTTTTCTTCCAGAGCTCTAGGCTGGATCGGGAGCTTGTCCTTATCGGGAGCTTGTTCCACCATCTTCTTTTCTGATGGGCTGAATCATGGTTACAACCGGATCGTTCCGAGAATCAACATGGCATTAGGCTCACATTAGAAATAGCCCAGTCGCGAACGGTAAATCCGGTTTACTTGCAATTCGCGGATTAAATAGCCTTATCGGTAGAAGAACCGACGATGCTACCTCTATACCCGAATCTACCAACTTCATCATGCACGGATCCACCTCTTCCGAGTCACTGACAATGCTCAAAGAGTATTCCTGTCTAGAAAATGCTTCTCAACTTCGCAGTATTGAGTCCGCATTCAACTGTAGGTCCCATTCACTCGTGAAATAGCAATAGCACGCACAACACAAGTGGTTACTGTAGAAGCTAGGCCCCAGCCGCCTCGGTCTGTCTCGACACCCATTATTATTATGAGATGAATAGACCAGAAGAGGCCGATTTTGCTACCACGCGGATCAATGAATATTTATTCGGTAATTAGTGTTTTTAATAAAGCGAAAGAGATGGCTGCTTCTTATGCTGCTTAGTCCAGTCTGGCTAGCAAAATAATGGGGCTTCAGAAGCTTAAATCTGCAGAATGAGAGAGCATTGCAGCTCGATAGGAAAAGTTGTTTGTGTATGAAGCGTCCTGTGGCAGTTTCGAGTTTTTCTTCCTTTAGCAAATATTTTATTATATAGCTAAAGGCAAGGAGGGTGGGTCTTACTTACTTATTTAAGGTGCCGCTACAGTCCGGGGTGAACCTCCTCAACCAACAAACATCTCCAGCCAGCTCGATCTTTAGCTAGCTGCCTCCAGTTTCACACGCATAGTTGGTTGAGGTCCCTATCTACTGGCATGCGCCACCTCTGGGCTGGATTGAAGACGGGCCAGAGCCTCTATAGTGGGCACAATTCTGGGGTCTCCTTTTTTGTGGATCTGGCAAACAAGGCTGAGGTTCCATACATCAGGCATGCTTTCCTCCGACTTTATTTTACAGATGAGTTGGTGTATGCTCCTTATCAAGTCAATGCCCGCTTTGAAGAGCTTGGCCATTAGGTCGCCAGCTTCAGCAGCATTGTTGGAATTCAGTTTAAATATCACACATCATCCGGGCTGGGTGGACGTGATGCATATAAGGCTTATATTTGCGCACTAAGCCTTGATGCGAATTGTCGTCAGGCGCTCGTTTACAAGACTGATCTTATCTAGATCCACCTCTTACGACGAATTCATATCCAAACAAGCGCTGCTTTTGTTGCTTGTCACAGTTTTTCATCTCCTTTTTCCCGGTCCGTCCCATCGTCCTTCTTGAATGGCGACTATATCTGCTTTATAGCAGTCTAAGGCTTCCGCTAATTGTTAGGCTCCACGTATACAGGACCTTACACGCCAGGTATAGATCCGAAGATCGTTGTATTATTTCCAAGTTCTTAGAAGTCTAAGAGTTGAAAATAACTCAGTCCAGAGATTTGATAGCAAATGTCAATAATTGTGATTAATTTTTCATTATTTTTTAGCTAGGACAGGGCTCTCTACTAATCCCTATAGTTTCAGCCTCAAAGATGTTATATTGATTCGGTAGGCTGAATGATAAATGGATGCTTAGGTACTTGTAATAGACGCCAGCACTGACACCATCTTCTTTCGATCTGTGCAGCTTCGCAGAGGACTATTTAGCGTCTGGCGTTCGGACTCCCAGTAAAATTTGGGGGTATACTACTTGAGAAGTTCCTCTCGAAGAAGTGTTCAGATATAGTGAGGTCTGTATCTATGGGTATAGATCTATACCGGCTGAGGATCGTTGCATGTCCAGGCCGAAGATCTTTACATTAATTCTATCGGTGACAGGTGAATGTGTATAATTAGACCTTCGTAGAAGAATATGCACGTCACACCCTGCATTCTGTCGAGTGGTATGAGGTTAATTTTTTTTTCGAGTGCAGTGCACCAATTTGCGACAGCAGTTTGTCTGAGTACCGAAACAAAGGTAAGAGTAAGATAACTTTGCCGTCAAGAAGTCATAACGGTATTTTGTAGAGGGGTTAACAATTTGCATTGTTTAGGAGCTAGGAGCAATTTTAGAAAAAAAATACTTACTCTCGCTACTAAGCTACTATATAATTTTAATTGTATTGTAGCTATTCAATAAATAAATAAATAAATAAATAAATATTTCTACTTTTACTTCTAGTTTTATTTTTCATTTTTTATCAAAAATTTGCGTTTGCATGCGAATTATTCACAAACTATTCACATAAGTAATTTGATGTACACTTCATATTAAAGAACATTTTTCTGGCTTTCAAATTCTGCTTGTAAGTGTTGCGTCTGATTTTTAACAATTTCTTGTCCATTTTAAGTAATTTCTAAAATTGCCATTAACTCTTAAATGGGACATAGTGAAAAATTCTAGTTTTCAACCCATCTACAAAATACTTTAATTTATTCTTGGCGTCAAAGTTATGGTACTCATGCCGAAAATAACAGGCAGTGTACACATGTGGGGTTGTAGTCCCCATTTGCGCCCTGTGGCCACTTTACAGCAGCTGAGAGCCGTGGACCTTCTTGACACTTTCCAGGATATTAAGCTTCCAGCTTAGCTTCGTTTCTAATATGAAAGGCCCGTTTTTTGTGGTTTGACCATCTTATTGATCTGTTATTGAGAAGTTGGTGAATAAAAGCCACTGCTGAGGCTATCGCATGGGTCTCTATGGGTCCCTCAGTGTCCACAAAAGCAGTAAGGTCAAGCGAATGTTAGGCTATTTCGACAGATCTGCCCTTTTTATAGGCATGCTGAGAGATTGAAAATTTGTCTACGACTGTGTGTTGAATGAATACATCAATTAGTTTTTCGAGTGTCTTTTGAAGGAAAGAAGATGGACTTATGGGTCTTAGATACCTTTGTTTGATGATCAAGATCTAAGTATCCTTGAAAGATGTTGATCATCCAGGAAATCGTCTGCAACCTATTGTAGTTCTTCTGGGAAACTACCGTGTGATAATGCCAAAGCGCTTTTGTACGAGACCCAGCCGGCATCAGCTTATGCTTAAAATATTTCCTGCACCTTTTGCCAAGGGTGTCGGGATCTGAGCGTCATTGTGTAGGTTTCGGTTTCCCTCTTGCCCTAGTAATAAGACCGTGATTGTGAATATGAGTAAGTCTCTCTATTGATTAAACAAGCTCTAAAGGTTAAGCTGGTGAGATATGGCAGTATTCGCTAATAGATCACTGACTGTTTCTCTGTATATGTCGCAGTTATTTTTGCTGATGTTGCGGAAGGGTGTTAAACTGAGAGTGGAGCTTATAAAGCTAAAGGTAATATCACTGGTCCTTAGTCTCCAATCTTTAATACCGATATATGGTCAGAGACAAATAATATCTAGGAACTGTTATCTATTCCTATATTACTAACAATGCATTTTACAACGTACAACGCTGCTGATGAAGGTGGAGAATAAGGACGGCCGAGGCCGCAGTAGAGTGGTGAATATTAATTTGGTGCAATCGAAGCATGGCTATCGGGCTCCCGATCCTCTACCTCCATAACGAATGCCTTCTCCGCCACGGTAACATTTTCTTTGTTACGGAGCTTAAAAGAAGACTCCGAGAAAGACTCAGAGCGACCGATACTATCTGCATCCCGATCAAAATTCTCGAGTTTGGATGAAGACCTTTTGTCGCCATTTTAATTTGCCTCGACCTTCAACTGTGTAATAGGGGACGGCGTAGTCTCCTTATTAATGACGGTGGTTGAGGTAGAGAGTTTGTTACCCTCCGTGACATTTCATCCAACCTTATGGTGCCATGTACCAATAACCCGGGGATTGGCACACATACCTATGATTGACACAGTGCTTAAAATAGGAATATAGTTATTTTGGCTAGCCATTAGCTGTCACAATTAATTTATAAAAACAAATATCTCTTACGCTTATTTAATGAAGTAAATGGAGTGTTTTTCTTAATAATTCTTCTTAAATAACTTCGACCAATTTTTAGTTTATACTTTGTGCTTTGTTCTAAGTCTTCCTTTTTTTTCTTTTTCAAATGTACTTTATCTCCTCGTAAATACTTTTTGAGAAATAGATATAGAAAATAGCGTTGATAAATATATAGATATGGACATAAATATGTCTTTATTGTAGCTAAAACATTTAAGCAAAATGTTTAGAATAATTCAGGGTAATTATAAGTTGGTAGTAACTAATAATAGAAAAGATATTTGCATTGTTCACCTTCCTTACGAACTTGTTATCGTTCAAATCCCATGTCCTTAATGATACGCTCCCATGAATTCCGATCGAACTAGTTGACCAACCCTGAATTTATCCTTATAGACCATAGTTTTATCTTATCGGCACTAGTTTTGGAGTTGTTAAGCCATTTATTCACCTTCCTTAAGAACTTGTTATAGGTCAAATCCCATGTCCTAAATGATATGGTCGAGGCGGTCATAAATCTATAGAATGCTAACCACCGCACAGAATTCAATGCAATTTGGAGACGTATTTTGGATTGGCTATATAAATCACAGTACTTAATTAATCGTACATTCGAGATATACAAAAAAAAAACCCGGTCCCGGTTTTTTTTGTCATTTGTTGGATTGCTACTTCAAAGGTTTTTTCTCAAAAACAATTAACTAATTGCTATAAATCTCTTACCAAAGTCCTTTTCTCATACAACTTTTTTCTACACCTAAAACTTACGAAATAAAAATAACATTAAATAAGAAACGCAAAAAAAAAAACATGTTGTATAGAATATATGTAGAGAAAGTCGAACTAAATACATATACACTAATACATAACAAATTTAAATGTTGCCCATTTTTGTCGTGTGCTTAAACAGCGTTCTATTCAACTATTTGAAGTTGTGTAGTCTTAAATGTCAACCATCCTTCAGTATGTTGTAACTTCGTTATACACACTTTTTCATAAATATGTAATTGTGCTGCAACCCTTTACATTGCTTGATGTATCAATCGTTCTAGTACACTACCATATACGAACGACTGATTGTGTCACCAAGCGAAAAGGAAACAATAGACTTTTCTTATCTTCTCATACCCAATCTATGTATGGATGTACATGCAAACCCTACTATGGATGAGGGCATAAACCCTCCGCGCAGGTAAATGGAATTCCGAAGAACCCTTTTTATGAAACTCCCTGTATATCCCTCACAACGCGGTGTGCCAATCGAAATAAAGATAACGATTTCTTTAGTAGTTCATCGCGTCACCTAGAGGGCCAACCTGCATTTCTCGTGAAAGAAAAATAATTTTATTAGTGTCTGAGAATGGGAGAGAAATTAAATATTGAGGGCGTGAAAATAAAGTAAGAAAAAAATCAAATTTCGCTCTCCCGTTTATAAATTTTATATGAGTTGATAACTGAGTGAAGCACTTGTACGTAAAGCCTTGACATTTTGGTTCCTCGTTCTCTAAATATGTGGATCAAGGGGACGAGGGATGAAAAGTGCTTACCCACAAAGCACCAAAATGGGATATTCTTCTTCTTCTTTATTTGGCGTTACAGTCCGGGGTGGTCCTGGGCCTCAACCAACAAGCCTCCCCAGATAGCACGGTCTCTGGCTAGCTGTCACCAGTGTCGCACGCCAAGTTGGTTGAGGTCCTTCTCCACCTGGGTGCGCCACCTTAAACGCGGGCGTCCTCTGTTTCGTTGTCCCACTGGTTCGGAGTTAGTTGGTTCGGAAGACTCTTCGGGCCGGAGCTGGATTGTCCATACGCTCTACATGGTCTAGTCATCTTAGGCGTTGGATCCGAAGACGCCTGACTAGACTCATGTCGCTGTACAGCCCATACAGTTCGTGGTTGAATCTTCTCCTCAAGAAACCGTCAAGCAGGACCAAAGATCGCACGCAGAGCTTTCCTCTCGAAGAGACCAAGGACTTCCTCATCCGCTTTTGAGATTGTCCATGCCTCCGCGCCGTACAGCAGCACTGGGATTATCAAGGTCTTGTATAAAGTCAGCTTAGTCCTTCGAGAGATGGCTCTACTACTCAATTACCTTTTGAGCCCATAGAAACAGCGGTTGGCAAGAGTTACTCTGCGTTTGATAACGGTACTGATGTTGCTTGACGGCTCGCTGTGTTCTGCCAAACGTAAAAGTCATCCGCGTATGCTAGCAGTTGTACGGACTTCTGGAAGATCGTGCCTCTAGTGTTGGCGTGTGAGTCTTGCACGATGTTTTCCCGGATGATGTTAAAGAAATCACATGAGAGCGCGTCGCCTTGTCTTAAACCTTTTTTGACAATGAAGGGCTCGGGTAGCTCGTTACCGACGTTGATGGAGCAGCGAGAATTCTCCATCGTCATCCTGCACAACCTAACGAGTTTGGCAGGAATGTCAAAACTAGACAGGGCGTTGTATAGCTAAAAAGGTGGTGGGTGTCGATCTACATCTCTTGGGTCTTTTCCTGGATCTGCCATAGTGTGAAAATATTTCTCGGCCTGAAACCGAAACTGATAAGGACCTACCAGGTTATTTATGAACGGTTTCAGGCGAGTACACAAAACGGTAGAGAAGATCTTGTATGCGATGTTCAGGAGACTTATACTTCGATAGTTGGCGCAGTCAAAGGGTTCTCCTTTCTTGTGGATCGGGCAAACGATACTGAGATTCTACTCATCGAGCATGCTTTCCTCCGACCATATCTTACAGATGGGCTGGTGCATGCGCCCAACCAGATCATCTCCAGCTGCCTAAAAGATTTCAGTGGACTGTCCGTCCGCACCGGCAGCTTTGTTAGACTTCAGTCTTGATATTGCTATCTTGACGTCATCTCAGTCGGGGGGATGGAATTCTCGTCGATCATCGTCCATATTGAGTGGGACATTATGGCTAACAGCGGTCATGTTATCATAGCCGTTTAGCTGTCTGCGGAAATGGTTCTTCCAAATTCTCAGTATCGACTGCGACTCTACTAATAGTTGTCTATACTCGTCCCGGCTGGCTTTTGTCCGAACCTTATATCCACTGGATTACTGTTTCACCCTCTGGTAAAACTTTCGGACATCGTTCCTGCCATAGCACCTCTCCATCTCCTCGATCGCGCGCTTCTTGTGCTCTTTCTCCTGAGAAGCCGGGTCTCATCCCTTCATCTCTGTTCGTAGAGCTCACGCACAGCTCTAATTGTTCTTTGCAGCGTTGCTTTGTAGGCTTCCACATTCGCTGCATGTGCCAGCCTACACTCGTTGTCAAACCATGGGTTTTTTCTAGGTGGTGCCATAAAACCGCACATCAGCGGCAAACCAGCACATCAGCGGCAGCATCTTTGATGGCTTCTTGACAACGCCGTCAATCTTCTTCGATTGTTTTCACAGGTGGCGATGAACTTAGAGAGAGATTCCGGGAGACTCGATCGGCAAAGATCCTAGCAGTACGTTGCGATTGTAGCTTTCCGACGTCAAACCGTGGTGTCCTTTCTCGACTTCGCTGATCTCTTGTTATCTGAGTTCTTACTTTGGCTACAACAAGGAAATGGTCCGAGTCGATGTTGGCTCCTCGGAACGTTCGGACATCGACAATACTGCAGGAGTGTCCGTCGTCGATTGTAATGTGATCAATGTAGTCGACGGTTCATTGATCAGGGGACCGCCAGGTCCCTTAATGGATGTTGAGATGTGGGAACAGCGTGCTAGCAACAGAGAGATTACGTCCCGTGACAAAGTCCACAAGCCTGAGTCCGTTATCGTATGTGGTGTCGTGCAGGCTGTGTTTCCCGATGACGTTGGCAAAGATGTCTTCCTTACCCAGAATATAATTGAAATCTCCTAGAACGATCTTGGTGTCGAAGCTGGGCACTGATCTTTCTAGGAGATCATAGAAGTCATTCTTGCTGTTGTCATCTTTTTGCCTAAGTCTGCCTCGAACAACAAATCCACATCCAAATAAGCGCCTCTCCCTGTTGCAATCACCGTAGTAAATGTCGCAGTTTCTCATCCTCTTTTTGCCGGGCCCATTCCACCGCACTTTCTGGATTGCGGTAATGTCTGCTTTGTAGCAGTCCAGGGCCTCCGCGAGTTATTCGGCTGCACGTGGTCTGTTAAGGGACCTAACATTCCACGCATCCGAGGCATTTGGTTGTCTCTGAACCATATACTTTTTACGTGGTGAGGGACTTTAACCTCACGCACAACCCCCTAATTGGGAGGCCAGGCCCTATTATTCAACCCTTGAGCGGAGGGTCCGGGTTTATCCGGTATCGGTATCCTCGCTGACGCTGTTAGCGCCACCGTTGTCCCTAAAAGTATAGGGATCTTCCGCCGCCAGCTCAATGCCAAGGCCGTGACCTGGCCTTGAAAAGACCTTCTAGACCTGTGCTCCGATAATGTCGAAGTAGCTCTAGAAGGACTGCGCACCAGGTAGCTCCTTCTGACCGAATTTTCGGATGCCACCGTTGGCCTGACAGTTTTGCAGCTCCTCTGCCGTCATCCATCCATAAAGAGAGATGAGCCCTGGTACAGGCACACTCTCCCCCTTTCTCGTCTGCAGCGTACCACGGGGTTGGTTACCCCATCTTCGATCGAAGGTGCTCGGCTCCCAGATTTCACCACGTGGAGGTGAGAGTAGGAGTTCGCTGATAGAGACTAAGTGCAGACGCTTGTGTCTGCATGAGAAGCCATACCAACGCTTCGAAAATGGAATATCCTAACCATGGCTGAAGTGTGTTTGGTGTGATGTAATTTTTTTGGTGGAAAATGTTGTTTTTTCTTTTTTTATTCGATTCACTAGCAGCTCCTCCTACCTATATCAGTTAAACATAGTGCTGAAGTATTCAACAACAATCATCGCGCGCAACACGCAAATTATGTGTTTGTTGTCAGTGAAATAAAAAAGCCAAGAACAATATCACTTTTATCTCTTTATTTGTTGGTGATCTTAAGACTAACTTACAATAAATTCATTCAATTATTTATATACTAAAGCTTTGCTCGCAAATATGTGTACTAAGCGGAAATGAAATGTAGAGGAAAAGTCAATTGAGGTGACAGTTTATGTTATTATAGGTGAGCAAAGAATGATTGCGAAATTTGTTCAATGGAAAATGTAATTAATAAGCGAATTAATATGAAATAATAATATGGAATGAGAACGAGGCGTAAGCGAGCTAGTTTACACATTATAAATGTGGAATACTTTTTTTGTAATTCAATTGGGTTAGCGGCATCTGACTTGAATGAAATAACTCCTCCCCGCCTAGAATGAGGACTCTACTGAGGCATCATGTTGTTTATTTTAATCTTAAGCTTTCTGTGCTTACAATCAAACGTTACAATTGATATTGCATTAATTATAGTTATCATAATAGATGTTATTCTATATGTATAATGGGTTGTTTCTTGACATTTGATTTCTCTGAAATTTTCTTTTTGCCTTAACACAATGTCGTCAAATATTAGATTTCAATTTTCTATGCCTAAAGTTGTAATCTTTTCACTTAAAGTACTATGTAACCTTTGAATATCCGATTTGCCGGTATGATTGTTAGGTTTCACAAGTTGAAGTTTAGATTCTCGGATTGTATGAAATCTTTAATATTAAAACGTTTGAATTCGTTGTCCGTTATTGACATTTCGAAGTGGCCTCTTTGTAAGCTAAATTCTCTTATTTTCTCTATAGTTATTTTATTTAATTGTTACCTTTCAATATCGCAATTGCCGGTATGATTGTTTCAGAGTGGTTTGAGACCAATATGGGAGTGAGACAAGGTTGCCCTTTAGGCACTCAACCGGATTGGATGAAGGATAAACTAATCAAGCAAAAGTGCATTATTTGCAATCTGGAAAAGGTATTTCTCATATACCCTTGTTGATCATAGTGTTAAATACAAAGTCTTCGTGGGTGTGGCGCAATCGGTATTGATGTATGCAGCTCAATCTTGGAGATATACGCAACATGAAACTGTAGAACAACTACTAAGATACTACATCAAATGAACCTTTGGCTTAGCTAGCATGACGCCTTACTATATGATTATAATAGAAACAGGCATTTCGCCATTATTTGTCCAGACACTGAAGCTTGATATAGATTAAATATTGAAAGTTCTTGAGATGCCTGATGAAAGACTTCCAATTGTTGCTATGAAAGCAATACAATAGAATATCTGGTTTAGGAAACTGGAAGAGCTTGCAGGTTACTGCAGGATACTTATCTCCAAGGTAGACGAACAATACAGAAGAGATTGTATTAACATGGCTACAACCTCCGTACCTCAACCATAATTTATGTGAGAGAAATTATTTCAACAACAGCAACAGTCAAGAACTTGTATCAACCATTTTCAAGATGAGAAGAGAACTCATTAACCTAAATTATATCGCACATCGTCCCGATTTACTACAGCCTTTGCACACTATCGGAGAGAGACGATATTGTGCATATTATTGGCGGATGTCCAGTACATAAGGAAAGTTGCCGATTATATATAGGCAGTGACTTTAAATCGGTATCTGAGATCAGAAATCTTTTAAATTGTGATGATAACATAAAACTTCTTTCAAACTATTATAGAAAGGCAATTAAATACGGAAAAAATAAAGACAAAGAGTTTTAAAATTTCATTAGCAAAGCTATATATATACAGTGGCTCCCACGACTAATCGGACACAGAAAAGAAAAATGTTTGTCATATGATTTCTTCAAAAAAATGTTTGCTATGAGCTAAAAGCTTTATCATAATTTTATTTTATAGGAAAACACAAATTCATTTTATATTAACATAATATTAACAAAAAAAAAAACCTCTCACAATCAGACACTCAATGTTTAGTACTTTGTTGCGTACCCTTTTGACTTAATCACTCCCTTAAGACGACGGGGCATTGAAGAAACAAGTTTAGAACATACTTCAGGCCTTAGTTTTTGCCATTCTTCTTGGAGACCAGTCTTAAGCTCCTGAATGTTTCTAAAATGTCTTTGGGCTACTTGATGTCCCAATTCATCCCATATGTGCTCGATTGCATTAAGGTCAGGTGATTGTGCAGGTGTTTTAAGCACTTTGGGACAGTTATATAATAACCACGACCTAGCTGAATATGACGTTTGCTTCGGATCGTTGTCTTGGTAAAAGATAAAACTGTCTTTTTTTTCTATAAAATAAAATTATGATAAAGCTTTTAGCTCACAGTACATTTTTTTGAAGAAATCATATGACTAACATTTTTCTTTTCTGTGTCCGATTAGTCGTGGGAGCCACTGTACATATGTATGTTAACTTGTAATATGTACCTTTTAATTATTCGAATAGAAAACTTTTATTCATTATATATTAATATCAATCAATACGCCAAAAGCCATGCTTTTATGTAAAAATATGTAAAAAAAAACATAACTTGAAATTATGAAGATGTGTAATAAATCATAATCTATCTATCTAAATATTTTGTTATTTCAATCTTCTAAGTAAAGAGCTGCTGCAAAAATAATACTAGACTCTGCTGCATATGTCACAGTTATTTATCTATTTTTGAATAAGTAGCTTAAGTTTGGGATAATAGATACATATGTATTTTAATGCCTTCCTAGTTTTCATTTATTCCAGTGTGTCCTGTTTAATGATATTTATGAATTTCATTGTCTGTCTCTTCTTCACATTTTGATTTTCTCTGCAAAGTTCGATGACTTTTTGTTTCAATGTATTGGAATTCCCTCAACAAGATCCGAATATATCCCCATTTTTCATTGTAATACGTTTCTACGTAATATATCTGAATGGTCAGTAAAAATCGGCGCTTTGAGCTTTCAACACGTCTCATTCTCCTGTGCGGTACTATTACAAATCAAAATTCTTAAAAGAAACCGGTCTATTCGTTTTGAAGGCAATTATTTGTCTAACGCTATTTATGCAGTGCTCAAAAAGAACAACTGGCAATTTTTTTCACATGATATCACATGATCACATGATCAAGTCATTTTGTATGGCTTAGACAAAATGCCCACAGAAAAACTTTAAAATTAACTAATATCTATAGGACTAAAAGTGCAGAACGTTAAAATAATTAAAAAGAATTACGGTGCGTACATTGACGCCTTCTACATAATTTTCTTAGATTCTGGATCCACCAAACTAAGTGTTCTCCAAGAAAATGTCCGGTCCATTTTCAAAACGCAAGTTAAATGGGACTTCGCCCGAAGAAAACAGAACAAACTCACGCAATGTGAAAATTGCCAAATGTTCGGCCACGGCGCGAAAAATTGCCATGTCAAAACGCTTTGTGGAATTTGTGCTGAAACGCATCACACAAAAGAGTGCAAATCAGCGAACATTAAATGTGCGAACTGCAACAAAACGCACAAGTCTAATGATCCAACGTGCGAAAGCCGTAAATCGTTTATTGATATAAGAGCGCGACTTTCCAAACAAAACCACTCTCAATTGGCTAGGCGTGAGACTCAAGCAATCCCACGTCGGCAACACCATGGATACACCTCAAGCACCAATGATTTCCCCGCTCATTCATCCCGGCGAAAGACTACGGTTCCATCATTCTCCCAACAAACGACTTCTTCCAACATTCGCTCCAATGTGTGAACCAACGGGAACAACAACAACATCCATGTCACTGCACAAAGCTTCAAGCGAGCTTTTTACCATCGAAGAAATCAATGGACTCACAGCTGAGATGATCACTTTACTTTGAAATTGTACTTCAAAAGCTGACCAATTTAACACTATTGCACAATTAGCTATTAAGTATTTGTACCAACAAGGTAACTGAGTATGAATATTGGCTTACAAATTATGTGTTGGAATGCTAGAAGCATTCGCAATAAAGTAATAGAATTTTTTGCTTTCTTAAGCACTCATAATATTGATGTAGGTCTTGTTACTGAAATGTCTTGATTCAAATATTAGAAAACTGTCAAATAGTGAAAATATTGGGTTTAAAAACGCAAACTGGAATTTATTTAGGAATAAAATAACCTGCCATTTGAGCAAGCGGCAGAATATTCTGCTTAACGAAATAGAACCAGACAATATTGATGCAGGGGTAAGATATCTTACCGTACCAAAGAAAGTTATTAAGTGGAACAACAAAAATGTCCTTCCGCATTACATTATAGAACTAATCAAAATAAGGAATTATGCAAGGACTAGATGGATTAGAACTAGGGACAATGTGTTTATGATTCATATAAGAAACCAAAATTGGAATAAGAAACTACATGAACTAGACAATCGTAGTAAACCCTTTTGGAACATAATTAAGGTAATTAAACGCAGAAATCTCTTTATACCTACATTGAATGTGGACAATTTGATTCTACTTTCAAATAAAGAAAAATCAAATGCATTAGCCAAGGTTTTCGTTGCTAGTCATTCTATAGGTAACTCCATAATCAGTAGTGAGGTGAACTTAGTGGAACACTCGTTAGATGAAATAAATGATCAAGTCATAACCATTGATAACAACGATCTTATTTCAATCGAAGATATAGAGGTAGTCATTAGTAACTTAAAAAATTCGAAGTCCCCAGGCCTAGACGGTGTGAAAAACACATTTCTCAAGAACCTCCCATCTTGCGGTAAAAATTTTTTGCAACTACTATTTAACAGTTGTTTAAAAATAGGTTACTATCCTCGAGAATGGAAAACATCCAAAATTATACCAATCCAAAAACCTGGTAAAGATCCATCCCTGGCGACTAGTTACCGTCCTATTAGTTTATTAAGTTCAATAAGCAAATGCTTTGTCATAAAAAACCAATTAGTAGATCATCTTGAGACATTCCACATACTCCCCCCACAACAATTCGGTTTTCTACCACTTCACTCCGCGGCTCATCAAATTAACCGCATTACAAAGAACATAAAACTAAATTTTTAGGCTGGGAAAAGCACTGGTTAAATCCTTCTTGATGTTGAAAAAGCATTCGATACGATGTGGCAAGGGGGCTTACTACACAAACTCCACATCCTTAACTTCCCAATCCACTTGATAAAGATTGTCCAATCCTTTTTAACTGGTCGTAATTTCATGGTCTCTGTGAATAATAGCCGATCACAAGTTTTCCCAGTTGAGGCACGTGTACCTCAAACATCAGTTCTTGCTCCAATACTGTATAATATATTTACTCATGACTTTCAATTATCCAACAGTTATGAAGCTGCAATCTTTGCGGACGACACATGCATCTTTGCGTCAGATACGTTGGGTTGCATCATTGTAACGAAATTGCAATCTGGCGTAAATGATGAAGAAACATATCTTAATAAATGGAAAATTAAATTAAATGCTTCAAGGACAAAGGCTGTCTTTTTTACTAGAAAAAGAAAAACCTGTTTCCTGCCAAGCCACAGAATAGTGTTAAGCAAAATTGAATCAGGTTGGAAATCAATTACTAAATATCTTGGAGTACATCTGGATTAAGCCCTGAACTTCAGTTTTCATGTCCAGGAAACAATTAAGAAAGTCAACCTGAAAATTGGACTTCTGTGTCATCCTCCGACGCGTGCACTTGTCTCCGTCCGCGCATTACGCGAGTGCAACATAAAAAAACAAATTAAACCCCGCGGTTCCTCCACCCTCAAAAGATCCTCGAGTGCCCAAAAAAAAATAAAATAATCTCGCCCCTTTCCATAACAAGCCACTGTTGCGTATTCTCGGTCGCAACACCCATTTGATTCCATCAGGCGGGCTGATGCATTGACTGAGAGTGCGTAGCATCTGACATAGCGGATCTTAGAAGTGTGAATTTGTTGGTGGACCAACTCGAATCGATGTATGGGCATAACACCTACATCGATTGTTGTTGGGAAGCTAATTTTGAATTTGCACTTCTCATTTCTGCTTCACCACTTGCAGTCGGAGTTGGTTTTTTCATATCTGCGTTTTGTCCTTTATGGGAAGTTTTAGGGTTGATGTGAGCAATGTGCGTAGGCTTAGAGCGAATCTCTTCGCTGTGTATGTCCACCTATCCCGTTTCAAACCAGCTGTCTTGGCGCTGAGTGAAACACAGGTAGGTGAGAATACCGAATTATGGGATTTGAACCTGCCTGGATATAGCTTGGTGCCGTTCTTCTTTTTACACCGCGGTCTCGCCATTTACTTGCGTAGTGATGTAGCTTACCAAATTCAACCACAATACGGCCTCTGTTCCAATCCGGAATCTAATTTTCTGTGGTTAAAACTCCATGTCCGTATGCATTTAATCCACTAATGCTTTATTTATAGAAGTACAAGCTTGGATAGCAATTCAATTTTTAACGAATTTGATGCGCTATCCGATTCCATCTCAAGAATTGTATCCCTGTATCCTCGCACTGAAATTGCCATTGCGGGCGATTTCAATGTACACAATTCTAATTGGCTTCGGCATTCAGGCCAGACAACACCCGAAGGAAGGTACGTCGACATAGTTAGAGAACAAATTCCTAAAAGAACAGTTTGGCTGTACGAGAAAGCCGATTGGGACAAACTTAACAACTTCTTTAGGAATTTTAACTGGTCACTTTGCTTCCTCGATAGTGACGTGGATGCCGCTGCTGATATGATCACAAATATTCTTTTGCTGGGCATGAGAACCTTCATTCCTCACAGAGTGAAGAGTATCAATCCCAAAGCAAACACATGGTATGACTCGAGCTGTAAAGAGGCTATTAGGATGAGAGAGTTGAATTTACGGACATACAAAGCCAACCCTACTGAGGAAAACCGGAAGAAGTTTAAGCGGGCAACTATCAGACGTGTGAAATTCTCCTATGAGCAAAAGTTGAGGCAAAAAGTGCTACAATGTCCCAAGGGTAGCAAAAACTTTTGGTCATTTGTAAAAACCGTAAAGAATTCCGCCTCGTCTTCAATTCCCACGCTCATTTACAATGACATTCGAGCTGTCAGCTCCTTAGACAAAGCTAATCTGGTTGCGGTTCATTTTGCAGCTAGCTCAACACTGCCAGATTCCAATTTGTCTCCACCTGTACTTGAGAGCGTTGATTTTACCATGGGACAAATCCACTTCAGCACTCGTACAGTTGCAAGAGTACTGAAAGATCTCGACGTGCACAAATCCGCTGGCCCGGATGGTATTCCCCCTATACTTCTGAAGAGGTGTTCTTCTGTGCATTTGTCCAGCCAGTCCCTAAAAAGGGCGAATCTTCGTCACCCACCTCGTACCGACCCATAGCACTCACGTCCCTTCTATCTAAGGTCATGGAAACGGTGATAAATCGTCAGCTTATGAAATATCTTGAATCGCGGAAGCTTCTTAATGACCGACAATATGGTTTCCGCAGCGACAGGTCCACTGGTGATCTGATAGCTTATCTCACCGAAAAATGGAACCAATCTTTGCACAATTCAGGCGAAAGCAAGATCGTTGCGCTTGATATTTCTAAAGCATTTGACAGAGTTTGGCATCAAGCTCTCTTGTCGAAAATGCGTGCCTATGGTATCGATGAATCACTTCTTCTATGGATTAGAAATTACCTTTCGAACCGTTCAATGCAAGTTGTTTTGGATGGGTTCAATTCTGATATCCACCAAATAAATGCTGGTGTTCCCCAAGGCTCAGTTCTGTCTCCGACACTCTTTCTCATTTTTATAAATGATCTCTTGTCTGCTACTTCTAATCCAATCCATTCCTTCGCTGATGACAGCACCCTTAGCTTTTCATATTCGTTCCAAGACCACCGACCCCGCCCTTCGGCCGTAGAATTGGAACGGCAGCGTATGTTAAGCACATTGAATTCCGATCTTGACAGCATAATTAACTGGGGAAAAAACAATAGAGTGGAATTCAATGCTTCAAAAACTCAATGCTGTCTGCTGTCACTCAAGCGAACCCTTGATAATCAGCCATTATCCATGAATGGCACATGTGTCGATGAAACCGGAAAACTTTCCCTTCTTGGTATGTGTACCAACACAACACTTAGTTGGAGCGATCACATATTTGAGGTCGCCAAAAATGCTGCGAAATGTTTAGGTTTTCTTAATCGATGTAAGAAATATTTCACCCCTTCTGATTTGGCTTTAATTTTTAAGGCGTACGTCCGCCCCAAGCTTGAGTATAACGCTCATATCTGGTCTGGTGCCCCCAAGACCACACTGCACCTACTTGATAGAATCCAAAAGTGAGCGAAAAAACTTATAGGAGACAACAATATCGCAGAGTCAATAGACTCGCTCGAAGATCGACGTACCGTCTCTTCTTTGTCCGTGTTTTATCGTTATTTTAACAAACGATGCTCAAGTGAGCTAGCCAACTGCATCCCTCCTCTCAATGAATTCACCCGCAATACTGGTCACGCCAGGAATGCTCATCAGTATACCCTTAAGCCTACTTCCGGACGCACAGTTAAATTCAGAGACTCGTTTTTCAATGTGCACAGGTACCTCCTCTCCCTTTCTCCCTCCATACCTTCGGCCCGTGCTGTGCTCTGACCCCGGACACATAAGGGTATTAGCAATCCCTTGAGCACGCGCAAATTATAAAAAAAAAAAACTTAGCTATACGAATTCTGAATCCCTTCTTAAGTCTTAAATCTAAGATGAGTATAGAAAATAAGCTCACTATTTTTAAAACAATTTTTCAACCCATCATGTTTTATGGCTTCCCTGTATGGGGCCATTGTGCAAGGACCCACATAAGGAAATTACAAAACGCACAGAATAAGCTGTTAAAAATGATGCTCCTTGTCCTTATTGCCTGTAAGAATAATTTGGGTTTTAAAATGGTTTACAACAATTTCGTGCAATTGTATATTAAAGTTATGGTTTTCTGTATCCGTTTCTTCGTTCTGCTTGCGTTGTACTAAAGTTTCGTTCCCTTGATCACTATCGTCGAAAATATTTATATCATGTGTATCTGTGTTGATTCGACTCAAAAAATTAGCAACTTGATTATCTTTTCCTTTGATATAATCCATGTTAATATTGTATTCTCCTAGCTTCAGGAGCCAACGATAGAGCCGTGGACTTATATCCTTACCTCTGGTTTTAGTATGTATCCATTTAAGTGGTTCGTGGTCCGTAAGAAGATTGAATTTAACACCGTATAGGTATGGACGAAAATAATTTGCAGCCCCATTCTTTGGCCAATAGTTCCTTTTATGTTATAGAATAATTTCTTTCATGGTCGTTTAATGTCTGGCTAGCGTAACAAATAGGTTGCTTCTCTTGCTGGAGAACGGCACCCGTGGCATAAGCGCTGCCATGTGTTATTAATTTGAAAGCCTTGTTGAAATCAGGGTATTTTAAAACTGGTGCTTCTGTAATCAATTTCTTCTGCTTTTCAAAAGAATTTATATAACAACTGTCATCTAAATTGATTTTACTAATAATAAGTAATACTTTACAAAATTTCTATAATAGCCTGTAATGCCAAGAAATGACTTTAGCATTTATTTTTGTGTAAGAGGAAGTTTCATTACAGCAATATCTTCAATTTTCTATGGTTTTGGTTTGATGCCTTTGGGTGTTAGAATATAGCCTAAAAATTATGTTTCTTTGAAAAGAACTTACACTTGTCGATTTGAATTAAGTTGTATTCCCTTCACTTTTCAAAATTGTTCTTAATGTTTTCTATATGTTCGGCAAAAGATGTTGAAAAAATTAGAATATCGTCATTGTAGACGACACAAATTCTGTTAATGTACTTCTTCAATGCTTTATTCATGAGTCGTTGCGAATTGCTTTCGCGAATTATGCATTGATTAAACATCTATGTTATTTGCGACAAGATTTCTTGCTCATGTTCTTGAGTGTATCTATATATTTTTTAATATATAGGCTTTGGGTCTGTTGTAAGTATTTCGTGGTGTATTTTATCGGTGTTTGTTAATCATGTACCTTTCTCAAAGAACAAATCTTTATACTGTTTAAGCAGATTTTGTAAATAAAATTTCTCTTCTTCATTGAGATGGTTGAACAATATTTCTTTTACGTTTTTATCCATATAAATAAATTCCAGTTGATAAATATCTTTCGTTCCATATGGGATTTTATGTTTCTTAAGAAATGTGATTTTGTTTGTTTTTATCGTTTGGAACTCATTTGCCATGTCCACAATTGCTCCAAGCGGTTTAAGCAAGTTTTCACTGATCACGGCATCAACATATTTGTTCCGAAATTTATCTAATTTTCAATATACGAATGCATTTTCGTTGAATTCTAGGAAGATTCGTACATATCTATTTATCAGTTACGACTTTTTATTGAGAGTGTTATATGTTATTGGCATATTTTCATCTGAGGGAGTTGTGGACGAGCCGGTATCTATTAGACACTTTAATTTTTTGTTACCTAGGCGTTACCTGAAAATGTTCCTGCTGGTTCTCTTTTACAAAGTATTGTCTGGTGTCTGGTCTGTTTCGTGGAGGTTAGTGATAATTGATTCCTGGCCTACTGTTGGGGGTTTTTGGACCTACATTGTCTCTGTTGTGATTTCGTCTGACGCTCACATTTTGTTCCGAAATTCCGATTGGAATTATTGTAGAAATGATTATGAGGTCGCCTTTCGTATCTAAAAGCTTGTTGGTTGTTGTGCTTGCTATAGTTAGTTTGAACACAGTCCCTAATTATACCTACATTTTCAAGTACGTCGAAAGAATCTCTTAGGCTTGAAATATTCTTGTTAATAATAATTGATGGTAGATTAATGTCTACATTATTAAGAAATGTTTTTAAAACTATCGATTTATTTACAGAAGTCTTAAATTCTATTGGTTTCGCGACATCGTATTCGTTTAATTTATTTTAAATGCTTCTTGAAGTAGTGTAATATGTTCTAACCTGTGTGTTTCCTGCTACAAACGCTTGCTGGTACAATTGCAACACTACATAGCGTTTTACTAATGCTGATTTGATGCTCGACCGATTTGAGTTGGGTTCCAATGACCTCAAGACGTCTATTGCTGGTCTTTGTATTTTATTCACTATGCATCTCTAGAAAACATAAACAAACAGGTTTTTAATTCATTTAATTCATATTGCTTACGATGAGCAATAATATGTCGACTTCTCTCAGCCGTGACGAAAGAGCATAACTACCGTCTCCTCTGAATATGCTGATTCTTCCAGCATCCTTCATTAGTTCATTAAGACTTATGGCTGAGGTTGATGATTTAGATGGCTGTTGTGGTGTAGCCATTGTTTTAAACAAATTTTTGTTATTTTTTCATTCTTGACTTTTTTTCTTTGCTGATATCACTTATCACTGATCGCTGCTTATAATTGCACCTCTTTCTTTTCGATTATTAACTTTCACTTTCAATTCACGTTCGCTTTTTTTATATTTGCCCCCGAACTTTGTTTTTTTTTTTTTGTGGTTTGTTCTTAAGTGTTTCTGCCTAAGCCCCGTATTTGACAATGAAAACATTGCTTGAAGGATTCTTCACGATCACTATCTTGACGGTGCAAATTCAATAAGGGAGTGTCAGGATGGGTGGATTCAACTGACAAAAATGGACATCAAAAAGTTCAGAGTTCATAAAATCATTACCAAAAGAAGTCGTTGAAATAGAGCCAGAACATGAATATTTTTGGAATAAAATGGCCGAAAACAGATGACTTCCAATTTAAGGGAAATTCTTCGTTTTTTAGTTCAAAGAGAACAAAACCTAACGTTGGTTGGTTGTCGGCAATTACCATAAAACCATAAAGATTCTGATCCCAAATCTATGACTTGTGGGTATCGGATGGGATGAAAATGTGACAATTCATAAGGAATGGGACGATCTTAAAAAATTATAATGGAGGCATGAAAATGAAAGAATTCCACGACTGACACAACAAATCGAGCTGCATGGATTTTCAGATGGATCAGGATCAGCATGTGCAGCAGTAATATATCAGAAGATCATCAATTTCGGCTCCACTTCAACATGTATCATATCATCAAAAAACAAAATGGTACCAGTGAAGCAAGTCTAACTAGCTGGACTGGAGTTATGTGCAACTGCACTACTTACGAAACTCAGGAACGATATCAGATAGGGAATCGAAACAAAATATATATATGAGTAAATAATTTAGATAACACTACCCTGCCAGTAATATTGTCTACTAAAAGATTTTGTTTAATGTCTTTTGTGATTCGATGTACTTGGTGAATAGTGCTTAGAAAAGCTCTAAAACCGAATTGCTCTGGAAATAAAATGGCATTTTCATCAATGAAAGACATTATTCTGTTTTTTATCAGTCGAGGCACTTTCTAATGGAGCCTAACAAGCTTATTGGCCTATAACTGCCAGCAAATTAGTCGACTTACTGGGTTTTAGTATTGGGATTAGTTTGCAGACTTCCAATTCTTAGGGAAGTAATCCAGTTATCTGTTAGCTGCAAGAACGCGCAGTTGGGAACATTCTTAAGGCAGACATTTTTGATTCCATCGAAACCAGGGGATTTTGTAGTTTTCAGTTTTCGAATACTATCTTTCAGTTATGACGATGTTATCGAACTGGTGTTACTGGAAAACGTGTGTGAGTTAACTGATTGTTCGAAAGAGGCTTGTATGTTAGGTGGTGGGATGATTTTACTAGCAGTTGAATAGTTGCCTAAAAAGTTGTTTGCTAGTGCATTAGCTTCTTCATCACGTGAAAGCATAATTGAACTCCAAATCTCCAGTGGAGGAGTATGGTTATGCTTGTTTTTTATGATTCTTACTACATTTCAGTAAGGTATGCTAGCTTTATCTAAGGCTTGAAGCTTTCATTTTAGAGGCATTCATTTTTATTACATTATCCTAGGTAGGATTCTTTTCTCTTGCGACTCCATCTCCATACCCACGTATTTCTTAGGGCTATCATTTGTCCAGGCCTTCTTAGGTGGAAGAACGTTCTGTGAGTGCCGTGACATGCTTTTTCTTAAAGTATGTTATTAATAAAAATTTTTTAAATACATATGTATATATGGATACACAAGGTGTAGTTAAATATATTTAGTTTTTTTAAAGAACTGCCATGATTTCCATTTTTGTTTTTCCTTTTTTTATTATGAATTTGATAGGCTTATTCATGGGCATGATCAGGAAGGGTCTAGAGGATTCTGTTGGTTTGGAAATTGTATTATCGGCTATGAAATTAGTTTCAACATCACCCTCTGCCGGTGTCTGCTTTGAGAATTTGTGGATGACACAGTTGCTTAAGTGCCAGCTCTTGGTTAGTGGGGTCCCCAGTTCGAATCCCAGTGAAAGCACAGTAAATATGATTTTGTCGGGTTCTCAAAATCTGGTTCAGCAACCATTTGCCTTTGGGATCGAATTAACGGCACTATCACTGGAGTAAATCAGAGGTAGTAGTCGGACTGTGGGTATAACAATGGACCTAAGTGTGCTGGTGAATTCACTGGATGTTTTTGATGATCGGCAAATGGTGTTGCCACACCCCCGCAACGGAGAAAAGGACTTCCACGAAGGCAGCAAACACATTGGGATCGTCCACCACCATGCCAAGAGGAATTGCAAATCTTGTTCAGGGCGAACAAGTTTAGGTGGTGGGTTAGGTGGTGGGTAAGGTGACGGTCATACGAAAGGGTAGGAATCGATCGACTCCGAAAAGCATTTCGTTTATATATATTTTGTTGTTATATATATGTTGTACACGTTTATGTTAGTGCCGTCAGCTATACACAGATGGAATACCAAGAGTTATGTACATAGTCGAGAGCGGTGAAATTCCATTGCCAACTGGCGCCAGTATCTTTCAGATGAATATTGGGAGATATCCTGATAATAATATCGGCGGCAGAAGCGAGGCAGATCAGCTTGGTAATTGGTACAGTTCAATTTGGGTTCAAAAAAGAATTTGGTAAAGTTTCTTCGTAAAGGGTGTTCTTTAAGGTGCTTGAAAGTAAATTTTGTGTACATATTGGAATAGTGAACTTTCTGTTTCATTCGTCACAATCCAGTGATGAAACCTTTTAATTGTGGACAGTTTGATTCATTTTACGTAAATTCATATCTGTAAAATGTAGCAGTATCATCAATCTCAATCCTAACATACATCGATATTTCCATAACTATCATTCTTAACAAAAGTTTCAAAGATCGTCTCAGCAAAATTTTAGCAGTAATTTTCAAAGAAACGTAATACAAGTACGAAACGTCCTTTGTGAGAAAATTTGTTAGCATCTCGTTCATTCAAATGTATAGCAGCTTGACTTCTGAACTCTTTAACTTTTAACGATTGAATTTTGCCTTGATGTCGACATGCTTCGTTCTCGGTGAATATGAGTTATTTTAAACGATGTGAATAGCACTTTTGTTGTCGCAGTGAAGTACTATTGTTCTTGAAGCATCTCATCCTTCAAGCGTTTAAGCCAAATAAACGTAAACACATAGCCAGTTGAACGTCTGTCATCCATGTCACCAGCCCAATCTGCATCCCAGAATGCAGCCATATCACATATTTTCTTCGGATAGACAATGCCCTTGTTAATCGCGCCCTTTAGGTACCTCATAACACGTTTGACAGCTTTTTTTTTGTTTTGTTCGGTGGTAGGTGGAAGTCTTCGACAAGACTCTTGGCGAACGTTTGCACATAGAAGTGTTAGATTTTTACTCACTAAAACCACCTCCCTTGAACGGACTCAGGCTATTGGACTTCGTAAAGAGCCGAAACCTCTTTGTAGCCAGTACGCGGTTCCCTCACCTCAACATCCACAAAGGTACCTGGTGGTCTCCTGATCAATCAACCGTCAACCAGATTGATCACATTGCGATCGACGTCAGACACTCCTCCAGTATTCTCGATGTCCGAACATTCCGAGGAGCTAACATCGACTCGGATCACTTCCTTGTTGTAGCCTAGGTAAGAACAAGGATATCGAAAGGATAACGGAGTAGAGCAAGACCAAAACAGTTTGACGTCGGAAAGCTACAATCGCAATTGACCGCTGGCAACTTTGCTTATCGAGTCTCCCTAAAGTTCTCAGAGAGTCCAACCCTGCCAGGCGAAACAACCGACCAACAATGGAACCGTTGTTAAAACGCCATCAGAGAAGCTGCATCTGCTGTGCTGTGTTTTAAAACGCCACTCCGAAAAAACCCCTGGTTTGACAACGAGTGCAGGCAGGAACATTCAGCGAAAAAAGCAGCATACAAGGTGACGCTGGACAGAATGACGAGAGCGGTTCGTGAGTTCTACGAACTTAAAAGAAGGGAAGAGCACCGGCTTCTCAAAAAGAAAAAGAAAGAGCATGAGATGCGCGCGATCGAGGAAATGGATGGATGGAGATGTTACGGCAGAAATGATGTCCGAAAGTTCTACCAATGGGTAAAATAACTATCCAATAGATATAAAATTCGGACAGAAGCCTATCGTTACGCAGAGGGACAACTGGTAGTAGATTCGCAGTCGATACTGAGAATCTGGAAAGATCATTTCTGTAGACTGTTAAACGGCGAGGAAGACTCCAATAGCGCTGTCAGGCAGAATGTTCCACTCAACGCAATTGCCAATGATCGATGAGAATTCCGTCTCCCCGACCTACACGAAGTCAAGATAGCGATATCTGGGCTAAAGTCGAAATTGTCAACAACCTGATAGGTCCTTATCAGTGCGGTTTCAGGCCGGTGAAGTCCACTATGGACCAAATCTTCACATTATCAGATTCTGGAAAAAAGCCAAGATATGCAGATCGACACCCACCACCTTTTCGTCGATTTCAAGGCTGCATATGACAGCGTGCATAGGGACGCCATGTCTAGTTTTGACATTCCTGCCAAACTCGTCAGGTTGTGCAGGATGACGATGGAGAATTCTCGCTGATCCATCAAGGTCGGTAACGAACTCACCGAGACCTTCAATGTCAAAAAAGGTTTTTAGGTGATTTTTCCAACATTATACTTGAGAAGATCATGCAGAGCACGCTAACACAAGAGGCACGATCTTCCAAAAGTCCGTACAACGAACACAGGTCGAACACAGTTTGCACACGTTTGCTGGTATTGAAACGGTGGCCTGCATCATCGAGAAACTACGCACAACATCGCCGACTCACTGGCCAAAACGTCACCATGGGCAGCTATAACTTCGAGGTAGTGAAGGACTTCGTCTACTTCGGCTCGCCAGTGAACAGTACGAACAACACCAATACCGAGGAGGCATGGACAATCTCAAAAGCCGAAGAAGAAGCACTTGGTCTTTTCGAGAGAAAAGTTCTGCGTTCAATCTTTGGTCATGTCTGCGTTGATGGTTATTGGAGAAGAAGATTCAACCACGAACTGTACGAACGCGAATACGGATTCAACACCTAAGATGGCTGGGCCATGTAGAGCGCATGGCCCAGCTTTCAATTCAAATAAATATTGTTGATTCTAAAATCAACGCATTTAAGTCGCGCGGGTGTAGACAATCGCACGAGATCAAGGGGTCTAGTCCTTTGAAATCGGCGCAAGACATTAGTTTTCTCAAGGATCGGGTAAACTGCAGAGTTTGTGTGCTCTTCTAGGCGGCGCTTATGTTTATAAGCAAAGTTCTTAACTTCATATTGGAGTGATAATATTCCAAGATCTCTGTGTATATCATCGTTTCTGATATACCATGGTGCATAAACTATAGTTCTAAGCACCTTATTTAGAAAAGTCTGCATTATGTTCATATCACTTGCTTTGGTACAACCCCAAAGTTGTACGGCATTCGCCCAAACGTGTCTTAGGATTTGCTTGTTTACAAGCCGTTGTAGACAATACTTAGGTTGAATTGCTTACCAATACGTTAGTACAGATCTTTATATTCCATGTCAAGTTCAGCACGTTTCTTCTTAACGTGCTCCTTTCACTTGAGATTTACGTCAAGAGTCATCCTGAGATATTTCGCTTCATTGTCAAAGGTATTTGGACATTATTTATAAAAACGGGCAAGTTATTCACGTTCTTATACGTAAAATTTATATGAACTTCGTTAAGCTCAATTCGCTGAGTGTTCGTCCATTCGTGTACCCTGTCTAAAGCACATTGCAATTTTCTAGTTGATTCTTCGACCGTTTTGGCAGTTACCAAAATGGCGGTATCGTCAGCAAATGTGCCTAGCACTGTGCCTACGTGCTGCGGTATATCGCTATACAAAAAGTAAAGGAGGGGACCAAGAACACTTCCTTGTGGTACTCCAGCTTGTGTAGATTTAAATAGGGAGTATTTGCCAGAATGTAATCAGAAAAGCAGAATGTAATGAAAGTAAGACTACTATCGAGACTGCGAAGTAGCAAAAGAGCTTCAGAAAAGACGAGATCAAATCAAATCGAAACTCTGTCACCAACCAAAATTGACAACAAAGGACGTAGTTCTAAAAACTGTGCCGAAACCAACAGTGACCCGATCGAAAACTGCCGAAATAGACTCAACCTGTGTCTCCAATAATTCAAAAAAGTAAATCAGCTAATGTGAAATCATTGCACGTCGGAGCAAAAACCATCGCCCAAACAGTAGCATCTACAAATGGAAAAAGCTGCGAAGAGCAATCAACTCCCATTTAAAATATATTTAATATCATTTTAGAGAAATTTTATGAACAAACTAAAACGAACAAACTTATTTTCGAAAGGCTACTCGACCTCGAACATAAGATTAACAGCAAGTGCATTTCAACATGAATATGTCCATTAAAATTTTAAATTGTAATGCGAATGGTCTGCTACAAGAAATTGACGAACTAGAATTATATAATAGAGAAAAAGATATCGATATTTGTCTGATCTTTGAGACACACTTGACAAAGAAATCCTGTCTAAACCTAAGAGGGTGCTGTGGTTGGCACGCCTGCCATCCGTCCGAACGGGCAAGAGGCGGTTCATCCTTGTTTATACGCAATAATATAGATCATTTAGAACGAATAAGTATAGAATCTGATTCTATACAGCTAAATACGGTTCGTGTAAAAAATAAACTTTCATATAAATTTTACGTATACGAACGTGAATAACTTTCCCGTTCTTATAAATATATCCATGTTCAATACCCTTCGGCAATGAAGCGAAATACCTCGCGATGAGTCTCAATGTAAAGCTTAAATGGAAGGAGCACGTCAAAAAGAAACGTGAGGAGCTCAAATTAAGATACAAAGACATATACTGGCTTACTGGAAAATAGTCCAAGCTATGAACTGACAACAAGTTGCTTATATACAAGCAAGTGCTAAAACCCGTCTGGACGTATGATATACAACTATGGGGTTGTACCAAAGAAATTAATAGAAACATACTACAAACTTTCCGAAATAAAGTATTGGATATCCACAGAGATCTTGGAATTTCATCAGTCCAATATGAAGTTATGAATTTTGCTCGTAAGCGTAAATGTCGCCTGGAAGAGCACATAAACTCTGCTGACCTTCCAATTCTCGACGAAAGAAACTCTTCGCCTCAAAGGACTAAGCCTCTTGACCTAGCACGGTGAATTCAACCCGCGTTTAACTGCGGTGTTAGCAAGAACTCTCAATGGAGAATCTCTTGCCATATGCGTCTAAGTCAATAAGGCAAAACTGCTGGATAAATGTAAGACTTAGTTGTAGTGGAAATATATTTTACTTGTAGGGAGGTGTTTTTACTGGGTAAAAATGCCTTTCGCTATGTGTTACCGGTCCCCATAGTGTCTTTTGAAGATTTTCAAATACCCTCGCAAAAAAAAAAAACGAATAAGCCAGTACATATTTTTGCATTTCATATCAAGTTCTGCAAATTTTTTCTTAACATGCTCCTTCCACTTGAGTTTTATTTCAAGAACCATCCCGAGGTATTTCGCTTCATTGCAAAAAGGTATTTGGATACGATTTAGGAAGACTGGCAATTTATTAACTTACCTATAAGAACTGATTTGCCTTCATTAGGGATAATTCGCCAGAAGTTCATTCATTCGTGTATGTGATCTAGTGAACGTTGTAATTTTGCTGTAGACTCTTCAACCGTTTTGACCGTTACCAAAATAGCGGTGTCATCAGCAAATGTCCCTAGCAAAGTCCTTGCGGTACAGCAGAATTTATATTTTTAAAAGCAGAGTATTAATTTCCATGCTTCACATGGAAGATCCTATAAGAGAGATAGTGCGCTAAAATACTATACAGTTTTCCCGGTAGAGATCGGCATAGTTTATATTTCGAGCATTCATGCCAAACTTTGTCAAAGGCATGAAAAACATCGAGAAATGCTTTTACGGTTACATCAGTTATACAATGTAATATAATAGCATTTTTACCATCACGCAACTCAGTTAAGGTCCACGTTTCGTTTAAAATAAATAAGTCAAATTCATCGCGTTTCTCCACAAATCAGCATCACAACTCAAAAGAGCTTCTTTAGGACTTCCAGGTCAATCAGAATTTGATCTGCTACAACGAGATTCACATCCGGAAAATAAGTCAAGTCCTCAACATCATCACAGTCTGAACCTTTAGGTTGGATGCAGATTCGCAGCTTTCAAACAAGTCGTTGACAACTTCTGTAATACTTATTCCCCTGAATTGACAATGCTGTCTTCTTCAATGTTTAAGATATCAACTGTGGGTGAAACAATGGAGTTAGTATTGTAATAATCATTCATAGTTACCTTGCTGTCTGATTCCGTGAATATAACATCACGACTCGTTACTATTTTCTTTGCCAACGGATTGAATAATTGATAAGCTTTCGACTCTGCACAGTACCTAAGTAGGATGCACTCCACTGATTTAGCTTCTAATTTTGTACGCTTTTCTTTTGGAATATGCGCCATTGCTATGCAGCCAAATATTCGAAGGTGTCCCAAATCTGGCTTTCGCTCCGTCCAAATTCCTTCTGGTGAACAATCGTTGCTTCTACAAGGTACTTGATTTATCAAAAAAGGCTGCAGTAGAACTTGTTGTACAGACCGGAATCCAACAACACAACTCACTCTTTTAACTATAGTGGAGTTGATACTTTCCGCAAAGCCATTCTGTTCAGTGTGTTTTTTGGTGTGAAACACCCTTATTTTGCAAAAATCTTTCAAAAACAGTACCAGTGTACTCAGTGTCATTGTTGCTACGAAGCACTTTGATTTTCTTTGAACACTGATTTTCAAATGGTTTTTAAATTTTACGAACTCTTGGGTTAGCACATACTACTGCATAACACTGCACTAAAATTTGAATTTTTCAGAGCTAATTTCACTTCGCCAGTACACTTTACAGACATTTTGTGATTATTTGCTACGATTAATTCTTTGTTTTCTATCGGCACCTTTTTATTATATAATACGGTTTCCTCATATGTCATGTGAGTTGTAGCCCTCGAATCGACAATCCAGTCTGAAGAACTCTTGTGATGCTTGATTAGTCTTGTCCAAACAAAAACAAAATTGTTTGGACAAGACTTACTGAATTGTCCAAACTGTTTACACGAGTGACAACTATATATTTTTGGGTTTGCTTTCGTATTTGTGTAAATTGCGCTTTCAGCAGCTTTGTTATCAAACTTAACATCTTAGAGCAGTAAGTTCGTCCTAACGTCTACAGTCAGCTTTTTTTGGAATTTTCCACTGCTAGAACAAGTGTTTGGATCTGCAGATAATCCTGTTTCTATATGTCGAAATTTGCACGACCAATCAGCTTTTCAAATGGAAAAGAGATCGACGATGAAACCATTTCTAAACTATCAATATATTAATTGACAAAAATCAATGAAATCGCTCACAATTATTGACAAAGATGTACTTTATTCTAAATAATAAATTTAACGTTTAGACTTTCTAATTGTGCGTCCATTTTGCTATGTGAAAAAACGAAACATTGTGCTAAGATGTAAACATATATTCGCAACAAATAAATGGAGATAAAAGTAAGATGGACATTTTAAAAGGAAAAACAATAATAACTATAGGCATAGGACATTGTTAAAAATATTGATTTTTAGAATTTAATAAGAACGCATAAATCACCAAAGCCTACGGGTATTTGTACAGATTTAGAAGATTCACAATATAATATATTGCATCAGAAACTCTTTAATCTGTATGGAACTAGAATAAAGTTCTATGAATGCTCTCATCTTGCAAAAGATATAGATACAGAAGAAGAAGTAGTAAGGCAAGTGCGCTTATATCAACAACATGAATATAATCATGCAGGCATTGAAGAAAATTTGCAAGGGCTATGAAAGAAAATATACGTACTGAAAAAACTTGCGCAGTCATCTAACTCCTGCAATAGTTTTTACATTTATTAATATGACAGGCATCCTATAAAGCAGGAACTTTATATTACAAACATATAAGATATACAAACAATTGTATCCATGGACATATATGAAACCGCAAAAACTAAGTTTCTGACATGTATAGACCGGTTAAGTAAGATTGTTGAAATTATAAATGTACCTCATATTACTTAAGAAAAAAAATAAAGCTGAACTGATTTGCCACCCGAAAAAACTGAGAAACTTATTCTTGATAACGGATGCAATTCCCCTAGACGTATTTCATTTCTACAAGATCAGTTAATAAATTTCCATTTCACTAAAATCAAATAAAATAGCTAGTCATTTTTGAAATGAATTATTAAAAAAGTTTTACAACAAAAAGTACATCTTTATTAGATGGGTAAAATTCACTAAGTGACAATTCCAATAGACACTCAAAATTTCGTGAATGTTGAAACTTGCAATGCTTTCGTGAGTATGTCAGCCTTCTGCTCTTTTGTTGATATATATTTAATGTCTATTTGTTCTTCATTTTGTAGCTGGCGTATGAAATGATGTTTAATTGAAATGTGCTTCGTTATTTTATGGAACTCGGGATTCTGAACTAATTTGATGCTGCTCATGTTGTCACAATATATTCTTGTAGCTTCCTTCATTGAGAACACCAAGCTCCTTCAGAAAAGTTAGCAACCACATCGCTTTTTCCGCTGCAGAACATGCTGATATATATTCCGCCTCAGTGGATGATAACGACACGGTTTTCTGTTTTTCGCTGGTCCAGGTTACACATGACCCATTCAACAATAGCCTCTCGATATGGAAATGTTGATATGTTGTCTTCTTTTGTAACTTCAAATTTGATATTTGGATCAGCAGGTATGCTAAATGTAGATGAAAAAGACATGTTAAAATTACTTAAAACTCGTTCACAATACTGCTTCTGGTTGATGACTATTTTTGATTCGGTAGGGATATATAATCAATCTTAAGATGCTGCATTAAGCTATCCAAAATGTTTTCGCTGGATGAGAATACAACACCATCATCAACGTAAAGAGCAAGAATCAATATGTCTTTACTGTTCATTTAATAAACACACGGATCCGCTTGGAACTGTTGAAGATTAAACTTATTGAGAGTTTCCTTGAATTTCGAATACCAAACGCGGAGCCTGTTTGAATGTGTACAAACTCTTTTTTAACTTCCAAACTTTGTTGTCATGCTGCATTGGCCGTGGAATCACATAAATTTGGTCTTTTAACTTACCGTACAAGAAAGCGGTTTGTAAATCGAATTGCCGCGTGTGAAGTTTCATCTGAGCTGCTATTGAGAATAAGACTCGAAGGAGTCAAATCTTACCACGGTGTAAATGTTTCCTTCTAATCAATTCCGTTTTTCTGAAAGCACCCTTGCAAAACACGTCTTGCTTCGTAGCGACTTGGAAGACCAACAGAATCAATTTTGCGTTTGAGAACTCATTTGCTTTTAATTGGTTTCATCCTGGTATCAAGTGAAGTTGGACTTCCGTCGCCTGAAGCTATGGAACCCATATTGCTCGTGATTCGATTTCTTGACGGGTAGCGTTCATCTGTGAAATCTTTCTCTTGGCTTGAAGTGGTATCGTCTTCGGGTATAAGTTCCAGAGGGTCTATTAGGACTTCAACTGTTGCATTATTTTGGTTTATTTCTTTAGATTAATTCTGCTGACATTGCTTCGCTTCTGGTTCAAAAATGAAAGGTAACATGCACATATTTGGACACTTACTCAGGTCTGAATTTGAGCACTTGAAGAATGATTCGTCTTCGTTGAAACGAACATCACGATTTATTACTATTTTTGAACAGTTGTATAGTCTGTAACCTTTGGTTTCGTAACTGTAACCAACGAAAGCAGCATGCTTACTCTTCGCATCTAGTCCTCTACGATGTTCCTAAGGATATCCAGTTGTTCGACCGAACTGGGCACATGTTTCGAACCTTCACCGCTGTAATGACACCTTCAGCCCAAAGTATCTGTGGAGCTCCACAGTCGTAAAGCAAAGAAAGAGCAGTCTCCTTTATAGTTCGGTCTTGTTTTTCAATGAAACCATTTTGTTCCGGAGCATACGGTGTCGAAGTCTCATGATGAACACTATGTTATGCCAAAATACTTTTTAAAAGCTTGCACATAAATTCGGAACCGTTGCCAGTTCTTACCGCTTTCTTTCTCTTGCAAGAAGTACACGTCTGTGTAGTTTGAAAAATCATCTTAGATGAGTAAAAATATTTGGACCCTCCTAGGGAGGGAATTTGCATCGGTCCACAGATATCGGCATGAACTAATTCGCCTGGTTCCTTCTTTCGCGATTTTTCATCTTTTACGATCTCTGTCGATGAGATTTTCCCAAAACACACCCTTCGCAGAAAAATGCTTTCGATGCATCCATAGAAAGTTGTTTGCTGACATTCGATTGTTTGATGGTGTCGACACTCAAATGTCCAAGGCGCTTGTGCCATCTTTCAATGCTTGTGCTAACTGAAATATTTACAGTATTCTGTTCAGCAATACTCACACAAAGCTTGTACAACCGTGAAGTTTCGCAACGTTATCCAACCAAAAGAATCTGTCCGTTTCTCCGAACCTCCACACGACTATTCTTGAAACTTGTGGTAGCACCATGAATGTCAGCAGAGCTGACACTAAATAAGTTGAATACAATGCTGGGAACAAAACGAACATCCGTAAGTGTATGAAGCTGCATTTTTCCATAAACATCTGATTTTATTTTCACATCGCCGATTCCTTGTGCATACACTGTTTCGATATTTCCTAGGCAAACTGGATATTCACGTCCACCAATAGTTCGGAAATTACTAAGCGCCGTTAGTTGGAAACACATGTAGTTCGATGCTCCAACATGTACTCTTTCGATTTGTGAACGGAGCCATCAGCGCTGACGTTGAACTTGGTTTATTGTCCTTTTGTTGTGACAGTCGGGTGCGGCAATCTGTCCACCAATGCCAGCGTTTTTTGCAGTAGCCACAGCTTGAGTTCTTCATCTTATCGGCTACGGACATCTTTTCCTTGTTATGGTGAATCAATGCCTGGTCTGCAAGAGAATCCTCTGGTTTGTCCAATACACGGATCTCCTCTTTTATAAGGCGTTGTGTCAAATTTTGTGGTGTTTGTTCCGCTTGTGCCACGGAATCCCATGCGGATCTAAGGTGCTTGAATTGTGATGGAAGACTGCAAATGATTTTTCCGCCATCGGAGCACCCATTTCCTCGAGCTGTTTGGCAATTTGTTCTATAGCTGTTATATGACTGCCCATGTTGTCATCATCCGACTTGTGATATTAATAGAACTTATGTTGCAGTGTGCTTAGGGAGACTTCTGTCTCCCTTAGATCTCTGTTCATAAATTGAAGAAAGCTTGGCCCACATCTTGGCTGCAGAGTCACTTGTCACCAAGAACTTTAGCTGGCTAAAGTCCATTGACGAAGTGATGATGAGTTGTGCCTTGTAGTCTTTCGGAATCCAATCAGCAAGAGCCGATGCGTCTGTCGGCTTTTTGGATTCATCGAGAACGCCGTCCAAATCATGGGAACGCAGATAAATCTGAATCTGAAACTTCCAAAGCAAATAATCCCTTCCATTGAATTTGAAATGGATTTGTTCAGCAATGTTCTATCCAAACAAGATGCATTCAGCTATTACATTACTTATTCCCTGTTTTTTTGACAATATCGAATTCGCCTTCTTCCATTAAGATACGCCATCGCAGCAATTTGGAAGTAGTACTCTTCTTTCATATTAACCATAATAAGTTATTAGATTATTGGAAGATTATGAATTCGTTCTTCCATAGATGTGTGGTCTGAACTGCTTTAAGGTATATACTATTGCGAGTAATTCCCTTTTTATGACTTATGAATGAGATCGGTTTGTCTTCGTCTATCGGATCTTGAGATTGAACTGCTTCTAAAGATATATCATATATCGCTTGCATCTGTAGTAATTCAAAGCTTTTATGCGATGTCGGGATATGTTAAAATGGGGGGTTTACTTATAGTTTATTGTAATGTGCGGAGTGCTTCATAGCAAAAAGCGTCCTACTTAAGCTCAACATTTTTCCTCAAGCGTCTGGTCAGTGGCTTATCTAAATTGCATAAATTGGGAATAATAATAATAATATGGGTGGCGCGACAGTCCGAGGTCGACCTGGGCCTAGCTTTTCAGCAACCACTCGTGTTGTGCGTGCTATTGTTCCTTCACGAGTGGAAGGGACCTACAGTTTAATGCCGACTCCGAACTGCGAAGTTGAGAAGATCTCTATAGACAGGAATACTCCTTGAGCATTGTCAGTGACTCGAAAGAGGTGGAGCCGTGAATTATGATAGGTGGTAAATTTGGGTATCGAACCTGGCACCCTCTGCGTAGGAGTCGACGCACTAACACACTACGCCACGGCGACCCACTTGGGATTACATTCCCAAATTGGGAATACATTTTCGGTAATAACCAACGAAACCTAAAAAGGATATAATGCCTTTGGGTTTCTTGTGGAACGGTGAAGGATCGGACGGCTTTTATTTTCGTCAGGTCTGATCTTATCACATGTTCTGAGATTATGTGCCCCAGATTTATTAGCTCTCTTTTTGTGAACTTGGAGTTTGAGGTTCTGTTGCCGTAGTCGCTTTAAAACTTTAATGAACTTGTAGACCCATTAAGATGATTCATCAGTCGCTGGAAGGTAGCAGAGGCATTTCTTAAACCAAAGGTTTATCTCGATCGCCTATTAGTTTTTGGTGAAATCCTTTCGCTAAATCCAGAGTACTGAAGTATTTCGCCTGTGCTGGTCGATCAAATATGTAACTTATATTGCCACAAGTCCTCATTTTTTTCGCCATCTACTTTTCTTCGGAAAAGTAGAAGAAGCGATTTAAAAGGATCTGAATCTGGGCTGTATTAAGCCGTCCTGAAGCATACTGTTCTATGGATTGTGTATTTCTTGTTCTTGGCCTTCTAGCAATCTTTAGGGTTTCAGGAATAGAGGAAGCTTGTTTTTGTCTTTTAAAATGACATGTTGTATTGCATCCGTTTAAGTAAGGTGGTCACCCTTTAAACAGTGACGATTCCTGGTTCTAGGTTTTAGGTAAGGTACGAGTTCCCAAAGAAATTGTATCCAAAACAGTGAAACAAATTATATGAATTATATTGTATCAATCGAACGCGCTCTCGAAATAACAGAATCAAATGCTTAAGTTTGTTATTTTCAGTAAAACCTCGCGCGCCCTTGTCAAGAAGTTCAACGGCGCGCCGCGCCTACTGAACACTCAAGAGTGTTTTTCCTGTGCATAGATACATATGTATATCTAGCAACATACAAGCAAAGTCCTTCCCAATTTTAAGTTGCGTGCGACCTTATGTGGTGTGGCTTATCGCATATTTTGCTCTAACTCTTCGATATATTTAGCTGCACTTTGCCTATATATACAGTCAAACATAAATGTATAGAATGTATGGGGATTTGGTAGTACAAATTTGTGCGGTATGTTACAAGGGAGATATATTAGCTGTGTTTTTTTGCAAGCGTATATAGGCTTAATTTTGAAGTGCACAAAAAAACGATCATCGGCTTGTGCTTGCTTAATGATTCATCATAAAATCTTGGCAGCACCGACGACATTTATGACATTTGCTAAGCATTCAGGGGTGTAGTCGTAGAAGGTGATTTCTGATCTTTGATGGTCATAATCTTCGTTTTGTGACTGTGTAGCGTGACCATCAATTTAAAAGCAAAAACACTTAATAATTATAAAATAAAAACAGTGTTCATCAAATGAAAAGAATCGCTTACGAAGCCAAAACGAAATGTATAGCAGAGACACTCTGAGTATACCCAAAATGGCATACTTATGGATGCCAATAAATTGAAAAATTATCTAATACATCAACCATACCTGCAGGTGTAAGTCACATACAGCAACCTAAACAATGAATGAATGAATTCAGGAATGAACACACAGAAAATTATGTTTGGAAGCATTGTTTTTATCCGCGCTTATTTCTTAAGCGGCGATAGATATGATGAGTAACTTAAGCGGATATATGATTTGTTGTTAGTGTATTTTACATGCAAAATGAAATTTAGGCGTATATACGCTTGCAAAAAAACACAGCTATTGTATGAGAGTTTTGTGTTGAGAATATTCTTGTAATTCATGAAAATACACATGTGAGTAACGGAACACGTTCTCTTCATAGCCTTGACGAGCTTGGTGTATGTTTGTTATCATGTTTGTAAGTTTTGTATGCAAGGATGTATATTTTTTATTTATGGCACTGATTATTGCAATTAATCTTCGTCATTCATTGCGTTTTGCGTATAAAATATACTGTCGCCGCTAAATAGCTAAATCTAAAACTAAATCGTTATCTCTGCAAATATATACAATTGATTTCTATTCCTCATTATAACAATGTTTGAGGTTTATTATATTGTGTAACTGCTGGTACCTATAGGCCCAAGACGCATCAAGTATAATGTTGACTCCTGTGGCGACCAGTGAATAAAAAGTTCAGGCGTTCAATTTATAAAATGTAATACTTTTCTTTAATAATGTAATAGTGACTAATTAATATCATTTAATACTAATATATGCTTTTCAGATCTATACTCAAAATAAAAACTCGAAGTTAACTCAATTTATTGTTTTACACTCATTCCACTCAATTTTGACGATCAGTTGTGAAAAAAACCGCACAATAAACAATGCATTATCTGTGTTGGTTTTGAATTTCAATTGAACCAAAATTTCTTACTCACTTGGGTTCTATCACATTTATATCTATCATTTTGATTGTACAATATTTTTGTTAATATTTTCGGTGATATTGTAACAATTTAAGCCTGTGGTGTTGAATAAACTTCCATAGACATAAGTTTTTGAGCGGTTGTTACATGTTTATTACTTCATTCGTCTGTGTATTAGATTCATAACGGTCGAGGAAATTTGATGTTATTAATATTTCTTTCTTTCAGGACCGCGGTTTTTCCCATGGCTTGGAAATACTATTCAACTAAGACGGGAGGCGACAGCTTCCGGAGGCCAGCATAATCTGTTCGAAAAGTGGGCAAAACAATATAAAAGTAACATTATAGGATTAAAATTAGGAGACGAATATGTCGTTGTGGTTCAGTCTTACCAATTTGTTAAGCAAATCCACACAAATGAAACCTTTGAAGGAAGACCAGACAACTATTTCCTTCGATTACGTACAATGGGAACCAGGAAAGGAATTACATGTACCGATGGGAAACTTTGGTATGAGCATCGCAATTTCACTATGAAGCAATTAAAAAATATTGGATATGGACGTACAACAATGGAAATGCATATAATAAAAGAGTCAGAATCTCTCATTCAGTTTCTTGATAATTTGAATGAAACACCAATTTGGCCTGGTTCTTTTCTTGCAACAAGTGTTATTAGTGTGTTATGGTGTTTAACTACTGGAAACCGTATAGAACGAAGCGACGAAAAAATAAAAGCGTTGTTGTCATTGTTAAATAGACGATCGAAGGCATTTGATTTATGTGGTGGAATTTTGACACAAGTTCCCTGGTTAAGGTATATAGCGCCCAATAAAACAGGTTATAATCTGGTGCGTGATCTTAATAAACAACTTCATGATTTCATAATGCAATCCATTAACGAACATAAATTAAGTTATACCCCAGGCAAAGAAGGTTTTGACTTCATTTATGCATATATAAAAGAAATTTACTCACGAAAGGATATTATAAAAGACACATTTAATTATACTCAATTAACAATGACTATTTTAGATTTATTCATTGCAGGATCACAAACAACTAGTAATACATTAGATCTAGCATTAATGATGTTAGCGGTAAGGACTGATATTCAGGTCAATTTGTACAAAGAGCTTACAGCAAATTTATGTGAAGATGAGTTTCCACACTTAAGCCAAAGAAATAGACTTCCGTATATGAATGCATTTATAATGGAAGTACAACGGTTCTTTCATATAACTCCCATAACTGGGCCTCGGAGAGCTTTATGGGACACTGAGTTAGATGGGTATAAAATTCCTAAGAATACAACCATTCTTATTAACTTAATGAGTGTACTTATGGATAAGTCACATTGGAAAGATCCGCAGACATTTCGTCCAGAAAGATTTATAGATGCAAACAAATGTCTGCGGACAGACGAGTACTTTATACCATTTGGACAAGGAAGACGTCGCTGTCTAGGAGATGTTCTTGCTCGGTCGTGCTTATTGTCTTTTTTATCTATGATTATTAAAAATTTTACCCTGTCGGTCCCATTAAAAAGTACAATAAATTTTGATCTTTTACCGGGTATAACATTATCTCCGAGACCATATCAAATAATATTTACTAAGAGGGTTTAACATCTTAATAATGTGAGAGGCTTCGCATGTAGTAATCAAACTTGAAATTAATTGTTAACAAAAATAAGATTAGCCTCATATTCAAGTAATGCCAGAAATATGTAAAATTATTTTAATATAATAAAACTATATGCATATGTATGTGCATATATATATACAAATCGTATTTTGTTTCCTTGTGCACTATAGACTCAAGAACTCTGTTCTTCTGCTTGTTGCTCTTATGTAGATGTAATTTTTATATTAGGGTTATATATCAAAGGGAGTGCGGTTACAGCATAATGAGTTATTTAGCCAGTTTTATTTATAGTAAGTTAAAGTATGTAAGTTAAATCTTAATTATTTAATTTATTTTTATCTTAGAAAGCTCACAAAATAAAGAGATTAATTTAAAATTATTTGCCTATACTTTAAGGCTAATCTCAGATAAAAATACAATGCCGTCCAGTTGTTTATATTAAGTGCAGCAATAATTTCTGTATACGACAGCGTGTTCTTTCCCCAAATTGTTCTCCGTAATTCTTTTAGAAAGGGACATACACCCAAGAAGTGGTTAATGTCTTCTCTTGCCCTAAGATTACACAAAGCACACTCATCATTCCCTTCTGCTCTATGAGGTATTTCATTTAAATTTAACAGCTCTCCCCGAGCCTTGAAGATTAGGGAAATTGTATCTGCACTGTGTCGGTCTCTAACATAGTTTATGTCTCCTAGGTCATAGGACTTTGTTGTGCCATCTGCTCAAAGAGAGATCTACAGGCGGTATCTATTTTTATTAGTAGTTCCTGCAATGATGGCTGTAGTGAGACGACATTATCTACAGGGAGCGTGACGCCATGTTCGTGGCATAGGTTATCCCTTTTTCTAGCGAACTGTAACTGCCGGGTAAGAACATATTTTGCAAGAACATGTGGTAAACGATAATCGGATATTGAAATTGCTTTTAGGACGTACATAAAGTGAATTTTTACGGTGAATAAGTACAAAGACGATAAGCCGGTTTCTAGGTGGAGCTTGTAGTTCAGTGTGTTCTCTAGTAGTCTAAATACTTTAATTATGCAATACCTCTATCTACTGTGTGTGAACCCAAAATTGCACTGCGTAGCACATAATAGATCTAACTACCGCTTTGAAAACTATATAGTTCGTACTTAATGCAAAATCTTTTTTACTAAGTACTCCTTTCCAACTCCAGTTTATGGCATTTTTTGCTTCTCTTAATTTTTCCCCAAGATGCTTCTTAAAGGAGAGTTTTGGTGTTACTATATCTCCAATCAGTCTGATTAGAGCTTTCGAGCGCGCTGGATCTAACTCGTTTGTTGACCTAGTGAACAGTGCAAAATTGCGAAACGCGTTCGATCTCCTGATCCCGAGGGCAAATATTTGTCCTTCGGTAAGAAAATCCGAGCAAATATGCCACCAAAAACTCAGAAAGACCCCAGGGCGAATTTTTACAGCCCTCTACAAACGTTACCAGATAGTGACTGTGATGAAATGGACGAAGTAATTTCGCCAAGTGTATCAAAGAAAGTGTATGTGCCACCAATTAAGTTGTTACAAAAAAGCTGTGATTACGTGCAATCCTTAATGAAAAGTAATAAATTAAATGACTATTGTGTCAAAAAACTTTCTATTGGCATCAAAATATCATGCGAAACATTAGAAACGTACAACAAATTGATCACAAAATTAAAAGAGGAAAACTGTCAATTTTTTTCCCATGAAAGAAAATGGGAAAAATTTTTCAGAGCCGTAATGTATGGTATGTGTGATATAGACAATAACACCCTTAAAAGCAAGTTAATCAACATGAACATAAAATGCACGGGCGTTAAAAAAATTACAAAAAAATATGAACATTATACCGATTTTATTTATTTAATTTCGTTTGAAAATGGTTCAATCAAATTCAATGAATTGAAACAGCGTGTTAGATCCATCTTGCATACACAAATCAATTGGGGTATGCATCGGAAATTAAAAAATGAAATAACCCAATGCCACAATTGCCAAATGCTTGGACATGTTGAAAAGAACTGTCATATAAGAATTTACTGTGGATATTGTGCTGGATCTCATAAAACAGCTGATTGTACCAACACAACTTTACTGAAATGTGCCAATTGTAATGGCAATCACAAAGCTTTTGATCCAGCTTGTGTCAGCCTAAAAAAATTTCTTGACTTGAGAGAAAAATTCTCCAAAAGGCACTCTCGACCACATTCAGCTGATCAACGAACAATTAGGACTTTGCGCTCACTGCCCCAAACCACACAAATGAATCGTGGAAATGAATCGGTTTCAATCAATTCAATGTCTGATTTTCCTCCGCTGCCCCGGAGTCAGAACAACAGAGCAGAGCTTTCGTCTGGCGTGATGCACCAGTCAGCGAAAACTTGGGAAAAAAGCTTTCGGGGGAAGTTCTACCACTGAAAACAACAGTATGTGCAGAAATATCAACAACACTTTATTCACCATAGAGGAATTAAATGATTTAGTAATGGAAATGATTACAAAATTAGGTGCATGCAAAACCAAAGCAGATCAATTTAATGTTATCGCACATTTAGCGACTAAGTTTTTATACTCTAATGTCAAGTAATATGTTTTGTTCTAATATTAATATTTGTACTTGGAATGCTAGGAGTATTTGCAAGAAAAAAGTAGAATTTTTGAATTTCCTAAATACCAAAAACGTTGATGTTGCCTTAGTTACCGAAACTTGGCTAACGACATCATATCATTTATCAACTGCTGACTTCAAATGCTATCGTGTTGACAGAAGCGACAGAAGTGGTGGTGGAGTTGCAATTCTTATCAGAAGATCAATTAAACATTCCCTTTTACCTATCATACGAACTAAATTCATAGAGAACGTTGCAATCAAAGTTAACCTTTGTGATGGTAAATGTATTACCCTTATCTGCGCATATTTTCCGGGTGGTAGAATAAATAATGGCAAAAAGATAGGACTGGCGTGTGATTTTAGAAAATTATTTAGTACTAATGGAGATTTTATAATTGGCGGAGATTTCAACTGCAGTAATAGAAACTGGGGTTGCAGTAGAGCAAACGCCTGGGGAAATGCTTTGTCAAATCTTTGTAATGATTTCCCACTCTCCCTTTCATATCCCTCAACACCAACTTACGTACCTGGTGTTCTTGTAAGCGTCCATCTGTGATAGATATTTTATAAGTAATGTTTCTAGTCAGTTATCTCAACCAATTTCTGTGTGTTCTCTTAGTTCGGACCATAATCCAGTTTTATGTACATATAACTGTTCCAGAGAATGTAAGACTGAATACATATCAGATATTAAAAATGCAAATTGGGCACTTTATCGGAAAAATATAACCTCAAACTTAAGAAACTTTCCTACAAACCTTGATTCTGTATTTTTAAAGAACGATGTTGATGTTGCGGTGGAATATTTTTCCCGTAATATTTTTCATTCGTTTGATGAATCCGTCCCAAAAGTACAAAAAAGCAAACGTTTTCCCAAATTGCCAAATCATATCTTGGATATGATAAAAATAAGAAATTCAACCAGAAGAAATTGGCAGAGATATCGGCACCCCACTTATAAACAGGAATTGAAGTATCTCAATAAACAAATTTCAACGCTTATTAACCATGAACGTAACATTGCTTGGAATAAAAAACTCAAGAACCTAGAAAAAAATGCAACGCCTTTTTGGAATATTGCTAAGATTGTAAAAAACAAAAATAGACAGATTCCACCTTTGCAAAACGACATTTGCAGTGATGTCGACAAAGCAAATGAGCTTGCTTCCAATTTTGCTAAGAATCACTTAGTGTCAGAGAATCTAAGCGACCCTATCACAATCAGCATGGTTAATAACGAAATAAATAACTTTAACTTGTTACATATAGAAACTCCACAAAGCGCCTTCGTCTCTGACGACGACGTTGAATTTCACTTAATTAGTCTCAAGGCAAGAAAAGCACCTGGTTTTGATAAAATAAGCAACCTTTATTTAAAAGAATTACCCAAGGTTGGCATCAGTTTTATAAAATTTATTATTAATGCTTGTTTAAAAATAAATTATTTCCCTGATTCTTGGAAACTGGCAAAAGTTATCCCTATCAACAAACCTGGCAAACCTCCCGACAAAGTCGAAAGTTACAGGCCCATTAGTTTGCTCAGTAGTCTAAGTAAGCTGTTAGAAAAGGTTATTAAGGAAAAGTTAATGCAGTTCATTCTGGATCATAACATTTTTCACTACCCACCAGGTATTAAGATTAGTCAAACATGTGAAAGAACAACGTTCTCAAAAAAAAATCCACTGGTATGGTTATGCTTGATATTGAAAAAGCGTTTGAGTCTATGTGGCATAACGGCCTTGTTTTCAAAATGATCGGCTTCAATTTCCTGTACTTTTTGTGTAAAATAATTCAAAGTTTCCTCAGTAATCGTTCTTTTAGTGTATCTCTTAATAATAATCAGTCTGAAATAAAATACTTCAACACTGGGGTTCCACAAGGCTCTGTACTTGGACCTATATTGTACAATATATTCACATCAGATATTCCTAATCTCCCCCTTTGCGGTATTGCTACTTACGCGGACAACACTGTTGTATTTACATCGCATGAATATCCTCTCATTATCGAGATGAATCTTTGTAATGCGCTAGAAATACTTTTAAGCTATTTCACTAAGTGGAAAATCAAGTTAAATATGGAAAAAATACAAGCTACCTTTTTCTCTCGAAAAAGAAAAGCTTGTTACATTCCCTCCAATCACTTACGAGTGGCTAATGTGTAGATTGAATGGAGCTCTTCCGTAAAATACCTAGGTATCCATCTTGATAAAAAACTGTTGTTTAATCAACATGTGTGCGAAACGCTGAACAAAATAAATATAAGTATTAAACATTTATATCCCTTTATAAACAGAAAGTCATTGTTATCAATTGAAAACAAAATGATAATACATAAGGTCATATTTCAAGCAATAATTCTGTATGGATGCCAGGTTTGGGGTGATTGCGCAAAGCGCCATATAGCCAAATTACAGACAGCACAAAATAAAATTTTGAAAATGATGCTAAATCTACCCTGGTATTTCTCTACAAGAGTTTTACATAAAAGAGCGAATGCTGAATTGATCTCTGAAAGAATAAACACCCTAATGGTAAAATTGAAGGCCCGCTGCGGTCACTCTGATAACACTTTAGTAAAAAATCTTTTTTCATAGTCGTAGTTCTTGCAATATCCCTAGCAATTCCAATTTAGATACATGTACAAGGAATTACTTGTGTATTCATTTGTTTACCTATTTGTTTATTTATTTGTTTATTTATTTGTTTACTTATTTATTTATTTATTCATTATTTTTTTACTTATTTATATTCTTTATTTATTAATTTATTAATTTATTAATTTATTAATTTATTAATTTATTAATTTATTAATTTATTAATTTATTAATTTATTAATTTATTAATTTATTAATTTATTAATTTATTAATTTATTAATTTATTAATTTATTAATTTATTCATTAATTAATTAAATAATTAAATAATTAATTAATTAATTAATTAATTAATTAATTTATTTATTATTTATTTATTTATTTATTTTTATTTACTTATTTATTTATCTATTTTGTTTTTTTTTTGTGTTCTGCCTAAATGAGGTTTTCTTTAGGGTTTTTTTTTTCCTTAGTTTGTTTTTATTAATTTATTTAATTTATTTTCTTAACAAATATTAAACAATTTCGGTAGAAAGTTGCAATTAGGTAGCAAATCTCTGTGTAAGACAATGTGCGGTAACTCAGACCATGTAAACTTGTAAAAAAAAAATCTGAATAAAAATCTATCTATCTACGTGACTATATCTCCAAGGTACTTGTACTTACCTCTCTCAATCTCTTCATTTTGCCAACTCCACTTTTCAACTCTCGCATAGCGTCCAGTTCCACACTATAATTTGTGACTTCTTTGTATTCACTTGTAGATTCCACATGCTGGAATAATGCTTTAATTTATTTCTCATATATTGCATCAATTTCTGTGTCTACTAGAAATAAAATATCGTCCGCATACATTAAAAGTTTTATTCGAACTCCCACAAAATCAATTCCACCTGATAAAAAAGTTGGCAAGTCATCGAGGAATAGAGAGAACAGAATAGGACTTATGAGGCAACCTTGCTTTACACCCATGTGTGACTCAAATAATAATAATAATAATAATAATATGGGTGGCGCGACAGTCCGTGGTGGACCTGGGCCTAGCTTGTCAGCAACCACTTGTGCTGTGCGTGCTATTGTTCTTTCACGAGTGGTATGAGTGACTATGAAGTGTGACTCAAACCATTGCGACAAATTTTGTCCATCCTATACTGCTATTAAATTTTCATTGTAGAGACTCTGTAGAACTTTGAGGATTCTTGTTGACACACCTACTTTGCTTAGTTTTCTAGAACAACGATCTTCTATCAACGGGTCAAAGTAACCTTAAAGTCGACAATAAACGTGTATAGCTTTTTTTCCTTTTTTCACGTAGTATCCCGCGATACTGGTGAGTGAGAATAAATTGTCTGCCGTTGAGTATTTACTCCGGAAGCCCGTTTGAAATTCACTCAAAATGCTGTTTGCTTCAACTCATGTTGACAATCGATGCAGAATAACTCCCGCGAAAATTTATATTTAAAAAATGATATGCTTATTGTCACCTTTTTTAAATAGAGGGAAAACTATATCTTTCTTAAATCTTGGTAGGGGAGCCTCAAGTATGAAATTGGAAAAAAAATTAAAAATGTAAAAAATCATCTGAGGCATTTATGAAAAACTCTTTTGTTTAGTTTACAACGTTGGACTACATTACAAACCTCCTGGAGTCGAATTTCTCTGTCCAACACCTTCACACTTTGGAATGGCAACACGTAGTACAAATGGATCGCACTGGTTGGTGGGTTATATAATTGCTTAAGATGTTCTGCTAGGGTGCCCACTTCCACATGGATACCTCGCGTGTGTTATGTTGGTACACTCATCCACACAAAACATTATCTACGAAGTCAGCATTAATGGGCAAATAAACTTCATTGTGCTAATGCAGCAATGATCGAACTACAGGAGTGTCGTCAACCTCGTTGTCTCGTTGTGCTTACACAGCGACGATCACGCTGTCGGAGTGTTATGAACTTCTTGTGCTGATGGGTAATGAAGGCAATGAACTCATTAAGCAAAAGAACATAAGTACATTTAAGTAGGTTATAAGAAATTGTGTAGCATAGGTTAAGAATATTGACAGCAAATAAAGTTTAGTCTTAAGACCACCATCTACAAACGCGTTTCTTTCCAATATACGTAACTGGCGCAGTCGACGGAGTATAATTCCGAAGAAATATATTTAACCTATGTTTGTAATTGCCCTGTATGAAGTGTATTTTGAAGGAAGTGAGGCAGTTGCTGTTCTGTGCCATCCTCCGACGCGTGCACTTGTCTCCGTCCGTACATAACGCGAGTGCAACAGCAAAAAAATTAAACTCCGCGGTCCCTCCACCCTCAAAAGCTCCGCGAGTGCCCGGAAAAAAAAGTGCTAGTTAGAAGTGTTTCGGTGTCGAGTGCGTCCGGCCCGCTCCCTCTCGCCCCTTTCCTTCACAAGCCACTGTTGCGCATTCTCGGTCGCAACTCCCGTTTGATTCGTAGTGCGTAGCATCTGACATAGCGGATCTTAGAAGTGTGAATTTGTTGGTGGACCAACTCGAATCGATGTATGGGCATTACACCTACATCGATTGTTGTTGGGAAGCTAATTTTGAATTTGCACTTCTCATTTCTGCTTCACCACTTGCAGTCGGAGTTGGTTTTTTCATATCTGCGTTTTGTCCTTTATGGGAAGTTTTAGGGTTGATGTGAGCAATGTGCGTGGGCTTAGAGCGAATCTCTTCGCGGTGTATATCCTCTTATCCCGTTTCAAACCAGCTGTCTTGGCGCTGAGTGAAACACAGGTAGGTGAGAATACCGAATTATCGGATTTGAACCTGCCTGGATATAGCTTGGTGCCGTTCTTCTTTTTACACCGCGGTCTCGCCATTTACGTGCGTAGTGATGTAGCTTGCCAAATTCAACCACAATACGGCCTCTGTTCCAATCCGGAATTTAATGTTCTGTGGTTAAAACTCCATGTCCGTAAGCATTTAATCCACTACTGCTTTATTTATAGAAGTCCAAGCTTGGATAGCAATTCAACTTTTAACGAATTTGATGCGCTATCCGATTCCATCTCAAGAATTGTATCCCTGTATCCTCTCACTGAAATTGCCATTGCGGGCGATTTCAATGTACACAATTCTAATTGGCTTCGGCATTCAGGCCAGACAACACCCGAAGGAAGGTACGTCGAAATCTTTGCTGAGGTAAACAATCTGTATACATACTGTCGCCTCTAGGCTCGTCGGACCATTGTGTCGTATCAGCAAAACTCTCGTTATCACCACACATAGTTAAAGAACAAATTCCTAAAAGAACAGTTTGGCTGTACGAGAAAGCCGATTGGAACAAACTTAACAACTTCTTTAGGAATTTTAACTGGTCACTGTGCTTCCTCGATAGTGACATGGATGCCGCTGCTGATATGATCACAAATATTCTTCTGCTGGGCATGAGAACCTTCATTCCTCACAGAGTGAAGAGTATCAAGCCCAAAGCAAACGCATGGTATGACTCGAGCTGTAAAGAGGCTATTAGGATGAGAGAGTTCAATTTACGGACATACAAAGCCAACCCTACTGAGAAACCGGAAGAAGTTTAAACGGGCCAGAAATGACTGCAATGCAACTATCAAACGTGTGAAATTCTCTTATGAGCAAAAGTTGAGGCAAAAACTGCTACAATGTCCCAAGGGTAGCAAAAACTGTTGGTCATTTGTAAAAATCGTAAAGAATTCCGCCTCGTCTTCAATTCCCACGCTCATTTACAATGACATTCCAGCTGTCAGCTCTTTAGACAAAGCTAATCTGCTTGCGGCTCATTTTGCAGCTAGCTCAACACTGCCAGATTCCAATTTGTCTCCACCTGTACTTGAGAGCGTTGATTTCACCATGGGACAAATCCACTTCCGCACTCGTACAGTTGCAAGAGTACTGAAAGATCTCGACGTGCACAAATTCGATGGTATTCCCCCTATACTTCTGAAGAGGTGTTCTTCTGTGCTGGCAAAACCACTGCGTAAGCTTTTCATCTATCCTACTCTTTAGGTCTCCTTCCGAGCAGATGGAAAACAGCATTTGTCCAGCCAGTCCCTAAAAAGGGCGAATCTTCGTCACCCACCTCGTACCGACCCATAGCACTTACGTCCCTTCTTTCTAAGGTCATGGAAACGCTGATAAATCGTCAGCTTGTGAAATATCTTGAATCGCGGAAGCTTCTTTATGACCGACAATATGGTTTCCGCAGCGACAGGTCCACTGGTGATCTGATAGCTTATCTCACCGAAAAGTGGAACCAATCTTTGCACAATTCAGGCGAAAGCAAGATCGTTGCGCTTGATATTTCTAAAGCATTTGACAGCGTTTGGCATCAAGCTCTCTTGTCGAAAATGCGTGCCTATGGTATCGATAAATCTCTTCTTCTATGGATTAGAAATTGCCTTTCGAACCGTTCAATTTAAGTTGTTTTGGATGGGTTCAAGTCTGATATCCACCAAATTAATGCTGGTGTTCCCCAAGGCTCAGTTCTGTCTCCGACACTCTTTCTCATTTTTATAAATGATCTCTTGTCTGCTACTTCTAATCCAATCCATTCCTTCGCTGATGACAGCACCCTTAGCTTTTCATATTCGTTCCAAGACCACCGACCCCGCCCTTCGGCCGTAGAATTGGAACGGCAGCGTATGTTAAGCACATTGAATTCCGATCTTGACAGCATAATTAACTGGGGAAAAAACAATAGAGTGGAATTCAATGCTTCAAAAACTCAATGCTGTCTGCTGTCACTCAAGCGAACCCTTGATAATCAGCCATTATCCATGAATGGCACATGTGTCGATGAAACCGGAAAACTTTCCATTCTTGGTATGTGTACCAACACAACACTTAGTTGGAGCGATCACATATTTGAGGTCGCCAAAAATGCTGCGAAATGTTTAGGTTTTCTTAATCGATACAAGAAATATTTCACCCCTTCTGATTTGGCTTTAATTTTTAAGGCGTACGTCCGCCCCAAGCTTGAGTATAACGCTCATATCTGGTCTGGTGCCCCCAAGACCACACTGCACCTACTTGATAGAATCCAAAAGCGAGCGATAAAACTTATAGGAGACAACAATATCGCACAGTCATTAGACTCGCTCGAACATCGACGTACCGTCTCTTCTTTGTCCGTGTTTTATCGTTATTTCAACAAACGATGCTCAAGTGAGCTAGCCAACTGCATTCCTCCTCTCCATAAATTCACCCGCAATACTCGTCTCGCCAGGAATGCCCATCAGTATACCCTTAAGCCTACTTTCGGACGCATAGTTAAATTCAGAGGCTCGTTCTTCAGCCGCACTGACCGAATATGGAATGCTCTTCCCAATCTAATATTTCCCACAGACTACAACCCGCAGATATTTAAGACCAATGTGCACAGGTACCTCCTCTCCCTTTCTCCCTCTATACCTTCGGCCCGTGCTGTGTCTTGACCCCGGACACATAAGGGTATTAGCAATCCCTTGAGCACGCGCAAATTATAAAAAAAAAATACACATACAATCGGAGTGTCATTAATTCATTAATTAAAAGTCAATCTAAAGATTTTGAATTAATATGGTAATTTAGTGTTCGTTGTGCTACAGTAGGAACATATCTCAAAATGCGAATTCTAAAAAAAGGAACAAAGTAAAAAAAATAAGAACAAAATTGTTCAAGACCCAAAATAAAGCAAAAATGGAGACAATTAAAGAACTTAAGCAAAAAATTGAAGTCCTACAATTAATCATTCAACGACAAGAAGAACAAAGTCAACATCATGAAAAATAGCAACTGTAGCAGAGAGACCACCATCAACAAACGTGTTTCTTTTCAAAATACGTAACAACAGCAACTGCAGCCTTTATGGCCGCCTCACTGTCTATGTAAATAACAATTGATCTTCCGTCTATCGGGGTCATTGATAGTCGGAGGGTTGCCTCTTGAATAGCTGTTACTTCTGCCTGGAAAACACTGCAGTGGTTCGGGAGCCGTATGGCTACTGCTAGCGCCGGCGATCTGGCGTATACACCAGAGCCTGAGCCTTCTTCCGACTTGGAGCCGTCAGTGTAAATTTCCGTGACAGTGGAGTCGCACACCTTCATCAACGCATAATGGATCAACGCATAATCCAAACTCACCTTTTTTTCTAGACAAAACTACCGGTGATGCGTAGGGTGAATTACTTTCCCTTATTGTTTTTGGTGCTAATAACTCGTTTAAAATCTTCCTCAATACGATATCATGTATATGAGGAAGACAGCGTGGCGTGCAATAAAAATTAACATCTGAATTGCAAGGAATAAGTTTCATCCCAAAAGGAACACGTAAATTAGAAATGTTTTCATCTTAATTGGTTTGATGGTGTATGTTGGTGTATTTAAGAAATCTTTTCGAAAGAATCGATATGTTCTTTTTTATTGTCGTTGGATTTAGTGTCAAAATATCCATTACAATGCTCATTACTCACATTCAGTTCTAGTTCTTCATAACTTTAGTTTTATTTTTAGGTAAATGCTTAACGAAATGTACAAAATAGGTAGCACAATTTTCTGAAGTATTATTCTCCACTTCATTATAATTAAAACTTAACTTTACTTTGCTTGCTTTTAAAAAGTCTCTGGCAAGAACGACTGAGTTATTCATTGTTCCATTCTTAAGAACATGCTACTTATAGGACTATCACTTACATAAATCATACATATCACTATTCCTAGCTCTAACAGTTTTGTTCCATTTATTCCATAGAATCTAACACTATCACTTTTTGGTGGCAAGATCATAAAAGATGGGATGAACTGCTGTTGCATGAAGCTAATTGGGCTTCCGGTGTCTATAACTTAGTCTTCCAGCGTCTAGCTCGAAATTCGAAATTCGTACTTAACATTAAGTCTGAAATCGCCATCAATTGTTGTCATTACTTCGCATTGTTCTGGTTCGGGTTTATATTGCTGCTCTTGGAGTAAAAGAACTGTTGCATTTGATGGTTCTGACAGTTGGTGGTAGGGTAGAACGTGAAGATGTTTCTACGCTTTCCAGAGCATTCCAGAGCATCATTTTTTGGTACTTTTTCAGCATTCGCTTCAGCTCATCAATACTTGTTGCAGTTAGAAGAAACTGTTTGTTGTTATGTAGGAGGAGGCGGGCGGTGCGACGGTCCATCAAATAAAACGAGATCCTTCGAGAAGTGGTGCGCTGGAATTATAATAATAATAATATGGGTGGTAATATAGTGGGTCGCCGTGGAGTAGTAGGTTAGTGCGTCGACTCCTACTTTCTTTTTTCACACGCATTTACGTAGACAATTTGTTGTATAAATTAGTTTTCTTAGATTACGTAACTGTGCAAAAATTAGGCGCGCATCTTACAGCTGATTGGGTTTACTTGTATAAGTTTTTTCCGTATTTTCAAATTCTATAGACGTCTGTAGTTAAATAGGTAGGTTAGGTGGGATGGGACTGCGAGATTATATAAATAAATCAGAGAGTGAGACCATATACTCCAAGATAATAAATTAATAAATGTACAAATATAAATATAAGCAAAAAAAACCTACGGTGAGTCAGTTTCTTATAATTTACATAAGTTAAAATTAACATCAAAAAGACACCAAAAAAAGCTGAAAATAACAACACTACGCCACAGATTGTGATAACCAAAAGAAGACTTGTGGAAATTTCCCCAGTTTTCCCTCCACAAAAAATGTCAGTTGAAGAAGGCTTTGCGGTTATGGATATTATTCCATAACTAATCTGTAATTACTTATGGTCAACTCAATTACTACTGGCACAACTTTTGGATGAAAAGCTACAAGATTTACAAACGAAATCTGATTTTGGAGGGGTTCAGCACCGAGGTAAAAAATCTAAGCCAAGGAAACGTCTTATTGCGAACACAGCTGGAGAAAATGCAACCCCGGTGTATGTTTCTAGAAAAACAATTTGAGTGGATTTCAAAGAAAACAAATAAAAACATATTGTCATGCACTCCCCTACTGAAAACGAGATTTCTGCCATGCATAAAGCCAGATTACTATGCTAAGATCTACTTCAGATTCAAAACGAAGGCGCCGTACCATCAGTAAACGTAACACGAAATGAGAGACGTTGTAGAGAAGCCATCAAAGGAGTTGCCATTGATGTGCTGGATTTTACGGCACCACCTAGAAAAAACCTATGGTTTGACAACGAGTGCAGGCGAAGCTGGAAGGCTACAAACCATCGCTGCAACGAACAACGAGAGCTGTTCGTGAGTTATACGAACAGAGACGAAGGGACGAGACCTGGTTTCTCAGGAGAAAGAAGAAAGAGAACGAGAAGCGCACGATCGCGGAGATGGCTTTCGGCATGTCCGAAAGTTTTACCAGAGGGTGAAACAGTTATCCAGTGGATATAAGGTTCGTACAGAAGCTTGCCGGGACGAGAATGGACAACTAGTAGTAGAGTCGCAGTCGATACTGAGAATTTGGAAGAACCATTTCTTCAGACTGCTAAACGGCGATCTTGACGCCGCTGTCAGGCAGAATGTTCCACTCAATATGAACGATGACCGACGAGAATTCTGTGACCCTGACTTAGACGAGGTCAAGATAGCAATACCAAGACTGAAGTCTTACTGTACGAATTGTACATGCAACTATTCTGCAGTATCCACAATTTCGCCAAAATTGCCTACGTTTCAATTTCTCGCTGAAACCATGCGCCAAGGCGTCATGTCCATTTTTGCAGTATTGACTCCAGGTGCTGGATCAGCATTAATTTGTAATCAACTACTAACTCAAGAAAAAAATACGTGTTTTATTCAATTTTGACTTGTTATATTGCTATCCCCCCGCCAGTGGTAAGTTGGTAATAGTTCAAGCCTAACACTTACAAAGCTGCCGGTGAGGACGGACTGTCCGCTGAAATCTTTTAGGCAGCTGGAGATGATATGGTTGGAGGAAAGCATGCCCGACGAGTGGAATCTCAGTATTGTTTGCCCGATAAACAAGAAAAGAGACCTCCTTTAATTGCGCCAACTTTAGAGGGATAAGGCTCCGGAACATCGCATACAAATATTTTCTTCCGTTTTGTGCAGTCACCTGAAGCCTTTTATAAACAACCTGTCCATATCAGCAGATTTCACACTACGGTAGATCCTGGAAAAGACTCAAGAAATGAAAATCGACACCACCACCTTTTCGTCGATTTCAAGGCCACAAAGTGCATAGGAAAGTCAAACTCGTCTGGTTGTGCAGGATGACGATTGAGATCGTTGCTCCATAAGGTACATTCTTACTCTGCCATTTAAGCATTTGCCTCGATTCTCCGGTACATTAACGGGTGACTGATGAACTCATTTAAAATCCATGGAAAGACATTTCCGGCAGGTGGAGAATCTTCGTAGCTAGGCCACATGCGCAAACTATCGCAACAACATATCGCACGCAAAATCTTGTCTATTTACCACATGACGCGGTCTTGAAGTCAGATAGTTCTTCCACAAAGATTCGCGTTGTCTGTGATGGGTCTTTCAAGGACATTAGGAGTCGCATGGAGAGTCGCTCAACGAAAGCCCATCTATTTAAAAGGAATTTATTTGCGGTGTATTCAAGATTCCGAAAATAACATAACACGTAACATATGGCACATCATGTGCGCCCTCGTACAGGACCATCGGGAAGAATTTCCTATCGCAACCGACTTTAGAACAAAGTAATTTTTATGAATGACGTCGTGCCGGAAGTCGTGATAGCTGATTGCACTTTTATCCCGGGAAGGACTTACGCTTAGCAAATGGCACAGCAAAAGCCTGCAGCTATTGCCCGATTGCTGTCGAGAGCAAGAGAGCAGAGAAACCCGTGGTATGATGGCGAGTGTGAGCAGAAGAAACGTGCAACTGATGAGGCATACCAAAAGGTGCTGCAACGAAAATCTAGACCAGCGCAGGAGGAGTATTGAACTACATGACGCGAGGAGAAAAAACGTCTACGCCCGAAGAAAAGGTCTCTCGCAACCTTACAGCTCAAGGATATCGAGAAGTCTAGGGACAAGCATAAAATACGAACCTTCGACAAAAAAGCCAAGAGCCTTGCCGCTGGCTTTAGGAAAGGCACCCAGGATATTCGACACTGTGAGGGTAATCTGGTTACTATCCCGCAGGGAAAAGTGGATGTGTTTAAGCAGCACTTCCAACAGCTGCTTAAAGGGCGTGGCCAGGAAAGAGTGATAGGGATCAAGAAATCCCAACTCCAGGCGATGAAGTAGTCCTACCACCCAGCTGTGAAGAAGTCGTCAGAGCCATTAAAAGGCTGAAGAACAACAAAGCCGCAGGCTAAGATGGCATACCATTAGAGCTCTTCAAAGCCGGTGGCGATGGTCTGGTAGGGAGCATGCATCAGATCATCTGTAGAATTTAGGAGGACGAAAACATGCCCTATCCACAAAAAAAGCTATCTTACCTCTTGCAACAACTATAGTGGTATATCCCTGGTCAACGTCACCTACAAGATCCTGTCCAGCGTACTGTGTGAACGTCTAAAGTCGTTTTGCACCGCACAAATCGGCTCGTACCAGTGAGTCTTCCGTCCCGGCAAATCGATAATAGACCATATATTCACTCTAAGGCAAATCATGGAAAATACCAGCGAGTTTAAAATCTATACGCACCACCTTTTTATCGATTTTAAAGCCGCATACATCGCACGGAGCTATTTGATGCGATGACCGAATTCGGGATCCCAGGAAAAAACCGATCCGGTTGTGTCGCACCACGCTTACAAATACGCGATGCACCGTGCAGATGGCACGGCGGCTTTTGAGCCATTCGGAATCTGCACCGGATTTCGGCAAGGAGATGCGCTGTCGTGTGAGTTTTTCAATCTGGTACTGGAAAAGATAGTGCGGCAGGCAGGTGTAAGCACGGAAGGCACTATATTCTACAAGGTCAATCCAAATGTTGGGATATGGAAACGACATCGACATGGCCACCCATTCCCAACGTGATATAGTGGAAACTTTCACGGCAGTGGAAGAACAGGCGAAACGCGCTGGTCTTAAGGTAAATGAGGATAAGACAAAATATGCTGCCGAGAAAGAAACGATTTCCCGAACACCACCTAGGGTTAAACGTCAAAATCGATAGCTACAATTTTGAGGTAGTGGAGGAGTTTGGCTACCACGCGTCAAACGTGAACCCCACGAATGGCAACCGATGCTACTTAATTTTTTCGAAACAGCTGGGTTAGAAACTCCTTACTCGATGGACTAAGATCATCTTCTACAAAGCTCATATTTTGTCAGTTATGCTGTATGCAGCGGAAATCTGGACTCTAAGCAAAAGTGCGGAGCTGATTCTTGGTGCCTTGGAAAGAAAAATTCTACGTCGGATATTTGACGAATGGAAGACAAGACACAACCGCTGTACGAGCTGTACCAGGATTTGGATGTAGTCCGGAAGGAAAAAATTCGTCGACTGCACTGGCTCGGCCACATCGAGCGCATGGACAACGATGCTCCAACGAAAAGGGTATTCGAATCTGAGCCTCCTGGATCGAGAAGGAGAGGAAGGCCGAACCTCCTGTATAAAGATCAAGTTATCTCGTATGCAAGACAACTTGGTCTTGAGTCTGAGGACCGTCAGCGATGGCAGGCTGAAATTTCTCAGTCTCAGACCCTCCATGGGTGGTATGCTTGATAAGTAAGTAAGTTATTATTGGCCCTACGTGTTCGCTTGGAGCGACTCCCTCTTCATTTTACCTTTGCTATCATCACCCTGTCGTCATTGGGTTAAATTTGTGGGAAACCGTACGTCTGAAGTCTTGGATAAAATTCCTAGAAGTTGCTGGCATCACGTTCGGTCAGATTACAATCTAGCTGACTGTGTTCTCGTGGAATAGCTCCATCGAAATTGTTGCAAAATCCACTCTGGTTGCGCGGCCCTGATTAGTTCTTACGAGAAACTGAGAACTGACCTATAACGCCAAAATTTTAAGAACACCCAGACTGCCTAAAGGAACGAAAGTAACAGGTAAGACAGAATTTGCTCATCGACTTCTTTCGACTGTATTCTCATCATGGAACAAATTATTAAAGAGCGTCGCATTTACATTCCATTTCATTTCGAATACACGTGTGGTGTAAAGTGTCGTCTACGTAATTGTATTCATAAAATACTTTACGTGAGTGATTCGGCAGACAAATGCATGGCCTGCATTTTTACGTCGTGTGCACATCGGGTTTCACACTGACTCTGTGACAAGTGAATTTCGATGTTCCCACGGCGTGTGTCTACCTGATCTACGAGGCGATGCTTTCAGCCACCTCTTCCCGTTTTCGAGAGGCAGTAACGTTTTGGCTGTCACGGAGTAGTCTTAATAATAATCCACACGACACACGCAAACACACTCAGCGTTTTTGCAGTCATATACAAGCTCAGGAACGCAACGCAAAATTTAGTGTCATCCGATGGTTACGGAAGACTCACTTTGGTACAACACTGTACTACTTCGGAAAATATACCAAAAATTTCAAAATTAAACATCTAAATCCATACATAGACAACGAGATGATACTTCACCAAGAACCCAATAATAATTCCCAAAGAGTCCCGTTTCGCAAGCCTAATTCTGATTGACGCTGATGAACTCACGACGGGTGGGTTTCTGGCAGCACCGCTCGGTGGGAAAACCTGCGCAAATGTACTCTGACCACACGACAAATTTTCGTGAAGTGAAGTAATCTAAATTTTGAAGAATTCTAAACTGCAGACCTGTGTTCAATGTTTGATAATGATTGTGATTGTTGTTAAAAAAAGAAACCCACCATTTGTCAATTTCGATTTTTATTTATTCATTTTAATATATCAAGAAGAGTTACAAATTTAGTTGGCTTGCTCAGATATGTCAGTTGGCGACGATACGAATCGAATGAATTTAAAAGGAATTTTGAAAGTTCGTTAGCTGTTTCGTTTCATTTTGTTTCTCGGATGAAGGGCGTTGCCAACAGTGATGTTTTAACTCCTGTCCATTTTCTTCTAGGTCGAGAATACTCTTCCGTTCCAGAACTCTCTTTGGATATGACTAATCGCTTATCGTTATGGAAATCAATTCAAGCTAAGGTCCAAGGATATTGGAAGTGATAACACATGGAGTACAAAATTGTCCGAAGTGGCAGCAGACGCAACCAGACTTAAACACCGATAACCTGGTGCTTGTGAATGATTCGAATCTTCCACCTGGCAAAAGGTGAATACGAAGTGTTACTGAACTTTAAGCCGGAAAGGACGGCCGCATCGGAGTAGTCACCCCGAAGACAGCAAGAGGAAATTTTCTACCGATACACAAACTTACAGTTTTATCCATGAGCTGAAACTAGGTTCTAAGGGGCGGAATGATTAGAAATATTATTGTAAATATTCACATATTATTTTCTGCACATCTCTAGCTAAGCCATAAGCCATGTATAATAATTTAATTCATTGTACCACCATCTTTGATACCCTTGTTTAAAACTAAGTCCATTTTAAGTTTTTGTAAGCTCTTTCTTTTCGAGCACAGACATCAGAGACAGCATCTAATAAAATTATAACCATCGTATTTCTTTCGTTTTGTATTCGATTTGGGGCATTCGCTATATTATTAAGCAGTGTACTAGATCCTTGCGTCCTTGCCTTGGGTTAGTGAGGGTCCCAGGTTCGAATCCCCGTGAAAGTAAAGTTAATACGCTTATATCTGGTTTTCAAATACGTTCCAGTCACCATTTGCCGTTCGGATCAAATTAACTGCACTACCACTAGAGAAGTCAGCCCAATGACTGCTGGGAACCTGGATGAGAGCCCATGGAACAAAGTTGGAGTCATCCCTTCCTTTTCTATGCGGTGGGCTGTATCAGGGTGCCATACCAATCGTGCTGATGAGCAGCTTGGCGGGGGGCCACTAGCTCAGTCGCCAACATTTTGTGGAACCACCTGATGACCCTCTTGGCTAATCAGCCTAGAGTGTGGCATCTACGCCAATTATCTCAACTCGATCGCCGAGAACGATGGCGTGGCGCCCAAGGTTTCTGTCTGTCCTTTAATGTCAGCCAAACTTTATAGAAAGACTGTGTTAAGCCTGGTGGAGATATAAGACAGAATGCACACATAGATGTCGTGCACAGAGACTATATCCCCAGTAGGCCCAAAACTCGTGGCTGCCTACCTTTTATACCCTCCGATGTCACCTCCATCCTGAGGTTCATCCAACCTAGAAATCCGCATCTACCAACGCACGATTGGAAGATTGTCCAGTTGGAAGAACAAAATGGATGTGTGAGAGCTTCAGTTATCTTAACTACCAGTTAGTTTCTGCAACTGGTTTAAATGATGTTTAAAATCCCTGCACAGCTGCCCAATATGTCATTCCGCCCTTCTGGGATTATAATGTCAAAGTTATTATATAGATTAATTCTGATATTTTGGATAGTGCTATGACCAGAGGGTTGAGATGTGCAGCATTTTTGAGTTGTAGTGTTTTTAATGTGTAGGACCAAAGGCGGAAGATGTATTGCCTATGCATGCTGTTCTCTGTACCCTGATTTGCAAGAATGTATTTTCTTCCTAAGGGCCGCCCAGCATACTAGTGATCCGTATGTAAGAATCGTTGGTTGAAGACATAATTTTTATCAAAGGTTCTACTGCTGGCATAAAAAGCTATTCACGCCTTCTTAGCTCATTTCTCTACGCTTAACATGCAGTTGAGTTTGGTCTTGGTCAAAACATATAATATTATATATGCTATTATATAGTAATAATCACTATATATACAAATCAGTGATTGTTTGTTTGTTTGTTTGTCCTTTATAGACTCTTAAATGATAATAATTAGAGGTCAGATGTCTTTGGCAACTATGTTCAGAATTCTGTGAAAAAGAATTGAAGTTAGTCAAAGTTAGGATATGGCCATATTTGGGCTGCGATGCCATAAAAATTCATTTTTCAGAAGGAATAAATGTCAGTAAACAGGTTTCCAAACTACTCCTCTCGGAGTCGGTATAAAACTTCACTCCTGAAATGAATACCACGCAAACATTAGATGTAAAAGAATTTCGATGTGATCATCGTTTTGTATTGCATTTGAATTTAGATCTCGCTCTCGTATGCTTTATTCAGAGAAGAGGATTTCATTTATCTTGCCCAAAAGAAGACATTGTTGACGAATTAAAAAATAAAGGTTTTAAGATAGTTGATGCCACCAACATACTGTCTCTTCATGTTTACGTTCGACAAGTGTGAAAGCAAGGACAAGATATATAGTATGAAAACAATCTTGAACATGCCTGTTAATATTGAAGTCATACAGGAACTTAAAACTAATAATTCATCAGATTGTGTAATTCACCAGCAGTATTTCAACGGCATGTAAGAGTTGTGTTCAACGATTTGATTGCGGATGGAACCATGCGTCTATATCTTGATGATCTTATCATTCCTGCATCAGAAGAAAGCGAGAATTTGAACAAACTGCAGAATGTGTTGGAGACAGCAAGCAAATATGATATTGTTTTTGATTGGGAAAAATGTTATTTTCTTCAAAGCAAAGTCGAATATTTGGGTTATGTGATAGAAGGCGGTACAATCAAGCCATCAATGAAGAAAGTCCCAGCTGTAGTCAACTTTCCTGTGCCAACTACAATTCAAGCGGTCCAGAGTTTCTTCTTATTTCCGAAAGTTTGTCCCAAGTCTTGCTACAATTACACGACCACTCACAGCGTTACTTAAGAAAGATGCCGTTTCGAGTTTGGTTCTGTCCAAATGCATAATCAACTGAAGCTTATATTATTACAAGCGATCCAGTCTTAACCTATCGCGTGGGTGCAAAGACGGAATTGCATACAGACGCAGCGAAAATAGGACTTGGTGCCATGATTTTACAAAAGGGATAACGAAGACAACCAAATACATCCGGTTTATTACGCCAGCTGGAGTACAACGCCAACCGAAGAGAAGTATACATCTTATGAACTTGAAATTCTTGCAGTAGTAAAGACACTAAAGAAGTTTCGAATATTCTTACTTGGTATCTCATTTAAAATTATAACAGATTGTCAAGCCTTTGCACTCACTATGGCAAAAGTGCATATAAGTTTGCATGTCGCTCGTTGGGCACTAATGCTGGAAGAATTTGAGTATGTTATAGAACATCGCCCAGACAAAACAATGCGTCATGTTGATGGTCTGAGCCGAAACCCTTCATCAGTATGTACTATAAAAGAAGTAGTGAATGCAATATCGGTACGTATCCAAAATGCACAAGAAAAAGATTTTGACGTAATAGAAATTAAAAAGCGTATATCGAATGGTAAATTTAACAGTTTTGTACAGAAAGGCAATATTCTTTTTCAAATCTGCGCAGGACATCTTTTGGCAGTGCCTAAAACTATGCAGTATGAAGTGATCCGACAGGCACACGAACAAGGGCACTTTGGAGTAAAAAAAACGGAATATCTAATTCACCGAGTCCAAGGTGCATTGTATCGGGCAGAGGATCAGCTTTTCCCTCGAACGTTTTCCAAGAGTACTGTTAGGAAGAATGCATACATCATATTATGATAACAACTTGTGTTCCAAGAGGCAATGGTCAGGTTGAACGGGCAAACCGAACAATCATCCCGATACTTACCAAATTGGCTGATCCGAAACCTGACACTTGGTTTAAATATGTTTCATCGGTGCAACGGTTTATTAATATGTCTTTTTCAACATGTATTGGTATGACACCATTTGAGTTATTGATTGGGCGTCGAATGCCATTGAAAGATGACAATCGTTTAAAAATCATATCGCCTAACGACAGATATTTAGTAATAAAGATAGGAGAGGAAGAAGGGCCGAATAAAACTACTACATCAGGCGATAATGTGAAGAAATACCCAGAAAGTTGAGAAAATTATCGTTAGAAGATAATGAACTGAAGGAAGTAACGGTTGAAGACATCGAGGGCGATGAACATCAAGATGACCGAGAGTTGTAGGATGTTAACACATTGTAATATGTAAATGTATCTTCAGAGTTAGTTGACATTCGTTCAGTTTTGTTTTTTAAGTGTTGTTATCAGTGTAAAACGTAAATAGCGATCACTCTGAAGTTGAACTCTGTGTGTTGAAGTCCTTATTTTCTTTCTTCTGAATTAAATAAAGTTTATTTCCTTTAAAAATCCTACATAAATTTAACGAAAGAATCTCGTTTAAGCTTAAAATGTTACTGTGGGTATCACCTCTATCACACAATGGAAATGGCAAGAGACGGGTCATCCTTGTTTATACGATATCACATCGAGAACTTAATAGGATTAAAGATAGAATCCAATACAATGAAATTATGTACGGCTGGCGTGCATAACAAACACCACTCGTATAATTTCAATGCGAAAAATTTAGAACACTATATAAAACCGGTATGAAACTTGGCTGAGATTTATACTCGACAGGGAAACCTACCTACTGGCCTACGAATTTCACAGAAATACCAGACGTAGTTGATTTATTCGTAACGAAAGTTTTTTCGTGAAACTATTTAAGACTGGAACAAAGCTTTGATTTCAGTTCATATAATCTCCTATTATATGGACTCTGAACGATACGCTCGTGGAAAGGGAAGCGCCGCCTGGATAAACTAATTATCGTGCAAATTGGCAAGTATTTAGGAATTACTTGCAAAATAACGTTGAACTTATGATACCGCTGAGAACCCCATACAACTTAGAAATTGAACTTGACAAATTTATTGAATATATGCAGGGTGCCACATGGAGCAGTACACCATGTGCAAGAAAAGTGACAATTAAACATGATACCCACCACAAGTAAAAGAAATGGTAACGGAAAAACGGAAAGTACGCAAGAAATGGCAACAAACTCGCTCGCCACAACATAAAACTTTGTGTAATCTGTTGAAGGCGAAAATCAATGCATTCAGAAACAATAATTTAAATACTTATGTACACTTTCTGGAATGCGGTGAAGGGATTAAAAAAATCTGAGTCACATAACGCGCCAATCCGAAAGAATGGAGACGAGTGGGCAAAAGACGATAAAGATAAAGCTAATCTCTTCGCAGATTATTTGGCAGAGCTCAAGGAAGAACTAAAAATGCTCAAAGGAGAAATTTTTAAAGAGTTACCTAAGAAATCCAATCTTAAGATACTCTACATAATAAATGCTGCACTTAGACTTGATCATGTCCCTAGTCAATGGAAAGTGGCAGGAGTTATAATGGTACCAAAACCCGGCCACCAACGAATAAAAACTCCGATAATATCTTAAGTATTTGCAAAAATACTGCATAGTCGTTCAAGTTCAATTGTGGAAGAAAAACAGCTCACACCAAATGACCAATTTGGTTTTCAAAGTAAACACTCAACTACATCGTATAACTGATGTAATAGAAAAAGCATTTGCACAAAAGCTCGTTTGTTCAGCCACATTTATCGATGTTTTACAAGCATTTGACAAAGCTTGGCATGAATGCCTGAAATATAAACTCAGTCTATCTCTACCGGGGAAACTTTATAGTATTTTAGCGAACTATCTCTCTGATAGGGTCGTCCGTGTGAATCATGGAAATGAATACTCTGCGTTCAAAAATATAAATGCTGGTGTATTACAAGGGAGTGTTCTTGGCCCTCTGCTATGCCTAATGTATACTTATGATTTACCACAAGAAGATAAAACTGTTCTAGGCACATTTACTGACGACACCGCCATATTGGTAACAGCCAAAACGGTTGAAGAGTCTACAGCAAAATTACAACGTGCACTAGATCAGATACGCGAATGAATGAACTACTGGCGAATTGTCCCTGATAAGGGCAAATCAGACCATATTAATTTCACTTATAGGCAAGTTATTGCCAGTCTTCTTAAATCGTGTCCAAATACTTGGCAATGGAGCGAAATACCTCGGGATGACTCTTGACGTAAAACTCAAATGGAAGGAGCACGTTAAGAAGAAACGTGCAGAACTTGACATGAAATGACTTGACTGGCTTATTGGTAAACATACCAAGCTAAGAATTGACAACAAAAACAAATCCTAAAACCTGTTTGGACGTATGACGTACATCTTTGAGGTTGTAGCAAAGCAAGTAATATGAACATAATGAAGACTTTTCAAAATAAGGTGCTTAAAACTGCCGTTAATGCACCATAGTATATCACAATCGACGATATCCACAGAAATCTTGGAATATTATCACTTCAAGATGAAGTTAAGAACTTTGCTTATAAACTTAACCGCCGCCTGGACGAACGAACAAACTCTGCTTTTTACCCTATCCTTAAGAAAACTAGTGTCTTGCGCCGACTTCATATGATGACTAGACTCTTTGATCTCATGCGATAGTCTACACCCGCGCATGGTTGCAGAGTTAGCAGGAACTTTCACTGGAGAGTAACCTGCTGATCAGAACCTAAGTCATGAAACACAAACTACTAGTTAAGTGCTTCACTTATTTGTAGTCATAATAAATAAAGAGAGGTGGTTTTAGTGAGTAAAAATCGCACACTTCTATGTATGAACGTTCGCCATAGAGTCTTTTCAAAGATTCCCACCTACGCTCGGAAAAAAATGTACATATTTCGATCTAAGTTATCTAACAAGAGACAATCAAATGCATCACTTTGAATAACTGTTTATATGAATGTTATTGCCATGTGTTAATTTTTTATAATTTAGTAGTAAATATGGTGGAATTCTCGTTTGCTTGGGTTTTGGAATTTTTTTTTTTAATTTTGATATTTGCTGAATACAAACAGAATGATAGATCTCTTTGTGGTACCGTGAAGTAAACGGTTATTGCCTCTGCACGGGATGTTTGTGGAGTGAAGCAACTTGGAGTAGCTGCTGGATAGATCTGCGAAAAAGGTGTTATTCGCCGAATCAGAGGAAGGAAATTCAACGTCATCGAAGGAGTCAAATCCAAAGATGGTGTGGTGCTTTCCAATTAGGAGGATATCTTGCACAGATGGAGCGAGTGCTTTTCGGAACTGACGATAACAGACCCGAAGTTTTAAGTGGTGTGGCTTTCGCTTCACTAAAAGTTAGAAAAGTGTGGATGAAATCCGTCCAGAAATGCTTAAAGCAATGGGTGTGTGGATGAAATCCGTCCAGAAATGCTTAAGGCAATGGGTAAAGAGGGAGTTTTATGACTCTCTCGTGTTATTAAGGTGGCTGGGGAAAGTGGTAAGACACCTGCCGATTGGCAAGCTGGGTTGATTGTCCCTCTTTTTAAGAAGGGGGACAAAAGAGACTGCTCCAACTACAGGGGCATAGCCCTCTTAAGTCTCCCCGGGAAAGTCCACACTAAGGTTTTGGAACCGCATTCTAGAGCTATGGTCGAGTCAAGGATGGGGGATGAACATTGCGGACAGTGGCCAAAAGTCCGGCAGAAGTACAACCGACCAGCTCTTCACTCTAAGAATGGTACTTGAGAAGGCTTGGGAGTATGCCAAACAGTATGCCTACAGCTGGTTTTTAGATTTGGAAAAGTCATATGACCGATTTCCTCGAGGTAAACTCTGGAGTGTTCTGCAGGAGTATGGGATTGAGGGTCCTCTTTTGAGGGCCATTCAATCTCTATACACAAACTGTAGCGGCTGTGTTCAGGTTAACGGTGCTACACCAACACTTTCACTGTGGGCGTTGGACTTCGCCAAAGGTGCTTCTTGTCACCTCTTCTTTTCATTGTTTATATGGATTGGAAGTTGCAGCGCAGCCGAGGCGAGGAATGTTGCGAGAGTTGAAGGTAAGTCATCTTCTTTTTGCGCACTCGATAAGTTTGTGGCCATATGTGCTGATTCTGGAAGTAAGGTTAACGTGGACGAATCAGATTGTATGGTAATTTCCAGAACGCCTATACGATGCACTTTACATGTTAGTGGACTCCCCTTGAAGCAGGTGGAGAAGTTTAAGTATCCCGGGGTCTTCTTTACAAGTGATGAGAGGAGTAATACTGAACTTTCCTGTAGGATTGGGTCAGTATTGACACAGCTTGGGAGATTTGTAATCAGGAAGGCCGAGCTTAGTGTGAAAGCCAAGTTAGTTGTTTTCAACTCAGTATTTGTTTTAACTCTCACCTATGGTCATGAAATTTGGGTTAGGGCCGAAAGAATCAAGTCGCGGTCAAGCTGCTGAGATGAGATTTCTTTGTGCTGTTGTGGGTATTACTTGCCGGGATATGGTGAGAAACACGATAGTGCGCGAGGAATTCAACATTGAGCACCCGCTTCTTCGAATGGAAAAAGCTATGCTTCGTTGGTTTGGTCACGTAGCACGAATGTCCTCACCATCACGACTACCGAGGCGGGCCTTGAATGCTATTCCATCAGGTAAGCGACCACTAGGCAGACCCACGATAAGGTGATTGGAACAAATCCATAAGCTCGCCTGGTTACGTTTGGGCACAACCCCTGATGAGCTATAGTCCATATCGGAGGATCGAGTTGCCTGGAGATCTCTCGTGCGTGGTTTACATCCCAAGTTAGCAGTTTTCAACTCAGTATTTGTTCTAACTCTCACCTATGGTCATGGAATTTGGGTAATGACCGATAGAATAAGATTGCGAATACAAGCCGCTGAGATGGGATTTTTTCGTGCTGTTGTGGGAATCACTCACCGGGATATGGTGAGAAACACGATAGTGCACGAGGACCCCTTTAGTGGATCATCGGGTCAGAAGATGGTGATGATATAAACAGAAATCAAGTATTACAGAGACAGCTGACAGCTCTCTTGCCCCTTAAAGCTTTTTTTAAACGTACAAACCGATTACCTCTGACTGTTTCGAACAGCTGATACCCTCTTCATCTAAGATATCGAGGTGAATTATTTCACGGTGTCCACTATTTTTTATTTAATTATATTTAGATTTAATTTAGTTTAAGGAAAATTGCACAAAGCATTAAAGTTGTGAGCAGTACCCACAAATTACAATCGTTAGCAATTTTATTATTATTAATTAAATGTGCATCGAAATCGAATATGTGGAAAATAACTACCAATAAATGTAAAACATGCTGTTGATTTAACGTACCATACCAATTAATGGCTCACTTAACGCGTAGGCACGCCTGACGCGTTTCCCAATAGGAAAATTAGTTACAATCCGAGCGAATTTGGGTCCTTTCCCTAGGTGAGTGGGGCTCTAAGGTTCGAAACCCCGTGAAAGTAAAGTTAATACGCCCTTATCTGGTTTTGAAATCTGGTCCAGTCACCATTTTCCGTTCAGATCAAATTAACGGCAATATCACTGGAGTGGTCATCAGTGGTATTAGTCTAACTGTGTGTATCACAATGGACCAATATGGTCTAAAATTGCCGGTGAATTTAGTAACAGCGCCGCGTCTTGGGTTCAAGAGCGTCTGAAAGGCATCGCTCAGGAGAAACTTTCCGAGTCGAAGAAAAGGTCCATGGCCTGGGCTATAAAAGTAGTTCAGGACCTGGGCGAGGGAACAGCCGCTAAGGACTCAACGTCCAAACGGGCCAGATCGGCAGAATCGTCGCCCTACCTCCCGAAGAGTTTAAACCAGGCTAACAGTGCCAAGGGCACCAATGACCCGCAACGGCCGTGTAGTGAGATGTATCAAAGGGGAGCTTCATCCAAGCCTGCAATCCGCACCTTCCGACGCAAAATTGGAAGATTGCCAAGCTGGAGGAGCCGAAAGGGGATGTCAGAGCTGCTACAATTATTGTAAATAAAGAGCCTCTGGCCCCCATTTCAAAAAACAACTTCGTAATCCACTACGAATTCAATTGAGTTACGTTAAAGGTTTACAAAAAGGATGGGGAGGATCCCGCGAAGACGGTGCACTTTGCACACCCTCTGTTACACAGGCTGGCCCCAAGCGAGCCACAGAGGCTGTGATGGAGGTAGGATGTTCTACCTCGCAACAACCTAAGCCCTTAACCTCAACCGCCATAAATAGTGAGGAGGCAACACCTCCCGATGGAGGTTGTGGCAGAGGGAGCCGGTGACACGAGGTCCTCGTCCGTCCTAGAGAATCGGGACCGGGATGCCGATAGCATCGGTCTTTCCGACCTCGATCTTAGTTCAACGCCGCCCAACGACCGTCGGAGTTACTGAGGAAATTGATCAAGGATGCGGAGAGTTCTAGGACCGCATTCATCTTAGGATGTGATGCCAACGCACACCATACCATCTGGGAGAGCACGGACACTAACGACAGAGGGGAGTACCTTTTAGAATTAATTTTAAGTAACAAGTTGGAAATCTGTAATGTAGGTAACGAACCCACTTTTATTAACAAAATCAGACAGGAGGTTCTAGACCTAACCCTTGTCTCTGACCACATAGCGGATGGTATAATGGAATTGAGGGTATCTAAAGACCACTCATTTTCTGACCACCATTATATCACGTTCAGCTTTACAAGCTCCACCCCTGTTGTAACTCCCTTCCGTAACATCAGGAAAACAAACTGGGACATGTACAGGGGGACTGTCAGTCACCTGTCAGCGGCTTCTGACAAATCACAACCGCTGAATCCAGAGCTTGACTCATCAGTGGAGAGACTCATTGATATCCGATCGAAGAGGCCTCTGAGACCTTCCGGCTGCGAAAAATATTAGCATCATCACCCAAAATGCCCTCCCTGATTTAAAGAGCTGATGGAACCTGGACTAACTCCAGCCTGGAGAGTTTGGGTCTTCTCATTGACACCCACTTCCCAGGCTGCGAATCTTCACAGATGGATCGAAGACGGATGCAGGTGTGGGTGCTGGTGTCTATTCCAATAATCTAAATTTCCAGCTATCTTTTCGACTACCTAATCACTGTAGCGTCTTTCAGGCTGAAACTATAGCGATTAAGGCAGCCCTGTCCTGGCTAAAAAACAATGAAATATCGCGCACACATATCGTCATCTGTTCCGATAGCCAGGCACTTTAGCATCCAACTTTTGTGGCTGCCGGGACACATTCCAGAAAATTCCAGTGACATTCCAGAAAATTGCGAAGCGGACGAACTCACTAGAAAGGGCACAAGCTCAACATCTGCTAAAGCTTGAAACACTTGCTCAAACAAACCGCGGATGACTATCTGGCACAGGATGTCTCATTACCAAACAACAATGGTCTATGATCGATCCCAAGCGATCGCTTAGCTTAATCAGATTAAGCAGGCCAAGTCTCAGATCTCTTATTGGCGTTTCAACAGGGCATTGTGCCATCGGAACTCACGCCTCTAGACTAGGCCTTCCCTGTAATGAACTCTGTAGAAGATGCATGGCCGAGGATGAGGAAAAAACCATCGAACACTTGCTCTGTAATTGCAGTGCTCTCGTAGATTCCGACTTCTGAGGGCCCATTTCAGTGTTAATCTGGCTGAACTGAACAGCATCAGAATCAGCCCTCTTCTTCGCTTTATTAAAAGCGCAAATTGGTTTGCGGAATAGGTAGCCTAAGATCCGCTTGGTAACACAATGGGAATATGCTTGGCCTGAGTGTGTCTGCTGTCCGTATGCGAGGCAGTCAGCCACCTCAACCTAACCTAACCTAACCTAACAATCCGCATGAAGGCTAAATTCGGGAGCATCAGCCTGATTTGCGCCCACGCCCCGACAGAGGACAAAGATGACCACAGCAAGGATGACTTCTATGATCTCCTAGAAAGCACTTACGATTAGTGCCCCAGCTTCGACACCAACATCGTTCTAGGATATTTTAATGCAAAGCCGGATAAGGAAGACATATTTGCCAAAGTCATCGGGAAACATAGCCTACACGACACATCCGACAACGGACTGTTACGGGACGTAATCTCTCAGTAGCTAGCAGGCGGTTCCCACACCTCAACATCCATAAACGGACCTGGCGGTCCCCTGATCAATCAAGCGTCAACCAGATTGATCATGTTGCGATCGACATCAGGCACTCCTCAAGCAGTCTTGTGTCCAAACGTTCCGAGGAGCCAACATCCACTCGGACCATTTCCTTGTTGTAACCAATGTACGAACTTGGATATCTCTCTAAGTTCATCGCCGCCGGCGCAAACGATCGAAGAAGATTGCTTGCGTTGTCAAGAAGCCATCAAAGAAGCTGCCACTGATGTGCTGAGTTTCACGGCACTACGGTTTGACAAAGAGTACAGACTGGCATATGCAGCGAAGTTGAAAGCCTACAAAGCAACGCTGCAACGAACAATGAGACAGATGAAGGGGCGAGACCCTGTTTCTCAGGAAAAAAAGAATGCGCACGAGAAGGACGCGATAGAGGAGGTTGAGAGGTGCAACGGCAGTAATGGTCCGAAAGTCTTACCAGAGAGTGAAACAGTTATACAGTGGATATAAGGTTCGGACAGAAGTATGCTGGGACGAGAACGGACAACTAGTAGTCGCAGTCGATACTGAGAACAACCTGGATTTTTTTTGGCAGTACTTTTACGCTGGCATCGCTTGCATTGAGGTATTAATCTTGAGTTCCTGCGTAAAACTTATCTTAACAGGCATGCTCAAGATTGTTTTTATACTATATATCTTGTCTATGCTTTCACACTTGTCGAACGTTAACATGAAGAACGGCAGACTGCGACGAGCAACGTATTCCTGCGCCTCTTCTGTAAAGATTTTCGTTTTCGACAGTATGTTGATAGATGTTGATAGATTTCACGGAACTACGGTTTGACAAAGAGTACAGACTGGCATATGCAGCGAAGTTGAAAGCCTACAAAGCAACGCTGCAACGAACAATGAGACAGATGAAGGGGCGAGACCCTGCTTCTCAGGAAAAAAAGAATGCGCACGAGAAGGACGCGATAGAGGAGGTTGAGAGGTGCAACGGCAGTAATGGTCCGAAAGTCTTACCAGAGAGTGAAACAGTTATACAGTGGATATAAGGTTCGGACAGAAGTATGCTGGGACGAGAACGGACAACTAGTAGTCGCAGTCGATACTGAGAACAACCTGGATTTTTTTTGGCAGTACTTTTACGCTGGCATCGCTTGCATTGAGGTATTAATCTTGAGTTCCTGCGTAAAACTTATCTTAACAGGCATGCTCAAGATTGTTTTTATACTATATATCTTGTCTATGCTTTCACACTTGTCGAACGTTAACATGAAGAACGGCAGACTGCGACGAGCAACGTATTCCTGCGCCTCTTCTGTAAAGATTTTCGTTTTCGACATTATGTTGATAGATCCACTATCTTGAAGCCTTTTATTATTAAGTCGTGAGCAATGTCTTCTTTTGGGCAAGATGAATGAAGTCCTCTAGCTACGACTCGAGTAGGGCTTTCCGATTTGTTTTTGTATGTATACCAATCTTGTGCTATGTAGCCGTCATTGTCTTTTACAATTATCTTCCATGTACTATTGTTCGCGATGTTAGTCTACAGTTGGATTTTAACGTTACATTTAAGATAGTATTCAATTCTTTGTATTCTTTACTTCCGAGTAAGTTAATTGGAGAAGGTGGTCATTCCTTTTTTTTTCTCGTGGGTAGGTGGAAACCTTGCATAGGCACCAATGGTCCGACGTCCATTGGTAGTGTCAGATTCTTACTGACTAAGACCAACTCCCGTGGAAACTTTCCGTTTATTCCCTCGCGGAACTACCGCTAGGTAGTCACTGCCGCGTCTACGCAGTGAGGACAGACCGGACTCGAGTCACGGTTTCGCTTGAATAAATATTCCCGGAAACCACCGTGACCAGTCAAGAACTGTGTAAGATAATAGTTCAGTTCGCCGTGTTTTCTATTTACCCAACTTTCACTCCGCGGGATTAGTCGGTACGTCCATCTCCCTTTTTGGAACTCGTTCCATAGTTGTTGCCACGCTTCAATACTGCGGCTTCTTACAAATTTCTTCGCTTGATTTGTGCTTGGCCCGCCTTGCACGCGGTTGTCATAGAGCCATCTAGCTTCTAAAGCTAGGATATCAATTGGTACCATAGAGGATAGTACCAATACCGCGTCGTGGGATACCGTACGAAATGCACTGCTAACTCACAGTGCACAGAGTCTGTACACGGATTTGATTTCCTTCATGCGTGTCTTCTTGTTCGCAACGTCAGACCATATTTGTGCCCCATACAGCTGTATGGAAGCCACAACTCTCCCAAGCATTAATCGTTTGCTTTGCTTCGGGCCGCCGATATTCGACATGGGTCTTGAAAGGGCGCCTATCGCTTTTGATGATTTCTCGTAAGCGTATGCGAGTTGATGCTTGAAATTTAGCCGAGCATCAATCTTCACTCCCAGGTATTTTATAAATGGACTGGAAATAATGGTGTGCTCTCCGACTTTTATCGTCATGGTCTCTAGCACTTTTCTACTCGTAATGAGAATGGACTCCGTTTTGTGATCCGCGAAGTCTAAACTCATATCGCGTAGCCAGTTCTTTATCAGTGCTATTGCTTCGTTGCTATACAACTCGATTCCTTCAAGCCGTTTCGCCACGACTACAACAGCAATATCGTCCGCAAAACCTACGTTGGATACTTCCCTGGGGACTGGGAGTCGTAATACGTCGTCATACATCACAGTAGGGGACCTAACACTAATCCTTGGGGTACGCCCCCTGTAATTTTATACAATTTCGTCCCGTCGTCGGAGTCGTAAAGGAGCAACCTATCGGTAAAGTAGCTCCTGACCTTCTTAATATGTAATTCGGTACATTTAGTCTTTCGAGGCAATGTAAAATACGCGACCGGTTCGCCGAGTTAAAAGCATTTTTCACGTCAAGTGTAACCACAGCGCAGTACTTTTTACTGCCTCCTTTCCATCGTCTTCATTCTATAGCGGATTGGGCTTTGTCTATTACGACTTTAATCGCGTCGGTTGTCGATCGGCCCTTTCTAAAGCCATACTGATATTCCGCGAGTTCTGTCACATATAATTCGCTTTAATATTTTGCCCATGGTGTCGAGCATACAGAGCGGTCGATAAGATGAGGGCTCCTCAGGTGATTTATTTCCTTTCGGTAATAATACCAACCGTTGGAGTTTCCATTTTTCTGGATATATTCCCTCGTTTAAGCATCCAGTATACATGCCAACGAAAATGTCCGGGCGGGCCTTCATTGATTTTTTTAAAACCCGATTTGGAATGCCGTCTGGACCAGGAGCTTTCCGATCCTCTACCCTCTGTATTGCCGCGGTGAGCTCATCAGCTGTTACGGCAGGAATGTGTTCTCGTATTTCACCGATCTCGCTTAGTAGAACTCTGTCCTGTTGAGAGGGGAACAGAGTTTCTACAATTCTGCTGAGTAATAGTGGACAAGTCGGCGCCAGTCTCTAAGGCGTCTTGCGCTTCGCGGTTATAATTTTGTACGCCTTATCCCATACATTTTCATTCAGTTGCGTACAAAGATCCTTAAAGCACTGTATTTTGCTAGCCTTAATGGCTGATTTGAGCGCGGCACGTGCTTCTTTATACGCTGTCCTTAATATCGAGTGTCTATCCGTATCGCGTCTAGACCGTTGATATTTCCTCCGTGCTTTGAGCCAGGCTGATCGAAGTTCTTTGATGTCGTCGTTCCACCAAAACGTTGGACGCCGGTTTTGTATCTTAGGCAGCGTGCAGTTGTCGCATTACTTGACGTACGATCTCGTTTGCTGTTCTCCCATCAACTGTAGCTTCCTGCGTACTCTAAGAGCTCCTCATCTAAGGTGTTCACATTCCATTTCGTCTTGCTAGTTTGTGACCGAGTGTTTCGAGATCGCGTAACACTTTGGACAGCTTTTATAATTGCATTATGGTCACTATGGGTATAGTGATTGCTGACGCGCCATGTCGTATGCCTAGATAAGCTACTACTAACGAACGTTATATCAACAATCAAACCCGCACCCGCTCTTCTAAACGTGTTCACATTTCCCAAGTTAGCTATGAAGACGTCTAAACTAGAGAGGGCTTCGAGTAGAATGGTTCCTCTTTTATTCGTTAGCACGCTTCCCCATTCTACTGCCCATGCGTTAAAATCACCGGCTATTCAGAGCATCAAGAACTATGCTTTCGACGACTCGTTCGTATTGGTCGATAGTTAGACTTGGAGGGATATAACAGCTGTATATGTATACATCGTTAAACTTTGCCTCTACGAAGTAGTTTTCCTCGCTGAAAGGTGGTATCTGAAACGTGGTATTACCACAAGCCTATACGGCGGCTTTTCTCGTTGCATCATATGCCCAGTTTCCCGAATTAATGTTGCAATACTGCTCCGAGAGTATTGCTATGTCGACCTTATGCTCGTGGACCGTTTAATACAATAGATCCTGAGCTATCTCACAATGGTTTAAGTTTAGTTGAAAAATGTTCATGTTTTCGCGTGTAAGCTCTCAAGTGCTTCCTTATACTCTGGGCACCTAATACTACTGGTTATATGTCCAAAGTCTACTCCGGTTGTAATGCAATGCAGGCATTTTGGTTTTGCCTTGCAGTCTTTCAATTTTTTCTCCGCATCCGAGGCATGCATTGGAATGATCGGTAGGGTTTTTGCACGTTCTTGCTGCAGGCAGCCGAAGTGTGGCCGCCTGAGTCCCACCAAAGGTTCTCCTCATTATTTTTATTGCAGGTGGTTTGATTTCGTAATCCTGAAGAAGCTCTGTAATGGCAGCGCAAAATTCTTCTTTCGAAGTTACTTCGTCTATGTCCTTACATTCGAGGAGTATCTCGTGCGTCATAGAACGAACGCTAGCATTTTCGCCTAAAGAATCTACGATTTTTTCCTTTAGGCTCGTCGTAGGTATCTCAGGAGAATTTTTCAACGCCAGAAGGAGGTCTCCTCCTACCGTTTTCCGAATCCGGCTTACGTTCTCTCCGACTTCTTTTAGGTTCTTGTCCGATTTCATTTTTCGCAACAAGCATATGTCAGTTCGCCCGTTCTTTATATTAGAATTGCGTCGGGACGTTCCGCCTTTAGTGTATGTTTTTTTTTGAGCACCTCTTTCAACTTTTGTCCACTCATTGGGGTTCGTTTTTACAACGTCTCTGAGAGGCTCCGGCCTAGAAAGAGTCGATTGTGAGTTTACGCGGTCACTTTTTATATCGCGTTTTTGAGCTCGTGTTTCTAGCGGCGCTATTTGTCGCTTTTTCTTCGGAGAAGGAGTCTTAACACTCTGTTCCGCAGCATTTTCCCCTTCCCTTAGCCTCTTTGCAGGACGGTCCCGTTTCATTTTTGGGCTTAGCGATTTCTCCGCTCTATGCGCGTTAATTTCTGGCAATGATGCCACTGGTATTCGACGTTCCTCAAGAAGCAGATTAATAAGTTGCACTTCCCGTTCGAGTTGGGAAACCTTGCAACGCAGATTTTAAGCCTCGACTTCGGCTTCTCGGAAAGCCGATTTTCTTGATTTCGCCGTGTACATTGTGCTTATCTTTATAAAAGGCAATAAGCTCATCAATTTTTGCACCCAGCTGAAGCATTTTATTTCCCGTTTGAGGCGGAGTCTCAGTGGTTGACATTACCATTGGGCTTCGGTCTATCGTTTCGGGACTGCTTCGCGGGTTTGCCATCACGTGTTCCTTCGGGACAGACATTTTTGGTGGTGAACGCGCGACCCTCATACTTCTCTTGAAAGGGTCTGTCGCGACTACCTACGGGGGCCAAGGTTGCCACCGCCGTAGGAGTTCTTGAAGAAGACGCTTCTTTATTTTTGCAGTCATTGTATCTCGACGACTTTGAGCCTGCATTCGCACTCTCCGCCGCCGGTACTGGGGATCCGACTCACTGCACCGTAACTTTATTTTTTTTCATCTCACTGTCCGTCTTTTGAATTTGTTTTTAGAGTAAATTCTGCTCTTGCCAGTTTTTTTGGTCCGCGGGTGGTATTGGATATTTCCACCAACCCTGTGTATGTATAGGTTAATACCCTATCCGCACACAGGGGCCCCCTATCCGCACCTGGGGACGCGCCCGATGGGAGAACTGGCTAAACTCCACATGGGTATTCTTTTTTGGCTCGCTTTCTTTCTTTGCGACAAGCTCTGGTGAAGAGCCGGCCTTCCTTTTCTTGCCTGGTCGTCTCTTTGTTAACCAGTTCGTTGCACGATTTGGTTCTTCTTTATCTGTGAGGTACACAATGTTCGCATTTTATTTCGTTTTGGACTTGGCTTCTTGTCTTTCCGTATTTTCCGTTCTTATTTGACTATGCTCTAGTCTTACATCCCTATTGTGAGTGTCAAATATTAAGTAAATTTATCAATCAAAAACGATTTCCGTAGTGTGTAACTCGGTTGATAACATTGTTGATTATTGTGAATAAATTGACTGGTGTGTCTGAAACATTTATTTAACAGTTGAAAACAACAATTTCATTTGTTTTCATTTGTTGTTTTCAAAATTGTTGGAATAATCATAAGTTCAGTTGAATTAACTTTGATAGACGATGATGAAGATTTTGATGCATACGATTTTAAGGAGACGTAGTTAGTTAATGCTATTCCTCTAAACCTAGAGGCAAGTATGTACGACATAGCTCCGTATGTATGTACGACATAGCTCCGTAAAATATATTCTTATGAGTAATCCTTTTCATGAAGAATTCTCATTTAACGAATGCATCGTTTTGCTTTTAATTGTAAGAACTAGAGGGAAAGTTAAAGCCAGCAAAAATGGCTGCATATACCAGAACATATTTGCCCGAAATGGACAAAGTTGAACTACTCCAATGCTGAGAAACTACGGGCAAAAGTACATTCTTTTGATATAAGTATTTTACAGTATAATATATCTGTAAATAACAAAAAATTATGACAATTCTTTCGAAGCCTCTGCCTTTATCGCAGCAATGACTGCTGCGAAACTTTCCTCATCGGGACACATGGAACTGAATTGCAGCCTTCCCCTCCTTTCCTATCCGGTGGGCTGGATCAAGGTGTCACACAAACCGTGACGATAATTAGCTTAGCGGGGGCCGACTTTAGAACTACCTCAGTCGCGAATGATTTGCGGAGCCACCTGACAATCCTCCGGGCTAATCAGCCTAGAGCATGGCATCAACGCCAATTATCTTTGCTTGATCGAGAAGTACGATGGCGTGGAACCAGTTGCCGATGATGCCAGATGCCATCAAGGTCACATGAGGCTTCTGTCCTTCAAGAACCAGTATTAGGCCTGGTGGAGATATGAAACATCGCCAGTAGGACCAGAACTCGTGCCTGACTACCTCTTATACCCAGCGATCCCACCACTGCCCTGGGGTTATCCAAGCTTGCAATCCGCATCTTTCAAAGCGTAATTGGAAGATTTCCAAGCGGGAAGAACAAAATGGAGATGTCAGATTGGCAGCCATCTTTATTAACAAGGAGTTTCTGCAGTCGAAAGGCTGTACGTTGCCGATGTAAAGGGATACTGATAACACACCCGCACCGACTCCGCCGCCCATTTTAAAGTCAGTGTAGATCGTCCAGCTAAAATCCCTACACAACTGCCCAATATGCCATACCGCTCTTCTAGTATTATAATGTCAAAGTTATTAGATAGATTAATTCTAGAGACATTATAATCCGTTTGGGGTAATACAAGATATTTTGCTTAAGATCAAGGATGGTTACATCACCATAGCGTTGTGATGTCCAGCATTGAGATTATCGGAGCTGTAGTGATTTTAATATGTAGGTCCAAAGGCGGAGGATGTAGCATAACCGTATGTTGTTCCCTGTACCCTAATAAGATTTGTGATATCGTATTTTTTCCTAAGAGCTACCCACCATACTAGTGATCCGTATGTAAGAATCGGGCGAACTACCGTCGTATACATCCATAGGATAAGCTTTGGTTGAAGATCCCATTTTTACCAAAGGTCACTGCGGGGATAAAAAGCTATATACGCCTTCTTAGCTCATTAATCTACGTTTAACTTGCAGCTGAGTTTGGTCCTGATCAAAACATAAAGTATTATATAATATTTTATAAATAATCACGCTTATTATATATGATTTTCCCTCGAGTTTTTTTTTTCTTTTTGGGAAACACGCTATTGTGAAGAATGTTTGACAAAATGAATCTCGGCGGAATTGCTTTATCCCCTACATTTTTCCCTCCGAGAATTTGCGATTCGAAATTGTACACGAAAATGCGATTGGTGTATGTGCTAATATTTCAACAGGGATATTCCATCAGTTGCATCATTCTTTCGCTGACAGTCATAGCGCACGGACGTATGTATGGACACAATTAAATAAAATTCAGTGAAGTTATTATTAAAAATTACCCTTTCATCCTTGGGTGAAGAATGTCTGCATAAGATGTGTGTGTGTCAAGTATGTGCCTGATCAGTGAGGGTACCTGCAGCTGGCATCGGGAGGTACAGATCTCCACATCCCTCCCATGTTTTTAAGCTTCAGTTTCAACTCTGAACCGCTTGCTTCACCTTGTGATGTTTCCTGAGGTTGTGGGAGATTAGTATTTGGGTCATCGATGTATCTTCGCCTGAAGAGCTAAAAGAATAGGTTTAGGAGTTAAAATTGGATCTGATACCGGAGAAGCCGGTATTCTTTTGAGATGAGAAATATTTCTCCTAAATACTTTGCCGTCTCCCTTTCCTCGAACCACAACATCGTTCCCTTTCCGTTCAATTACTTCGAACTCTTTTTGTCAAAAGCCGGTGTTAGTTTATTCGGGAAGATGGCATTTCGAAGGACCACTTTGTCTCCCACACCTATCTCAGAGACCTTAGCCCTTCGATCTCTGTCTGCTCTCTCTTTCCCCTTTTTTTATTCATAAGGTCCAGATCTCTTTCTTCAAAGTCTAAAATATCTTCGTTGATATCACGGATCGAAGGTATTTTGTCTCGGATAGTGCGATTAAACAACAGACGAAGTCTTTCCAGTTGTCCCGTGCGGAGTAACGTGGTATATCAGAATGAATTTCTGGATCTCTTTTTTGTAGTCGGTTCCTTTAGCGTTTGCTTTTGTATTAATATCGAACGATTCATATTTTCTACCTCCCCAATAGCCTGTGGCCAATAGGGTGGTGACGTCATAAGATGCACATCATTGTTTGCACAATACTGCTTAAACTCCTCGCTCACAAACTGACGTCCGTTGTCGGCTGTTATCGATTTCGGATACCCTAACCTTGAAAACATTTCCTCCAAATTTTCAATGATGATGCTTGATGTTAAGGAACTTGGCTTCATAATATCTCGAATAATGATCGATGACTACGAAAATATGCTCATGGTTCGGTAATTGTCCCATCAAGTCTATTGTCAAACATAGCCATGGTCCATCAGGGAATTCGCGTCTGTTCATAGGGGTCGGTTGTATCGGTCTTGATACCAGCAAACAATCACTGCAGTTCTTTACGAATTTTTATACGTTTCTGTCAATTAATGACCACCATAGCTTCGAACGAACCCTACGTTGCATCACTGTCCCACCTGGATGCCCTTCATGCGCCAGATTTAAAACTCTTGACCCCAGGGGATTAGGTATAACGATTTTCGTTCCTCGTAGCAGAATGTTTCCCAATTTTCACCATTCAAGGCGAAATGGGAAAAATCGACTGATGTTATTCGAATTCCAGGAATTATTTTTCACATTATCTATTTATTCCTTCAATTCAGCGTCTGCGCCAACATTTTCTAGTACTTCAGCTATGGTCAGTGCTTTTGGTATAACCCTTTCGATTATTGTGCAAATGTTCCGTTCACATTGTTCGTCAAAGGTCTCGGAATGTTCCCCTCTGCATAATCTCGAAAACGAATCTGCAATGTTGAATTTTCCCGGTTGATAAACGATCTTAAATTTAAAGGACTGCAACCTCAAGACCCATCGTTCAATGCGGGCTGGAGGCTTCGAAGTTGGCTTTAAAATTGCCTCTAATGGTTTATGGTCTGTAACCAATTCGAGTTCTATACCCGACAAGTAATAATAAAATCGTTCCACTGACCAAACCAACGCAAGACACTCCTTTTCCTCTGCTCCCATTCGAAACGGTTAGACCAAAAATTACGATGTCATCTATAAGATTTAAGGCATTCTTACACCCGGCCAAGATATTTTCCATCTGCCTCTGAAAAATCTCTGGGGCCGAATTAACTCCAAATAACAATCGTTTATATCTGAATATTCCTTTCGACGTGATAAATGTCGTTATTTCTCGACTTCATTCATCTAATTCGGACTGGTGGTAAGCGCTTTCCAAATCTAACCTCGAAAACCACTTCGCACCCTTCAATCTTGTCATAAACGATTCACACGTGGGCAGTGGGTAATTTTCCCTCAATATAGCGAGGTTAGCTCGCCTCATATCAACGCATAGTCTTATGTCCCTGGATTCTTTAAAAACGATTACAATAGGAGATATCCAGGGACTCGGTCCCGAGACCCGTTCTATGATATCCTGAGCAACTGTTTCCATCAATTGTCTTCCTTTCTCAATAACATAGAACGAAAAAATCAAATCAGTGTTTCTATTGACCCCAACTGTCGCTTCAAAAACCATTTTTACCTTCAGCAAGTCATTTCCGGCATAAGCTCGAAATTGGTTTTCCGATTTCGTCCGAATATTCCTTACCTACAAAGGTGTTCCCAATCTTTCTCGCTAATATAGTTATGACGAGACCCAAAATTTATCAGCAACGGAACTACACGACCACCAATAAAGCAATTAATTATCTCACCCGTTTCACCTGTAAGATCTTCCTTTTCAGATATTTTGAAACAGTTGTGTTCCTGAAATCTGTCCAACTTATCAACAGTAGTGTCATCACACTTTTCTTCGCCAACAAAACGAACCTTTGAAGTCTGGATTTTGCGCTGTTTTTCATCTGTGTTTTAAAAGTCGGTTTGTTTGCGCTTATTGGCTTTAGTTCTGCATTTTAACGCAAAATGTCCTATAAAATTCCACTTGTTGCATTTAGCGTTTTTAGCAGGGCAAATTTGGCTGCTTGCTAAATGCTTGCGAGACCCACATTTGCTGCATTCTCCTGTTAACCTATTCTCACCACTGGAAACAACACGGTTGATGCTCTTGGAAGTAGTTGGCAGCATCATGGACTCCGACTCGTTATAAATTTCTTCATATACATGACACATTTCGATGATCTCTGCTAATGTATGCTCTTTTTCTAATAGACGTTTTTAGGTCTCTAGGTGCCCACGCATCTATAAGTTTGTCTTTTATGTTTATTTCCAAGATTTGTTCTTTTGTTTCCCCAAATTGGCACTTTGCTGCCTGATTTCGCAATTTCAAAACAAATTTATTCAATCCCTCTCCTTGTTCAGGCTTCAGCGAACGAAATAAGTGCCTCTCAAATGTGGAGTTCCTTATAGGAGAAAAATAGTTATTAAGCTTGTCAACGAGGACTCTGAAGACATCGGTGTGATCCTTTGCATCCTGTGGTTGATATAGTGCCACTGGAATGTTATAGATTACCTCTTGAAACTGGGTGGATCAGTGATCTCTTCTGCTTCCAGATATAGAGTAAATGCCCGGAGCCACTTTTCCCACTCTGACCGAATCAAGGCTTTCTCGATAACCTCGCCAGGAAATGGTGCTATTCCTGAGCCACTCATTTCAACACGCTTGCGCTGCAACACAATTACATATTTTTATTCGCAATTTAATGGCTGACAATCTAATGTCTCACCTCTTCCTCTCTTTCTTCTCGCAATTTAATGCGTGACAGGTCTTTTTTTTTCTCTTTTTTTCGCGCAATTATATGCGTGACAATTGAATGTACTGTTCGAAATTACCTATTAAATGGCAGCTACACGCTTTATGATATTATTATTTGTTTTTTTTTTTTCATATTCTAAATATAAGCAAATTTACCTCGTCGCCAAAGTAATGACCCGTGGTCTATCCAAATCAAATTAAACACTCTGCTCAATAGATTTTTTTTTACTTTATTTCCCCCCACTTATTGACACTTATTGCTCGGTGACTACTAGACTGACTCCCAGGAAGTGTGCACATGTCAAGTGCATGTGACAAGTATCTGCATAAGATGTGTGTCAAGTATGTACCTGATCAGTGTGGGTACCTGCAACTGGCTGGTCATCATCGGGAGTTACAGATCTCCACACCGGCCAACAAGGTAGTTGCGTTCAAATAATCGAAATCTAAGGATATCAAGCTCAACTTCCATGTGGTTGAAGGGGAAAATCGATGCCAGTTAAAGAATTGTCAACGAAGATATGCTTGCTAGGCCAGGTTTTCTGGGATCATCTGAAAACAAAGGACATTGTACAATGCAGGAACTGCAGCCAGACAATAGCGAAACTCAATATAATACAATAACTCCCAAGCCGCCAGTGAACAATGTCTCAGCTGCACCGCAGCCCTGGATCGTCCAAACTGAATTTCCCCAGCTAATCAAGAAAAAATTAACAAAAGGAGAGAGAGAACTATATGTTGTCTCCTCCGCACTTTTCAGTGAAATAGTAGGACGGGTTGCACCCGGTTTTGTATATTATTATATATTTCTCTAATTTGAGATATAGCACCACAATTTGGCATATTCTTAGGGAATATGTTATGTTTGCATATGGTTGAACTTAGATAATTTCAAAGTGTTTAAAAGTTCAAAAGAGTAACTATTTACATTAGGCACTTAAGTAGATAGAGCTCAGTCTAATTCGATTTCATTTATATCACATGAGCGGTATATAATTATGGTATTTAAATTTAATAAATTTTCAGAAATTTAATAGATAAGGATATATAGATAATAAGGTAAAATTCAAGTTGATTAAGAGTAAATATTTACATTAGGTACTTAGGTACTATAGCTCAGACTAATTCAATCAAATTCGTATCACATGAGCTGTTTATAATAATATATGTTGTAAATGAGCAGGAAACTAATGTTAAAAATTATAGGAGTTCAATTTGTATTAGTTTATTATAAGAGAGGACGCTGAAGCTTTTTAACCTCTATATGAGTTGGTAATTTGTTTTTCAAAAAAGGGGGCCATGTGGGAAATATACTCCTCAGGCACCAAAAAGAAAGGGTCAGACCTCTCGTTAAGGATACTAATAGGCGATGCATAGTATCGGTCGTCTATCTGCCAACTAATGTTGTTCTCTAACATGTCTCGAAGGAGGGGGTTCTCGTGGTATTGAAGAGCTGAGAGCCTCTTTTTACTAAGCTGTGTTAGGTAATCGAGTAGGGGGGTAACTTTCGAGTCTCGGTATAATGTACTGTTGGGAAACCATTTACCACCAGGTCATTTATGCTTTGATATGCAGCTTCTGATAATCCTTCGCTCGAATCTGTGCAGTTCAAGTGCAACATTTGGGGTGATTGTGAACCATTTAGGAATCCATAGGCTAGTATAGGACGGATTAAAGTTTTGTATATTAGCGTTTTTGTATTATTTTCCACTTCTCTGGATCTGAGCAAGATTTTCAATTTGGACGTAGCTGCTTTTGCCTTGTTCAGAGCTGTTCTAACATGAGGATTCATCTTAAACCGCTCATGCAGATGGATGCCAAGGTATTTCACAGATGTTTTAAGAGGGATTGGATGTCCCTCGATCTGAAGATCCAGATATCGGCTTTCACGAACTGCCAGATGATGACCTTTACCGGAGGCGTTTCTGAAGCAGACAAGTTCACACTTTCCGAAATTAAGGTTAATGCCCCATCTTCGGAAATATGGAATAACTTCGTTAAGGTGAGATTTCACCTCGCTTAATGCGGTATGTGGCCTTTCATGATGGCTTAGGATGATAGTGTCGTCAGCATAGAGAATCGCCTCTGACTCTTCACATATAGTTGGTAAGTCCGAGATGAAAAAGTTGAATAGGTGGAGACCCAGTATGGAGCCTTGCGGAACTCCGGCCAGTACGGGTATGGGACGGGAAAAGTGGTTTTCAAATGAGACGGAAAGTGTGCGATCTGATAGGAGACTCATAATAATTTTTGATAAGTCCGGGGGGGAAGTTTAAATAGAATAGTTTATATATTAGGCCAGAATGCCAAACGGAATCAAAGGCTTTAGCGAGGTCCAAAGTGCAGGCTACGGTGCATTTTTTCGATCTTAGGTTATTTAGGATTTTGTTTTGTAAGTATAAGAGGGCATGCTCAGTTGAGTGTCCACGTTTAAAGCCAAACTGTTGCGGTTGGGAAAGTACTGCCGGATTAAGATTGTCGAAGATGTTGGATATAATTACTTTTTCAAAAATCTTTCCTAAGTGTGGAAGTAAGGAAATGGGACGGTAATTTTCCACATTATTTGCGCTGTTACCTTTCTTTACAGGGATAAGTTTAGCTTTCTTCCACGCAATGGGGAAATAACTATTGTTAATGCAGTTGTTAATGATAGGAGTTGTTAATGATAGGAGAATTTTAGGTAAAATGGATTTAGCTTTACGAATAACGAAATTAGAGATAATATCTGGACCGGATGATTTCTTGTTGTTGAAAGATGAAATAATTGATTCAACAGTACTGACCTTGACAAATTTGTCATTAGCCGCTTCATTGGACCTGTTGAGTTGTGAAAAATTTGTTAAAATAAGGTTTTGATTCCATACTGAAAATGAGTTTACATAGGTTTCCACTATCATCACGTTGGCTTCATCATAAGTGGGGGACTTAGCCGAATAGAGATCACGGTAAAACAAACCGAAAGCTTCAACTTTTTCTTCAGCGGATGTGTAGAAACTATTGCCGTAGGCTGAACGTAACTCCGGGTTGGGGGATCTTTTACGACCAGTGATTTGATCGATTGCCTTAAAAACACTTGGCGAAGGTTTGAGACTATTGAGCTTTTTCCTAAATTGTTCATTCAGTTCTATTCTAACGTTGTCTTTTATGATTTTGCTCAGGCAGTGTATCCTTGCCGACAAAGCTCTATAATCGTGATTATTCCTATCGCCGAAGCGATGAAAAAGTCTCTTTAGTCGTCTTTTCCAAATCTTCCGAATCCTAAATAGGTTGATCGTTTCATCAGAAATCGCGACCCAATTAGGATGTGTGACTGTTGTACTGCTATGATTTGCTATGCCTTCCTGTATTAGGGTAGTAAGCGAATCAATGAAGGAATCGATCTCAGAGTTAGAGAGATTTTTGTCTGTAGGAAAATTCAGATTGTTAATTTCCACATTTAAGGAGCTAAGAAAGGCAGGCCAATTAATATTCTTAAGTTTGTTAACGTTTTAAGGATAATAAGGAAAAGTTGACAAATTTGGAAGTTGAAGAGCAAGAATTATTGAACAGTGGTCCGATAGAGGGTCAGATGTAACGCATGCTAAATTATTGCTTGAAATGTAGTTGGAAGAAACTAAAAAAAAAATCTATGTGTTAACCTGAACTTGGTCTAGAGGGACAAACGGATTCAACCAAGTCAAACTGAATGAGGTTATACTGTAACCATCGCGCAAAAGACCTTCCGTTGTGATTATCCTTGACGTCTCCGCAGAGGGAGTGCCTGGACTTAAAGTCCCCACCTATGATGATGTAATCGAAGTTACTAACACTTAATAAGATCGTTTAGAGCTGGAATAAGGGCTGGACCCGCTTGGTTACAGATGTAGATCGATATAATAGCTACCGATTTAGTGGATTGGTTGGAGTCAGACATAGGGATAGAAGCAATGGTTGCTGAAATAGTATTGTTGGAGAAGAAAAACTGGGAGAAGGTGAGAGAATTCCGCAAAAATATTTCAGTCCCTCTACCATCATTGTTGCTCAGAAAATCGTAATTACTGTTGAAACGAGACCTAGTGGATTGGGTTTGAATACAGGCCTCCTGAACCAGTAGTGTTGTGGGAGCCTTATCTTTCAGATATAAATCTATTTCTACTTTTTTTTCCACAACGAACCCCATATATGCAAATCTTTTCTTTGCTGCACTTTCCAGTTTACTGAGAGTCGGCATGAATGCCTCCAATTTATCCATAAGTTTATTGAGTGTCATGCCAAAAGTGTTTCCGATTCAGCAAGGAAGTCGGAAAAAATACCTCCTACGTTATCTCTAACTCTGGGCATTGGAGCTGTCTGAATTGGATGACCCCTAACTAGATCTGCATATGTTGCGCTGTTTTGCTTTGGTTTCAGTATTTCGCCAGCGACGGAGTTCCGTACGGCGTATCTTTTATTTCTAGAGACTTCCCGCAATTCGTCTCTTCTTGGGAGGGCACCATCTTAACTTAATGTTACTTATCGCATCTTCTGCTGCCACCGGGGGAACTCCAGCGTTGTTACTGCCTACGTAATTCCTTTGCTGTTGCTTCAAGTTATGGTCTTCTTTCCGGGAGTTGTTTGAATTGAGGGATTGGCCTCTGTTGTCCTCCTTATCAAGATCCGCCAGAATGGAATAGCGGTTGTTCGGATCGAACACCTTTCTTTTCTTATTTGTCGTGGGGGGGGGGGGGGTCGATCTGACGCTTCTTACGACTGCCGCTTAACGGTGGATATTTACTCATATCGTTGAGGTTATTCATATAATATTCCGCTTTTTGTTCGCTTTCCCTTGTTAGCTTACTGTTGCCTACGAAACCAGCGTGGATGCTGAAACCTAACAGTTTGATGTTGGTTAGCGGTGCTTTAACCGCAGACGAGCACGACGGCGTGTTGGCGCCTTCACTATCTAAACGTTTACCTCCAACAACTGGGTAGATGTTGTCATCCCAGTAATCCATATCACTGTTCGCAGAATTGCTATTTAACGCACTCAGGCACTGCACCGGTAAAATAACTTTATTTATATATGTCCTATCGGGTGGAATTGTTCGTTCAATAGCGGGAATATTTTCCTCCATAGCAGAGGTGAAAAATCCACAATATTACTTACTAACACAAAATAATAATAATATTTCCTTTGTTCGAAACGGAGCACACACTAAACACGTGTTGACACCACGTAGTCACGAGAGAGAATCAAAAATTAAATTTCTATTTTAATTAATCTATTTTAATTAAATTTCTATCAGTCGTTGTAGAGCCTTTGTCAACGTAGGACATCTCAGATCGGCTATTAAGTTGTTCGCTCTCTTTCGAAAAAATAGCATTTAAAATTCCGAAACGCGGTCGTTCGCCTAGTTCTGAAGGTATTTCCAATCCCTTGGATACAAAAAAAGTTCGTAACATTAGTGCTACCAGTGTGGGTATAGTTGACTCGAGATATGGTTTTTATTCTCCACTGCAAACATTGATGGACAAAGACGCAGATGACATGGACGAGATTATTTCGCCAAGTGTAAATACACAAACAAAAATATACGTGCCGCCCATTAAATTGCTGCATAAAACCGGTGTTTATGTTCACAATGAAAACTCTAAAAATTGCAAATTATTCCATTAAGAAAATCTCAATAGGAATAAAAATACTGTGTGACACTTCGGAAACACACAAATTAGTTGCCCATGCACTCACAGAGGAAAACTGTCAATTTTTCACACATGACTCTAAAAGTTCCAATGTTTTCAAAGTGGTTCTATTTGGATTAGATAACATGGATGTCAATGAAATTACATCCGAGCTAATTCGAATAGGTCTTAAGTGTCTGGACGTTAAAAAAATAACAAAAACATACGAAAAATACAGTGATACATTTTATTTAGTTTCACTAGAAAACGGGTCAATAAAATTAAATGACTTAAAAAAACATTACAGATCGGTCTGGCATACTGTAGTCCGTTGGAGCTTTCATAGAAAAATTAAAGGTAAACCAACACAATGCAAAAATTGTCAGATGTACGGTCATGGTGAGCGCAACTGTCACATTAAGACATACTGTGGAAATTGTGCGGGTCCGCACAAGACTGTCGAATGCAGCAACCAAAGTTCAGTCAAGTGTGCGAACTGCAATGGTGAGCATAAAGCAAACGATGTCACGTGTCTGAGTAGAGTGAAATACCTGGAGCTTAAAAGCAACCTGCCCAACCGCAACAACTATTCTCGTCAGCAAAAAGCTTTCCACCAAAAGCTTCCAACACAAGCACCGACCTCTGTTCCAGTACAGAAACAAATAAATCTTTCATCGATGAAGGATTTTCCGTCTCTTTCGCACCCAAGATCAACTGCGCGAAGAAATCCACAAGTGGATGTCATCAGCTGTTCACAATCGTCAAACACATTGGAAGGTGACACTCGCCGTTCAAAAGGTTTAATCGGCAACAACGAAAATCTTTTTTCCATGGAAGAATTAAATGAACTAGTCATGGAAATGATTTCAAAATTGTCCTCTTGTAAATCCAAATCAGATCAATTTCAAGTTATCGCACAATTAGCTTGTAAATTTTTGTATTCAAATGATGATAAATAATATTAACATGATAGATAGAAACTTAAACATTGTAACATGGAATGCTAGAGGGATAAGAAACAAAAGCTTTGAGTTTATAAACTTCTTAAATACAAAAAACGTTCATGTTGCTTTGGTAAGTGAAACTTTGTTAAATCCGTCTTATCGCTTGTCCACTCCGAATTATAAGTGTTATCGAGTTGATAGAACTATTGGAAGTGGGGGTGGAGTTGCAATTCTCGTTAAACGATCGGTTCAACACTCGCTCTTGCCTATTATTAAAACGCATCTTATAGAAAATGTTGGTATTGAAGTTCAAATTGGGAATCATATGGCAGTTAAAGTATATTGTGTCTATTTTCCTGGTGGCGTCATCACAAATGCGAAGAAGAACACATTAAGGAATGATATGCGTAAAATATTTTCTTTCAACGACGACTTCATAATAGGAGGCGATCTTAATTGTAGACATCGGGAATGGGGTTGCTTACGAGCAAATTCCTGGGGAAATATTCTCTCTAATCTTTCTGTGACGTTGCCAATTACCGTCTTGTATCCTTGTACTCCAACCTATGTCCCTGCTGGTTCACGTGGCCGTCCATCTGTGCTTGATCTTTTTGTAACTAACTGCCCTAATATTGTCTCTCAGCCCGTAGTATTTAATGAACTTAGTTCTGATCACAACCCTGTTCTGTGTAAGCTGTCAGTTAATCGTGAAAAGCATGTCCAATATGTCCATAATTTTAAAAATGCATTAAAACTGGGCAAGGTACAGAGCCAAATTAAACGAAAGACTTTGTCATGCTGATACTAACTTGAATAACATTACCTGTGAACAGGATGTTGATTCCCTGTTGTGTAATTTTACTGGACAAATTATAGATGCAGCTAATCAAAGCATACCGAAAATTGTTACAAAGGACAATTCCTTTAAGCTTCCTCCCCACATTTTACTACTTATTAAGAAAAGAAATATGTGCCGAAGAAATTGGCAAAGATACAGACTGGATTTCTTTAAACACGAAATGAAATGTCTAAACAAACTTATTCAGGATAATATTGTTCGACTTCGAAATGAATCCTGGAATAAAAAGCTCAGCAGTTTAGATAATAATTCGAAGCATTTCTGGAACATGGTTAAAATAGTTAGAAACAGAAACAGAACTATACCATGCCTGAAAAACTCAACTGATATTTTCTACACAGATGTTGAAAAAGCAAATACACTTGCCTTGACTTTCGAGCGCAACCATTGTGTATCACAAAATTTAGGTGATATTCACACAGACTCTTTGGTAAACAACACTATGTTAGCATTTCAAAGATTGCAACTAGATACGCCATCGGATGTATACGTTGAAGATGATGACATTGAGTTCTTCATTAAAAATCTGAAGACGAAAAAATCTGACGGCCTAGATATGGTTAAAAACATCTATCTTAGGGAGTTACCAAAACGTGGGATTATGATGGTGAGACATCTTATAAATGCTTGTCTCAAGTTGCGGTATTTTCCAGCTAAATGGAAACTAGCCAAAATTGTACCGATACCCAAGGCTGGTAAGCCACCAGATAACGTAGAAAGCTACCGACCAATTGGCATACTGAGTAATTTGAGTAAAATTTATGAAAGAGTTCTTAAGGAGAAGATCATGAAATTTATTGATGAGAAACACATACTTCCGAATGAGCAATTTGGTTTTAGACCTTATCACATTACGTCACATCAAGTCAAGAGAATTTGTGATTATGTAAAAAGAAATCGATCAAGCGGAAAATCAAGTGGCATGGTGCTACTTGACGTCGAAAAGGCTTTCGATAGTGTGTGGCATTACGGTCTACTATACAAAATGATTAACCTAAAATTTCCATCTTACCTGTGCAATATTGTTTTAAGTTATTTGTCAAATCGATGTTTTCAAGTGCATGTTAACAATGGTGTTTCTAACATAGTTTTTTACAATGCTGGAGTACCGCAAGGTTCTGTTTTGGCCCCCATATTGTATATCCTTTATACATCTGATTTTCCGAAGATACCTGAATGTGAAACAGCGTTTTACGCTGATGACACAGCTATTTTTTCGTCGCATGAGCTTGGTATTGTTATTGAGACCAATCTTAAGATTGCGATAGAAATTGTACTTAGCTACTGCAATTAATGGAAAATTAAAGTAAACGAAGACAAATTGCAAGCCATCTTTTTCAGCCGAAAAAGAAAAGCTTGTTTTCTCCCTTCCAGTAGCTTGCAGGTAAATGGAAGTGATGTGGAATGGCGAAACTTCGTAAAGTAATTAGGTGTATATCTAGACTCCAAATTAACTTTTCGTGAGCACATCGCACAAACCGTTAATAAGGTTAAAATTGCAACGACAATTTTATATCCATTTATTAATAGGAAATCGTTATTGTCTATATCAAACAAAAGCATAATATTTAAGGTCATATTCCAAGCTATACTTTTGTATGGATGCCCGGTATGGGGAAAATCCGCCCAGTGCCACATTAGGAAATTACAAGTGGCTCAAAACAAAGTCCTTAAAATGATGTTAAATATACCATATGATTTCCCTACTTCAAGACTGCATGAAAGAGCGGGTGTTGACCCAATCACTTCACGAATATTAAAATTAACAAATAAATTTATAAACTCATGCGCTTTGACCGAAAATCCCTTAATTAACGACTTGTGTACCAATAATTAAAACATATACATATATATTTTGTTTATTTATTTATTTAAATTGTTTTCATTGTACATTTTTGTTTTAGTTATTCATATATATATATATCTATTTATTTATTTATTTATTTATTTATTTATTTATTTATCTATTTATTTATTTATTTATTTATTTATTTATTTATTTATTTATTTGTTTATTTATTTATTTATTTACTTATTTATTTATTTATTTATTTATTTATTTATTTATTTTTATACTTATTCTTATATACGAATATAATCATGTATTTTATATATATATATATTCACATATATATATATATATATTTTTTTTTTGTTTTTCTCTCTTATTGAAGGTTTTTCTCGTATTTTCCTTCAATTTTCGACAGTTTCCATCAAATATAAATAACTTAAAATATAAATATAAACGTTTTTCAGAAGAAAGATGCATAATTCATCACATCTCTGTAATATATATTGTGCGATAAACTAAATCAAATGTAAACTTTTTATACGGAAATAAACTATCTATCTATCTATCTATTAAATTTCTATATTTAAATTTCAGACGTGTTAGACGTCAGATCTGACAGCTGATTTCGAAAAAGAGAGAAGTGATGTCGATAATATAGTTCATCCGACGGATTTAATGATAGTGCAAATCCGTTCACGTGAATCGAACGAGTGAAGGCAATCTCCGATCCGTCGGATTTGAGACTAGGGGTGAATGTGTTTCAAAGTAAAATGTTTATTTCAACCCGATTTTTTATTTAAACAGAATAAATAGTGATAAAAATCCGTTATTCATGTATCCTAGTTTATTTCTACTAATTTGCTTCGCACCTCTATTAGCTTCGTTTGTTGCTGAAAGTTCGCCTTATGGTTATTTCTTTTTGTATATATGTATGTAAGTTTATTGAGATTTCATTTTATTACATTTACATTATATTTTAGCTTATTATAACAAGTAATTCAGTATAGTGTGGCAGACTTAGAATTGGTCAAGCTAATTTTGGAAAGATTATTGTATTTCGATATAAGTGCGATAACATAAGAAGTATTCAGAATTTCACTTCAGTGTATTGTATATTCATCATCATATTGTAAGGAAAGGGACGTTGCCCCTCACCCTGTAGGTGGTGTGGATTTGTTTCGATTTACCTGTGGTAAAAAAGGGGTCAGATCTCTCATTGAGTAAACTGCTCGGTGACGGATAGTAACGGTCGTTTATTGACCAGTCTATATTCTCCTCAAAAATGTTCCTGAGGATTGGGTTCTCATGATGTTGAAGAGTAGCGAGCCTCGTTTTGCTTAGACTGGTCACATATTCCAGCAAAGGCGTTATACCAGACTCCTGGTAAATGGTTGTGTTAACCATTTGCATCCGGGTCTTTTACGTTTGGAAATGCAGCTTCTGATAATAGCACGTTCAAATCTTTGGAGCTCAAGGGTTACGTTAGGTGTAATTGGGAACAAGATGGGGAACCCATAAGCTAATACCGGGGTTTTGTATATAAGAAGTTTCGTTCTACACTCAACAAACCTAGGGTTGATTAGGGTTTATAATTTTGTCGCAGCGATCTTAGACTTGAGCCTTTCTTGCATGAGGGTTCATTTTTAAGCGTTTATGGGGATGAATAATAGATGTTTATACAGGTAACTGGTTACCCTCAATATTAAGTTCTTGATCCCTATTTTCAGGAACTGCTAAGTAATGGCCTCTGCCAGAGGCGTTGAAGCAAATCAGATCACACTTCTTAATGTTGAGATTGATTCCTTCTCCTTTATAGAAGGTCACGATGGAATGGAGGTGACGATGAATTTCATTAAGCGCTGTTTGCGGTCTTTCGCGATGACTTAATAAGAGGATGTCATCCGCATATAAAATGGCCTCTCAGTCCTCCAGTTGCTTAGGGAAATCAGAAAGGAAGTAATTGAAGAGAGTGGGGCCAAGAATGGAGCCTTGAGGAACCCCTGCTAAGATCGGAATAGTCTGAGCAGTTTGGTGTTCAAAGAATACGTTAAGGGTGCGATCAGAAAGGAAGCTTTTAATAATTTGTATCACATTTGGAGGAAAATTAAGAAAAAATAATTTATGAATGAGACCCGCATGCCAAACTGAGTCAAATGCTTTTGTGAGGTCCAATGCACATGCTGCAGTGCTTTATTTTATTTAATTCTTTAAGATTCTGTCTTGTAAAACTAGTAGGGCATGCTCCGTGGAATGGCCAAGTTTAAATCCAAATTGATGGGGCTGAGAATGATCCGAATCATCACTAAAACAGTTAATTTTCAGGAGGATAATTTTTTTTGAATCTTGCCTAGGTTTGATAGCATGGAAATTGGACGATAGTTATCGACGCTATTTGTGTTATTGCTTATCGGAATCAGCTTGGCCTTTTTCCAGGCTACTGGAAAGTAGTTGTTAAGGCAATTGTTGAAGATAGGGGTTAGAAATCTTGCTAACGCGAACTTAGCTTTTCGGATAACGAAATTTGAGATTTTATCAGGACCAGACGATTTTTTATTGTTCAAAGAGAAAAATATCGATTTAACCGTGTTTGTTGATATGAAGTGAGTGTTAGCGGATTTATCTGACTTATTTGAGGGTGATATCTTTGTTAGGATAAGGTTAATGTTCCATGCATCGAAGGAACTATTGAAGGCTTCCACTACAAGTTGACTATATCCGCTGAGGGGTTTTTAGGGCATATACATTTTGGTAGAATTCACCAAAAGCTTCTACTTTCTCAATCGGAGAGGTGTAAACTCTATCTCCATAACTGAGTTTCAACTCAGGATTCGGCGTCTTCTTGCGACCGGTGATTTGGACTTAAATACGTTTGAAGACGGTTTAGACTGCTAAGTTTGTTACGGAATTTTTCGTTCGATTCGACTCTTATTTTGTCTTTAATGATCTTACTTAGACAGCTTATACGAGCCGAAAGTTCTTTTCAGTTGTCTCTTCCAGATTGTTCTAGTCCTGAGCAGACCGAGCGTAATTTCAGAGACCTTGACCCAGTTCGGACGTGGAGTTATTGTTCTGCTGTGGTTGGAGATGCATGTATGGAAACGGTTTGTGATAGCCTCAATAGCTTCGTCAATCTCGGAGTTGGTGAGATTCCTATCAGTAGGGATTTCTAAGTCAGACAGCTCTGAATTTAATGGCTGCTTGAAATTAGACCAATTCATGAACTTAAAGCTGTTAAATTTTTCAGGGAAGGAATGGACACATGGTTATGGAGAAGTGATCTAAAAGGGGTTCTGGTGATATACAGGTTATATTGATATCCGTATTTAGGTTGGAGGATATTAGAAAGAAGTCAATATGGGAACCAGATCTTGGTCTGGAGGGTTCATCCGCTTTTACTATGTCGAAACTTAGGAACTGATTTTGATACCATTGAGCTAAAACTTTACCATTATTATTCTCTCTAAAGTCGCCCCACAGGGAGTGCCTGGACTTAAATCACCACCAATGATTATATAATAAAAATTGCGGATTGTACCTAGTAGGTCATTTAAGGCTGGCACGATTGCAGAACCTGCATGACAGCTTACGTAGATTGAAATTAATGCTAGAGATTTCTGACCTTCATTGCGGTATGAGATTGGAACTGAAGTAATTGTTGCTGAAATTATGTTATTTGAGAAAAATGACTGGGTAAAGGAGATGGCGTTTCGCAAGAATATTCCAGTGCCTCTTCCCTCATTGTTACAAATGTATTTATATTGGTCATTAATACTGCACTTATTCTTGTTATGGGATTGACAAATTTAGTGTACCAACAAAGCTGTAGGCAACTTCTCTTTCAGAAGTAAGTCTATTTCTGCTTTCTTTACTTTGGACAGGGAGTTTATATTTGCTGTTATGACTTTAAGGTTCATGGATTTAGAGGTGGTAAATGTGAGGGCATGAGCATGACCAATGAGAAGCGATAATAAGCTCCTTTCCTATTTTTCGCACTCCTCCCAAAAGTTTTGAATTTTTTTGCGTTACTGGGGTAGGGCGGGGCTGAATGATCATAGTATTAGAGCCTCTTTGGCCTCTAGCCGCGTCCGCGTATGACGTGAAATTCTGTTGTGCCCTATTGACTGCCCTCATCACCGGGTTATGAGTGGCAATCATCTTCTCACGCATAACCTCCTTCAAGGCCTGCCTTTTCTTTTGTTGACTGACCCACACGGGGGACACCCCTATAGCTTCTCAAACATCTCGCAATTGACGCAGTATATTTCTGACCTTTCGGCGATCTTAGGAAATTTGCATTCCCCTACCTCATGTGCTTCTTTGCACTTAACGCACCTGGGTGGTGCTGAACAACATCTGAACGAGTGTCCGAGTTTTTGGCAGTTGTAGCATATTTTTGGCCCTGAGCTCTTGAGACTTTCCCAAATCACATCGTGTTTGAAGAGGCTACTTATCTCCTTCAGTTTCACGAGGTCTTTCTTGCCTTCCACAGAACAAAGATACAGCTGTGAGGACAATCCTGTCCTCTTAGACCATGCTGTCTCAAAGTCTTTTACCAAAACTCCCATTGGAGGGTCCAGCCGCCTCAACTCCTGTTGCACTTCTTCAGCTTTGTAATTCGCCACCCCTTTTAGAACCACGTTAATTCTTCTGAGGTGTTTCGGAGTGAACGAGAAGGCCTCGAATTTTTGTTCCTTGTAGAGTTTCAAGAGGAACGCATGGAACTCAACGTCCCTAACCATGATCTTGTATCTGTTGTATCCTGTCTTTCTGTTCATCTTAGTGTCCTTTAGGTGCTCCATCAGGTGCTTCGGTGGTATATACCTCACAAATATCGGGGGCACCACGGGGCCGGTCTTCCAGCTGGAGCTGGAGGGTTTCCACTGCCATTGTTTATGTCTGTTCCCGTGTTGATGTTTGGTTCCTTCCTGGTGCGTTGCCGGAGTAGCATCGGTTGTTTCCTTGCCTTCTGTAGTCGAAAATCGTTGTTAGGGACCGTAAAGGTTTTCCTTATTTTTTTGCTGCACTAGAACCGGCTCCGCCTGTATACTCAAAGGACGCTAGGAAATCCCTGTGATCTCTTAACTGGGATTTGCTCGTTCGAAATCATCTCGAAGTTTCCTGTATGGACCGCGTGGGACTTGTCGCCGCTTAATTGCTTTTGCTTAATTATATGACCTTTTTGTTTCTTGGTCATACAGGGAAAGCGCACATTCGCGTTCTCTGCCTGGCTCTTATCACAGTTTTTTTTTTGCTGGGGTGCGGGGCGTTCTCAGTCCACCAGTCTATCTGCACGTTGTTGTAGATTTTTTCACCGGCGGCCTCGTTTAGCCGTGGCGAGGGCAAAATAATTCTCTCTGTAGATTCCCTCTCGGAAGGAATCGCAATTGTTCTTGATGCACTACTTGCCTCCATTAATAGGAAGAATGATAGATGTTCACTTTAACTTATGCTTTAAATTTTACTTTTTAACACAAAACCAATAGTTAGAAAAATAAAAATTAAATTTTTAAAAGTTCACTACTTGCCTCGAGCTTCACACAGCCGGTATTGTGTCTAGTTATTTCTTTTTGAGAGTACTAACCAGAACTGAAAATGACAACATATAAAACATTGAACATTTTGTTAAAAATCTTACCTTGTGCATATTCTTTTCCACCACAGGCAGGTGGTTAAAGTTCGATCGCAAATGTGTCCCGATGTTCTCTTTGGATTTTTTTTTGAATTGCAAGTTTCCCAAATTTAAAACGAATCATTAAGATCAATTCATTTCATGTCGTACTTTCTATTTTCTGCCATATCAATCACTTTTTTTTTCTTATATATATATATGGGTGGCGCTACAGCCCGTAGAGGACCAGGGCCTAGCTTCTCAGCAGCCACTCTCGTGTTGTGCGTGCTATTGTTCTCTCACGAGTGGAAGGGACCTACAGTTTAATGCCGACTCCGAACGGCGAAGTTGAATAGCTTTTTCTAGACAGAAATACTATTTGAGCATTGTCAGTGACTCGAAAGAGGTGGAGCCGTGAAATATGAAATGTGGTAAATTCTGGTATCGAACCTGACACCGTCTGCGTAAGAGTCGACGCACTAACCCACTACGCCACGGCGACCCATTTTTTTCTTACTTGTTGTTTAATTTGTGTTTTTTGTACACTTCGTCCATCAGTCACCAAATATTTTCATTCGCATAAGAATCACGAATTTTTGCGAACATTGGCGGACCGTAATATGGTGATCTTGCAGTTCGCCTAGTTTCTGACACTTGAGGCGAATGCGACCGACGCGACTCGCGAATGGTAATACCAATTTTCACCATTTGGCGAATTTTTAGGGGTATTAAATGGTAAGAGCACAGATGTCTTTGTCAACTTAGTGTCAGAATTAGTAGAACGCAGGCCGTGGCCCTATTGGGCCCGTGGCGCTATAAAAATACAATTTTCAGAAGGAATAAAAGCTTTCCAAACTACTCCCCTCGAAGTCGGTATAAATCTTCACTCGTGAAATAAATACCACACAAACATTAGATTTAAAAGCATTTCCATGTGAACGTCATCGTTATGTATGGCATTTCTATTTATTATATTATTATTGTAATATAATTTCGCTCTGACAAACTTTATTCACACTTTCACTCTTTTAAGTTATTTTCTGACTTCAAATAAATTGTAACTTGTTGTAAATATTGTAGGTACTAACGTGTTTTCACTCTTCGTAAAGAATACACCTATAATTTTCTCTTCATACATGCCCATTAAAATACACAAATGTATTCAAATAAATAATTAAAGCATTTTTTTTAAGTATACATTATTACACATTAGTGTTTTAATAGTCATGGCTTAGGCGAATAAGTTTTTACTATAAACTCCTTTTATTATTTATTTGCGTTTAAAATATTAATTAGTATTCGCGTCAAAAACAGATATTATATGTACATAGTTACATGTTGTGTATTAAAATATAGCCAATAATATTTATTAATAAAAGATACATGCATTATTACTCTTCTACATTATAACTCTTTACTTCATTACATTTTCCTTGTCGCGTTTGATTTTCTAAATTCTTCGATTTATAATTGTAGTTCTTTATTTCTTGGAATGGAATGCACTTACGTCAGATATATCGTTACCATAATATCTATTATCATATCCATTAAGTATGAATACAACTTTACAATACAGCGGTACCGCCCGCTTAATGGACAAATAAAGTTAAAAATACTAAATTATACATGCACACACATGCATTAATAAAATGTATTGAATATTTATTTTCTTTACACCGAAATGTAGCACAGTTTACAACATTACGTAAATTACAAATGTATGTCTAAATTAAGAGACGATTTTATTCTAAATTCCGAACTTCAAATCTTTTGAAAGTATAGTTAATAAAGACCCAATCCTTAGCAATTTCACTTCCTTGTGGTAATGGTGCAGATGCTAAAAAAAAATAAATATTATGAGTTTCAAATTTTAAAATAAAGTATGCGTATGTTTTATTTATAAAATTGTGACCAAGTAAGTGCAAATCCAGTTTTGTTGTATATATATATATATATATATATATATATATATATATATGTTTTGTATGTATATATATATATATATATATATACATTAAGCCAGATTAAGATAGAATTTTGTACTAATTCTCATCTTTAACCTCATTAGTTATCTCTACATCTATATATAGAATAGAACATATTTTTCTGTTTGTCCATTTGTTGGGATGTAACAATACCTCAACAACAATGTATATCTCAATCGATTTGTCGTACAGCCACGGATGGTTTTGAGTATCCTAATTCCGTTAATGGTGCTTTAAAGCAGTTTTATATAATTTTTTAACTGAATATACCCGTTTTCTTTATACCTTACACACATATTACTTCAATATGGCTGAATATGACTTTTTTCTTCGGTTAGTACAATAACCGGGGAAGAGTATCCATCATTATTCTGTGATTCTTAAAACGGAATAAATAAGCCCCTACTTCTAAGGCAATAACAGTTTTTTAACAGAAAAAATAGTCAAGCCCTTTCTTTGTATCGTATAATATCGTATAATTAATTTTTAGGTAATTCGTCCTTCATTCGTCCTATCGTATAATTAATTTTTAGGTAATTCGTCCACTGGTGAGGAAAATTCAAATTCAATTCATTCATGCTCAGTAGTATTCCGTAGGTGAAAAAAAATCAATGTAATTTGTGAAATTTCTTAAGAATTTCAAAGAAAATGTAAGAAAAAATAGATATTTATTAATATATGTTGGGGGCTCGTCACTTGGTCGAAAAAATAAGGAAATCCAAGAGCCGGGTGGGAGGGGGCTAGTTGTTAGGTTAACAAGAGATAATCAAGTTCCAGTAAAGAGCCTGGCCGATTTTCAACCAAAAATTAAAATGCGGCATTTTATGGAGATATACTTTTTAGTAATTGCATTTCTTATTATTAAAGTATATTAATTCCAAGCCTTGTCATAGGTTCTTACTTATAGAAAAAATGTCCTTTCAACTGTAAAAGTCTGTCTATTCACAACCAAGATTAAGCAATTCTGTCGGACCGTCGTAGATTGATCCTTTTAGATTCAAGATGAGATTAAATATTTATAAAAATCCGTCAATGGACAAAACTCCGAGGTTCATAAGTCAGAAGACCCTTATTTTTTCCGAATTTTAATTGTCGTCTTTGATGCCGTTTCGTACGGAATCATAAAGAACAAGGATACTTAACAATTCAAAAAAAGCTATAAAATAGCAATGATTTCGTTTCGTTACTTGAACGCTTAGGGTTCGAATAAGGAACTGGGTGGTGGGGGCTCGGTACTGGCTCATGTCTCATTTTGTATTTTATTTAAATTAATTAAATTTGGGTCCAAATACAAAAACTTATTATTTATATCAAACAGTAATACATCAAGCGTCATTTATCTAAGTAATTAATTTTAATATTTAATTATAAATTTTATTAATTTAAAATAAAATACGATCCTACTGTACAATTTAAAGAGCCTTGCCGCTGGGCTTAGGAAAAGCACCCAGACATTTCGAAACAGTGTTACTGACTAACAGGGAATAAGTACTTCCAACAGCTGCCTGACCAGGAAAGAATGGTAGGGAATCACAAAAATTTAGTCGGTGAAGTAGTCTTCTCACCCAGCTTTTAAGAATTCCGCACAGCCATTAAAAGGTTGAAGAACTGATGGCTTACCATCGGAGCTCTTCAAGGCCCGTGGCGATGTTCTGGTAGGGTGCATGCACCAGATCATCTGAATTTGAAGAACGCATGTCACGCGAAAGACGATCCCACCGCTTGCATCATCTACAGAGGTATATATCTGCTCAACGTCGCCTACAAGATCCTGTCCAGCGTACTGTGTGAACGCCCAAAGCCATTTTGCACCGCACTAATCAGCACGTACCAGTGCGGCTTCGGGACCGGCAACCACTATAGATCAAATTTTCACACTAAGGCAAATCCGGGAGTAGACCTCCCTGAAAACGGATCCGGTTGTGTCGCACCATGCTAACAAATCTCTACCTTCAGGCACTATCTTCTACAAGTCAGTTGAAATGTTGGGATACCCAGATTACATCGACATCATCGCGCGTTCCCAATGTAGGAAGCTTTCACGGCGACTGAAGAAGAGGCGAAGCGGGCTGGTCTTAAGGTCAATGAGGATGACACAAAGTATATGCTGTCGACCAAAAAAAAGAACTGTCACACCACCTAGGACAAAATATTACAATCGACAGCTACAATTTCGAGGTAATAAAGGAAACGTATACTCCACAAACGGCATCACAGTCGAGATCCGACGTAAAACCGCTTTTCTGGAGTCAAAACTCCTGACCTCAAGAACTAAGATCATGCTCTACAAAACTCTTATTTTGTTAGTCCTGCCATATGGAGCCGAAAGCTGTACGCTAAGCAAAACTGCCGAGCTGATTCTCTCTACGTCGAGGAGAAGATACAACCGCGAACCCTACAAGCCATACAAAATGTGGATGTAATCCGGAAGGCAAAGTGGGTATTCGAATTTGTGCCTCCTGAACCGGCTTGGTCTTGATGACTGGAAGCAGCATGTCCAGGGCCGTCAGAGATGGAAAGCATCTATTGCTCAGACTCGGACCCTGCATGGGTCGTATGCCTGATAAGTAAGTAAAATGGTTCGTTGTACGATGTTACGACCATTGCTATGGCTACTATTATACATACATTTTGAAGTACCAAAACCGGCTTTTCTAAATACTGTGATAAGCCATAGCGACATATGATATGAACATACGTCACTCATGCATATTATAGCTTCACATTTTATAGCAATCTAATATCCTAAACAAAGAAAATAAAGCGGATCGGCGAAAGTAAATATCGCATATGTGGCTTAATTGTATGAGCAAGAGTGTACGTAAAGCGATAAACGAAAGATCTGTGGTAACGATAGAATATCCTTCGCCCGACTTGTTATTTTCCATCAAATTTCTAGTGAATCTTTTTCTTTCCCTTCTAAATCCATAAGATAACAGATTGTATAAATAATATGCTTTATTTCACGCTTTAGATAACTATTTATTCACTATATTATTCAGAATTATTGTAACAAAAAAATTCAAATTTTACAGAAAAAGCAGATAAAAAAAATATCCATAAGGAGATTTTGCGATAATGTGATTCATCCGGCGTTTTCCATAACAGGGTTGAAATCAAAAAGAAATTAATACCTCAATGCAAGCGATGCTGAGGTTTTAATCACACAAGAAAGCACTTCCGAACAGAGCCTCGTTGTATCAATGTGCGAGAGAGCATCTATTTAAAGAACCCAACGCAAGCAGGGGGAATTTTTGAACATGCATTAATTGCAAAGGAAAGCATTACTGCGAATGATGATAATAAAACAAATACAAAACAACGGAAGAAATTTGTTCCAAAACAGAAGACTCAACAAACACAGTTGCAAACGGTGGCAATAAGCCACTAGATTCAGTTTCTCATGCAAGGTCAGACGAACAAACGTATTCCTGAGAGACTCTTAATTCTAGAAATTAAAGAACAACAAAAATAACCGAACATGATAATATAGACATATAGTTGATTTTTGAGATATTAACGAAGCAATCTCGTTTAAGTTTAAAAGGTTACAAGACAAGAGACGTTTATACCACTCATTTAACGTATCGTCCATTTACTGGCCACCGTGCATTAAAATTGAACAATACGAGTATGAAAACTCATTTTTGAACCTCGGTCCAAACTTAATAAGAGGTGAAGAGTTCAATGCGAAGCATTCCATTTGGGGATCAAGAGGCATCTCCCAAAAAGACAGAACTGTACAAAGCAGGTGTGAAACTTAGTTGCGGCTTCTGCTCGACAAAGAAGTCCACCTTTTCGCCTAAGGATTTCACAAAAATAACAGACGTGGTGGATTTTAACGGTATTTCGAGAAACTACTTAAAATTGGAAGAAAGCTTTGATCTCAGTTGAGAATGAGCGATACGCTCGTAAAAAAGGAAGTGCCGCCTACAATTACAAATTGGAAAGCAATCAGGAACTACTTACAAAATCACGTTAAACTGATGATGAACAGATGCTGAGAACCCCAATTGACTTAAAAATTGAACGAATTGATATACACGTGCAAGAAAAGCGACGAATAAACAAGTCTGACGACACGCACCCGAAATAAGGGAATGGTAAGGGGCAACCAAAACGCCCACGCAGCATAAAACTGGTCTTAATAAATTGTCGAAGGCGAACATCAAAGCGTTCAAAATCAGTAATTTACATGCGGATCCAGCAAACTTATTATAACTACTCACTCTGGAAAGCGGTGAATGGATAAAAAAAATCTGAAGCACACAATGCGCCTATCCGGAAGAATGAAGACGAGTGGGCTAAAGAAGATAAAAAGTTTCCCCTCGAAAAATACTTAAAAGCACAGAAAACAAAGAGCCATAAACAATATTATAAACGAATTTTTCAGTTGAAAGATATATCTAATATCATATCTATGTATGTAAATTGCGTGGTGGCAAACCTTGTACAAATTTTAGAACGAAATAAATATCTATCTATCGTATGGTAAAAGAATGCAAGTCTCTCATAGATTACTTGGAGGAAACGTTTTAACAATTCGACGGTCAAACGCTCATTGCAACTACAATGCACCTGACTTACACGACGACCGTTTCGTCATATGAAGTGGTACCTTGGCAGAGCTTAAGGATGAACTAAAAAAGCGCATACCGAAAAAAGGTTCTTAAATTAATTTAAACTTAATTACAGGAGAAATTCTCAAAGAGTTACCCCAGAATTTAATTAATGTCACCCTTAGACTAGAGCATGTCCCTAGTCAATGGAAAGTGGCAGACGTTATAGTGGAACCAAAACCTGGGAAATCTCCAACAGATAAAAAGTCGTATAGACAAATTTCACTACTCCTGGTAAGGTGCTAAGAAATTGCCCATTGATCTCGTGCCATAGTCTACCCCTGTGCATGGTTTCGGGGTTAACAGCAACTTTCGTTGTAGATTTAACTGTTAAACGTATCTAAGTGCTCCGCTAAGCTGTACTTTACCATAACATTTAAAAGGGAGGTGGTTTTAGTGAGTAAAAATCAAACACTTTGTGGGCGAAAGTTCGCCATAGTCTTGTCGAAGATTGCCCACCTACCATCGAAAAAAAATATAGAATTTCCTTATGTTTGTAATATTAAATAATAGAAGTATAGGAAACGCCATAACAAGTGTTTTACTTACGTATTTCTAAGGAAACATCTGGAAAGTCATCAAAATTTGATGTGTCATCAATTGAACGTACTTCTACCGGTATCGCTGCTGGCCGCTCTCTTATATGTTCCCAGTCTACTCCCCGAAAAAATGAGACTGGTTTTAAGTCTTCAATTCCTCGCTGAGTGCCAAGTCTTCGATCAGCTTCGCAACAAAATTTTATGATGGTCTCTTTAGCTTCTTCAGAAATTGGAATCTCCGGTGGAAACACAAGTGTTTCTCTCCAGTTCATAACTTTTCTATACGTGTCCTGCGGATTATCAGAACAAAATGGTGGGTATCCCATAAGCATTTCGTACATAATAACGCCCAAGCTCCACCAATCACACGCTGGTCCATAGCCAGTCTGCAGAAAAACTTCCGGCGCTATATAATCCGGAGTTCCCACTGTGCTGTATGCTAATGCACGCCGATTCCTTTTCCAAGATTCTGCTCGACGTTTAGAGTCCATCGGGCTTGAAAAAAACCATAATTATTAAAAGTACGGAAATCTTAACTTAATCCCGTACCTTGCACACGTTCCTATAAAATCGGATGGCTTGGCTTGCGATAAATCTCGATAAAAATCTGTGCGATGCGACTTCTTTAAGCCGGTACAGAGCCCAAAATCAGAGAGCTTGAATTCAAATATATACAAGATAATTCGTTAAAAACAATTTTCAGTTCATCTTTATTATCTAAATGTTTATATACATGTTCCCCTTGGTTGTCCTTAATGATCTAGAATTATAAAGTAACAGATTCTCAGCAATAATAATAAATAGTGTCTCTCGCCACGATTCGAGGTGGCCCTGTGCCTAGCATACAGTGGGACAACCTACCTGGGGCATACAATTTTGTGTCCACTCCGAACGACGAAGTTTGAGAACCTTTTCTTAGATCTTTGTCAGTGACCACCCGACAGGCGGAGCCGAAAATTATGAAAGTTGTTAATTTCGAAGAATTAATCTGGCACCCCCAACGCATTAGGCGACGCTTCAGCAACTTAACCCCTATATATTAGGGGCTAGAATATAATCGTAGGCATGCCTGTCATAAGAGCGACTAGAATGCTAACCTTGTATACAAGCATCATTGTATAGTTTAAATGTTTTCAAAATGTAAGGTTTCATAGGCAAAATATTTCTTACGCTTATCGTTCTATGTCCAAGTTCCGCCTCTTGTGGAGGCAACATATTTGTATAAATACCTTGTGAATTTTCGAGGTATGCTAATATTATAATAGGGAGTGATCTCGTACGAACGTTAATTATCTTAAGTGTAATAACACTTCCAGTATTTTTCAATACTTCTGTGATAAAATCAGACTTTCCCTCGAAAATACACTTCTTTTAAACTAACAACGTTTGTTATATGTATATATTATACGTATTCATTGCGCTTTGTTCTGTTCTATTAATTTTAACATTAATCACAATATCTGTATTAGGTGTTATAGTTTTAGATTGTTTAAGGATTTTAATTATCCTGGCATTTTAGAAAATATTTATAATTTATGTTAGGTTAGATTTGGGGGTAGACGTGTTAGGACCCCACCTCACTTAGGTCCCGTTAGAACCATTGTGGTACCCATATGAGGGGGATGGCATATCCTTGCTGTCTCACTTGTGAGCTGCAGATATTGTTGCATCTCTCCTTTCCAGCTATCCAAAAGCCTTTACGAACCTGCAAATAGATTTGAATGGTATTTTGGTAATATCTTGAAGGTCTTGGAAGAAGAATTCTTCCAGTGTTCTGTGTCTCAATAGGCAGAGACTGAGGCATTGGTGTATGACGTAGGCATACCGGAGAGTCTCACTTAATTGCTCTTCGTAGGCTCTGGCAATTTCGGGTATGCTCAGGCGTCCAATGTCAAAAATCTTCTTTGTTGGCTGGTACAGCTTTCTGACATTGGACAGTCGATCTCTGAATATTGCTGCTACGAGGAAATAATCAGAGGCGATGTTTGCCCCCCTGAATGATCGCCTGTGTCAAAACACATGTTTTTCGTCAATGAGCCCGCCCGCCCGGAGATCGCCAGGTTGCTGTTTAGATTTTTTTGCGAGCGAACTTCGTGCTGCTTATGAACATATTACATGCTGCCGCAAAGTCTGTGAGTCGAAAGTCGTTATCTGATACCGTGTCGTTGATGCTGTGCTTTCCAATGAATCCGCCAAAGATGTTTCCCTTACCAATTTTGGTATTGAAGACTCCGAGCACGATCTTTACATCGATTTCCGGACAGGCTCCGTAGGCACCGTCCAAGAGGTCATAATAGTCATCTTTGGCAGAGTCTTCAGCCTCGTCGGTAGGGGCGTGTGCGCATTTGAGGCTGATGTTATAAAATCAGCCTTGGATGCGGATCACAGCCAGGCAATCACTTATCGGTTTAAATTCGATGATCTTCGACCTTATCCGCATCCAAATATATGCAACCTTTTGTGACAGCTGTTATATATGTCGCACTCTTCCTTTTTCATTACCCCTTGTCCTATCCAGCGTATTTCCTGGATTGCAGTAATATCCGCCTTGCACAGCGTGAGGATATTTTCCATTTTATGAGCTACCTCTGGAGTATAGTGTTTTTATGTTCCAGAAGCACACTCCCAAATCATTGTTTTTCGTGCCATGTTGTCGTGGTTGTGTGTCCGTCCATTGCTAAAGCTGCTTGCCTGTTGTGGGTGGGTTGTTAGTCATCCATGCCTCCAGCCCTCCTGCATGGGTGTAATAGAGAATAAAAAATACAGAAATTGATCCGTATATCCTGACGATATTAGCCAAGATATTAAACCGTTGTCAGATAGTCTATCTTACGATGTGCAGGATGTCAATCGTTATATCTAATACCTTCACTTTCGACAGCAATAAAGAATATTGCCCCTATTTTGAGTGTCAAGAAATAAACGATAAACGATACTTATCAAACAATTTTAATTGGTATTGCGATTGTCAATTGTCAAAGAAGGATAGATCGTTATCAATTTTTCCATTGTGAATGGAGCCAATGTGGTATTTCGAGTGTCAATTGAGATACATTATTTTGATAAATGCCAATTTTTTAGTCAATCGTATTTTTGCGGACGACGAAGGCACTATCTTTTAAACAAATATAAATTGTAATATTGTAAAGTTTTCAAACAATACAAATTTATATATTAATAAGTTATTCATTACGGACCTATGTATATACATACCTACATACTTTCCTCTAGTTCTACAGGATCAGAAGCATTAACTACCATCGTCTCTCTAAAATCTCATCAATCAAAATCTTCAGCATTGTTTATCAAACCTAATTCAACTGGGGGCATGGGCCTGTGCATCCAGGGCAAAGTTGTTGACTGCTCTCAACTTGGCGAGATGCCAGCAACGATCCCTGTTAAATGCACAGGTCAAGTTGACATACAGCCTCCTCGCGGCGCCCTCTGGATAGCCTTTAAAGCAACCGCTTAGAGGTGAACTAATGTATGCAGCGGCCCCCTTGTACAGGGGTTTAAACCAGGACCCGGTCCTCCAGGTTCGGGGGTTGCTCGTGGGGTTAACTTCCCCACCGTGTAAAAAATTATAGTTCAGAAACGACGAGAAGCCTCGGATACGGATGACCCTACTGCTTACGACCATGGACAACGAAATAAGGACAACGATTTTCGGTTGTGCATGTGGAATGTGAGGTCCCTGAACAGACCACGTGCAGCCGATGAACTTGCGGAAGCCCTCGAAACTTACAAGGCAGATACCACCACCATTTAGGTGGTTCGGTGGGATGGGCCGGGCAAAAAGAGGATGAAAAACTGCGATATTTACTTCGGCGATTGCTACAAAGAGCGAAGGCAGCGCTTATTCGGATGCGGGTTTGTTGTTCGACGCAGACTTAAGCAAGAAGTCTTAAGCTTTAAATGCATAAGCGAGCGCCTCATAACAATCCGCATCAAGGCTACATTCGGCAACATCAGCCTGATATGCGCCCACGCCCCAACGGAGGATAAAGATGACGACAGCAAAGACGACTTTTACGATCTAGATCTAGAAAGAACATACGATCAATGCCCCAGCTACGACACCAAGATCGTTCTAGGAGATTTCAACGCAAAGCTGGGCAAGGAAGACATCTTTGCTAGAGTCATTGGGCAACACAGCCTGCACGACAACACGTCCGAGAACGGACTCAGGCTTTTGAACTTCGTAACGGGGCGAAACCTCTTTGTAGCCAGCACGCGGTTCCCTCATCTCAACATCCACAAAGGGACCTGGCGGTCTCCTGATCAATCAACCGTCAACCAGATTGATCACATTGCGATCGACGTCAGACACTCCTCCAGCATTCTCGATGTCCGAACTTTCCGAGGAGCCAGTATCGACTCGGATCATTTCCTTATTGTAGCCAAGGTAAGAACACGGATATCGATAGGACAACGGAGTAGAGCAAGACCAAGACAGTTTGACGTCGGAAAGCTACAATCGCAATTGACCGCTAGCAACTTTGCCGATCGAGTCTCCCTAAAGCTCTCAGAGAGTGCAACCCCGCCAGGCGAAACAATCGAACAACAATGGAATCGTTGTCAAAAAGCCATCAGAGAATCTTTTGGACAGAAGGACGAGAACGGTTCATGAGCTCTACGCTCTTAAAAGACGGGAAGAGCACCGGCTTCTCAAAAGGAAAAAGAAAGAGCATGAGAAGCGCGCGATCGAGGAAATGGAGAGGTGTTACGGCAGATATGATGTCCGAAAGTTCTACCAAAGGGTAAAAAGACTATCCAATGGATACGAAATTCTGACAGAAGCCTGTCGTGGGACAACTCGTAGTAGATTCGCAGTCGATACTGAGAATCTGGAAGGATCATCTCTGTAGACTGTTAAACGGCGAGGAAGACTCCAATACCGCTATCAGGCAGAATGTTACACTCAACGCAACTGACGATGATCGACGAGAATTCCGTCCCCCCGACCTAGACGAAGTCAAGATAGCGATATCGAGACTAAAGTCGAATAAAACTGCTGGTGCGGACGGACTGTCTGCGGGAACTGTTTAAGTGAGCTGGAGATGAGCTGGTAAGGTACATGCACCAACTCATCTGTAAGATGTGGTCGGAGGAAAGCATGCCCGACGAGTGGAATCTCAGTATCGTTTGCCGGATCCACAAGAAAGGAGACCCCTTCAACTGCGCCAACTACCGAGGGATAAGTCTGCTTAACATCGCCTATAAGATCCTATCTGCCGTTTTGTGTGAGCGCCTGAAACCATTCGTCAACAACCTGAAAGGTCCTTATCAGTGCGGTTTCAGGCCGGGGAAGTCCACCATCGACCGAATCTTCACACTACGGCAGATTCTGGAAAAAAACCCAAGAAATGCAGATCGACACCCACCACCTATTCGTCGATTTCAAGGCCGCATATGACAGCGAGCATAGGGACGAGCTATACAACGCCATGTCTAGTTCTGACATTCCTGCCAAACTCGTCAGGTTGTGCAGGATGACGATGGAGAACTCTCGCTGCTCCATTAAGGTCGGTAACGAACTCACAGAGACCTTCAATGTCAAAAAAGCTGTCATGTGATTTTTTTAACATCATCCTGGAAAAGATCGTGCAAGACTCACACGCCAACACTAGAGGCACGATCTTCCAGAAGTCCGTACAACTGCTTGCATACGCGGATGACATTGACGTGATTGGCAAAACACAGCGAGCCGTCGATGAAGCGTTTGCTGGTATAGAAGCGGAGGCGGCCAAAATGGGTTTAGCGGTGAACGACGCACAACATCGACGACTTGGCCAAAACGTCACCATTGGCAGCTATAACTTCGAGGTAGTAAAGAACTTCGTCTACCTCGGCTAGCAAGTGAACAGTACGAACAACACCAGTACCGATATTAAACGCAGAATTACTCTTGCCAATCGCTGTTTCTTTGGGCTCAAGTGGCAATTGAGTAGTTGAGTCCCCTCTCGAAAGACCAAGTTAGCATTATATAACACCTTGATCATCCCTGTCCTGCTCTATGGTGCGGAAGCATGGACAATCTCAAAAGCGGATGAAGAAGCACTTGGTCTTTTCGAGAGAAAAGTTCTGCGTTCAATCTTCAATCAGAATCAGTCAATCAATCAATCAGAAGATTCAACCACTAACTGTACGGGCTGTACAGCGGCATTAGCCTAATCAGGCGTCTACGGATTCAACGCTGGAGAGGCTTACTGGTTGAGGCCTAGGTCCACCCCGAACTGTAGCGCCCCATGAAGAAGAAGAATTCAACTGAACTCATGATTATTAAAACAATTTTCGACACAACAGAAAAGAAAACAAATGAAATTGTCTGCTGTTTTTAACTGTCAAATAAATTCCCTAGTCACACCAGTCAATTTATTCACAATAGTCCACAATTTTATCAACCGAGTTACACAATACCGAAATCGTTTTTGATTAAAAAAAAACTTATTAATCGTCAATTGGTTGATATTTGACACTTGCAATAGGTATAGCAAATGATGTAGCTATAGCGATTTTGTTAGTAATCCAATACCTTAGGCCCAGGGTTCCTGAAGGTACTTCTTCTCCATATTCTTGCCTATGTAACGCACCTGTATAATTTCTATATATAGCTCATAGTTTCTAAACCACCAGCATTGCTTATTCAATACTAATTTCGAAACTTAAACAGAATTTTAGTTCTTCTCCGTTCTGAGTCGGCAAACTATAGATCCCTTCCACGCGTGAGAGACCAATAGCACGAACAACACGAGTGGTTGCTGAGAAGCTAGGCCCAGGTCCGCCTCGGACTGTAGCGCCACCCATATTATTATTATAATATTGGTGTTCCACAAAGTTCTGTGTTGGAACCTATTTTATTCTCACTGTTCAACAATGATATCCCACAAGCATTTCAAAACTGCAAAGTTCACATGTACGCAGATGACGTCCTGATTTATTTCGCACGACCCATATGATTATTATTTTTATTATTGTTTATTAGCAAGCAATTATAGAGAGTTATAAGTTAATAGAGAGATTAACGAGCCTCACTGTAAAGACTATTAGCTCAATCTCAAAACTATGTTAAATGGATATGTTCACTGTTGTTACAAATTTAGGGATTTTAGATTGATGGATATTAGATTTGATGGATATGGTTTTTAAGTAATTAGTGGATTAAATATTCTTTGATTATTGATTGCGATATAGGACAGTAATCCAAAATGTGTTTTGGATCTTATTGCACGTCGCAAGAGGAGCAAACACGAGGTGCGGTTTTAGTGAAGAGGTGTTAAGGAGTGGCTGTTGTTTGTCGAAGACGAAGTCGAACGACATTGGAGATTTTTTGTTTAGAAAAGTTTGTGGGGTATAATGTAATGCCTCACTTTGAGAGTCTGGCACAAGCTCCAGCCGCGATAGCTGGATTCTTTGGCCTTTCTTTGAATATGTTTTAGCCTATCTAGCTTGGTAAATATGTTGAATGTGAAGACAGGAGACATTTTAGCGAAATGGGCTGCACTATCCACATGTTCCTTGCCTTGAATTCCAACATGACCTGGTGTCCAAATTAGCCTGATACCGTTTTATGACTATCAGCTGGTGTCTGATGGTCGACATGATGTTTGTGTTGTCAGTAGGGTTTTTAATAACATTAATGACAGATATGCTATTGGAGCAAATTATATGTTTCGAATCATATTTAGTGAATATGTCCTAATACACAAGCTTCAGCTGTGAAGACCGAAGCAAAGTCTAGAAGGTTATCTATGCTTATTATCGACCCGTTTTTGTGGGTTACTGCAAAAGATATTGTTCATGGGGTCTTATAGCCATCGGTGAAGATAAATTTCCAATCGTCGGATCTTAGATCGGCGGAGATGCTCGAGAATAGTTTGCGGTAGTCGTGATGAGTGTTTATTTTTTATATTTTGCAAGCGACAATATGAATGATTTTTCGATCATAAGCCATGGTGGGAAGCGGAGTGTGATGAATCCCTCACGTTTGATTGGATTGGAAGATTCTTGCAGTGGCGGATGGGATTCTATTTGTTGATTTGGTTAATTTACAGTTTTCTTGATGCCGTTGTCTATTATAGAGTTTTTGGAGAATAATAGATTTAAAAGCATTCTGGATGTTATCAATTCTAAACTTCAGTTAAGACGTTTCTTATTGGTGTGGTTGAAAGGCGTCGAGACTCGTTGCTGCCTGTGGTAAGATGGTTTTATAATATTTAAGACTGATTTAGGTCAGCGTCCGCATAAGCACAGTCCAATCAATCTTACTTAATACTAACATTCTGGTTATGTTTGAGAGAGCATTTATATGTACATTACTTTTTTTGATGATAAATATCGTACAATGTTTGTTCGGGCAGCTAGGGATTTGTTGAGTTTTAGACAGTGTTGTTTCCAGGAATATTTACAAATAAAATTAAGTCCAAAGATATATAAATTATGAACATTAGTTACTTCAATCTTTGTAATATTTATAGTTGGTTGCTCACATTATTTTTTGACAGATGTGAACCAATTTAATTTTTGAATTGTTATTTTTGCGCCAGATTTTTTGACCAATCTATGATATCACCTATGGCGATTTCATATAAATATTTGCTTCTACTTATATTACTTTTTTACATAATATATATAATCAATATTTTGCGAGTCGATGGTAATGTATAAAATCTATGGTAATGTAAGGAAGAAAAAACAGCCGTGGTATAACCAAGAATGTGAGGGTGCTAGAAAAAAATTATTTGCTTAACTGCGTTTAATTAGATGCTCGAGAACAAACCATGCTAAACAACAGTACCAAGAGGCAAACAAAGCATGCACAAATGTCTGCATAAAAAAGCAGCAATTATATTCGCAGTTGGGGACGAGATTTTTTTTGAATCAGGGAGGTTCTATCCTCCAAGACCGAGAATCCCAGGTGTGCAACTATCGTGCCTAAGGACGAATGGCATGTCTTCTAACGGTGGGGCTGGTTTAAGTTAAGTACTCTTCATTACAGACAGGGGGTGAGAGTTACTCGTGGGATCAAAAATTAGCTCCAAAAATAAAAACCCTTCAAGGAACTCAGGTGCAAATGAGTCGGGCACCAGAGATATCCATAAAACCGACTCCACCAACAATGGCATTTCCCTTAACGGAAGAAGAGGAGCAATTCCTATTAAAATGCCCCACCAGGCACTCTTCGGAAGCTGCTGGTAGCGGAGCAGCGGACGTGAGCCTATCGCGCCACTGTAAGCAGATGGTACATAGGTTGCAGGGTAGGTCAGATTCAAACGAGAGTGAGAAAGCAATGGTTCAAAGAGCTATTACTACTTCCTTAAGGAAAGGCCGGAAGGTAGGGATCAACACTCTGCTATCCAACCGAAGGCATACAACAAGCCTCTGATCAGTCTTCAGCCGCTGTCCCACCTCCTAAAACATACTCACCAGAGACAGCGAACTCAACGCTGGAGATTGCGAAAACAGTAATTAGTACTGCACGAAACTCTCCAGTTACACATTTTTTCCTTAGAAAGCGCGCCAGTGTCAAGAGAACCATTAGGAGGTTCAAAAGTCGCGACCCTGTGTCCTTAACAGACAGAGAGATATGCTCGAAAGAGCAATTGCGACCGTAGCATCGTACCCAGTGGTAAGGCGACCTGTCGGCAAAGGCGATGTGAAACCTGAGAAATGGACCAACAAAAAAACTCTTACAACTAACCAATGGCACCTCATTGAGATTAGGATCCTTGATGGCTTGAATGATGCTATCTCGAAGAACGAGGCAGTAGTCCCTCGCTTCGGACAGCTAACTACCCTCAAGGGTTTTAAAATCGTGGAGTGTCGCAACAAAGAAACCCTGGAATGGCTCGAAAAATTTATAGCCAAGACGGCTGCCCCTTGGGAAAAAAAGCCGACCTATGTGTGGTAGATAAGGAGATACCTCCTCTCCACGTGGAAAATAGATATTGCCCTGGTACAAGAGTTTGGGATTGACCAAGTACTCGTACTGCGGCTAAATGGGAACTTGACAACCTAATTGTAAGATCCTGTATTGTAGCTAGAAAAGAACTTTACACATTTCTTCTACCTACTTACAATAATGAAGATCAAGATGTAATTAAATTCGAGCGTAGGAATGGCATCTTCATATATGCCCTATAATGCGGGTAACCCCCGGACCTAATCACCATAAATATTGTCGCAAAGGCCAACAAAGAAAAGTGGGATGTCATTCTTGGCTGCGATATTAACTCACACCCCATAGTCTGGGGAAGCTCGGATACAAATGACAGAGGTAATGATCTATTTTACTTAATTTTATTGAATCATCTAAATATTGAGAACATCGGTTGCGAATCTACTTTCATCACTTGTAATAGACAAGAAGTGTTAGACATCACTCTGTCCAATAAAAAGGACCCCAACCTGGTCAATCAATGGCAGGTTTAAAATTCACCATCCTTTTCAGACCATAGATTGATAACCTTTACGGTTACCAATGAAAAGAACAAAGTTCGAACCCCAGGAATTCTGACTGGAATAGATTTACGACAGAAGTAGAAAGGCTCACGAGACATTTGGCTCATAAAACAATTCAGACCACGAACGACATTGAGCAGGTTGCCAAAGACCTTCACTCCATTTTCCAAGTGTCATTTGAAAAAACGTGCCCTCTTCGGACCTACTCAAACAAGAGGAAAAAATCTAGATCTCTCTTTAATGCAGCCACGGTCTCCAGGCTCCCAGAAGACTGGAATACATATAAGGATAGTCTTCGGACCTTCAAAAAAGCAGTCACTATAACCAAGCGTGAGACATGGAGATCTTATTGCAACGAGATCCTGTGCACCACAGAGACTGCAAGATTAAGAAATATCCAGGCCAAAAGTCCCGCCATCCCTGGTTTCATTAAGAATAATGAGGGTGCATGGACACAGTCGTCAACTGAGACTCTACGTCTTCTTGTGGACACCCATTTCTAGGCATGTACACAAGTCGAACCTTAGCGACTGATATGCTCCAAAACAGCGCACGTTACGTTCCAGTGGGAATAGTAAGTGATCATAGAATAAATTAGGCCATCCCCTCCTTTGATCCCGTCCCCTGGAGTCGATGGAATCATCCCCATTATGTTACAAAACACCAAAGAGATTATCACTCCTAACCTTAGGAACCTCTACCTAGGCAGCCTAGCTTACGGTAATATACCGTCCACCTGGAGGGAAAGGGAAGTTAAGGTAGTCTTCATTCCCAAGGCAGTTAAAGCTAGTCACTGCACAGCTAATTGAAGGTGCTTTCAACAATGTAAAGACCAAGGCAATTAAAAATGCACTCGTAAAGAACAATGTTGAACAATCCGTCACGTCGGTGATAACTAATCTGCTCAGTAAAAGAATTATCAATGCAACTCTAGGCGACTCTACTGTTAAGGCCATAGCATCAAGGGGTACACACCACGAATGGGGTCATTTCCCCACTTATGGGGGTGCTTGTCATCAATGACATTCTTGAGAAACTGAAATTCTCGGGAACCAAGGCAATAGCTTACGCTGACTCGCGACACTCAGCGAGTTAGTAGAACACGCAATTACTACCCTCCTCAAATGGGAAAAAAATCTTGCGGTCTTGGGATTAACAAACTAAAAACAGAGTTGGTCCTTTTTACGAACAAAAGGGTCATCCCGCATTTCAATCTTCCCAAAATTGTAGGTACAACCCTCAGTCTAAGGGAAAGCGCGAAGTACCGTGGTCTAATCCTAGACTGGAAACTAAACATATAAGAGAGAGTAAAGAAAGCGGCCTGTGCCTTATACCTGTGGAATAGGATATTTGGTAAGATATAGGGTCCGAATCCCAAAACGATTCTGTGGATGTACACAGCAATTGTGAGGCGGTTCCTAACATATGGCAGTGTAGTTTGGTGGCAAGCTTGTCTGAAAAATTCAAACTTCAAGCTGCTCACGAGCATACAGAGACGCGCATGCCTAGGTGTGACAGGGGCAATCTCTATCTCCCCCACACAAGATTTAGAGGTGCTACTGGATCTTCTTCCACTTGACCTCTACACACAGATGACAGCCGCAAAGGGAGCCATTAGGATCATCCAATCCAAAAACTGGCACCCCACCCCCTATGGTCATGCATGTATTCTAGACAGGCTACAGATAGAACAAGTAGAAAGCGACTACAGTCTCCCCACCCTTGACTTCGAAATACCCTTCAGTAAGTATTTCCCTAAAAGGGAGGAGTGGAGCTCAAATGAACCCATCACTGACTCGAATTCCATCCATGTCTATACGAACGGGTCAAAGATGGAAAATGGTACAAGCCCGGGCATCTTCTCCGAATTGTTAAACATGCACTGCTCTATCAGATTATCTGACAATTTCAGCTATTGAAATCAAGTCCAAGCTAGTCGCAAGCTCAAGGTTCTTGGCACACAGCATTCGATCACTCTGTGCTGGGTCCCAGGTCATAGGGACATAACCGGCAACGAGGTAACAGATGAACTTGCCAGGAAAGGGGCCGAACCTGACCCATCCCAGGCAATCCTATGGCTTTCTCCATCTCTGTCTGACAAGGGAAAGGTGGACAGGAAAAGCTGGCTAATGAAAGGTGGAGTTCCTTCCCCACATATGAGACCACTCGTACGATATGGCCTAGGTTTAACGGTCCAAAAACCGACACCCTCCTCCAATGCAGCAGGAAACTGCTGAGGATGATGGTCGGAGCGATTACTGATCATAACCATCTGAGGTACCACAAACATAAAATGGGACTTACCCACGACATCATTTGTAGAGGCTGTGCGGACGAAGAGGAGATTGAGGATACATCCCACTATCTTTGTCAATTCTCCAGTCTATGCAAATTGAGACAAAGAACCCTGGGAGAAGAGAGAAGAAACCCTTGCAGTCAGGAGTTCTGAGCATAACACCGAACAGGGGGAGAAGAAAGGAAGATTTACCCCATGGGCATCACAATGGGTCCAATAGAACCTCAACGTGGCGCGGCACCATCGCGTCAACCCACATGCCTAACCTAAACTAACTCATCAACAGAACAAATGATAATGTATAGAGGTTTACAAATATTCAACTCCTTGCCAAATCATATAAAAATTGAAACAAATATTTATGAATTTAAAAAACAAACTATTATTTTTGTAAAATAAAAATTTACATTATATGTAAATTTTTACATACATATGTAAAAATGTACAAAAATAGCAATTTATTTGCTAAATAAAACAATGAAAAAATCTTTGGGTGCATGTAAGTGCTGTTGTTGTTATTTCCGATACTGTGATCCCAATCGCCTGACACTCCAGTATGATATAAACTGCGGTCTCATTCGAGTTCTCCAGAATAACATATAAACTCTATCGTTGACATCATCAATACCTACGTCGTACGGTTTGGCATTTCAACGAATGTCTCCTACAAGAATGCAAACGTCAAAAGACAGGTTTATTCCGTATCAACTAAGAAGAATCTCGAGAAATTTGATTTCTATTTCCGAAGACAAAGTAACACCATACCTTCTGACAATTCTGATCCAAGCCATAGCTCTGATTCTAACACAGACATAATGAGCACTTCAGAACTGCCAAATATCGATCAGGCAGCAATCCAGATTGATATATTCAATTCATTAATAATCCCTGACGCCATCAAGGGCCTTCCAAAGTTCCACGACCCGAGACTTCTCTACGAATTTTTTAATAATGTAGAAGAAATATTTCTCTACATTCGAAGTACTGATAATACACAACACGGTCAAATATTACTCCGGGTCATAAAGAACAAGATCGAAGGTCAGGCTAATGAAGTGCTCGATATATACGGCACTCCCCTTAATTGGGACGCGGTTAAAAATAATCTCACCCTACATTACTCCGACTAACGAACGGAAACGGAAACATACATACATACAAAAAAACATAGAGAGATAGGCCCTCATTGCGAATGCCGAATATCGACCGAATCGCTTGTCGACAAATTTATTGACTGATATCACTATTCTATTACTGTGAATGAAAAAGTTCATATTGTGAATATTTTACAATTTGACAGCTAATACTTCAATCGTTTGTACATTTTTCAAAGGACATTGTTTTGTTTGCGAAATTATTAATTATTACATTTGAATAATATATTGATTGGATAAAATATTAATTAAAACAAAACATTTAATGACATCAGTTGTCTTGTGAATCGGACGAAGACATTTCAATATTCGTTACAACTTTCTGAATTACTAAAAGGCATTTCAAAGACCTTCTCGATGAAAAGAACCATTTATGAAATACATGAAAAAACAACACATATGTACCTAATATCATCAAACTTACAATAACTCAGTGATTATATGCCCAAGGTTACTACCAAAAAAGTGTCGGCAATGAATTTTGAGTTAGTTTAGAGCAAGCAACTGTATTTTCGTCTCTCAAAACGTTCTTTGTTATCTGCAAACTAAAAAAAAAAGTGAGATACGTTGTGTTTGTGTTACATTCAAAGAGACACCGATGTCTGCATTTCTCTTCTAAAATGTCTGGATTTTCCACTAAAATCTAATTTAAAATTTTTTTATTTGTTACTTGCAGTGAACTAAAATCGCTTCACATTGGTTCGCTCCACATTCACATGCCGGAATATACTTGCATTTTCAATCTTAAAGTCTTATCTTTATATCGACTGCGAACGACATTCGCGTAGTTAACAGTCGCCAACGAGCGATTATAAGTCGATAATCGACACTCGCAGTAGAGGCCAAAGAGTTGCAATCTGCTCTGTGTAACAATATCCTCATCCATGAGAAAGAACCTACGGTCATAAGTGCAAAGAAAGAATTATACTCGGAAATGTGCTTGAACCATTGGGGTCACGCATTAGGTCAATGCAACCCCACACGCTTGTAATGGCCCGAAGCTTTTTGTATAAAGTAATAAACATTTCCTACCAAAGAATGGCACCAATACCAAAATCGAAAAGTAACAATCTTTTCAAGCGGTACAGTAATCAACGAAATGGCGAAAACAGAAACAACTATTCGAATTATCAAGGCAATCAACATTCCAATAATCCTACTCAATCAAGGGTTTCACCAACCGACTTTTCCCTACATAAACATATCTTCCCTTTTCGGTAGACCACTTAGGTTTCTCCTAGATACCGGTGCATCTACATCTTTTATTAAACACGAATTCATCCCAGAGACCCATCAATAACTTTGCAAACATGTAACAATAACCACCGTCTTCAAAAGATATACTCCAAACAAACAATTTAATCAAAAACTTTTAAAATTTGTCTTTCAAGTTTCACAATTGCTTTGACGGAAAAAAATTGATCTTGGAAACAAGGCGCTCATAACAAAAAACGTAATCAATGTAATACACACCAAACCCAACTATTCTTCTGAACACCCACTGTCTAACAAAAGCAACTGCTGAGAACCAATCAAGTTCACAACGAAGAGTGCAGAGATTACAAATTTATGTCGAAAATATAGTGACATTATGTATAAAAAGGGTGAAGCTCTTTCCAACAAAATAAGCAAAAATAAATATCACAGAGGACACACCAATCCATACCCGTATGTGCATAAAGAAGAAGTCCAAACTCAGATCAATAAAATGTTGGACCAAGCTATTATTCGCCACAGCTATTCCTCTTGGAGTTATCCAGTGTGGATAGTTCCAAAGAAAAGGGATGCCAGTGGTCGACAAAAATGGAGATTATTCAGAGACTACAGAAAAGTCAATGACAAGACTATCTCCGATCGGTACCCTATTCCAAACATTAATGAAATTTTGGATAAGCTTTGTATATTTCACGACACTCGACTTAGCGTGCGGCTTCCATCAAATCGAGATGGAACCAAGACACATTCAAAAATCGGCATTCAGCTTAGATGTCGGTCCCTATTATTATACTAGAACGTCCTTCGTCACTTTCCAGCGAGTAATGGATAACGTTTTGATAGACTTAGTCGGCAAAACATGTCTAGTATACTTAGATGACATAATAATATATTGCACCTCTTCGCAAGAACATCTTGAAAGCATTGCACGAGTGTTTGAGAAATTGAGAGAACTTCAAAATCCAAATGAATAAATGTGAGTTCCTTGACGAGATTTCTTTCTTGGGACACATAATAAATTCTGAAGGAATTAAACCTAACCCCGTAAAAATCCAAGAAATAAAAGATTTCCCCTTACCAAAAACTCAAAAAGAAATCGAAGCCTTCCTAGAACTCGTCGGGTACTATTGCAAATTCATAAGTCTAAAGAAAAATGATAATATTAAAATTGACAAATACTTCATCGTCGTCTTCGAAACGTGATAAAATTGTTTAATAAACGATCCCATTTTGCAACACCCAGATTTATCCAAACCTTTCGCTCTCACTACAGATGCAAATAATTATTTTCGGGGAGAGGTTTTATCACAGGGTCCTATAGGAAGTCCCTTCCCCAATGCGAATGTAATTACTCCACCATCGAAAAGTAGCTGCTTTCTAATGTATGGGCCACAAAGTATTTTCGTCCATATCTATTTGGAAGAAAATTTCAAATGTTACCTCTTGTTTGGATAAAAAATTTAAAGGAACCAAATTCGAAACACTACACATAGTGCAAGTGAAAACATGGACGATGGCATTAGCATATCAGAAAAACCACTGAATTAATTCGATCACCAACTTATCATCGAAATAAACCCGAAAGGTTCTCCAATGACCCTAGGGAGCGTATTCAGATGCAAACAAAGAAGAACTATCCATAATGAAACCTTTGATGAAGACATCATGTGCAAATTATTTAAAAACTTCTTCCTTTTTTTATTTTCTCCCAAAATAAATCATTCCGTCTAGTCAGGTGTACCGAAATTCTCCAGGATAATAGGATCAACGACGCCCAAGAGAATACGATCAGAGAGTACCACGAAAACTCGAACCACATGGGGTCAGCGAAACTTTCCTACATCTCAAAAGGCGATTCTACATCCCGCAAATGAAAGTTAAAAGAGCGAGGACTTTTAGATATGATAGTCCTCCTAAACCTCTATACGAGAACCTATAAATGCCCCCTAAACTCTTAGAAATAGTTCACATCGACATTTATAGCATAAACAATAATCAGATTCTTACTCTCATAGACAAGTATAACAATTCTCAAGAATTTCAAACAGTATATAAGCCTATACGGTATCCCTAGAAAAGTTGTTTACGATCAAAGCTCCGAGTTCATAGCAAACATTTTTAAAGACTTTTGTAAGCAATTTAATATCGATTTACACTTTACATCATTTCAACAAACGAGTAGTAACTCACCCGTTGAAAGATTACACTCCACACTTACTGAAATATATCGTCTCACCCTATCAAAAAGGAAAGAAGACAATTTTACAATTGAACACGAGGAAATTCTTTCTGAAACATTCACAACAAATAACAGTGTAATACACACATACACAAAACACACCCTACGACCTCTTCTTCGGGAGACCATATACATTTATGAAAAACTTTCCAATTCTCTAGCGAACACAACTATTTATCAAAATTAAATGTTTTCTTTGACGAATCCAGGAAAAGATGCAAAATGTTACAAATGCTAGAATTGAAAAACTGAACACATAGGTGAAAATGAGACTGGCTACAGGAAAGAAGCGAGAAGAAACAAACTTACTCCGAGATTTTCGAAACACATTGCATTGAAAGATAACAAAATTACTATTCTTACGACCAAAAAAATGTCTAGGAAACATTTAAAAAAATGTTTTTTATCTCTTTCTACTTTGTTATTTTCCCCAAACCAACACGGCTCTCAGCACTCATCTCAGCAAATCGTAATATCTTCTTTCCAGACTCAAAGTAATCTCCACCCAAGTAATCGAGGTACACAATATATGAAATGACCGAAGCATTTTACCCCTACGCATAGGACCCGCAAGATTAATCACTAACTACCATAATCTTTTACATATCATACAATTAACAATTCCCTTAAATTATTCGAAAAATACGCAATAGCAAAAGGCTCCATACACATAACCAAACTCAATTTAAGAATCTCGATAGGAAATTGTTAACACTCTATCCTACTCATAGACAGAAAAGAGTCTTATTCAATGGCCTAGGATCTGTCTTAAAATCTATCACAGGCAATATGGACGTCCAAGACGCCCAAAATATCAATAACCAAATCAAACACATATACTCCAACCTACACAGCTCTACTGATATACATCTCACATTAACGATGAACAACGCATAACAAAATCATACATGCTTCAAATCGCTAATAAAGTTATAACCGAAGAGTAAATACCTCAATCAAATAAATTACATTGACTTTCTAACAGAACACATCTCAAACATAGCTGAAGCAGTGATCCTTTCCAAACTAAAAATCATTCCCAAGCTCCTACCAAAACAAGACGAGCTAAATATCATTGAAAATAAATTAAAGAAGCAAAACATTACCGTCGAGTCAAACGAACATATTTATGAACTGTTAGGCTTACAAACATATTGTAACGAAACAAATATTGTATTTAATGTTCTAATTCCTAATGTTTCTAAGGAACAATATAAATGAAACATGAATAACAGAGAAACAAAGTATCCCATTGTACCATAGCTGATGTCGGGAAAATTGAATCCATAACTAAACCAGAACCAAACTTGTTATTTTTATAAATATAGAAAATGTACTAATTAACTCTACTTGTAGTACACAAACGCTTGAAATCAAAGGTACAACGCTTCTACATTTCAAAGACTGCAGCGTTTCCATTAATGGTATCATATATAATGACGACGCGGGCATCTTCTGGGACGAGGTCTATGTCCATATCTCACCACCTTCGAGCAACATAGTTCACCAAAATTCAACTACCGAGATCCTGAACCTCCAGAAGCTGAGAGATTTTACCTTTCAAATTGATGAGAAAGTCAACAACCCAAAGTTCACCACAACTGTAGCACACCCCATCACCAACCTCATTATCACCCGGAAAAGAACCAACAAAATACACCTACCCCAACACTACAGTCATTCGCTGCGGCCCCAAAAATCATCGTTTTGGCCTTCGCTCTATTCTAAGTATCTTTTACCGCTTCCACCTCACCATAACCAAAGCTACCCGATGAACCAACTCATTATGCAAATTAGGTTTCCTTATTGATTTAATGGATTGTAAAATCATGTTTTTATACTATATGACCAGACGGTCGCAATAAAGAATTTTTTTTTTGTAAACTGATCTATTCTGATATTTAACTCCCGCGGATGTGCCTCTTTCCATCAATGACCCGGAATGGAAATCGATGATCAACGACGTGACGGATTGCTCAAATATGTTCTTTACGAGTGCATTTTTGATTGCCCCGGTGTCTACTTTGTAGAATGCTCCTTCAATATCTAGACATTTAGGGATTTTTCAACAAGACTAACGGCGTCATGCAGCGCAGTCTCTACGTTTTTGCCCTTCAGGTAAGTATGTTGTGCGCACGAGATTGGTTTGTGTTTGAGATTAACAGAAATCACAAGTTATGACATCGATTTTTAAAAACTTAAATATTCGAACAGCCGTTTTTGAAAATAACGAAGTAGTTTTTGCCAATAAACTGCCAGTTAAATGATCAATGCTAATATAAAAAACTTTGAATTCCAATCCCGACAAAAATAGCATTGAAATACATTTTGAATGAGATACAAAAGTTGCCCTGCAGATTCGAGGAAAACAAGTCTATAAAGGAATTGGAGAAGAACAAAAATTGTATTTTCGAAAAAACCTGTTCTTACAAGGAAAACACTTTAGAACGAATTATTGAAATCGACAGTACGGCAGTAATAACAAAAAACATGAAGGAGACCCCACTTCACAGTACTTGCGATGAAAGAAATTTTACATTAAATGGAAATTATTTATTAGTATTCCTCTAACAATTGCATTATTTTTATCGAAAACACAATATTTTTCAACGTAATATCTGAATACAAAGACACTTTCTTCATTCCTAAGACAAAAACACCTTTCAAAATGTAAATCAGATCACTCTTGAAGAATTATTTTAAAACAACAATACAACATCCAACCATTGAGTTAAGATTTCACAAGTCCATTCACTATAGTTTTCTAAGTAGTGTTTATCATTTTTATTAAAATTTCTGCATTGCTAACAAGTGCATATAAAAAAATGTATGTCCTAAATAAAGTAGATACAATTGTGAATACAAACCCAAATAATTGTGAACTATTTAATATTGATGAGTTTAAAGAAAAATATGGTTTGTAATATTATCAATGAATGAGAACAAAATAAAATATATATACATATAATGAAACAGCTAATACAATAATTTGTATATTAACAATTATAATGGTAAAAGCAGTAAGATTAGTTAGGAAAAGTAATGTAGGTTAAGTTAGGTAGGCGGGCTGCTAGTGCATTTACCAGCACACTTAGACCACATTGGTCCATTGTGATACCCATAGTCAGACTACTACCACTGATTGACTACTGCAGGGATAGTGCCGTTAATTTGATCCCAACGGCAAATGGTGATTGGACCAGATTTGTAAACCAGACAAAAGCGTATTAACTTTGCTTTCACTGGGATTCGAACCGGGGAACCCGCTAACCAGGGGCAGGCAATCAACCAAATATGCCACCCAGTCGTCTTAAAAAAAGAAAAAAAGAAATGTAAAAGTAAAAAGGAATGTAAAACTATAAGGTTAAGAATTCAGGAGAATCCATTATCAAGGGGAATGAGGAGTTACGTACCCTCAGCAGCATTACGCCTCCCACTTTGACACTGTGTCGATCAATACCGTCAGCAATCCGCTTTTGAATGAACTTCGTTGTGCTAATGCAACTCCGATTGCACTACCAGAGTGTATAAACTTGTTATGCTGATGCAACAACGATTGCACTACCAGTGTATGAACTTGTTATGCTGATGCAACAACCGATTAAGCTGACTTGGTAGGCATAGAAGTATTGTAAGATAGGTTAAGAATATTGGCAAGAAATAAAGTCAGGCAATGCACAAGTGTTTTATTGAATAAACATAATTCGCGATTTGGAAGGGATGTTGCCTCGCTTTGACATAACAATCTCGTAAAGCCCGACCGCTCGAGTAAATTAAAATGGGTGAGACTTATTTAAGGGTTGTGGTTTAAATACGTTAATATGGAATCAATATAAAACAAGTCTTTTAAAAGGATCTAAACTTTCTGCTACAAGCAGTTTTCATATTTCTATAAGAGCGAAATTAGTTCAAAATAAGGCGTCACAATTTATACCTATTTCCCTATGACAAGCCGTGTATTAAGATAGTATAATATATGTATTAAGACAGCGCAATTAGACCATGTTGGCCCATTGTGATACCCAGTCAGTCTACTACCACTGATTGACCTCTTCAGTGACAGTGCCGTTAACTTGATCCAAATGGCAAATGGTATGGAACAAATCCAATATACCTTACCGATAGTAAACTTTATCATGTAAGGAAGAATTTATATTGGGGTAAGGTTTATTTAGAGGTGTGATATCTGCTGGGATTTTTATGGACACAGGATCCAACACATTCATACATAAAACAAATTACAAACCTTTAAGTGACCTCTTGAATCTAAAAGAAGATTATCTGGTTTGATATCTCTGTGTATAAAACCAAGCTTATGAATTGAGTCGATGGCTAAAGCAGTTTCGCCTATATAAAATTGAGTGCATTCTTCAGAAAGTGTGTCCTTTTTCATTAGAAGCGTCATCATATCACCGCCAGGAAGGAATTCCATAATTAAGTACAAATTTACAGGATCCTACAACAATGAATGTATTTGTTTTATTATTATTAAACTTTTAACATTTTTTCAAATTTACCTGAAAACTATAATACATTTTAACCACCCATTGATGGTCCGCTTCCACTAATACATCTCTCTCGGCTCTTACATGAGCGACTTGTTCTTTCTCAAGCATATCTGCTTTCCGCAAAACCTTCATAGCATACACGTGACCAGTATCCTTTTTCTGTACTAGACGCACTTCTCCAAATGCTCCTCTTCCAATAACTTTTAATGCTTCAAAATCTTCGACACCTAATCGAAGTCGTTTTAGCCGTAAGTACTCCGTTTCTTTTTGCGCATGCTGTTGCCTTTTCTCTTGCTTTTGTGATTCAGACAAAGTTTCGTCTTTAAGTTGTGCTTCAAGTTTCGCCAAACGTTGTTTTCTTTCTCCATACTGTGTAACAAGATTGCTATAATAATTTTCAAGTGTCACCTTTGCCTTAGTAGCTTTATCCAATGTGTGGTCACTAAATCGCATTGATGAACTATCAGCAGTAGCCATGGTAGCTGGACAGTATTCTTAATTCAACCAAACTCAAAAAATCATTTAGACATTCATTAAAATTAGAACTCAATTTTATCTATGCACTGAATAATTAACTTGAAATTGGTTTTTAAAAGGACAACATAAAATGACTATACCTATTTTAAGTCATCCGTTGACAGTTGACGTTTCTTAGTTTAATCCAAAAATAAATGTTTTTCTTTCCATTCAGCAGAAATGAACATCTGACATATAATCTTTCACTGGAAAGTATGCCACCAACAGAAATCGTTTACTACGAATGATTGCAACCTTCTTTTTTTCTAATAATTTTATTTACTAATATATAATATAATGAATTCTTAATAATAATAATAGATTTTTGGTAATTCTGTAATTTTAATTAGGCGTGTTTTATTGAGAATCTTTGCTCAGTGCAGTATAATCCATCAGTCGGCACAATAATATCCGTGGTATCACGTTCTGAAAACACAGTTTTGTAAATCTCTATAAGAACACAATATACACTAGCTAAATGCTCGTTCTTGAAGAGGACACATGCAGGTTTAAAAATATTTTTTGGGATTTCTCCATAGGAAATCATTATTCTAGCATGTGGCACAGAATTTTGTCTGCATAGATATAAGTATAAACATATTTGCGATAACATGATGTTGCATATCCTTAGGAGTGTCGGTATAAAATGTCCATGCATAAATCTGAATAAAAATGTAGGCATAATCTTTGGATTGGAGTAATTCTCGTTATTGACTAGTTTAGGAGATATCGATATTAATTCTTTCCTATGTAAATACCATCGACTTTGGTAAACCAACATTTTCTACGATAGAGGAATATGGAAATGATGTCCAATAAATGTATGAGATGAGTGGCTCGCTTCGTTTGCGATCAGGATCTTAACCCCGCCCATAACTGTCTGGTAGACGCCTTGAGCTGAGCTTTAATATCCAATTTTTAAGATTCTTATCTACAATTGTACGCGCTTTTAAAGATCTATATCGTTTTTACATATGAATGAGGAAACTCGTGGATCTTCCTTGTCAACTGCCCATGCTATCGATATGTCAGTGACACTGATATCAGAAAGGTATAGGTGAAGACTTTGGTGCTAGTCTAGGTACGGTATCTCGGAGTGCGAATGCGGTTTGACTTTTTTTTCTTTAGATGCTTTCATGGAACACCTCCAAATCCAGCAAATCCAGTGCGATCGTTTTAATCGACCGTAGTTATGAATTAATCAAGGCTATTGCATTATAGAATACGACGACTTACTACGAGCTATAAATTTGAGTGAAATCCAATAATTCTTGTGTTAAACCAAATATTCGGCGAATTGTGAGATAGGCGTAAATATGAAAACATATACTCGTTACTCGATTGAATTGGATGATTATTCCTAAGAGTATGCCAACATTCTTTTTCAGATTTATGTATACATGTATCATATCATACCCATATTACACCTTCATACCCATATTACAAAGTCCTGTACGCGCGGTCGGGCACCGACATTTTTAGTACGATACATATCCATTAAGCAAGTCACCAAGCAGCGCTTGGGCTTTGATAGGTCACAGGAGCATGCCTTCATCCTCCCAAATAATACAAACGAATCGAAGAGATATTTTGCAAATGGGGTCAACTTGGTTAAATGTAATGTAAAGTGTTTTTGTTATAATTAATTCGAACAATTTTGGAATAGCGGATAACTTTGATATGGTTCTATAGTTTTCTACTTTTTTACGAGATCCTGATTTGAACATTTTCCATTCATCTAAAAATGTACCAGAGGATAACGATAAATTAAACATCAATTATAAGGGTAAAGACAGGCTTACAGTATGCTGTTTAAAAAAAACAGACGGAACATTGTTAGGACCAGGATTAAATACTAGAGTTCAAGGATTGCATACCTTCCAAAATGTCATCTTATGATATGTCTAACGATTTTTGGGTGCATGCTCCCTACCAGAACATAACCACCAGCTTTTAAGAGCTCCTATGGTAAGCCATCGGCTTTGTTGTTCCTCAGCCATTTAATGACTCCTTCAAAGCAAGGTGGGAAGACTACTCCACCGACTGCAGTTGGGATTTCTGGATTCCCCATCACTCTCTCCTGGTTAGGCCCGCTAAGCAGCTGTTAAAAGTGGTTCTTGAATTATATATAATAATAATGGTTCTTTACATTCGCGTGGCCGTACACCTTGTCGTGGTACGAAGGACTAGTACAGGTCAATGACTCTTGGGACTGTTCCCTATGAGGAGACAGGAAGCTTAGATACGGCCACCTCCTTCCCTCCATGCTACACGATCCTCTCTCACTTTCCTCTCCTTTTCCCTTCCGGTGGGCTGGATCAAGGTGTCACACGTACCGTGCCCACTCAAAAAACTAGCTCAGTCGCGAACAGTGTGCCGAAATTACCTGGCGACCCTCCGGGCTAATCAGCCTTAGCTGCGTATTGCGAATCTCTGCGTAGCCTGACCCCTCCTTTCTCCGCTAATCGTGGGATTTCAATCTAATGTCTTCCAACCCAAACCCCCCCAAACAACGAAAGAGACCGGTGCTCCCTCACCGACTGAGAACCAAAAACCCAGTGCCCGTATGGGCCTTAATAGAGCTCCTGAAGTGCCGGAGTCTAAGAAAGCGGCCAGCACCGCACCTAGTACTTCCAAAAGCCGCATGGAGCGCTTTAATAAAAACACACTAAATCGCAATCCAATGCGGGGAGCAGCTGAGCTCTCGAATGCCATTGGACCTTCGCAAAAAAAGCATTAGGATCCGCGCGCCACCTCTTGGGTTCTAGAGCGTCTGAAAGGGATCGCTCAGGAGAAACTCTCCGAGTCGAAGAAAAGGTCCATGGCCTGGGCTATAAAAGTATTTCAGGACCTGGGCGAGGGAACAGCCGCTAAGGACTTAACGTCCAAACGGGCCAGATCGGCGGAATCGTCGCCCTACCTCCCGAAGAGTTCAAACCAGGCTGACAGTGTCAAGGGCATCAATGACCCGCAACGACCGTGTAGTGAGATGTATCAAAGGGGAGCTTCATCCAAGCCTGCAATCCGCACCTTCCGACGCAAAATTGGAAGATTGCCAAGCTGGAGGAGCCGAAGGGGGATGTCAGAGCTGCTACAATTATTGTAAATAAGGAGCCTCTGGCCCCCCTTTCTAAAAACAACTTCGTAATCCACTACGGATTCAATTGGGTTAAACGTTAAAGGTGTACAAAAAGGATGGGGAGGATCCCGCAAAGACAGTGAACCCTGCCTCCACTCTACCCACTGTTACACAGGCTGGTCCCGAGCGAACCACAGAGACTGTGATGGAGGTAGGATGTACTGCCTCGATGCAACCGAAGCCCTCTACCTCAACCGCCATCAATAGTGAGGAGGTAACGCCGACCAGCGGATGGGGAGCCCGAAAGAAATGCTTCGGGTGAACCAAATTAATCTGCGGACTTGGGGCGCGGATTTATAATCTATTCTCCGTAAGAAACACATGTAATCAAAGAGCCTATATTCTTGCGAACTCTTTACTAAATGTCTATCTTCTCTCCAATTACAGCGATCAAGATACAGTAACCGTATGTCTGGAGGCAGGCATGTAGCGAACATGGCAGACTTCGGCATACATGGCAGGCGACCGTGCAATACAGTCGGAGTTACTGAAGAAAGTGATCACGGATGCGAATAGTTCTAGTACCTAAGGTGTGATACCAACGCACACCATACCATCTGGGGGAGCACGGACACCAACGAAAGGGGTAAGTACCTTTTAGAATTCATTTTAAGTGGCAAGTTGGCAATCTGTAATATAGGTAACGAACTCACTTTTATTTAAAAAGGCAGACAGGAGGTTCTAGACCTAACCCTTGCCTCTGACCACATAGTGGATGGTATAATGGAATGGAGGGTGTCTAAGGACTAGTCATTCTCTGACCACCGTTATATCACTTTCAGCTTTACAAGCTCCACCCCTGGTGTAACTCCCTTCCGTAACATCAGGAAAACAAACTGGGACATGTACAGGGGGACTCTCAGTCACCTGTCAGCGGCTTCTGACAAATCCCAACCGCTGAATCCTTCAGAGCTTGACTCATCAGTGGAGAAACTCATTGATATCCTGAATCAGGCTCTAGTCAGATCTTGTCCCATAAGGATAGTTAGCGGAAAGCCCAAACTCCCATGGTAGCATTCAAAACTTAATTCCCTCCGGAGAGGTTGCAGGAAACTCTTCAACAAGGCCAAGGCAACCCGAATCAATGCCGACTGGGAATCTTATAAAAGAGCTTTCAGTACCTTTAAATAAGAGCTAAGAACAGCCAAAAGATCGTCCTGGAGACTCTTTTGTGGGAAGATCGAAGAGGCCTCTGAGACTTCCCGGCTGCGAAAAATATTAGCATCATCACCCAAAATGCCTTCCCTGATTCAAAGGTCTGATGGAACCTGGACTAACTCTAGCCTGGAGAGTCTAGGTCTTATCATTGACACCCACTTCCCAGGCTGCAGTGATGGGGAGAAATACACTCCTCCCCCTTCAACCAGTCCAACAAGTCATCCCCACCCCCATCTCAGCTCCCTGAGGGTGGGGAAAAACACAGTCCTGAGGGCCATCAACTCCTTTAAGCCCTACAAGATGGCAGGACCTGATGGCAGGAGTGCAAAAAGCTGCAGACCTTATCTCGACATGGCTGTTCAACATCTTTAAAGGATGTTTAGATCTTGGCCACGTACCCACAACTTGGAGAACGACCACTGTCGTCTTCGTACCCAAGACTGGAAAATGCTGACATGCCAACCCAAAGGATTTTCGGCCTCTAAGCCTATCCTCCATTCTTCTGATGACTTTGGAAAAATTTATCGATGTATTCCTCCGACACTTAGTCACAGGCAAACTTTCGATCTCTCAGCACGCTTACAACAACCAACGATATCGAGGGAGCCTTTAATGACATAGAACCTCACGCAATAACCTCAGCACTCAACAGACTTGGGATCGAAAAGCCTATAGTGACTTTTATCCACCGGCTTCTCAATAACAGAGTCATAAGCTAGAAGCTTGGTGATGGTAAGGTTAAGTTAGGTAGGCGGGCTGCTAGCATTCACCAACACTTAGACCCAATATGGTCAAATCCATTGTGATACCCATAGTCAGACTACCACCCCTTGATTGACAACTGTAGTGATAGTGCCGTTAATTTGATCACAACGGCAAATGGTGAGTGGACCAGATTTTGAAAACCAGATAAAAGCGTGTTGACTCTGCTTTCACTGGGATTCGAACCGGAGACCCCACTAACCAGGGGCAGGCACTCTACCAACTGCGCCATCCAGACGTGATAGCTTGGTGAAACCACGATCCGCAAACCTGTGAACAGAGGCACACCGCAAGGTGGTGTACTCTGCCCGCTACTGTGGAACATATTGGTCAACGAACTACTTGTGAAACTAGATGGGACTGGGTGTGAGGTCATTGACATAGCTGTATCTGGGAAATATATATCCATGATCAGAGATATTATGTAATCTGCCCTATCCAACCTAGTGAAATGGACTAGCAAATGCGACCTAGGTGTCAATCCGGAAAAAACGGTTCTAGTCCTCTTTACTAGGAAGTATAAAATTCCTCACTTTGACCCTCCAACAGTATGCGGGACCCCCTTGGTGCTAAGCGACAGGCACGAAGTTAAGCTGGAAGCTAAATATCCAGAAACGTGTCAAGAAGGCCTCAACGGCTCTAGACGGCTGTAGAAGGGCCATTGGGTGCAAATGGGGACTGCAACCCCGAATGGTTCACAGGCTATTTAGATCAGTAGTCAGACCCATACTGCTATATGGTGTCGCAATTTGGTGGACCGCACTCGACAAGAGAATCAACATCACACACTCGCTAGAATACAGAGGATGGCATGCCTATGCATCAGCGGGGCGCTAAGGACTACCTCCGCCGAAGCATTAAACATACACTTCAACCTGCCACTGATGGAACTAATTGGCAAACAAACAGCAGCTAACAGGGCGATTAGATTAAGATCGCTGATCAGCTGGAAAAAACTGCAGTTTGGACATTCTATGATCCTACGCAGGTATGCCTCCATACCCATAGATACAGACCTCACTCTACCTAAACTCATCTTCGAGAAGAATTTCTCAACCAGCATACCGCCCAGATCTTACTGGGAGTCTGAACACCAGATGCTGGAAGGTCCACTGCGAATCTTCACAGATGGATCGAAGATGGATGTGTGGGTACTGGTGTCTATTCCAAGTATCTAAATTTCCAGCTATCTTTTCGAGTACCTAATCACTGTAGCGTGTTTCAGGCTGAAACTATAGCGATTAAGGAAGCCCGGTCCTGGCTAAAAAACAATGTAACATCGCGCACAGATATCGTCATCTGTTTCGATAGCCAGGCAGTGATCAAATCTCGGAATTCAGTCACCTTTAATTATAAGACTTCCCTTAATTGCCGCCTATGTCTTGACGAGATGGCCAAGTACCTTAGCATCCAACTTATGTGGGTGCTGGGACACTGTGACATTCCAGAGAATTGCGTCTGCTGTCCGTATGCGCGGCAGTCAGCCACCTCAACCTATGAGCATGTGCAATGGTTCTTTATTTCATCTACCGAAATTTTTTTCATACTTATTGCAGAAAAAAATTAAGTTAAAATTGACACATAATATGTCTTCCCAGAGTACGTCATTTCACAATTAGTCTTTTTAAGAAAATAAGATTCTTATGTAAACAGTTTAACTATAATAATTAAGTAATATCTAGAAGAACAATTACAAATAGTACAAGTTGGAGTACAAGAAACGCATGAATAAAAATATAAATAAGTAAATTATATAATAAATAAGTAACAAATAAATAAATAAAAGCAGTAAATAAATATTTTAATTGAGATAGGCAAAAGCAAAAGTGCCAATATAAATATGTATGTAATATAATAAATAAGCTATAAATATAATTTGTCAGGAATTAGGTATTGATTGTTTGAATGTTGTTCTATCATCACATAGATCTCTACTGCACAAACAGAATTGAAATTATATATTCACCTTGTAAGCGGTTCATTTAAACCATAATTGTAGCAGTCGTGGATGAACATTATACTTATACGTATTGTTCTAGATACGGATGTAGAAGTGACATGTAGACAGACTTAAGGGCATATGGATTGGAAAAATCAGCACAAGTACGTTTAAGAAACCCAAGCATTGAGTTAGCTTTAGCAACCACATAATGTATATGAAAAGAGAATATCAATTTCGTATCAAAAATCACTCCAAATTCTTGAGTTTCCGTTAGACTACACAGAATTGTCCCACATATAGTATAGTCGAAGACAACTATATGTATTTAATATATATATTTAACTGTAGATGATTTAGATCGCACCATTTCACTATTCATCAATCATTTAATTTTGAATCAAAATCATTTTGAACATTTAAACAGTCTTGTACAGTTTTGACACGAAGAAAGATCATCAGCATACATAAGACGATTAACATATTTAAGCATTGAAGGAATTTCATTGAAATAATAAAAAGTAGTGATCCTAAGTGACTACCTTGGGGAACTCCGGATTTGACAGATTGAGTGGCAAGAAAAACATCCTTAACTTTTTTTTCATTCCTCCTACATTTTGATAATACACAGTTATGTTCCTCGAAGGTGTGGAATGGATTATGGCAGAGTAAGAATAATTTTGCCCATTGTCTACATTTGCACATTGACTGCGCTCTTAATTTCGGATAATGATAGAATTCAACCACTATTCCCTGCGGGTCGGTAACAAGGTTACCGTCACTGTTTCGAAGAGCCTGGGTGCCCTTCCTGAAGCCATCGGCAATGCTTTTGTCTTTTCTATAAAAAGCCAGTATTTTCTTCATATCCCTAGACTCATCAATATCCTTGAGCTTGGAGGTTGTGAGAGATCTTTTCTTCAGGCGTTGAAGTTTCCTGCCGTCTTCTAACCCGGTATTCCTTCTGCACTGCTCTTGTTTTCCGTTGCAGCGCTTTTCGTATGCCTCATCAGTTGCACGTTTCTTCTGCTTACACTCGCCATCATACCATGGGTTTCTCGTCGGAGATGGTAGGTAGAATGGGGTGATTTCAGCTACCACATGGGCAAGCGCCAATGACATTGGACAGTCGAGCTCGGAATCTTGTTGCTACGAATGTTCGCTCATCCAGGAATTTGACGCATGCCTTGCGACTCCTCTCATAAATAAAATAAAGCGTAGTTCACAGTTTGCAAATTTAAGGAAATGATTTATTTTCTGAAAAATATGAAATAAAATTACGTTAGGTGTTTATTGTATTCTTGAAAAAAATGAGTCAAATCTAAGACATATGAGTCCCTGAGTCATGCTAAAGAGAATCAGTCCCTGTTCCCTGTTGATTGTGTCCTATGATAACACTGGTGGGTATAATTTGAAATGATTAATGGTTTTGTTGACAGCTGTATTTTTGTCTTTTTTGTGCTGAATTTGTGAAAAGGTTGGTTCGTTTTGAAATATTGAAATTAATATATTTATTTTAACCCGTATACATCTTCAGCTATAAAGTAAAGAAATAGATCATGCAAAGCTTGTGTAATGTAAGACTAAAATGCTCTTATTAAATCAGATCGGTACAATAATTGTAGGTAAGAGCTCTTTTGGCTGCCAAGCAGAGATGGTGTGGTTCAACGTAAGTGCAAGCTTAATGGAAAAGATTCGGTTGTTCGAGAGGGTTTGTCTTAGGGCTTGCCTTCGCCTTTATAGAACTCCAGAGTTATATAATATACCCGCTAACATATCTAATTACATAAAAACTTTTAGGCATTTTAAATTATAGCCTTATATTTTTATCAACTTTATAAACTATTTAACCAATTTTATTCTTAAAACATCTGTAATATAACAAATTGCGCCGATAATTAATTGAAAGTTTTTGATCTTTAACCAATTTTTTTCATTTTAACTAGGTTCTTCTTTTCATATATCTTTTTCTGCTCCTTTACATATTTTTTTCATGGAAAATCTGATTATTTTCCCGGTTTAAAAAAACGACGCTGAAACTCGCATAATACATATACACACAATTCTATGAAATGTTGCAGGAGCATTTTTTTATCCAAACAACATTCTGATATTCAAAATGTCCATTGGGAGTAGAAAAGACTGTTTTCCTCATGTGTTCAGCTTTTACAAGGATTTGGTGAAAACTTTTCGCCAAGTCTATAGTAGTAAGATACTAGACTTTCCCTAACTTCATCCAATATAGTTTCTATATTGGGAATAGGGGATAGTAAGATCATTCAAATGACGATAGTCTATTACTATTCACCACTTTTACTAGTTGAAATTATCTCTTTTCTCTGGCAGTATCCAATGGGGAGAATTATAGGGAGATTTGCTTGGTCTTATAGTTCCTTGTGAAATATATAAGGCACTTAATCTCATTATTGCTTATTATTAAATGTATTTAGGTTAATGCGTTTCCCGGGGCTCGTTTGTAAAATTTTCTACCGTCTTTTCTTCAGAAAAGATTTCGTAGACTACGCCAATTATGTAAATTAAAACCACAACAGCAATTCTTTTTGGACGATCTTTATTATTTGCCTGATGGGAAACGACTCACCGAATGAAATCCAATTTGTTGCAGTCGACCTGGACTGCACCAAGCCAAATAGCTGACAACGTAATATTGTTTCTTTGAGAAAAAATGTTGTGTCGACGTGTTTCGCTTATGAACTGTAGAGATCGATGAAATTGGTTGACGAAGCTTTGGATTTCCGGCCGGAAGTTTCATATGTTTGTAGGGTTACTTTCAGATGTAACTAGCGCGTTTACCCTACTCAAATGGTTTGAAATACAATTTTCAAGAAAAATATGATATTAAAAAATTGAAATGAAAATAAATTATGGTCTTACACCCCTATTCTGGTTGTGCTGTGGTCACAACGCACGAATGTCAGTGAGGCGAAAATTATGATGCCTACCTTGTGAGGTTACAGCTATTTGGTATTCTGGCGAAAACCTCACAAGAAAACACACAAGAATAGTCACCATGGTGAGGTGAATTCGTTGCCATGTTAAAAATTGTTTTTTTTGACAATTATTATATTCGCGTCTTTTTTTTCTTACTGAGCGTATATATTAATAATGAATATTTTGCAGCAACAAGAAAATATCAGCGTACATCCCAGGAGCAGTTGGACCATTATAGTTCTTTTGTTGCTATTTTTCCTTGTGATGTGCTCATGAGAACATCACAATTTTGACGGTTCTTGTGATGCTCACAAGCTGTGATAGTTGTTGATTGTGATTGATTTGTGACTCACCATGCTCTTGTGAGGTAGTTGTGACTTAAGACACATCACTGAGGTTTGCCAGAATAGGGGTGTTAGCTTGCCAAAAATTCAAATTGAGAAATAAATTTAAAAAAATGTTTCACAAATGTCAAAAAACCCGACTGACTGGATAGTAGCTCCATCTAGAAATTTATGCTCGCGCTTACGATATTACGGCCTGTGAAAATTCAGCGCGAACATCCCATTTCGGCTTAAGCATATGATTTACATGTATTCTACTGAAAATGTCAAAGCCCGAACTTTGAACGTGTCTCACCTAAAGTCTACAAATATGGGAAAGATATATGATTCTGTTACACAGAAAAATATCATAGTCACCATACAAGTTTTATTACAAATTTATCATACATTTCATACAACACTTCAAACTGCTGTAGCCAGTACAAAAATGATTTTCAAAAGAGAAAATGCACAAAAATATGATTTTTGAATATTGAGGGATTGTTTAAATTAGACATGTAGGAACAACGAATGCTAGTTCTTCAAGAAATTTTTATTAAAAATCATGTACTATTTGGAGACAGTTGAATTAATCTCAATAATTCCGAAAACATATCATTTTTCATTATTGGGCAACTCCATTATTTAGATATTTGTGTTTTTCAAAATTGAACGTCAAAATAATACCCATCATACAATAATGAAGATATCATACAATACTTCCAGTGGACTCTGAGAAACAGAAAATTGTATGATGTGTATAATATATGACATACATGTTTGTATATTGTATGATATGCATGTGATGCATGTTCTGTGAAATAGGCCCCAGAACGCATTTTAAATATACAATTATTAAGCGTATTTACTACTTAACTTTTTGTAATTTATATCATGAAAGTCATGAAACATGTTTTGACACAAAATTGTTACCAAATTCTATGGGTTTCGGCCTTAATTCTTTATTTGGGAACTATATTTTAGGTTTACAAATGGTGTCTCTTGATCAGTAAACAGAAATGAAGTATTACAGAGATAGCCGACTTTACAGCTGATTGCCCCCTAGTCCATCAACGAATCTTAGTACTTTTTTTGACAGATATTCATGCATTTTTGACGATTATTCACGAAAAAACGTAAATCTCGTCCTCTGGTTGGTCAATTTGATTTATGAACAAGTTATAAAAAGCAGTTGTCAAACATCTTAATGGGAATGAAAGGTAGAAGTCGGGCATCTCTGTAATACTTCATTTCTGATCAGATATTTGCCTTATGTCATTCTATTTTTCACTGGAAGATATCTCTAGAAGTTAATTTCTGTGCTCGTGGAAACACTTTCGCACTGGAATGCTGGAAGGTTATAATTACTCGGAATAGTTGTATACATTTTATGTATATTTATAATTTTTGTTACTTATATTCGTAAATATTACAGCCGTTGCTTTCTATATCCTTGAAATAAGCTCAAGCTCCGAAATGAATGCGGAAATTGACGTATTCATAAGTAATTACACTTTAATCGACTCAGATATATTTCAGCAGTGGATTGAGGGATATTCGTGTAAGTTGACTGAAACGGAAATATCACTCGAATACACTATTTCTTGTTTTTACCTTCAAGCATCCGAAGCGTCATTTTATTTAAAGCAAAAATGTTTTGGTCAGTTTATGGGCGCTCATGTAGACTTGATAGTTTCTGATATACTGGATCAGTATCGCACTTACTCCTTATTAGAGCGACTACTTCATTCTCCCATTAAATTATGGGAGCAATCTTCGTTTCAATTGGATCCGCAAACTCGAACATTTATTATCGAAAAGTAAGTTCTGATCGAGCAGAAGGACATACTTTATATACCCATCTCCTTTTGAAGGTATTATTCTGTCGACGATTCTGTTGCAAGAGAAATTTTAGGCAAGAAGTTATCATCCCGTTACCGTAAAGATTTGGATGAAGTATCAGAGAAGACTTTTGTGAAGCTTAAGTCATGCAGGTAAGAACGTCACGAAGCAAACTTCAGTTTATTCTGTTTATAACTTAATTTCGTTTTTATTGGCACGTCTACGGCTTCTGTGGGGCCAATGTTTGAAAACGACACTGTTGATATCGACGAAATAAGAACAAAATATAATGCAAAAAAAATTCCCATAATACGATGTTGCAAACAGAACATAAAACCCCTGAAATCGTAATATTTAATCTCGCTCTCACACAACTTCGTTGCTCCGCTCAGGGGAAAGGCCCAAACCCATAGAATCCGTCGTGCGTTACGTTTGGAATCCACAAGAATCGTAGTTGCCGGAATGCATAGAGGTGCCCAATGGCTTCGTTGCGTGCTTTTGTATAAATCTAAGAAATTCGAAATTTTTAAGTTCCTGAATTATTAGCAATTAAAACAATTTTAAATAAAACAAAAAGTATTCTTTCTTGACATCTGTCAAACGCATACAAAGTTAAAAGTTGCTCAATTCCATCCGACGTGGTGAATTTCACTTGTGGGCTGTATTTGCTGTCTCCCTCCCTCCCATAAGGCCTTATCAAATTTTTGGCATGACGTAACGCACGCGACGGATTCTATGGGTTTGGTCTTAAGTGCTTCTCGCCTGACAGGCCTATCTTAACCGTTTTCTCAAATACCAGTACACCCGTGTACCACTTCGCAATTCAAATATAATTTAAGTAATGTCCGCTAAAAGTATGAACTATTTTTGTACATACTCCGAGAAGTATCACAGTGAAAGAAAAGTTAATACGCTTTTATCTGGTCCAGTCACCATTTGCCGTTGGGATCAAATTAACGGCACTATAACTGGAGTGGTCAATCAGTGGTGATTGTGCGTATCACAATGGATCAATATAGTCTTCGTGTGCTGGTGAATTCACTAACTCCCCGCATACATAAGATATTTGTTTTGAAATTCAAACATTGAGATTTGTGTTTTTCATTCCGGATTATTATGATGACGCAAAACAAAAGTGAACAAAATAATTGCCCATATTTGGGATACCTGCTGGCCACCATGAAATGAGAGTCACTATATTGACTCATTGTATATGAAACATCAGGCGATTTTTTTTTAAAGTTTATCCCATCGCCTAGAGGGCCAATCTTCCTGTCTCACGAAAGCAAAACAATTTTACTAATTTAATTACTATAAGATCAGTGAAAACAAAGCAAAAAGCAAATTTCCAATTCATAAGTTCTGTATGGAACTGAGTGAAGAAATTGACGTAGTATTGTAATTTATTTATCTCAAAGGTAAGAAAGAGGGCATGATCCTGCCAAGGATTTCCATCCTATCGGTCTTACCTCCTTTCTAAAACACTCGACCGTTTGCACTATTTGATCATTTGAGAGATTTTGAAAGCCAACCCCCTATCAAAATTTCAACACGCCTACCTCAAGGGCAAATCCACGGAAACGCCACTGCACGTGGTGGTGAATACCGTGGAAAGATCTATCCACTTCAAACAAAACATTCTTGCTACCTTCCTAGATATCGACAAGATGCCTGCAACAAGATCTTAACCAACTCTATCAACTATAATCTCGCTACGTTGGAGATAGTGGCATTCGTCCGCAAGTTGATTGTAGCCATGGTAAACCAGAATCATCCAGTCGCAACTACGTAACTGCCAAGTTATCAAACAAGCCAACCGGGGTACACCCCAAGGCTCACCACTCTTATGGCTGATAACAATAAATAAAATTCTCGTTGAACTCAACGAAAGCAAGGGAATCAAAGTAGTAATCTTACTACCGGCTATATTCCCTCAGTGATGAGTGAAATCACAGAGAGTGATCTAGAATTCACTCTTGGGTTATAGACTGAACATGAATTCTACGAAAGCGGACATGATGCTGTTTACCACGAATATTAAGATACCAAGTTTTAAGCTTCATCGGCTCAACAATATTACTCTCTCCCTTTCCCGCCAGTGCTAAATACATCGGTGTCCTTGACTCCAAGCTATACTAGAACTCTAATATTGAAAACCGGGTAAAGAAAGCAAGCGCAGAAGGTCGGGTCTTAAACCCACGATGACCCTTTGGGTGTACAGAGCTGTTGGCAGTCCCATTCTCACCTACGGCTCACTAGTATTTTGGCCCGCCCTAAACAAAACATACCACTTAAACAAACTCAACAAAGTACAGAGTTCGCCAGGAATCGAAACTTCCGGGGCAATGAGATCATGCCCCACCGAAGCTCTGAACGTGCTCATACATCCTCCCAGTAGACGTTTACATAAATTATGTAGTCAGGTCCAGCGCATCAGACTCAGAGAAGCGGGAATTTGGTCAGCGAGACCGTATGGCTATAGCAACGCTCTGCAACTCCTGCCAGAGCACTTAACCCCAGCTCCCACAGACTACATTTCCCCCACCATGGACTCCGACAACTCGGCACAATGCCGATTTCCACCGAAAGAGGGCATGGGGAAACTTAATCACTTACCACAGAATGACAATTTCTGATCTACACAGATGGACCTAAGCTAGACCGCAATGTAGGCTCGACGGTCTTCTCGCCGGATTTCATTCATCAACAACTTTACCTACTTAACTATACTTTTTTAATTTTACAGAATGCTGCTTTCACTTGTTCAATTCTGCATTGGATTTATTTGCAGGGTTTCACATTGCTATTTATTATTGTTTCTAGATATTTTATAGTTTTTACTCTTTCTATAACGACATTACTTATTTTGAGTCCAATGTATTGAAATTCTTTGCCTTTGTTAAACACCATAAATTTTGTTTTGCTTATAATTATTTTTAATCCAAAATTGTTGCTTTCGGTGTTAAGTTTGTTCATCATAATGCTTAACTTATCAACGCTGTTCGCCATTATTACTGCATCATCTGCGTGTCTGATGTTGATTAGAACACCATTACCTTTGATTCCTCCATATGTTTCTACAAGAATGCTTTTGAATATTTCTTCGAAGTACATATAGTACTGTAAGGAGTATAGTGGGTGGCCATGGCGTTGTGGGTATGTGCGTCGGTTTCACGGTCCCACCTCTTAGGAGTTACTGACAATGCTCAAAGAGTATTCCTGTCTAGAAAAAGATTCTCAAAACTTGGCCGTTCAGAGTCGGCATAAAACTGTAGGTCTCTTTCACTCGTGATAGAATAATAGCGCGTACAACTCGAGTGGTTGGTGTAGAAGCTAGGCCCTGTTCCTCTATATGCTGTAGGGCCACTCATATTGTTATTTATTTTATTTCCTTTTTTCAAAACTTATAGATAGTTACAAAAAATGTGTTATATAAACGGAAATGAATGAAATAGAAAACATTCAGTAACTTAAAAGATGCAAGTGTAGAATGTCACTTCGGTAAATGAATAACAAAGAAAATGTTTAAGTCTTTAGTGGGGTGATAACATGCAAAATTCAAATAATAAATCAATTTAACTTCATGAAATTTAATAAAACTATATCAATATTAGTATATAATACTAAGTAAAAAATAAGATTGAAAATAATGTGCGGAAAACAGATAAAGTACGTTTTTTATTTATAAATGATGTTACTTATATGACATGAGAATTTAAATGCTAATGATTACGATAAGCTTCTCAGGAAAGATTCTACAGTAGCATAATCGATCGTGAATAACTTATCTCTAACTTTCTTTAAGAATGAATTCAAATTATACGTTATTCTTATAGTATATGGTAACTTATTAAAAATTGTAGGAGCTGTTACAGTGTAGAACTGAGAAAAATGGGCTCTGAAAACGATTGGCACATTTACAAGATGCAAGTGGTTAATACGTAAGTTGTAGAACTGAGACATTCTACTGGGGTAGTTGCTACTTTGTTGTTGAATTCCCTTAGTACTTTGAATACGTAAAGGTGTCTCAGGGGAAGAATATAAAGGTCTCTAAAAAGAGCCAGCTATGTTGAAAACGATTTTTATCACAAATAATTCGTATTAAATGTTTCTGAGCTATCAACAGAAGTCGCAGGGAGCTGAAATAAGTACCGTCCCAGCTTGTGATGCCAATCTGCATCTTAGACTGGGCAAGGCAAAAATAAATTGTCTTCAAAACTTTTGATGAGCAGTATTGCTTCAATAGATACATTTTCCTCGTCACCAGTATCATATGCGATTTGATTGATCGGATCGTCGATCAGGCACTTTTTTTAGCAGTTTATCCCATCGCCTAGAGGGCCAATCTTCCTGTCTCACGAAAGCAAAACAATTTTATTAATTTAATTACTATAAGATCAGTGAAAACAAAGCAAAAAGCAAATTTCCAATTCATAAGTTCTGTATGGAACTGAGTGAAGAAATTTACGTAGTATTGTAATTTATTTATCTCAAAGGTAAGAAAGAGGGCATGATCCTGCCAAGGATTTCCATCCTATCGGTCTTACCTCCTTTCTAAAACACTCGACCGTTTGCACTATTTGATCATTTGAGAGATTTTGAAAGCCAACCCCCTATCAAAATTTCAACACGCCTACCTCAAGGGCAAATCCACGGAAACGCCACTGCACGTGGTGGTGAATACCGTGGAAAGATCTATCCACTTCAAACAAAACATTCTTGCTACCTTCCTAGACATCGACAAGATGCCTGCAACAAGATCCTAACCAACTCTATCAACTATAATCTCGCTACCTATCTCGCACCAGCATCATATGCGATTTGATTGATCGGATCGTTGAACTGTTTCAATATTAAAGTAATTATATATGAAGTTATTATCGCCACACTTACTAACAGGTAAACAAAACTTCTAACAGTCATGAGCGTGGAAATATACATTAAAGTCTTCAATGACAATATTTGATGTTTGAATGAAATAAGTTTAGTCTAGTTAGAATCACTAATAATTAGTTTATGCGCAGCTAACCAACACCTTAACGTTTGTAGGTTTTCTAAAAGATTCACAATGCAATCAAAATCTTTCTCACAACTATAATTGAAAACAATGTCATCCGCAAAGGCAGTGGATATTCCGTTCAGATTAAGATCAAAAGGCGAGTTCACTGAAATCAGAAACAACAGAGGTCCCAGAACTGATCCATGGGGCACGTCTTTTCTTAATAGACGAGACTCATTTGACGTATTACCAACCTTAACTATCTGTTGCCAGTTTTTTAGGTACGAACAAAGCCATTTATGAATAACTCCTCTGAAGCCGGCATTGAGCAATTTATCAAGTAGTATGTCATGGTCAACCATGTCAAATGTCTTTGCCATATCCAGTAAGACTGCCATGGCGGATTTATTGCAATTAGTGCTCGCGTATAATTGACTACATACTCTGAGAATAGCATCCTCCGTTGACATTCCTATTCTAAAACCAAACTGCAACTAAAAAAGTTTGTACCAAAATAAGGTAGAAACCGCGACTTGAGCAGTTTTTCAAAAAATTTAGCGATGGTTGGCAGCAATGAAATGGGACTATAGTTAGATATAGTCTTTCTCCAACCCTTTAGGGGTATTACTTCGGCACATTTAAGATGAAGAGGAAATAACCGCTCAGAACAACGAGGTTGAAAAGATATTTTAGTACGTCTACAACATACAAGCCTATTTTTTTCAATAAATGGCTAGAGATACCATCACTTGTACAGCTGTTTTTATTTTTAAAGGACAGAATAGTCCTGTAGATTCCTTGTGTGTGCTATAAACAAAACTATTTGGTTGACTATTAAAATTCAAAAAGGCGGATATAGAACAACTGCAAGTTGAAAGATTATCAACCGAAGGTTTTAATTTGTCAGATATTTCTGTGAAATAATTGTTAAATGAATCAGAAATGCTTTTTTTATCAGTTAAACTTATACCATCAATTTCCAATCTATCGATTTCAGCATGTTCCTTGGTTTTTCCTAATATGTTATCAACAACTTTCCATTCTGATATTGCCTCTGGCTGTCTTAAATCTGCCAAAGTAGTACTTATTGCGTCTTGCCACTATGCATTTATGTACGGTTTTACACAGGTTACTATAATCAATTTTTAGTCTGACATTTTGTGGGTGCTTTTTACATTTAGCAGCAAATTTATATTTTCTTTTGACAAGTTGTAAAAGATTATCGGACATCGACGGTTTAAGGTACCTGTTGCTGCAATTCCTAATATGACTCTATAAGATACACACAAAACTATCGAAAGCAATGTCTGGATCTTCTTCCGAGTAAACCGGCTCCCAGAATTCGTATTTAAGACATTCATTCAGTAAATCGTCATCAATCGTGTATTTCATTTTTATGCTTCTTTTTGAGCATTCCTGAAATTCAGCATTAGAATATGCATTAAGAGCAACCATAAAATGGTATGTTAACTTCAAATCGTATACGGCACCATCAAATGTACATTTATTGTTTTTATACATGCGAATAAATATATATACCGAAATATATAAATATACAAATATATAAATATACACAACATACTATAATTTACATTCTCAAGTTCAAAGTTAAGCTTAACTACATCAGCGCTACGGAAATTTACATTACAACAATCGCACAAGAGACTATTTTTCACATAAAGTGCTACACCTCCTGCTGAATATGAATTGTTACAATTTTCAAAAAGTGTATACCCTGATATCTTATAAAATTCCAATTCATTCTCATAAATCCAAATTTCACTCAAAATAATAACGGCAGGAGAATACGCGAGAGATTCGATGTGAGCAAGCAAAATAGAGAAGTTTTTTCTCATGCTGCGAATATTTTGATGTAGACAAATAACATTGACATAGTTAGGAGCATTGACTGAGTATCGACACAGTATGAACGGAACAGAGTGACAGTCGTTCACAGACCGCCGAGCAGTGCAGTGAGAGTTCGCGAGTGTTTCGACTTTGTACAAACAGTAAACCGATAGTAGTACTAGTTAAGTAGTGCAGGTGCCGTATATTATTTTAACAAGCAAGCGGCCGAGTTGGTAGAGGCAGTGCTCGTAGTCGTTCACAGACCTCCAAACAGTGCAGACGTGTCTCGACTTAGTGCGGAAACAATAAAAATATAAAGTGTGGACAATAGTGCCAAAATAATATAAGAATCGGTAGCTTCTCGGTAGAGTGCTCGCCGGTGACTTCGTGGTGCCGGGTTCGAATCCCGAAGTGAAATTGAAATAAATTACAGACACTGAGTGTAAAAAAAAGTGCGATGGAGCAAGTGGAGCGACCCGAGCTCGAAAAATCGGGTGATGTTGTACCGGTGGCTGGGACATCAGGCCACCAGGCAACACAAGATGAGGGGAGAAAGAAGAGGAGAAAGAAGCTCCAACAACAGCCCAACCTTGTGAAGCGCCGTTCCAGCCTGGGATCAGCGAACACGAAAATTGCGACCAAAGCCGCAACATCATTTGCAGCAGCAACAACAACAACAACTGTAGCCACAACTACAGCAGCAGCAGCCAAAAGGCAGCAACCAATGGTCGACGACGTCGAGTACGAGTCGACAGAAGGGGAGGGGAGATTCTCCCTCAGCGGGAGAGAGAATCCCTTCCACACGCTAACGTCCTCTGAATCGGAGGACGAAGAGGAAGAGGACCGGGAGCAGCTGGAAAAGAGCCAGCGAGAGAGGGAGGAGCTTGACGCCCACATCCAAGCCCTCCAAACCAAACTAAGGGCCAGGAGAGCAGCTAAAGAGGCTGCCCAACAACAGCAACAGCTACAAAAACAGCAGCAGCAGCAACAACATCAACAGCAGCCGAAAAAGCAGCAACAACAACAGCAGCAGCCAAAGCAGCAGCAACAACAACAGCAGCAGCCGAAGGTTTGGGCATGCCGCGGCGAACTGCAATATGCAGTCTCGCTGTGTCAAATGCGCAGGAACCCACAATCGCGGGGAATGTCCTTTAGGGACCGATAAAGTCGAGGACAGGAGCAAACTGACGTGCGTGCTCTGCAAGACCAGCGGACACACTGCAAACTATCGGGGATGTCCTAAGGTCCAGGAGATCAGAAAAATAATAGAGGCCAAACGTAAAGGAAAAATGGTAGAAGCGAGGCCAGTGCCCCGTGCTCCAGCTATCACTGTTAAACCGGCAGTCTCCTATGCCCAAATGGCATCGGCTGGGCGACCGGTTCAACAGACAGTGCCGAAAGTTACCCAGGTCCCTGTGGCCAGGCAACCAGAAGCAAATTTGGATGTGCAGACGATCCTGCTCTCTATCCAGAGGCAGATCGCTCAACTCCAAACCCAGTTCCAAAACCAATTACAAGAACAAGCAGCGCGAATAGACCTCATCTATTCGACGCTGTTTGGAGAGCCAAACGCAACATCGGTATAATGGCTGCGCAGGCAGCCTGCAACCTGAAAATTCTAGCAGTGAATGTGAATTCACTGATCCGCCCTGAACGTCAATTAAATTTCGGTAACTTGTTGCAGACCCATAATCCTGATGTGTTGATGGTTTGCGAAACTAAGCTAAGCCAGACGCACTCACTCAGGTACAAAAATTACAATATTATTCGAAGAGATCGAAGCTACCTAGCTGGTGGAGTCGCGCTCTTAATAAAAAAAGGCCTTTGTCATAAGGTCGTGTATAGCGGTGAAGTGCGGAGATTCCAGGCCATAGAAACGTGTATCGCACGCATCCCCCTTCGGGGTGGTAAGCGGCTATATGGGATCGCTATCTATGCGACTGACAAGTCACGCATCAACCAATATTTCATTTCAGAGCTCGATACTCTTTTCACTAGCCTTCGACTGAGCTCGGAGGAGAACTACTATATCGTAGCCGGGGACTTGAACTCGAGGCATATAGAGTGGGGCAATGTGGTGCATAACACCAGGTGGACCTCATTGTATAACTGGTTGGTAGAACACAATGTTGAGTTCAAGCTAGATTTGCTAGCAACCGATAGGCCATCGTATCCCAGAAGCGGGTCCTATCTGGATCTGATGCTGATAGACAAACGACTGACTATAGTAGACGTGGAAAGACGCACACGGAACTGTCTAACTGCTGTTGAGTACGAGAGTGATCACTGCGGGCTCTTCGCAGTTATTCAGCTCCCGAACGAGGTGGAAGGACTGGAAGAGTATGTCCAGAGGCACCCTTATAATTATAATAAGGCCCGCTGGCCACGCTTCTCCAGGACTTTATCCACAGAACTACGTTCGAGTGGGATCAACCCACCGACAAACAGAAACCTGACGAACGAAGAGGTTGACAGGTACCTCATACAAATGGACGACGTAGTCAAACGTACGATGGACAAAACAATTCCGAAGGTAGTTCAAATCGACAACAGCGATGTTTATCGAAATGCTACCATCGACGCACTACACGTGCACAAAAGTAGGCTGCTGTCAAGACTCAAACTCTTGCACAGGCGTTTTACAGATCCGCAAAACGCAGAAGTCAGAGCATTGAAGTCGGAGATCAAGAACCTCCAACAGTTAATACGCATAAACTATAGCTTGGCTATAAGCTTGCACTGGGGCAACAAAATCCCGGCTGTACGATCCAACAACCCGGGTATGTTCCCGCAAGTAAATAAAATATTTCGGAGGAAAGATCAAAACGACATTCAAATCGTAAGGCTTCCCAGGACGACAGACAACGAACACTTACTGACTTCAGTTGGCATTGATCCAGATGAGGCAGTGCTAGACAATGACTTCTTTGCGGTGGAAGATCCCCAGGAGAAGGTTACAGCTATTGGTGCAGTGTTCCAGAGAGTGTATACGGTCAACGAGGTTAGTAGGCCGAATCACGATCTGGAGAACAGAGCATTGCTAAACCACTTCTATCTCCGCAATGAGATAAGTCAATGGCGATCAGAGAATCCAGGTTTCACCAGGTTCAATGACGAGAACATGGAACATAGTGCCGTCGCCAATGATGGGAATCACATCCTGATTTCTCAAGACGATCTCCAGGGTATCTTTAACTCGCTGAAGAAGAAAAAGTCAGTGGGAATCGATGGAATACCGAACATTGTGCTTCGCCATCTTCCCCCCGAAGCGGTTCAAATTTACACAACCTTGTTGAACAATGCGCTGAGTAATGCACATTACCCCACGCACTGGAAAACAGCTGTTGTTCAACCGATCCCTAAACGGGACAAAGATAAGTCCATTCCGACAAATCTTCGGTCGATCAGTCTACTTCCCTGCATAAGCAAGGTTCTTGAAAAGATAGTCATTCGAGTTGTGAAGCAATAGGTTGATGAAAAGAAAATCATACCGGACAACCAGTTCGGATTCCGAGCGGGGCATGATACCATTAATGCCGCGTCAAAACTTGTGTCCGACATGGAATAAGAACAAAAATCAGTGCACGGGTGCCTGCCTGATTGACTTGGAGAAGGCGTTCGACACCGTTTGGTTGGAGGGCCTCTTCCTCAAGCTGGTCAGGCTTGGCATAAGTAAACCATTGCTATACATGGTCTATGACATGATAACAGGCAGAAAGTTCGTTGTGAAAAATGGTGACGTAACTTCCACTACGGTCTTTAACATTAAAAACGGTCTGCAACAAATGGCAATCGGTTCCCCGATCTTGTTTTTTATATTCACTGCAGATCTTATAGGTTCCATGCCGCACTTAATTGCGTACGCCGACGACCTAGTTGCGTACAGATCAGGTCCGAAGGTCGAGGTAATAAACATCTTGTTGCAGCGTGACTTCGAGAAAATCCAGAGATTTTGCGACGACTGGAAGCTGCTTATCAACTTCCAGAAGTGCGAAACTAGTCTTTTCCGGACCCCGTTGGACAGGGCATCGCGGGATACGCGCCAAAACTGGCGTAAGTTCGGCATAGTTGACCCGCATGGTCGGCCGTTAACTGTAAAAAGTGTAGTTAGATATCTAGGCATTTGGCTGGATCAATATCTGTATTTTGACAAACATATAGATATTGCTCTGACGAAAGCCAGAAAAGCCTTTGCTGCGGCAAGAAGGTTGTTTTTCAGCAGCCAACTTGATACCAGAGTGAAGGTAATCTGCTACATGGCCCTAGTACGGCCCATTATGGTGTACGGTTGTCCATTGTGAGTCCTTCCCAGATGGAAAAGATGAGGGTGTTCGAGAGGCATTGTCTTAGGAGCTGTCTCCGTCTGTATCGCACACCCGAGTCTGAGTACAAGAAGTACTACCCTAACGAGGTCCTGTACAACGAGGCAAACGTGAATAGGGTAGATAATTGTATAATTAAACTAATCAGAAGGCACACTGCACGAGCTATGACCTCTTCCAACAGTCTGATCTTTGGGGCTTACTACCCCAATAGTATGTACCATGAAAGGGTGCGCCTTAACGGCTTTATTCCTCCCGAAGCATTCCTCTATCTAGACACAATTGGCCTTATACAGGATCCACAAGGATGTCCTATCATCTTCCATGTCGTACGCCGAACAGTGGATAGGCGACTTCAATACGAACCGGATGTCGTTCACACCCACGAGGATCTCCTCCGGTTCAGTAGAGCGATCCCCGCTCGAGATAGGAAAGAGTCTGCCAAAGAACGGCAATTTTACTGGTGGTTACACCAAAACCAGCCTCCGCCACCGCTAGCTTTTCAAGAGGATCAGATAGCTGACCATAGTGGCCAGCTTACATAGTTTCTAAGGTAGATATTAAGAAAAAAAAAAAAATCCAAAAAAAAAATTAAAAAACAAAAAATCCAAAAAAATTAATAAAACCACAAAACCAAAACAAAAAACAATATATGAATCAAAAACAAAAAAAAGGTGCATCACGGCGTATAAATAATATATGTTATGCATATACACAACATATACGCCCTGGTGCACGCGTCCGTACTGTTACGGACATAGTTAAGATAGTATTAAGTTTTATTTTAGGGTAAGTTATTATAAGTTAGGTTAAGTAGTTAGGTTTAGCCAAGTTTTTTATAAGTTTTCTTGGCAAAGTAATGAATAAATAAAAGATTGTCACTAAAGACTAAAAAAAAACGTAGATTAAGCCGAAAGGCACATTTATAACATAGATTAGATTAGCTTAGAGTACCCGCATGGGGTCAGTAGGTTAGTATTAAGAACAATTGTAATTCTTAAGATTGTTAAGCTAGTTTTAAGTAATTTTGTCTAGCAAGTAAGAAATATAGAATTAATTAAATAAAAGTGCATAAAAAAAAAAAAAGAGGCAGTGCTCGTCACGCTGCAGATGCCCGGTTCAATCCCCATCGGGGACAGAACAAAAACTTTTTTTTCGGAATCCAGACCCAAACGCCTTTATAAATAATTGAGTGCAGGGAAATGGATTCAAACGAGCGGTCCAAGCTTTCACAAGCGGACAATGAACTGGAACTACCGGTGGCAGAGTCACGCCACCAGCAGTGCCCCAGGAAGGCACAACCAAGAGGAGCAGAAAGAAGACGTCTCCCAAAAGCGGTAAACGCCGCAATACAAATGCGTCACCCGAAATGATGGAGGGGGAGAACGCAACGAAGCAGCATCGCCTTGCACAACAGCAGCCGAGTCCGAGGAGGAGGAAGCTGTGCAATATGTGTCCGATGGAGGGGAAGGGCTGTTCGCTGTGAGCAGCAACAGCTTCGATTCGCTGGACACCGATACTGAAGACGAAGTTGAGCGTGTGCTTCGTCTCAAAGAAACGCAAATCGATGACATGCAGGAGAAAATCCAGCGGCTTTTCATCGAAATCAGAGAGTTGAAAGCGTGTACCCTCGAGAAGAGAAGGTTGGACCAACAAGCAAAGGTCCAACAACAACAAACACAGCAACATCAACAAGTGCCAAAGAAGCAGCAGCACAAAAAGAAGCTTCAGTTAAGCAAGCAACAGCAAAAACAACCTGCAGCGGAGCAACAACAGCGACTATCAGCTGATCAACCACGGAATTGGCCAGCTACGCAACAGCAACAGCAGCCAGCAACCCAGAAAATGCCAGCAGCACAGCCAAAACAGCTGCCAGCAACAAAACAACAACAGGGACCAGCAATTCAACAGCGTCCAGAAACACAACAGCGACAGCAGACAACAAATCAACAGCAGCAGAATCACAAGAAAGAAAAGGTGCCACCAATAAATGTGTACACGGCACACATTCAACGAACCGCTAACGTGTGTAAGGAGGCCGTAGGTGAAGGTAAATATTATATTAGTAAGAACAAAGGTGCTGATAAATATGCAATCCACTGCAAGACAGTGGATGACTATAATGAATTAATAGAATATTTAAAGATCTCGAAGTTGGAGTTCCTCTCTTTTACCCCAAAAGGCGAAAAGCGCCAGTCCCGCCTGTTGAGGACCGCCTTTCCGCTTGAAGCGGAGAAGATCTTTCAAATGCTCAAAGAGCAAGTGTGCGACGGAATTGAGATCGTCGGGGTCAAGCCCTTCTCCGCAAGGAGAGAGGGGCGGAAATTACCCCTGTATATAGTTCAATTCACACCCAGTAGCAAACTAGACAATCTAAAGAGAAAAATTCTTTTAGGTGGCTGGGAATGCAAATGGGACAGTATACGAAGGCGCGATGGGCGGGGCAGCTGACAAGAGTCAGCTCAAGTGCGTACTCTATGGGAACGCGGGGCACACCGCAAACTATCCGGGTTGCCCTAAGTTCCAGGAACGCAAAGCAAAAGCGGCTCTGCAGAAGCAGCCCCCAGTGAAAAATCCACTCGGGGCAGCCATACCCGTAACTCCTCAAATGACGTTCGCCCAAATGGTGTCCGGTCAGGGGATTACGGAAAAGCAGCAACTACCGAAGGTAGTGCCGCAACCTTCAGTGCCAAGAGCACACGATCCAACGCCGGATTGGAAATCCTCCATTGAAAGGCGTATGGATCGGTTAAAGGAGCGGGTAGACCAAATCATGGCGCTCCGGCAGAGCCAACCACGTCAACCGTTTTAATGGCTGCGCAGACGAAAGAGTCTACTTACAAGATCCTTGCAGTGAATGCAAATGCAAAAACGAGCTCTATAAACTTTTGGATGACCAAAGCCCAGAGCTGATGCTGATTAGCGAAACCAAGCTAACTCGGAGTGGCATACTGGAGCACAGTAATTATAATGTTATTAGAAGAGACCGGCCCAATTAAAGTGGTGGAGGCGGTGTTGCGATCTTCATTAAAAATAACATAAGACATGAAGTAGTGTATAGTGGTGAAGTACGAAGGTTTCAAGAGCTGGAGGGCTGCATCGTGTGCATTTCGCTCCGCATTGGAAGGAGGTTGTATGCGATGGCGGTCTACTCCTCTGGCAATCCTAGTTCCAGTACAACTATATCAGAGCTCGATTCACTCTTTCGGTGTCTGAGATTGGACTCGGAGGAGAACTATTTTATTTTGGCCGGGGACTTAAATGCCCGACATGGATATTGGGGGAACATGGTTTCCAATCATAGGGGGGACCAGCTATATAGCTGGTTTTGCTTGCACAATGTCGAGTATAGACTCGATTTGAAAGCAACAGAGATCTCGTCGTTCCCCAGAACCGGGTCGTATCTGGATCTCCTGCTGTTAGACGCAAGACTGCAGCTGACAGACACAAACGCACAGACGGTAAACTGTTTGAACACTTTCGTGTATCTCAGTGACCATTGCGGACTCAGTGCCGAAATTAGGATCCCCAACGATATTGCGGAATTAGGAGAGTTTGTTCAAACGTACCCCTACAACTACAGTAGAGCACGATGGACACGCTTCTCCAGACAAATGACGAGAGCACTCTCTTCCAACGCGCTCCACATATCGTCCAATAGAAACTTGTCAAACGAAGAGATTGACATGTATCTCATTCAATTGGACGAGACAATTAAACGAACTATGGACATTACAAACAACGAAAACTTGTACCGCAATGCGACAATCGACGCACTCCATCAACGAAAAAGTTGACTCCTGTCAAGATTAAAAACCTTGTACAGGCGGTATACTGACAGACGAGACGAGGAGGTTAGGACACTGAAATCGCTCATCAAAAATATTCAAACCTTAATTGTCCAGAATTACAGACTTTCTGTTAATTCGTACTGGAATGCTAAGATTCGGGCTGTAAGATCTAACAATCCAAGCACGTTCCCGCAAATTAATAAATTCTTCCGTAGTAAATATAGCGATCTTCCGTGTCTTAAGCTTCCCAGAACGACGGAAAATGAACGCATACTGACGACAGCAGGCATTGACCCAGACAACGCCGTACACGACGATAACTTCTTTGTGGTCGAAGATCCGCAAGAAAAAATGGAGGTACTAGGCGCGGTCTTCCAAGAAGTGTACAAAGTGAATGAAAGCGTTTGCCCGAACCACGATTTGGATAACTCCGTACTGGCTAGCAAATCTCAACTTCGAGAAGACATGCAACAATGGCGATCTGAGAACACTGGCTTTGTCGTGTTCAATGATGATAACATGGCAGACAATGCCATCGCCGTCGAAGGGGTTCATCCCCCGTTCATATCGAAGACAGAACTCCAAGCGGACTTCGAATCATTAAAGAAGAAAAAGTCTGTGGGAATCGACGGGATCTCCAACATTGTGCTAAGAAACCTCCCCCTGGAAGTGGTTAATATGTACACAATCCTGTTTAACAATGCTCTGAATAATGCACATTATCCGGAACATTGGAGAACTGCGATTGTACAACCCAAATCCAAGAGAGGAAAAGATTCTTCGAGTCCTTGCAACCTCCGGTCAAGTCTCCTTCCGAACATCAGCAAGGTATTTGAGAAGGTGATCAATAGAACTCTGATCAACTGGACTAAGGCCAAAATATAATTCCGGATAACCAATTCGGTTTCAAAGCGGGGCATGACACTATTCATGCCGCGTCGAAACTGGTGTCGGATATCCAATGGAACAAGAGCCAGAAACAATGTACGGGTGCCTGCTTGATCGATCTGGAGAAGGCCTTCGACACCGTATGGTTAGAAGGTCTTTTCTACAAGCTCGATCGGCTAGGCATAAGCAAACCACTGCTGTACCTACTGTGCAACATGCTTACCGGTAGACGGTTCGTTGTCAAAAATGGTCTCCAACAGGGTGCCGTTAATTCGCCGATCCTGTTCAACATTTACTTGAGCGATCTTTTAAGTTCTCTTCCTCATGCAATTGCGTATGCCGATGACTTGATCGTGTACAGATCAGAAAAAAGATCGAGGATATCACTACTCTCACGCAGGGTGACTTTGATACATTCATGAGAAGTTGCGATGACTGGAAGTTGAGTATCAACTTCCAGAAGTCGGAAACCATTCTGTTCAGGACGCCGTTGTATAAGGCCTCGGCGGATACGAACAAAAATTGGCGAAAGTTCTCAATTGTTTGACGACATGGGGAACCACTGGCGCAAAAGACCGTAGTCGTATACCTGGGGATCTGGCTAGATCAGTATCTATATTTTAACAAACATGTAGATGCTGCTCCGGCCAGGGCCCGAGGCGCTTTTGCCCTTACAAAGAGACTGTTTTACAACAGCCAACTCGATGCGAGGGTGAAGGTTATCTGCTACATGGCCCTCATTCGGCCAATGCTTACCTATGGCTGTCCCGTGTGGTTCAACGTGAGTGCAAGCTTAATGGAAAAGATTCGGTTGTTCGAGAGGGCCTGTCTTAGGGCTTGCCTTCGCCTTTATCGAACTCCAGAGTCCCAGTACATGAAATACTATCCCAATGAGGTCTTATACAACTGGGCAAACCTGATAAGAGTGGACAATTTCCTGTTGAAGTTGATTCGAGGTCACACTGTTAGAGCGATGAACTCGGTCAATAACCTGATCTCGGGGGCTTACTACCCCAATTCACAATACCACGAAAGGGTACGTCACAATGGCTTCGTCCCCCCAGAAGCTTTCCTGCACCTAGACAAAAGTGGATTGATACAAGATATAAATGCGGTACCGCTCATCTACCACATCGCCAGATCAACTGTGGATGGGCGACTCAACCACGACCGTTCCGTCGCACAACGAGCTGAGGAGGGTCTACTCCGGTTCAGTACGGCGGTCTCAAGACGGGATGTTCGGGATGTTGCTGGGCAGCACCAAAATTTCTGGTGGCTGGGGAGCGAGGGAACTCCAGCGTCGAACCCTTTAGATCCGGGGTAAAAAGGGTATAGCGTATCCCCGAATGGGGGAGTAGTCGGTGTCTGTCTTGCAGTGGTGTAGATGTCATGTTTCATGTAGGTCTATCTTGCTGCATCCTATGGCCGACTTACACATATTAGGGTAGTTTTTAGGTAGTTGTAAGTTGAATAAAAACAAAAAAAAGAGAGAGGTATACACTTATGTACACTTGGCTGTACTTTTGTGTATGCATTGTATATACATATTAAATATATGTATATGTATATATGTGTATATAAGGATATATACGTATGTATATATATATATGTAAGCTTAGCATAAGGTCGTGTAAGTTATTTTTAAGGTAGTATGTAAGTTAGTATATAAGCTTTTAATAAAACAGTTCTGTTATTAAGTTTATTGATACATTTTCTTAATTTAAAATTGTCATCCAATATCTAATGCTTAGCGTTAATAGATAGTTTGTTAGTTTAGGTCGAAAGACATAGAATAAGTATAAGCCCGCCGAGGGCCAGTAAGTTACATTTAGCATTATTGTTCGTCTAACTAGTTTTAAGCATTTTTGTCTAGTATTTAAGTATATCATGAATTCGCAAATAAAAATCAATTAAAAAAAAAACGGAACAGAGTGACAAGAAATCATATTTTATTATGTAATTGATGTAGACAAATAACATTGACACAGTTAGGAGCATTGACTGAGTATCGACACAGTATGAACGGAACAGAGTGACAAGAAATCATATTTTATTATGAAATCCCCAGTACCAGAAATTCTTACTAGGTTATCACCCTCCTTCTTCCTAATGTAGACATTTCCGTTCTTGGTCCATACATAAGAGTACTCCTTTGCAATCTTCAGAGCGCGTGCTGTAGTAATCAGTTGGAGTGTCTTGTAAGTCAAACACTCATTCACGTACATTCTCTCTGGACTCCTCTTCGCGTTAAGAACTGTTGTTATAATAAATAATATATAAAAAAATATATATATAAATAAATTATATTATATAAAATATAATAAATAAATTTGACGTGAATGTTTGTCATCTTTGTCTGGTTACCAATCGATCCAGATGAAAATTTTTTGTGCCGTGGTATTATTTTTTTGTTTTGCGTAGCAAAGGTCAATGTCATCCTCTGTTACAGCAACTGACATGCCGTCGCGAAAGATTCTTAAAGCCACATCAATGTTGGAACTTTCAGCGTTTCAAGTGGCACGTTGTAGATTTCCACAGAGTTAGCGATCAGCAGTTGTTCAAGGCGATCAACATTTTTTTCGAGGAGATGGACTTTGAGTTCGCATTCTCTGTGTTTAATTTCAAGCTCCTCAATCTGCTGTCCTTGTATTTGCTTGACTTCGTCGTCGTCAGTTATATTGCGAATGCTTTGATGCTGATGTGATGCACTTGAGGCACAAGCTATTGCTTCACCCGACAATGATTACCTGCGCTTCTTTGCTTCACAGTTCAAACATCGCCAATACTTATTGCTTTTCTTCATGAATTCGATTTCGATTGGCAACACATTTATGCATTTTGCATGAAAAAGGAACTTGCAGTGATGGCAGACCTCTTTCAGCTGGGAATGGTCCACTTTTTCCTCACAAGATTTGCAAGACATGATTGAACATGATTGAAATTTAATTAAATTGAAAAAATAAACTGTTTTTAAAAACGGAAAATATAGCACTCGACGCGTACACACCCCCCGACAGACGACGAAAAACTGAACCCTTTAGCTCCGACCATACTACTTCAACATCAACTACTCCATTTGTGTTAAGATGGTTCAGCTTTTCAAACAAGAGAATTAATAAAGACACAATTCGGCTTTTGAGAGGGCTTAAGAACGCGAGAGGCGCTTTTTGCACTCAACATCATAACACAAAGATGTCTGGAAATGAAGGAAGAAATTTATATATGCTTTGAGGATTATTTAATTTGCTCGAAATATTGAGAAAACAGAATTGACCCGAAGAACTTCAAAATAATTGAATCGCTATATCGATATCAAAAAGCACATATCAAAATAGATGACACTGAGTCAGAAGATATAAATATCTTAGGAGGAGTAAAGTTGGGCTGAATTTCGCCACCGCTGTTGATTGAATTCAGTAATCATTGCAAGAAGTGAGGCTGAACTAAACTCAGTGATGAATAAAATAAACCATACGAGCTTGGAATATGGTCCTAAAGTCAATGCTTCCAAAACCAAATTCATGGTAATCTCTCGTCGAGATAGAGTTATTTATTATTATTATGCTTCGCCTCTTACCCCTTCCATATCGCGCGGGGGGAGACTCATCTGTTTATTTATTTATAATTTTTTTTTTTGCTTATTACTTTTGTTACTTATGAGTTTAAAATTTTACTATTATTATTATATATTTCTATTCGTCTTCTTTTAACGCAATAGGAATTAAAGAGTACCTGACTCTTTATTTGGTGTTAACCATTTTATGTATTATACTTATTGTTATTAGTTATATATTTGATTTTAGTGACTCATTTTTAAATATGTTATAGCTTCTTTTTTGAATTCTTTTATATTTGTAATTGTTTTCATATTGTTTGGTAGGCTGTTAAAAAACTTCAATCCCTTGAACATCACGGTGTTCTGTGCTTTTGTTGAAGATTTGAATTTAATTCTGAAGTCATTTTCACGTCTAAGATTATATGGTTGACTATCTTTAAGGTAATTTAAATTGTTTGAAAGATAGAATGGTAGCATTGTATTTTTTATTTTAAATACAAACATTAGAACACTTAAGTTTATTTGTTGTCTAATATTCAACCACGAGAGTGCCTCTAACATATCACTTGTTCGTGTAAATTTCGAACATTTTAGTATTATTCGGATCGTTTTATTTTGTAATATCTGCAGCTTTGATATATCACCTTCAGAAGCTAGATATGAAACAGTTGAGCAGTACTGGAAATGATGTTTTATTATTGCATTATATATTTTAACGGCAGTGGAAAGGGATACTTTATTTCGGATCTGACCTAAGAAAATTATCTTTTTGGACACTTTTTTACACACATATTCTATGTTCGCCTTTAAGTCCATTTTATTGTCTATTAATACACCTAGGTACTTAAATTCATTCACTTGTGCAATTTTTTTATCATTAATTCTCACATCCACGTCCATATTTATACTACTATTAATACACATACATTTGGTCATTTGTATATTAAGCTTTAGTTTGTTCATTATAAGCCATTCATTAATTGATTCCACATCGCTATTAATTGCACGTAGACATTCCTCCTTACTATCACCACTAGCAAATAGTAGTGCATCATCCGCAAACATACAAAGTTTGCTATATTTCACTGCAGAATGTATGTCGTTGATATACAGTAGGAATAGAAAAACACCCAAGACTGAACTCTGTGGCACTCCTATTCTGACTTCTATGGCTTCTGACATACTATCATTTACAGATGTACATTGTTAAATAAGATTTAAACCGACTTAACTCTTTGTCTCTTATACCATAGTTACTAGGAAAATTTCCTGATATATAACTCTTAGTACTGGTCCTAATATATTAATACCATCTAATAAAATGCATGTACTTACGAATTGGTAATCTTTATTTTTTCCCATTGTTTTCATTCTTGTAACAATATCTTTTGTACTTATTGTTATAAACTTAAAAAGCGTATTCATTGGTACTATTGCATCTTTGTATTCCACATTAGGTATCTGAGACACTACATTTTCGACACTCTTTTTGATTATTATATATTAAATTCACTCGCGATATCTTTACCATTGTCCACAATGTTTCCATTAAACGAGACATTTTTAATTCCATTTTCTTTTTTTTTTAATAAACAGCTTAATGTTCTTCCATGCTGCACGTTGGTCACTCGATGTTTCGATGTTTCTTTCATATGTAATTATACTTCGTTTCGTTTAACTCCTTTTTATATTTATTGCTTAAGTCTTTGTAAATGTCCCCCACGATGCCTTTACGTTGGTAAACTTAGCCCGTTCATAAGCTTTATTTTTGTTATTTTTCAGAGTTAATAATTTCCTGCTGAACCATGGACATTTATCTACACATTTTGTTTTCACTATTCGCACATTTCATCAAACATTTCCTCTATTATTCTACACTTTCACAGTTGAACAAGTTAGATAAATCGTCAGCACTACTATTTATTCTCTACTCTCTACTCTCACAAGGTCACTATATAAAAGCTTAGAATGAACAGCGTTTTGATTTTAATTTAACATTTTATATTTTTCAGCAAATTCCGTTTTTATTTTATCTTTTGTAACTATTTCAATATCAATTGTCTCGTGATCACTTATTTTAAATAATTTTAATTATTTAAAACAACTTCGGATCATTGAGTGTCCTCAGTCATATGTGTTTCGCTCAAAAAAACTACACGAGGCTTTAAATCCTTAGCTAGAACCTTCACCACCGCAAAATTATTATCGAGGCCTCTTACATTCAATTTTGAACACATAAACTTTTTTCACTCTTGCACATTTGCGCATTATGATTAAATCCGCAACATTTGAAACAGCGCTTAACATTAATATTCTCGTAGCATATACATTCGTCCCACTCAATACAACTTGTTTTAAGTTAATGCTGCACCGTCCACTTCTATTATCGCGTTAAAGAGTTATTTTTTTTATTTTTATGTGATTGGAACACCTTGATACATTTAATTTGTTGAAAGACAATCCCTTTATTTTGAGCTTTTACTGCGTTAGTGATGCGTTCTTCGTCTAATTTCTCGCTCATACCATGTACTAGTATTTTTGAGTTCCTCATTTCACTAATTTTGATGTCGTAGTCCTTATTCATTTTGCTAATTATTTCTCTGCTAATAACCCCCCTTTCTTGTTCATTCGCGCATTTTATCGCTACCGCGCCGTCCCTCTTATTGTTTATTTTGTTTATTTTCACAGCGAGTTCAGAAGGGTTTATTTTTATTTTCACGTCTTTTACTGTTTTTTCACTCTCTTGCTTATTTTTTGGCTTTATTACGCTCTGCGGCTGTTGCCAATTTTATACGCTTTCGCGTATGAAGTTTTTGTTTCGTCCTTTTTTTCATTATTTAATTTCTCAACTTTTTTTTAAATTTTGTTTATATTGGCAATCTTATAGTCATAAGCTGAAAGTAGTAAACACCAACGTAACATGCGGGGCGAAAACATTTGTGGGATGTATTTTTTCCTATTAAAAATTCCTAATAACGGCTTGTGATCAGTAGTATAACGGATCTACCGGCTACATACTGATGGACGCCTTTCATTCCAAAAATGACAGCTAAGGCTTCTTTGTCCAACTGGGCGTAATTTCGCTCGTGAACGCCCAGCGTCCGATATGCAAATGCAATTGGACGCTCTTCCAGTGCTTTCGGTTCTATTAGCAAAAACGGCCCTCACACCATAAGGCGATGCATCACAAGATAAAACGAGTGGTTTACTAAGGTCATAGTGGATGACCAGAGTTTCAGAATCAAGCAAAGCTTTCAACTCTTTGAAAACTGTTTGATGTGTTTTTGTGTACTCCCATTTAACGTTTTTATCTAGCAGACGATGTACACAGACGTGACGATCCATGTCACGTTTCGCAAAAATGCATTTAGATTTGTTTACAGTCAAATTCGCCTGTGATAATATTCTCAAAACTGCTTCTAAATTACGAGCATCAGTTTCATTCGTTCCAGAAAGTAAAATATCGTCGAGACATGCTTTGACATCGCTTATACCGGCTAACAATGTGTCCATACATTTTTGAAACATACCCGCACAGCCGAAATCTCAAAAGGTAATCTCCGGACTCTAAACAATCCCTTATGTGTATTCAGTGTTAGAAGTTCCGCAGAGAAATCATCCGCCACCAACTGTTGACAAGCAGGACTTACAATAACAGCTTCGTAAACAACTGCCCTCCCGCAATTGCTGCCGTTACCTCCGAAAAGAGATGAAGCGGATAGGAATTGGTCTTAATAACCGCATTGACTGGCAATCGCCACAGATTCGAATAGTCCCTTCTGACTTCGTTACTGGGACGATCGGTGTAGCCCATTTAGAGAAAAGAACTGGTTCCAATATTTTCTGTTCGGCCAGCTTTGCAATCTCGTTTTCTACCGCTAGTTTCCATGCAAAGGGGCATTGTCGGTGTTTTAGAAAAATAAGTTTGCCCCAGACAATAATTCAATCGAAATTGGCCGCCCATTGTACGCCCCAAGATTGTCGTTAAATATGTTCGGATACTTCCTCAATACACTCACCTCCCCCATTGCCATCTCAATAGCACACACCCCTTGCACTGTGATTCCCAAAACCGAAAACCAATCTCTGCCCAATAGACATCCCCCACCACCTGAAATAACAAGAACTGGCAAATACAACTCTTTATTATTGTATTTAATATTCACCATCGCCGACCCCAGAACCTTCAACTTCTCTTAACTACGTGTGCAAGGTTATCGCAGATGGTTTTAGCTGCTCATTTGGAAGTCACCGTACTCGCAGCAACGGAATCCGCCACTTCTCCACACCGTTTTTGTTAAAATTTTATGATTTGAAGAGGTTTGAACCATTTTTAGCTCAAAAGTATTTATTATATATTTACGATATCCGCGATCGTCTCTTCACTTTTCTTCGTTTGTGAGTCCCAATTAAAAATAAGAGGCTTTTACGCGTACCCACTTATCATCCCTCTGGAAGAGCCAGAGGGGGATCCTCCTTTTTTATGAGAGACAATTGCGTTGTCCCACTGGTTCGGAGTAGAAGACTCTTCGGGCTGGAGCAGTGTTATCCATGCGCTCTACATGGCCCAGCCATCTTAGGCGTTGAATCCGTAGGCTCGATAGGCTCATGGCGCTGTACAGCCCGTACCGTTCGTAGTTGAATCTTCTTCTCCATTAACCATCAACGCAGACAGGACCAAAGATTGAAAGCAGAACTTTTCTCTCGAAAAGACCAAGTGCTTCTTCATCCGCTATTGTGATTGTCCATGCCTCTGCACCATAGAGCAGGACAGGGATGATCAAGGTGTTATATAATGTTAGCCTGGTCCTTCAAGAGATGACTCTACTACTCAATTGCCTCTTGAGCCCAAAGAAACAGCGATTGGCAAGAGTAATTTTGCCTTTAATATCGATACTGGTGTTGTTCGTACTGTTCACTTGCGAGCCGAGGTGGACGAAGTCAAGTCGTCGATGTTGTGCGTCCTCTCTTGATGACAGCATATACTTCGTTTTGCCCATTATGGCCGCCTTCGCTTCAATACTAGCAAACTCTTCTTTGACCGCTGACTGTGTTATGCCAATCACGTCCATGTCAGTGGCGTATGCTACCAGCTGTACGGACTTCTGGAAGATTGTACCTCTAGTGTTGGCGTGTGAGTCTTGCACGATATTTTCCAAGATGATGTTACAGAAATCACATGACAGCGCGTCGCCTTGTCTAAAATCTTTTTTAACATTGAAGGTCTCTGTGAGTTCGTTACCGACCTTAATGGAGCAGCGAGAGTTCTCCATCGTCATCCTGCACAACCTGACGAGTTTGGCAGGAATGTCAGAACTAGATATGGCGTTGTATACTTCGTCCGTATGCACGCTGTCATACGCGGCCTTGAAATCGACGAATAGATGGTGGGTGTCGATCTGAATTTCTTAGGTTTTTTCCAGGATTTGCCGTAATGTGAAGATTTGGTCGATGGTGACTTCCACGGCCTGAAACCGAACTGTTAAGGACCTATCAGGTTGTTGACGAATGGTTTCAGGCGCTCACACAAAACGGCAGAGAGGATCTTATAGGCGATTTAAAGGAGACTTATCCCTCGGTAGTTGACGCAGTTGAAGGGGTCTCCATTCTTGTGGATCGGGCAAACGATACTAAGATTTCACTCGTCGGTCATGCTTTCCTCCGGCCATATCTTACAGATGAGTTGGTGCATGTACCTTGGCTACGACAAGGAAGTGATCCGAGTCGATGTTGGCTCCCCGGAATGTTTGGACATCGAGAATACTGGAAGAGTGTCTGACGTCGATCGCAATGTGATCAATCTGGTTGACGGTTGATTGATCAAGAGACCGCTAGGTCCCTTTGTAGATGTTGAGGTGTGGGAACCGCGTACTGGCTACAAAAAGGTTTCGGCAGCTTACGAAGAGAGAACAGCCAGAGTCCGTTCTCGGACGTGTTGTCGTGCAGGCTGTGCTTCCCGATGACTCTAGCGAAGATGTCTTCCTTGCCCAGTTTTACGTTGAAATCTCCGAGAACGATCTTGGTGTCGTAGCTGGGACATTGATCGTATGTTCTTTCTAGGAGATCGTAAAACTCATCTTTATCCCCCGTTGGGGCGTGGGCGCAGATCAGGCTGATGTTGCTGAATGTAGCCTTGATGCGGATTGTTATGAGGCGCTCGCTTATGTATTTCAAGCTTAAGAGTTCTTGCCTAGGTCTGCCCTGAACAACAAACCCGCATTCGAACAAGCGCTGTCTTCGCTTTTTGTAGCAATCGCCGAAGTATATATCGCAGTTTTTCATCCTCTTTTTGCCCGGCCCATCCCACCCCACTTCCTGAATGGCGGTGGTATCTGCCTTGTAAGTTTCGAGGGCTTCCGCAAGTTCATCGGCTGCACGTGGTCTGTTCAGGGACCTCACATTCCACGTGCAGAACCGAAAATTGTTGTCCATGGTCGTCAGCAGTAGGGTCATCCGTATCCGAGTTTTCTCGTCGTTTCTGTACTAATGATTTGTTTACACTGGGGGAAGTTAACCTTACGCGCAATCCCCGAACCTGGAGGACCGGGTCCTGGCTTAAACGCCTGGACAAGGGGGCCACTGCATACATTGGTTCACCTCTAAGCGGTTGCTGTAAAGGCTATACAGAGGGCGCCGCGAGGAGGCTGTATGTCAACTTGACCTGTGCATTTAACAGCGATCGTTGCTGGCATCTCGCCAAGTTGAGAACATTCATCAACTTTGTCCTGGATGCACAGGCCCATGCCCACCCTCTCTTCCTATCACCTGCCTGTAATCTTGACCATAAACTGGTAAAAAAAATGATAACAAAACTGACTCGTAAAGTTTTAGACATCTCACAGTCAGGAAAATGGGTCAAGCTTAGAGTTAGAACTCGCACTTGAAAAATTTATCAGTAGCATCCAGAAAGCAGCCACAAAAAATAATATAAAAGTACTTATCCTCGAAAAAAGAAAAGCGTTCAATAAATGGCACAACATCAGACGTACTTAAATCTTCACAGGCGATTTAAACAACTAAAAAAAACTTTACAAGTTTTTAAAAACCACGAGATATCCACGATATAAAAAAAACTTCACGAGTTTTTAAAAACCACGAGATATCGATTTATCTTGAAGGCCTAACAAATGAAAAATGTACAAACTACTCACTCTGGAAAGTATTAAAAAATATCAAGAAGCCCCAAATGCAGGCCGCGCCAATCAAGAAATACAATGATGAGTGGACAAAAAGTGACATAGAATAGGCGGATCTCTTTGCCGAACATTTGGAGGAAACAGCCTTTTAATGGATAAATGTTGGTAGATAATCCAAGTCTAGTGAGTATCCTTGGCCCTACATTATACCTGTTGTACACTAGAGACATACATCAAACTGAGGGTACACTTATATATATATATATAAATTTTACCTACAGAAATATTGAAAATCTACCAGTTCTCATTAATTCTGTACAAATACCGTACGCTAATGAAGTAAAATAAATTGGTATGAATCTCGATGCGAAACTCAAGTGGAAGCTACTCGAAGTTAAACATGTACAACAAACTGCTATTATACAAGCAAATACTGAAGCCTATATGGACTTATGGCATACAACTATGTGGTTGTAGCAAAGCAAATAACAGAGGATTTAATCAGTCTTTTCAAAATAAAATTAAACGGGCTATTGTGAAAGCTTCCTGGTATCTCAGGAGTTGTGATATACAAAGGGACCTAGGGATAACTACCGTCGACGAAGAAATAACAAACTGCGCTCGAAAGCTAAGTATCAGACTACATGGTCAATAATAATAAACCAATCTAACGACGAGGTTCCCTCGCAAAAGATTCCACACAGCAACCTGGCGATCTCCGGACGGTTAAACTGCCAACCAAAACGACCACGTGCTCATTGACGCAAGGTATGTGTCAAATATCCTGGATGTGCGAACATTCAGGAGGGGCAAACGTCCATTTCATGCAATGTCCATTGGATACCTGAGTACACTGGAGATTGCCAGACCCACAGTGAGAGACTCTCCGGTATGTCTACGTCGAACACCAACGGAATGTGGTTGCATTGCCGCTCGGCCATCAAAGAGGTAGCCGAAACCACCCAAGGCTACTTACCACCTCCAACAAGAAATCCGTGGTATGACAGCCAATGTGATCAGAGGAAACGTGCATCCGATGAGCCATACCAAAAAGCGCTGCAACGGAAATCAAGAGCATCACAAGAGGAGTACCGGGTTAGCAGACGGGAGGTGTTTTTTTTTTTTTTTTTTACTTGTGTTCGTGAAAAAATTCAACATAGTAGTATAGTATTTTTACTGACTAAAAATTTCCTTCTTGGTTGTTCTGTACTACAGCTAAGTTTCCTATCTTGTAGTTTACTTTTCAAAATGTTTTCGCGTTTTGCACTTCGGTAAAATCACCTGCCTTTACCGTAGTTAGACTGGTTTATTATTATTGCGCCAAATCGAGTGTTCTCGTAAGTTGGAGTTGGCGTACTAAACATCTCATGTTCAAAGTTTGGAGGCTGGCATTCAGCCCTATTCCCAAATCCGACGGATCGGAGATTCCCTTCACTCGTTCATTCGTGAATGCATTCATACTACCATTGAATACGTCGGATGCACTAAGCTATCGACATCACTTCTCTCTTTTTAGAAATCATCTGTTCCTCGATTTGACGTTTGATTGAAGAAATTTAATTTGAAATTCAAACATTGGAAATTGCGTTTTTCGTTCCAAATTGTTTAACAGTGCGATCATTTCCAGCTAGCCAGCCAGCCAGCCAGAAATCCGCAACGATTTTGATGTGGATCTGTTTGTAAGGAGTGATTCGATTCGATCGGATTTAAGAATGCAGTGAATCTCAATTCACATTACCGACAATCGGACGATTCACTTCGATAAATTTTCAATATCAGTGGACGATTCCCTCCGGCGCATTTGGGAATAGGGGTGATTGTTACAATGACCATGAAGTCTGATACTTAGCTTTCGAGCGGAGGTTGTTATTTCTTCGTCGCCGGTAGTTATCCCTAGGTCCCTTTGTATACCACAATTCCTGGGATACCACGGAGCTTTCACATTAGCTCGTATAATTTTATTTTGAAAGGACTGATTAAATCCTCTGTTATCTGCATTGGTACAACCCCATAGTTGTATGCCGTAAGTCTATGCTTGTATAAAAGCAGTTTGTTGTACATGCTTAACTTGGAGTGCCTCCCACTTCCGTTTCGCATCGAAATTCATACCAAGATATTTTGCTTCATTAGCGTACGGTATTTGTACAGAATTAATGAAAAGTGGTCTTCAATATTTCTGTAGGTAAAATTTATATGCGCAGATTTGGTCTCATTTAGTAGCCACAAGTGTACCCTCAGTTTGAGGTATGTCTCTAGTGTACAACTCTAAATATCCTATTATTTAGATAGGATTCTAGGGTCTTATACTAGTGTGTTGGTAGAAGCCTGCTTAGTCTGTACTTCTAGCTTAGTCTGCCTTCGTGGTACACTTTGTCAAAGACCTGGGAAACGTCAAGTAGAGCGGTAGAGCAGATTTAGAATTTCTTTCGTTATTCTGTATACCTGGTCAATTTTCGAGTGTTTCGCTTGAAAGCCAAATTGATGGTCAGGTAATAGTAGCTTCTCTTCGATAAATTTTCGAATGCGTTTTAACAAAAGTTTTTCAAACATTTTGGATATTATTGGAAACAGCGATATGGGTATGGGTAGTCGTACAGACCCACTTTTTGTTGTTTAACAATTTGCCCGGTTTTGGAACCATAATCACTCCTGCAACCATCTGGAACATATAATAGCCTAAAGGAATCGTTAATTTGGCAAGTTCTTCAGGATTTGTCCGGTTATTAGATAACTGCCAGGAGGCTTGCTGTTTTTTTAGATTTTTGATTGTCTGGCAGAGTTCGCTTAGCGAGACTTTTTTTTCTATACTAGCGCTGTCTGTTATAGTAGTTATACTTGAATCATCTACGAAAATTTGTCCATTAAAGGGCAGAAATGTTTCCTCCAAATGTTCGGCGAAATTTCTTAATCACTTTTTGCCCACTCATCATTGTTTTTCTTGATGGACGCGGCCTGCATTTGGGGCTTCTTGATATTTTTTACTGCTTTCCAGAGTGAGTAGTTTGTACATTTTTCATTTGTTAAACGTTCAAGATAAGTCGATATCTCGTGGTTTTTAAAAACTTGTAAAGCTTTTTTTAGTTGTTTTCACAGGCGATTTAGGTATGTTTTATGTTGTGAGGTGTGAGACTGCTGCCATTTCTTACGCGCTTTTCTTTTTTTCGAAGATAAGTTCTTTTATTTCTGGCTGAAGATTTGTTTCATTGAATTTGGATATTTTTTTACTGCGGGGAGTATTTTCCCGTTCTGCTTTCTTGATGTTACTAATAAACTTTTCAACTTTCAGTTCTAACTCCAAGCTTGTTTTTAAAAGCCCATTTAGACTAATATTTTCCTCACTGTCACGTCTACAACTTTCCCAGTGAGTTTTGTAAAATTTTTGTCAGTTTGTGGTCAAGATTACAAGTGAGTGATCGGAAGAGAAGTCAACGACTACTTCAACTTTCACGAAGCTTGTAGGTACCCCTTTAATAATAACAAACGCTTACTAATTCGGGTACTTTTGCTGCATCGGCGGGCCAATATGTCGGTTTTCGTGAAGAGTGGAAGTCGACCCCGAGCTCCATACCGACTTTGTACAGACTATCGTTGCATTTTTACGTCAGCCCCAAAAGGGGGGTTTGGCGTTAAAATCACCACCAGCGATGAAACTTGTTCCAAATTTTCCTAAAAGGCCTACAAGGTCATCTTTTTTGGGCACGCAGCGCGGGGGAAAATATATAGATGCTATTGTCAGATATGATGTCTTGTATTTTATTTTAAATGACATTGATTATATTGTGTCAAGTTCTGTTATTGTTTTCATGAAGTGCTCTATTTTGTCTCTAATTACTAAGGAGCATCCCCCTCTGGCTCTTTGGGAAGGATGACAAACGTGATACGCGCAAAAGCCTCTTATTTAAAACTGTAATTCCTTCGTCAGGTGGGTTTCAGATATCAAGCACACATCAAAGTTAGTGTTACGCAAGAAGTGTGTCCTCTTCACAACCTGTTCTAAGATCGTGGCGAACACTTGCGCAACCAGTTCTGTCGCATCGACATGTTTTTGCTTACTGATAATGCTTGGGCATACGTCAGAGCTTTTGAGAACTTAGGCTTATCCTCAATTTTTCGCAGGATTGATTTACTTTTCCCCACTTTTTCAGTTGTGGCCTCGTTTACTTTGTTTTTTTTTTTACTTTGTTTTCGCGTTTTTTATTGTTTTTGCGTTTTTGTCTCGACGGTTTTACGTTTTGACCTAAAACGTCACGTTTTTTTTTTTTGTGTAGCGTATGTGTATTTTTGATAGCCGTCGCCTATTTAATAATATAACAATTTTCAGAGAGATGATTTCCAGAGCACCTTACACATTTTGGTTTCTTTAGGCAATATGGACGTGTATGATTAAAGCCTTGGCAACGGTTACATTGCGGTATCATTCTTGTTTTCGTTTGCAGACGCTCAATTTTGACTACAGACTATAAAATGCTTTTCTTGTAGATATTGTTAATGCATTCGTTTTTCTCGAATCTAAGCATAAATAGTGGTAGTCTGTTTTGATCCGGATATCCTCACCTTATCCCTTTTCTACTTTATCTTCTTTATGATATTGACGGCGTCAATAAATTCCAAGCCTTCTGCTTTAAGGTCATCTATAGTGCCATCCATTGCATGATGGGTGAAGACCTCTGAGTATGACAAGGAGTGGCCTTTCTATCTTGTTTCAAAGGTGCATCATTGTATTTTTTCCATGTTCAGTTTTTGTGACAATGCTGTATAGCTATATAATGCTGTATAGCTATATATGTAGTCCGTTTTACCAACGACGTTTGTTGCTGGCGGAGAGAGTGCTTTCTCTTGTATTTGTTTTTTCCTAGCATTTCTTCCCGTTGAGTTTCCGGTAAAGAGATGGCTTTGCGTTTCTTATTGGGTCTTTTCCTCAATCACCAGTTTGTTTCCCCTTCCAGTTCCTCTTCGTCCGTTATGCAGTTTGGACTGGCTAAAGGAGGGGTGGGCTTCATTCTCCTTTTTCAATTCTGAGCTCTTACTTTCTTCCTTTAGCGTTTCTATCTCTATTTTTACTATTCTGTCAATGGATGTTTCATAAATTGATGGAACTCAATGATATAAAGTTTGAAGAAGTTTTTTTTTTTGTTATTTTGGACTAACATGTCATGTTCATTTTATTTTTAATTTGTAGTAACAGTAACAGTGATATTACAAAGAATTTTTTTCGATTTGCACATTTTTGGCATTTGTGTATCTGGATACTGTGTTGTAAACAACAAACAACTTCGTAGTCACTGCATGGAAGTATGGTTTTTCTTTGTATTTTATCGTTTACTCTGCAAATTCTACATGCCTTTTCGGACATGTTGATGTCTGGCTACCGCTGGGCTGTGGAGTCTTGCAAAGGTGTTCCGAAGAAAGATTCGATGCCATTTCGAACCGAAAACACTAATATTATCCTTGGATCGTTCATGCTCCGATCTGATAGGTCATTAACTGTTCAATCAAAGAATGCAAAAATTGTCGGCGTGCATTGGCTTTAGTCGTAGCACTCATATCATTAATTATTTTTAAAAAATAATTTTTATATGATGAAATATGCTAACGCTGTAGACATCCAACATGTTGTAGAAAAAAGCCAATGACCATCTGTTACTTTTTAATTAAATTTCATTTGAACTTATAACTAATTTACCGACCCTATGCGGGTACTCTAAGCTAATCTGGTCTACTACTCCAATTGCCTTTCGGCCTTAAATTATTTTTTTCTTTATTGCCAAGAAAGCTTGAAAACTTGGCTCTTCTGAGACTATTTATTATACTTAAATTACTTAACCTACTCTAAACCTTTCTTAACCCTAATAAAACTTAAGCTATCTTAACTATGTCCGCAACTTACGGACGCGCGTGTTACGCATATGCATAGACACACGCTCTGATGACCCGTTTTTTGGGGATATATACATATATATTTTTTTTATTTATTTGTTTCTACATTTTTCTGCTTAACCTACCTTAAACATATGTAAATACACTGTTAGTCCACAACACGGAAGGCATTAAACAAAGAGAAAACAGCTACACTACCCGTCGGAAGACTATTGAAGAACTGACGACGTCGGAGGCTGGTTTTGATGCAGCCACCAAAACAAACACCGCTCCTTAGCAGATTCCTCTCATCCTCGAGCGGGGATCGTTCTACTGAACCGGAGAAGCTCCTCACAAGAGCATGGTGAGTCACAAATTGTTAGGTTTTCGTATTCTGAGCAAAGCCTCACAGCTTGTGAGCATCACAAGAACCGTCAAAATTGTGATGTTCTCATGAGCACATCACAAGGAAAAATAGCAACAAAAGAACTGTCACACACAAGGAAAAATAACCAGATGTTGCGTTTAGCTCATCTGCGAATGCGGCCCAATAATTTTGCATCCTATTCGGGTCAGTTGGATCAGAAGAATATCGGGATTCATTTGCAAGAAATTCGTATAATGGTCCAACTGCTCCTGGGATGTACACTGATATTTTCTTGTTGCTGCAAAATATTCATTATTAATAAATACTTATAGATATTTCATTAATATACACAATATTACCTTGTTCGCTACGATCTGCCTTTATTTTGTAGATACGCTCAATAAGAAAAAAAAGCGCGAATATAATAATTGTAAAAAAAAACAATTTTTGACATGGCAACGAGTGCACCTCACCATGGTGACTATTCTTGTGTGTTTTCTTGTGAGGTTTTCGCCAGAATACCAAATAGCTGAAACCTCACAAAGTAGGCATCATATTTTCCACCTCACTGACATTCGTGCGTTGTGACCACATCACAACCAGAATAGGGGTGTTAGAGTAAATTGCTACTTAAAAAATTTAAGATTTCATTTTTACCTTTATCTCTACTCATATTAAAGTCTATAACATTTGCAACTAAGTTGAATTTTATGCAAGCATTAACAGCTCGTAACATAAAAGATATCTCTAGGCCTCAGATAACGAGACGGGGTGTAAACACTGAACATGGAAAGCAGCACCGGACAATCAATGTGAGCAGTAATAATGTCATGAGCGAAAAGAACTGAATAACAAGTCCTTCTTACATGCAGTTGCTTTAGATCGATAAGCTGACTTCTAGCATTATAATCTGGCATATTTGAATTCCACGACATCTTTCGAAGAGCAAACCTAGTAAATCTTTTTTGTATTCTCTCAATACGAATAGCGCTATTGTTATATAAAGGATTCCATATTAAACAACAGTATTCTAATATAGAGCGAATTAACGAAACATACACAGACTTAAGAGTGTAAGGGTCTTGAAAATCTTTTGAATTTCGAAACAAGAATCCTAGCATGGAGTTGGCCCTTGAAATAATATAGTCTATGTGCATAGAAAAAGTCAGTTGAACGTCGAATATTACCCCTAGATCTTTATGCGAACATACTCTTGTTAAGATTGTATTATCAATCTTATCATTATAGATTATAGGAGATAAAATTCTAAAAAATGTCATAACTGAGCATTTACTAATATTGAAATGTAGTCCATTCAAATCGCACCAATTCTGTACTGATGAGATATCATTTTGCACCTCCATTGCATCGGCCAATGATCGCACTGATTTAAACATTTTTAAATCGTCAGCGTATAAAAGGCAGTCGGAATGGGAAACATAGGAAGGCAAATAGTTAATAAAAAGAAGAAACAGAAGAGGGCCGAGGTGACTACCTTGAGATACCCCAGAGAAATTGAAAATTAGTCGTGACAGATCATTACCTATTTTTTCAAACTGTCTGCGATTTGTAAGGTGGCTAGTTATCCATTTCAAGATTTTAGAATGAAAACCAATCATCTCTAGCTTTTTTATGAGCACATTATGTTGAACAAGGTCAAATGCCTTCGAGGAGTCAGTGTATATGGAGTCAACTTGAAGTCTCGCTTCCATGGAACTTAGGCAAAAGTTTGTAATTATATAAACAAATTTGTCGAAGTTGATCTTCCACTCACAAAGCCATGTTGAAATTGTGATATTTGGTTTCGAACTTCAGCATATCTTTTTTTCTTAACAACAGCTTCGAATATTAATTGGAGTTTAGCTATTGGTCTGTTTTTGACAATAGAACTTTTAGGTCCAGATTTATGAATTGCGGTGATGAGAGAATCCTTCCAGCAATCCAAAAATTCGCAGCGAGCCAGTGACATATTAAAAATGATAGTCAGGGGATTGACTAATCCGTCCTTACACATTTAAAAAAAAAAAGCGGGCGAAGATTATCAGGCTCCAGGCTTGCACTGGAATCCAGTGAGGACAGCTCAGAAAGAATATCATCATTCGTCAATTTTAATCGCCCTATGTCTGTGATTGTATTTGCTCGTAGTTCTGACCTGCAACCCATGCCAAAGTCAACAAAGTTTGACTGGAAACGTGATTCAAACATATCGCTTATAACCTTACGGTCATCAGTAGATACATTGTCGTAGGACATATTCGATGGAATTCCAAAAGAATTACGTTTAGTATTGATAAACGTCCAGAAAGTTTTTGAGTTCTGTTTGATCCTTGACTCAAGAGAAAATATGTATTGCTTGTAAACAAATCTCTTCAGGAATTAATATTCTTTCCGCATTCGACACTATACGCCACGCAGTGAATTGTCTTTAGAAGATCTCTTACATATCTTGTTTAAATCATTTTTGAGTCTGCATAAGCTTCGATTGAACCAGATGGGTTTTTTGGAATTAGCAGATTTCTTAATAGGAACAGACCTGGATATGGCATCTTCTAATATGTTTCCAAACTTAGTATAAACTACGTTAAAACTTGGGAAGTCAAAAGTTTTATCCCAGTCGACTGAAAGGAAATAATTATTTAATAAATTGTAATCAGCTTTTATGAAATCCAAATTAGGTTTATCTTAGGAAGGACCAGAATCAAAGGAATTGAAAACAATCATATTAAATGAAACTGGCAGTGCTTTATGATACATAGTATTATTCAGTAAAGGATGATCAAGTTCCAAGACAACAGCCTCTAGTTCTTCATCAACAAAAATTAAATCTAAAATTCTTTCCATTGAATTACGAATTGTATTAGCCTGCCTAAAGTACATAGCATTCATTGAGTCGATGACTTCAAATTCGAAATTTTCAGTAACATTGTAAGAAAACATACATTTGTCTTCTTCAGAGAAAATCCAATTTAACTCAGGTAAATTAAAATCACCAAGCACAATAGTATAAAAATTCTCAGGTAGATGATCGACAATATTTTTAATATTAGTTATATGAGCTTGATAAATTGCATTATTAGAGCCTGGGATAATGTATGAGACAAAAACATAAATGTTTGACAAAGTAGAATTACTCGCATTAAAATATTCAATGCACACACAATTGATCAATAGCAACCGATAAATCTGATAATGCAATTTGTCTGCGCTTAAAACATGAACGAACAGCTAGCAGCACACCTCCACATCTATCCTTATCAAGTTGAATATAACATCGATCACGTTGATAGACATCAAAGTCCGTGGTGAATAGTTCAGCAGAAAAAATGCATTCATGCAACCAGGTCTCAGTTAAGGCGACGATAGCATAAGAGCAATCTGCAGCAGCGACAAAAAAATCATTAACTTTAGTTCTTTTTCCTCCCACGTTATGGTAATAGAGCGAGAAACAAACATCGGCATTATAGCGTGCAGAAATAGACGTTGTTATGTTTGTTTTTCGATTTCGCCTTTGCTCATTCCGTTTTTTGAGAGAAACCGAAAGGCTCTCACTCTCATACCCTTCGGCCAGAGTTCAGAATTGAGAAAGTTAGGCACCATATGCTCTGGTACACCAAGCTTAAAATTGATATATTTGAGAGAGCTTTCATCAACATCGGCTTTGATCAGTTTGTGAAATGCCAGATTTAGTGGATCAATGTTGAAGTTCGACGATACATAATCCACAATTGACTGACAGGTTGTAGGAGGTTTGAACGAAGATAGATGAAGCCACTTTGGTGGTATTATTGATCTTGTTGATACGAGTGTCAGCAACTGTTTGCCATATGGAAGCATCGGGCACTAGGGGTTCATCGACCTGGGCATCGATTTCATCTACAGGTTCCACAGTTGACGCACTTGTGTTTGTTGCACTTTGTACAGCTGATACAACAAGAGCAGATTTTTTATTCGGAGCGGCCTGCTCTATGGATGAACAATTTGGTTTTTTTTCAATAATTTGACTGTCGCACTTAGTACAATTCAAAGAAACCATTGTAGGCAAGTAAATTAAACACTCGGGTGGAAAACTCGTCCGACAAATATGCGGTCAGAATTCTACTCTATTCACGTTTGCTTAGTTATACAAGACCTCGTTGGAGTAATACTTCTTGTAGTCAGACTCGGGTGTGCGATACAACTTGAGAGAGGCCCCCCCGACTGTCTCTCGAATACACAACCACAGAGGACAAGGGCGGATGAGGGCCATGCAGCAGAGTACCTTCACCTCACCTCAGCCTACCAAGTTGGCTGCAATGAAACAACCTCCTTGCCAAAGCAAAGGTTTTTCTGGCTTTGGTCAGAGCAATCTCTATATGTTTGTCAAAATACAGGTACTGGTGCCGAGTTATCGAACTACACTTTTGACAGTTAGTGGTCGTCCCTGCGGGTCAACCATGCAAAACTTACGCCAGTTTAGGCATGTGTCCCGCGAAGGGGGTACGGAAAAAAATAGTTTCGCATTTCGTATAGTTAATAAGCAGCTTCCAGTCGTCGCAAAATCGCTGAATTTTGTCGAAGTCAAGTTGCGGCAAGATGTTTATGATTTCCACCTTCGGACCTGATCTGTTCACTACAAGGTCATCAACATACGCAATTAGGTGCGGCATGGAACCTATTAGATCCGCAGTGAATATGGCGAATAAGATCGGAGAGCCAACAGCTCCTTGTTGCAAACCATTTTTTATGTCAAAAATCGCCGCAACATTTCACGACGAATTTTCTACCCGTTATCATGTCATAGATCATATATAGCAGGCATTTACTTATGCCCAGTCTGACCAACTTGAGAAAGAGGCTCTCCAACCAAACGGTGTCAAACGCCTTCTCCAAACAGGCAACTGTGCTCTGATTCTTATTTGTATTCTATTGTATGTCGGATACCAGATTTGACGCGGCATGTATGGTATGCCTCGTACATACAATGGCTCGCTTGTACAATGGCAAATACATACGTCATGAGTACTGAACAATTATTTTACATGGATCAACAAGTGAATTTAATTACAAACAATCTCAATAACACTCATTCCCAAACATCCCGGCCCGCCTGAAACAAGTTTCAGGACATCAGGAGGGGGGGCTAATTTTGTAACTGGACGAACAAATTGTCCACAAGCGGTTCACTATAGCAACTCTGGTTCGGGTATCACGTCCGGGGTGAACTCCTTCAATTCTTCCCAGTAGCCACTTTGCAGGGGGTATATTTGGCTCTTTGATGACAACCACGTCGCCGATTTTCAGGTTTAGCTGTTCCCGTCGCCATTTTAGTCGTTCCTGGAGACTTGTGATGTAATCTACGTTCCATCGTTTCCAGAATCCCTATACCATATTTTGGACATGGTTCCAGTGTGATAGACGGTTTGTAGGCACGTTCAAATAACTTGGCTCTGGTACACCCGTATGCGGCAAGTCTTTATCGGACTAAACATGAAGGGGACGAGAATTTAATATTGCCTCAATTTGAGCAAGGCCGGAGAAAATTCTTCAAACGTAAGTATCGAGCTTCCAATCACTCGGCGAAGATTAAGTTTTAGTGACTTCACCTCAGCCTCCCATAATCCACCGAAATGTGGTGCGGAAGGGGGGATGAAGTGCCAAGCCGTTCCATCAACGGCGAGAGAGCTAGCAACGTCTTCGTTGAATGTCTGCGACAGGACCAATTTTTGCATCTCATTGAGGATACGCCGATCACCCTTGAAATTGGTACCAATATCGGTGTAAATATTCGAGCATTTCCCACGGCGAGCAACGAGTTTTTGAATGCAGCAATAAATGCTCATCAACTCTTTGGTGCACATGCAAACAAACAAAGCGAGATACGCTTTCGATAATCTGGGGTTCCGCCCACGAGACAACTTTATGGTGAAAGGACCAGCGTAGTCGCATCTTGTATTGGAGAACGGTCTGCTTGGATTCACGCGTTGAGAGGGCAAATCACCCATGAGTTAAGTACTGGTCGCCCTTCTCTGTAAAAAAACATGGCCGGTATTGATGTATAACCTTCCGAATGAGGTTTCGGCATCCTAGAATCCAATATCGCTGACGAACTATGGAGAATGTCTTTGATACACCTGGAAGAAGATAGGTAATGTGAATGTATCTCACTATAATGAAGGAAACATGATTTTTTGGTAATATTATCAGGTGCTTGAGATTAAAATATACATAGGCATGTTTGATTCGACCTCCGACACGAAGTAAACCTTCATCGTTGACGAAGGGAGAATATTTCAACAAATTGGATTTTGGGGTCATCTCGCGATTATCGAATATCATTTTCAAACGCTTCTTGCTGCACATGTTTTATAATGTCAGTTTCCGCACACTGAATCTCTTTAAGTGATAAACGGAGCACTGACTTTGCAAAGGTTTTTGGTCGATAGTTCCTTGTAAACGTAACGCAATAAGCAATGATGCGAATTAAACGAGTCCAGGACGAGATCTTAGTAATGAGAGCTTCAAAGATATCAGCTTCTGTCGTGGCAATATGGAATTGTTTTGGGTTTCGATGCTCTTCCACCTGGACTTCCGCTAAATCATCTTGTGACACTGAGAACGTTGGCTTGGGCCAATGCTCCTGTGACAACCGAAGCCATGGAGGACCTGTCCACCAAATGGAGGATGATTGTTTAGAAGAGAAGGTACGAGTCCACGTGACGCGCAATCTGCAGGATTAGATTCCGACGCGATATACTTCCATGCACATCGAGGAATCTTTTCCAAAATGGCAGGTGTGGGATTAGCGATGAATCCAGTGCAACGACGAGGAGGTGAAGACAGCCAGTGGAGTACGGTTTGCGAATCGCACCAAGCAAATTTTTTAAAGTTCCTGGAAACTGATTTTAATCGTGGTGAATAAGCGACAGAGCAGAAAGGCTCCACAAAGTTCGAGCCGGGGTATTGAAACAGGTTTTACCGGTGCATCCTTGGTTTTTGCCGCGACGATGATAGATCGATATTGATTGGACGCAATGTTAGCGAGCATAGACAACTGCTGAGTACGCTGACACTGAAGCATCCGAAAACCCGTGCAAGTCTATGTCTCCTGATGAAGCGAAAATTGTCCGTGGCACTTGTATCTTTTCGAGGTAATGCAATTCTTGTTGATAGCGCATCCATATTTCGGATAAACCTGAGGGAATTGGGTCATCCCGGCCGAGTTTGAGATCTGATGACCACAGTTCTTGAAACAAAACCTTAAACAACACCACCCAAAATCCTAATGGATCAAATATGCGCGCGATCTCTGATAGTAATGAGCGCCTAGTAGGTAGGACGTATAAACGAGATTTTGACATTCGAAACAAATAGCTATTTGAAGTTGAAGTTTGAAGTTGACTTTGACCGATCAGTGTCCACCCAGCTAAATTCACAGTCGTCTTTAGGCAAACGAGTTAGAAAAGGCCAGCAGTTAGACGTCCACTTTCGAAGTTCGAGTTTGGCATTTGACAATAACGACACAAGTTCAGAACTAAGGCTCATGATGTCCTCAGAAGAATCGGCACCCGTTACGATGTTATCTACGTACACATCATTTAAAAGAACACGAGCTGCGTTTGGGTATTTCGTTCAGGAATCCGTCGCTATCTGTTTCAACACTCAACCGACAACCGACAAGAAAAGGGCTGATGCAGTTCCGTAAGTTACAGTTCGTAAACGGAAGTGGCAGAGATCATCGGAAGGATTTTGTCGCCAGACGATGCGCTGATAGTCGACATGCTGATCGTCTACCCATATCTGCCGAAACATTTTGACCACATCTGCAGTGAAAACATACTTGTGCTGTAGAAACCGTAATGCAACTCTCTTTGAATGGGTGGGCCTATCAGCAGTCGACAATTGAGTGAATTTCCCAGGGCGTCCTGAGCCGAACCATCAAACACTAACCGTAGTTTGGTTGTCGTGCTTCTGGTCACAGCGTGGTGGGGTAGACAAAAATAGTTTTCGTATTCCTTTTCCAAATCAACCGAGGGTATCTGAGTCATGTGACCTAAATCGATATATTCTTGCATACATTTTCGATACATGCTATGCAAATTGGGGCCTTTTTATAACCGACGTTACATCGAATGCAGATGAACTATAGCATGTTTTAGAGAATCGCCAAAGGCCGGTGACGGCGTTTTAAATGGTAGATGAACCACATATCTTCCATCGGGGGAACGCGAAAAGGTCTTTCGAAAGTGTTGTTCTGCTTCGTCATTGTCAAACTGATCGTTCTTCAAGGGTGATACCTCTTCCAGTTTCCAAAACCGCTGCAGTAGAAAATCGACATCAAGAGTGCAGAAACTGGAACATGTTGTGTTGCATCCAAAAGCTCTCCAGTAACTACCCAGCCTAACGAGGTATTCTGATCAATAGGCAGCCCATGTGAACCTAGAATTTGATCACCCAGAAGAACACACAGCTTGCCAGCTCCACGCAACATATCAATTGGAGCAGGTATATTAAAACTTGGATCTGCCAACTCCAGATTATGAAGGTGGGACCAGGAAGCTATTTCAAAAGACTGCGATGGAAGATTTGAGGTCAAATTATGAAGAACAAATGCGTCGACAAGTTCAATTGAGATGTAATCCCCAGTGTGCCCCGCTTCGGTTAAAGACAAACCGCGAACATGAATCTTTGAGTGCTTCAGTGACAAATGAAATTTGGGAACCTCAGTCAATCAACACACGACACTTTATATACATACTTCCCTGAATTGTCCTTCACTTGAGCTAACACTGGGTAGAATTGTTTGCCTACGTATGTATCTAGACGTATACATCGATGGTGAACGTCTGGTTGCAGATTGTGGTGCTTGCGGCAATGTTGTTTTAGGGCGATTAGAAGCGACAGAATTATTCGAATCCGCATGCACCAATGAGTGGTGCCGTGAGTTACAGACGGGACAACTATACGACGAACGACATTTGTTTGCAGGGTGACCTGCATGAAGACAATTGAAGCACAATGAGTTCTGTTTAACGAAACCGCGACGCGACTCTGTATCAAGAGCTACGAATTGTTTACATTGTGGTAGAATATGACTCTTACACTTTGGGCACTGCGAGTTTAGTTGAGAGTTTGGAGACGATTCAGCGAAATGGGTACTTATTTGTCCTTTTTGTTTAAAACGCGGCGGACAAGGTTTCAATAAAGAATGGCACGATTCCAGAACGTCAAACTTAAGTTGCAAGAAATCCAAAAGTTCATTGAATTTGCAAGCATCACGTGACCCAAACCTTTCTGCCCATCCTTGACGAGTGTCAACATCGAGTTTGTTAATTAACAAATAAATTAGCCACGGGTCACGATTATTTGCACCGAGCGCATTTAACCCACGAACTACATCATCAGCGCCATCGGTAATTTTGCGTAACGTGTGCGCGTTACTAACCGATGTTTGGAGTGATAAGAATGTCTGAATCAAAGATTGGACTATGAGATGGGCTTGATCATAGCGTTTTTCTAAGCGATCCCAAGCTTCTAAATAGTTATTATCAGAAACCGGTATGTGTTTGATTAAGCTTGCCGCGTCGTCACAGAGAAATGATTTTAGGTAGTGCAACGTCTGGGTCGCGGTTAAAGATGATTTCTTATCTACCGTACCCATAAAAGTGTTCCAAAATGACGGCCCAACTTTATAATTACCCGAAAAAGATGGTACGGTTAATTTGGGTAATTGTATCGACAAAGCGCTATCTGAGACCGAGTTCAGATTTTCTGCAGAATTAGATTGATCACCCACAGCTCTTTCTACCACCGAATTCTTTTCAATATCTTATTGTTTTTCGCGGAGAGACTTTGAAATGGAAGAAAGCGCACCGAAATATCGATTTTCGTACTCACAGAAATCTGCTTCAAGCTCATCGACTACTTCTGCGGTAACGTGTAATGCATCTTCGTGCAAAGAAACGAACTGCACATATTCAGCTATTATTTCCACTATTACTCTAGTGCACATTTTTCGTTAACCAATACTCACCTCTTTCGCTTCTTATTTCTTCCTATCAAAAAATGTGCATATCTTGTAACATAAGCAAACATGAAAATGTAGAATAAGCCCATTTATACTATATAAGTAATGATATGCACAAATAATTTCCCCCCACCATTTTGACTTCCCCCCACCAGCGGTAAGGGGTCAATAAATTATTATTCAGGCATTAAGAAACACATTGGTGCTTTAAGAATTCAAATTGCTTGCCATTATGCGACTCAGGGTCTTGAATGTATATAACGAGAAAAGATTTTAACGACTTTTCAACCGAACCAACCGGTCCGTATATATGTATATAGTTATATCACTTATCATCAGGAAATTTGATTTGGGTACGATGGATATGGATACGAATAGTTCACACAATCCGGCTTCGAAGGACCAACAAAACTAAATTCGAAGAAACCAACTACTCAGAGATTAATTTTATTTCAAAAACAAATAAACGAATGAATAAGAACAAAAGAGTTTTTTTTTTATACATTACATAGATTGAAGTGAATTTGTATAGTCACCATCTGTCTCCTGACACGGCCAAAAATCAAGTGACCGAGAAACACAAATTCTGTTTGCATGTACCTTGCAATGCAGTTCCTGATGATACACACACACTGTACTTGAATAAGTGCATCGATCGTATGATCCCACAGATGCTATGCATCATACGATCCTACTGTGGTTTTTTATCTCTTATTTTTGTTATGCAAACATTTTCAGGGTGGGTCGCCGTGGCTTAGTGGGTAAGTGCGTTGACTCAGTCGTCCACAGACCTCCACCAAGTGCAGACGTGTTTCGGCTTAGTGCGAACATAGAAAGTTTCAAGTGTTTAAAGTGGAGCAAAGAATTATAAGGCCCGATAGCGTCGCGGTAGCGTGATCGCCGGTGACTTCGAGGTGCCGGGTTCGAATCCCGAAGTGAAACTGAAATCCTTTTTTTCTTAAATAAAATAAAATACAAATGCTAAGTGTGAAAAAAAAGTGCGATGGAGCCAGTGGAGCGACCCGAGCTAAAAAAAATCAGGTGATGTGCCGGTGGCTAGGACGTCAGACCACCAGGAAACAGAAGAAGAGGGGAGGAAGAAGCTCCAAGAGGGGAGGAAGAAGCCACAGCCGAGCCTTGTAAAACGCCGTTCCAGCCTGGGATCAGCAGATACAAAAATTGCGACAAAAGCCGCAACTAGATTAGCAGCAGCAACAACAATAACTGTAGCCACAACTACTGGAGCAGCAGCCAGAAGGCAGCAACCCATGGTCGACGACTTCGAGTATGAGTCGACGGAAGGGGAGAGGATTCTCCTACAGCGGGCGAGAGAATCCCTTCCACATGCTAACGTCCTCTGAATCGGAGGCCGAAGAGGAAGGAACGGGAGCGGCTGGAGAAGAGCCAGCGAGAGAGGGAGGAGCTAGACGCCCACATCAAAGCCCTCTAAACCAAATTAAGGGCGAGGAGACAACAACAGCAGCTGCAACAACAACAGCAGCAGCCAAAGAAGCAGCAGAAACAACAGCAGTAGCAGCCAAAACAGCAGCAACAACAACAGCAGCAGCGCAAGCAGCAGCAGCAACAACAGCGATCTCAGCAGAAGAAGGCGCAGTAGAAGCAGCAGCCAGCCAAAACGGATAGATGCCTCCAATCAGTCTTCGGAGTGGAGACATATTATGTAAGTTGGTCACTAAACAGTCGTACTGTATTAAATATAAGGGGTCGTTAACAGTTTATGTCCACTGCTTATCAATGGCAGATTACCACGTAGTTAAAGAAAGGCTAGCGGTGTCGGAGGCCCAGTTTTTCTCTTACACCCCAAAAAGGGAAAAAGTGCAGACCACGCTCCTTAAGGACGTAGATCCTGACACTGATCCCGATGAGATCCTCGCTATTCTGCGCCAAGTGCAGAGCGACGATGCCCAGGTCGTAGGGGTTAAGCCCTTCATCACTGCGGCATCGAGAAGGGAGAATAGGAAGCTTCCTTTCTTCCTAGTTCAGGTCACCCCAGACAGCAAACTAGAGACCCTAAAGAAAATTACTAATTAAGGCACTCTGTCTGTTACATGGGAAACAATAAAAAAGACAAAGAGAGAGTTGTCAGAGGTTTAGGCATGCCGCGGCGAACTGCAATATGTAGTCTCGCTGCGTCAAATGCGCAGCAACCCACAATCGCGGGGAATTTCCTTTAGGGACGGATAAAGTTGAAGACAGGAGCAAACTTACGTGCGTTTGCAAATTACGCACGTTCAGCGGGCACCTTGCTAACTATCGGGGATGTCCTAAGGTCCAAAAGATCAGAAAAATAATAGAGGCCAAACGTAAAAGAAACATGGTAGAAGCGAGGCCAGTGCCCCGTGCTCAAGCTACCTCTGTTACATCGGCAGTCTCCTATGCCCAAGTGGCATCGGCTGGGCGACCGGTTCAATAGACAGTGCCGAAAGTTACCCAGGTGCCTGTGGCTAGGCAACCAGAAGCAAATTTGGATGTGCAGACGATCCTGCTCTCCATCCAGAGGCAGATCGCTCAACTCCAAAACCAATTCCAGAACCAGATACAAGAATAAGCAGCGCGAATAGACCTCATCTATTCGACACTGTTTGGAGAGCCAAACTCAACATCGGTATAATGGCTGCGCAGGCAGCCTGCAACCTTAAAATTCTAGCAGTGAAAGTGAATTCACTGATCCGCCACTGATTAAATTTTGGTAACTTGGTGCAGACCCATAATCCTGATGTGTTGATGGTTTGCGAAACTAAGCTAAGCCAGACGCACCCACTCAGGTACAAAAACTACAATATCATTAGAAATATCGAAGCTACCTGGCTGGTGGAGTCGCGCTCTTAATAAAAACAGGCCTTTTTCATAAGGTCGTGTATAGCGGTGAAGTGCGGAGATTCCAGACCATAGAAACGTGTATCGCACGCATCCCCCTTCGGGGTGGTAAGCGGCTATATGTGATCGCTATCTATGCGACTGACAAGTCACGCATCAACCATTATTTCATTTAGGAGCTCGATACTCTTTTCACTAGCCTTCGACTGAGCTCGGAAGATAACTACTATATCGTAGCCGCTGAGTTCAAGCTAGATTTGCTTGCAACCGATAGGCCATCGTATCCTAGAAGCGAGTCCTATCTGTACGGAACTGTCTAACTGATGTTGAGTACGAGAGTGATCACTGCGGGATCTTCGAAGCTATTCAGCTCTCGAACGAGGTGGAAGTAATTGAGGAGTATTTCCAAAGGCACCCTTATAATTATAATAAGGCCCGCTGGCCTTAGGACTTTATCCACAAATCTACGTTCGAGTGGGTTCAATCCGCCGACAAAGAAAAACCTGACGAAAGAAGAGGGTAACAGGTACCTCATACAAATGGACGACGTGGTTAAACGTACGATGGAAAACCAATCCCGAAGGTAGTTCAAATCGATAACAGTGATGTTTATCGAAATGCTACCATCGATGCACTTCACGTGCACAAAAGTAGGCTATTGTCAAGACTCAAGCTCTTGTACAGGCGGTTTACAGATCCACAAAACCCGGAAGTCAGGGCTCTGAATTCAGAGATCAAGAACCCCCAACATTTAATACGCATAAACTATAGCTTGGCTATAAGCTTGCACTGGAACAACAAAATCCGGGCTGTACGATCCAACAACCCGGGTATGTTTCCGCAAGTAAATAAAATATTTCGGAGGAAAGATCAAAACGACATTCAAATCGTTAGAACACTTACTGACTTCAGTTGGCATCGGTCCAGCTGAGGCAGTGCTAGACAATGATTTCTGTACGGTCGAAGATCCCCAAGAGAAGGTTACAGCTATTGGTGCAGTGTTCCAGAGAGTGTATACGGTCAACGAGGTTAGTAGGCCGAATCACGATCTGGAGAACTGACCCCTGCTAAACCACTTCTATCTCCGCAATGAGATAAGTCAATGGCGATCAGAGAATCCAGGTTTCACCAGGTTCAATGACGAGAACATGGCACATAGTGCCGTCGCCAATGATGGGAATCACATCTTGGTTTCTCAAGAAGATCTCCAGGGTATCTTCCACTCGCTGAAGAAGAAAAAGTCAGTGGGAATCGATGGAATACCGAACATTGTGCTTCGCCATCTTCCCCCCGAAGCGGTCATAATTTACACAACCTTGTTGAACAATGCGCTGAGTAATGCACATTACCCCACGCACTGGAAAACAGCTGCTGTTCAACCGATCCCTAAACGGGACAACCTTCGGTCGATCAGTTTTCTTCTCTGCATAAGCAAGGTTCTTGAAAAGATAGTCATTCGAGTTGTGAAGCAATAGGTTGATGAAAAGAAAATCATACCGGACAACCAGTTCGGATTCCGAGCGGAGCATGATACCATTAATGCCGCGTCAAAACTTGTGTCCGACATGGAATAAGAACAAAAATCAGTGCACGGGTGCCTGCCTGATTGACTTGGAGAAGGCGTTCGACACCATTTGGTTGGTGGGCCTCTTCTTCAAGCTGGTCAGGCTTGGCATATATAAACCATTGCTATACATGGTCTTTGACATTATAACGGGTAGAAAGTTCGTTGTGAAAAATGGTGACGTAACTTCCACTACGGTCTTTAACATTAAAAACGATCTGCAACAAATGGCAATCGGTTCCCCGATCTTGTTTTCTATATTCACTGCAGATCTTATAGGTTCCATGCCGCACTTAATTGCGTACGGCGATGACCTAGTTGCGTACAGACCAGGTCCGAAGGTCGAGGTTATAAACATCTTGTTGCAGCGTGACTTCGAGAAAATCCAGCGATTTTGCGACGACTGGAAGTTGCTTATCAACTATCCTGACGAGGTCCTGTACAAAGAGGCAAACGTGAGTAGGGTAGATAATTTTATTATTAAACTGAGGAGAAGGCACACTTCACGTGCTGTGACCTCTCCCAACAGTCTGATCTTTGCTGCTTACTACCCCAGTAGTATGTCCCATGAAGGGGTGCGCCTTAACGGCTTTATTCCCCCCGAAGCATTCCTTTATCTAAACACAAGTGGCCTTACACAGGACCCACAAGGATGTCCTATCATCTTCCATGTCGTACGCCGAATTGGTGACAGGCGATTCCAGTACGAACCGGATGTCGTTCGCACCCACGAGGATCTCCTCCGGTTCAGTAGAGCCATCACCGCTCGAGATAGGAAAGAGTCTGCCAAAGAACGGCAATTTTACTGGTGGTTATACCAAAACCAGCCTCCACCACCGCTAGCTTTTCCACAGGATCAGGTAGTTGACCGTAGTGCCCAGCTTACATAGTTTTTAGGGTTGCTTTAAGAGAAAAAAATATTTATAAAACAAAAAATTCAAAAAAATAAAACAAAAATCAAAAAAATATATATATATCAAACAGAAACAAAAAAGAGGTGCATCACGGTGTATAAATTATATATGTTAGGCATATACACAACATATACGCCCTGGTGCACGTGTCCGTACTGTAACGGACATAGTTAAGATAGGCTTAAGTTTTATGTTAGGTTAAGTTAGTATAAGATAGTTTAAGTAGTTAAGTTTAGCCAAGTTTTTTATTAGTTTTCTTGGCAAATGAATAAAGTAATAAAAGATTGTCTGAATGACTAAAAAAAAAAAAACCGCAGATTAAGCCGAAAGGCACATTTAAAAAGTAGATTAGATTAGCTTAGAGTACCCGCAACCTACTGACCCTCGGTTATTATTAAGAACGAATTCTTAAGTTAGTTAAGCTTGTTTTAAGTACTTTTGTCTAGCAAGTAAGTAAAAATAGAATGGATTAAATAAAATTACGTTAAAAAAAGTGCGTCGACACCTGCGCAGAGGGTGCCAGGTTCGATACCCGAATTTACCACCTTTGATAATTCACGGCTCCGCCTCTTTCGAGTCACTGACAATGCTCAAAGAGTATTCCTGTCTAGAAAAGGCTTCTAAACTTCGTGGTTCGGAGTCAGCATTAAATTGTAGGTCCCTTCAACTCGTGAAAGAACAATAGCACGCACAACACGGGTGGTTGCTGACGAGTGAGGCCCAGGTCCGCCTCGGACTGCAGCGCCACACATATTATATTATTATTATTATATATTATTATTATTATGTGATTATTATTATTAAATATTATATTAATATTTATATATTATATTATTATTAATAAAACATTTCCAAGGACACTTGATTTATGTACAGTGATTAACAGCAAGTCTTGCTTATATAAAGTGACGAACAACATAATTCATACAATGGCAAATAAATTTGTCTTGAGTACTGAACAACTATTTTACATGGATCAACAAGTGAATTTAATTGCAAACAATCTCAATTATTTAGCGCATTGTTAAACAGCGTTGTATAAATTTCTATTGCAACCTGGGGGAGATGGCGCACAATATTCGTTATACCATCTATCCCAGCTTCCTGTTCTTCAATAATTTGAAAACACCTTGGAAATCTTGAGAAATCAGGATATGATTTCCATCATTGTCGACGACATTATTTGCCATGTTTTCGTCATTGAATCTAGTAAAACCAGGATTCACTGATCGCCATTGACTGATCTCATTTCGGAGATAAAAGTGATGCAACAAGGCTCTGTCCTCCAGATCGTGATTTGGTCTACGAATCTCGTTGACTACACTCTCTGAAAGAGAGCTCCTATCGCGTCCACCTTCACCTCGGTGGACCTCGGGGTCTCCAATCATCGAGGTCTAACACTGCTCTATCCGGATCTTTATCGATAGATGACAGTGGTTGTTTGTTGTCGTTAGTTCTTGGAAGTCGCACGGCCTGAATGTCATTGTGGTTTTTTTTTTCCAAAATATTGTATTTACTTGTGAGAATATACCCGGGTTGTTTGATCGTACAGCCCGGATTTTACTGCCTCAGTGTAAGTTTATGGCTAATCTAAATTTAATTTTTATTAAATGTCGGAGATTTTTGAGCTCCGACTTTGAGAACTGTACTCCTTCACTATGCGGGTCTGCAAACCGTCTGTGTTAGAATGTAAGTCCCGACAGCAGTCTTCTTTTATGCACGTGAAGTGCCTCTATAGCTGCATTCCGATGTCTACATCACAGTCATCGATTTGCGCTATTTTTGGTATTGTTCTGTCCATCCTTCGTTTGATCGCGTTATCCATTTGTATGAGGTACCTGTCAACCTCATCGTTCGTCAGGTTTCTGTTAGTCGGAGGGTTGATTCTACTCGAACGTAGCTCTGAGAAACGTGACCAGCGAGCCTTACAATAATTATTAGGGTTTATCTGGACATATTCCTCCAGTCCTTCGACTACATTCGGGATTTGATTAGAAGCTGAAAGGGCAAGCAATTCAATGTTTGTCTGTATGCGTCTCTTATGTTCAGTCTTTTGTCTATTAATAATACATCCAGATAGGACCCGCTTCTGGGATATGATGGCATATCAGTTGCAAGCAAATATAGCTTGAACTCAATATTGTGTTCAGCCCACCAGTTGTACAATGATGCTGCTCGGATGTTGTTCACTGGGTTACCCTATTCCTATTTCTAGCGTTCAGATCTCCAGTTATGATATAAAAGCTATTTGCCGCGCTCAGACGGAGACTCGTGAAGAGAGTGTCAAACTCTGGAATAAAATTGTGATTGACATGACTTCCGTTTCCTTTCTCTTCCAGCCAAGAGTGGAATGCTGGCGATACACGTCTCAAGCAGTTGAAATTTCTGCACGTCACTGCTATATATGACCTTATGACAAAGGTCTTTTTTAATAATGAAAGCGGCCCCACTATCTCTTCTTATTACGTTGTAGTTAATGTACCCGTGATTGTGGGTCTGGTTTATCTTAGGTTCGCTAATCATTACCACGTCGGGATTATGGTCGTGCAAAATGTAACCGAGAGTGAATTTTCTTTCGGGTCTGACCAGGATCTTCAGGTTCGTGCCTGCATGCGCAGCCATTATATTATTATCTCATGTCACCTCAGGCTTCCTGGCCACAGGGCCGGGGAACCGTTGGCACTGTCTGTTTAGGTGGACGTCTGCCAGATGCCATTTGGGCAAAGGTGACGTTTCGCGTAACAGCGACCGTTTTAGCAAGATGCAATGCCCTTTCTTTTTTTTGGTCTCTTTTTTTGTTCGATTCTCTTTTTGAGTTCCTTAACTTTAACTATAGCCCCGATAGGTAGCGGAGTGGCCGTTTGTGTTGCAGAGCAGACATTTAAGTAAGTTCAGGTCATCATCTTGTCTGTCCCTGATGAACATTCCCCTCTATTGTGCGAGAGGGAGCATTTCACGCAACGAGACTGCAAAGTGCAGTTCGCCGCAGCGTGTCCTAGTCGCTGACATCGATCACATTGTAAAATGTGACTTGATTTTTCTAATTTTGCCCATTTTACCGCGAGAGTGCCTAAGTTAGTTATCTTTCTGACATTCCCTAGGTGGGTAGAGGGCGTAACCTGAGCAAGGAAGATCGGCAGATGCCTATTCTCCCTACCGCTCTTTCCTTCATCGTTGCGTCTGCTGCTGTTGTTGTTCCGCTTCTGTTTTTGCTTGGGCTTTTGTTGTTTCTGCTGCTTCTGGGGTTGCGGTTGCTGCTGTTGCGGTTGCTTTTTACTGATGCTTCTGATTCGGTCCCTGCTGTTGCAGCTGGTTAGGTTGTGCTTCTTGATGTTTCTGCTGCAGTTTATGTTGCTGTATCTGCAGCTCCTGTTGCAGGGTGGCATTTCTTGCCGCCTTCCTTGCCTTTAAATTTTGCCAGATGGCCAGGATCTCGGCGTTTAGCTCCGCTCGTTGTTGGAGGCGTGTATTAAGCGCCTCGAACTGGTCATCCTCCTCTGCCTGAGTAGCTTCGAGCACAGAGAATGGATTTAAACTCCGTGTCGAGCTACACCGTGAACTGCGGTCGATGCACAGGTCGTTGCCTTCTCCACAGTACATGCCCTCCCGCCCGGAGGACATGTATATCACATTTTCCATATTTGTGTTGTGTATGACGTTGCAATTGTTGTTACTGCCTCTCTAGCCGGAGATGCACTGCTGATACTGGTGATGTCGCTGCTGTTGTTGTTGCTTCTGATGGCACTGACACTGTCTGTACTGCTAATGCTGTTGACGCTGTTATTGTTGTTGCTACTGCTAATGCAGGCGCTGCTTTTACTGCTGCTGTTGTTGTTGCCGCTGGTTTGGCATCGGCTCTCGCTCCACGTGGAGTACTTACAGCTGTTGCTGGTCTTTTTTTTGCTGGGGTTCGTCTTCGGATTCGTGTGCATATCATGCACTTCCCGTCAACCGTCACCCACTCGCTGTCTGATAGAGTATCGGCAACACGTGATAATTTCAGCGACGGTATTCTAACTTTTCCCCTGGCCTCAAACCGCCCCACTCTCTCCATCACACTTACACTCTTATTCTTATTATTATTTATCTTACTTATAAGGAAAAGAAAAAATTTCGTATTTTTCAATGTTTTCTCCGGGGTGTGAACTCGGGATGTATCAGTCTATGTGGTATATGACGCCTTGACCCGCACGGCTATCACTGTTCACAAATCTGGGTTGTCTTTTTCTTCAGACGATCAGTTGACTTTGACGCACTACTTAGAAACACGTCTACTCGCGATGGTGATCTATGAGAGACTGTTCGACAGACAGAAGAGACAGAATGTCGACGCCAAACTTATTTTTGCTTGTGGCTTTGTTGCTGTTCCCACCAATTGGGTGTCATAGTGGACTGTTGACAATAGAATGACAAAGACACTACTGCGATATTATCTGTAAATCCAAAGATAGTTGATTGTGTTGAGCGACTACGATCCGGAAGCATCTCTTTAGGAATGCACATATTATTCCAACAAACAACTAATAGTTCCAACAAAGTTCAGTCCAGTTTCTCGAAGTTTCTCCCCACCTTCAAAAGTTGTAAAGAAATGAAAAAACCAAGAAAAATAACTTGGTTGTTAATTCGATCATTCTTTCCCTGTATACAAAATCCCTTTGCAAGGGTATCCGTTACTGGAATCACAAGTCATAGTGGACTTTTATCCGTATTTCGCAGTCTTCGATAGTATGTATTTTGTAAATCGTGTATTTCCTATGTATGAGAATAGTTGTTCGTCAACGATTATCACTTTTGTCGGTGTATACGCAGTTTCCCAATGATGATTTAGCATTATCCACATATCCCTGGAGCACATTTATCTGTACTTTACCGTTCGACACACGTCCTTTGATCGTCAAATCTTATAAACCGATTTATAGTCCAAAATCGGTTTAACGACATCGTTACTCGGAAAACGGTGTCCATGTTGGTTTTCCACAACTCTTCTGTATGCAGCATGTTGGCGTGATGTATATCAGCGGCTTGAGAAATACTAAAATAGGCATATAGTTCCGGGTCAGTAACAGATTTGCAAACTATTTGCTTTATCGGGTTATTTTCGTTGAATTTTACAATTTCTTGTTGGGCTCTTCTATTAGTTTCTCGCATGATGATAGTTTCTCGCGACCATGTCTTCTGATATTATTGTCTTGAAGATACCCTGATGACTACGAGGCTTTCGTCGTCTTGCGTAGCCACCCACTTCTCGTATGACATTGTGTGCTCTTAGACGACCTGTTGCTGTGGGTTGCTTTTACCATTTTGTTCCATCACGGGCCAAATAGTATTCCTCGGAGAATTGTTATTCTTGCACTTGGCGAGCTCGATCGTTTGTAGCTCTTCCAGCATCTCGTCGTCGTCAGTATCTTCTATATCCGATATTCCCCCAACTTCCAACTTTGAGTCCGCTTCAGAATCATCTCCATCGGGAACATAGTCCTCATCGCCATCGCCACTAAAATATTCTGCTTCAGATCCACTCACTCGTACTTCTTCTTCAAGCCTGCTAACGTATTGCTCCCTTTCTTCTTCGCTCATGCGGCTGCAGTTGAATGCGTTTTTTCTTCAGCCATAATAATTTACTTCCGTATAAATATTTTTCCAGTTTGCTTCCAATTCGCTCTAGTATGAAGTAATTATTACTGATTGACAACAATAATTGCTGTGGGTTGCACAGTCTTATTCTTTTTAAATTATGAAATCATGTTTAGTCAAATTAAATTAAATCATATTAAATCATGTTATTATATATTGTATCGATTGAGAAAAAACAAAATCCATCTATCTAAAAAAATGATACTTTCATTCTCAGATATACCCATAAACTGAACAAAACTAAAAAATGTCTGGAAGTCGTGGGTTGTAGACGATTTACAATCAGATAAGAAATGTAGAAGTGACCCAAAGTAAACAAAAATAATTAGTGCCTTAATAATTACATTTCTCCATTCAATATGTATGATGGTCCAGCGGGACCTATTCCATTGGTTGGGTTTTGTTTTACAAAACTTTATTTTTTCTCACTTGGATTTTCAATTTATGGTAAACACTAAAGCATTAACCAAATGTAGGCTGACAAAGTCATGAAATTTGGTGAAGATAGCTCAATAATAAATTAGGAAAAAATGCTTTCGAAAATGCAAAAGGTCCGGCTGGAACTACTCATTGACAGAAGGGTTAAGCTCTTAGTAGAGAAGATTAATATTAATTAGTTTGGTGCGGAGTTCTTTATTTTCCTCCTCCAAACTTAAACATTTCGCTGAGTCCATGCGGCTTTGTGTTTGTCATACGGCGGACTTCTTTTTCCGGACATGCGCGGTCTTATTAGTGGAGACCGGATTACCCTTGAGTTGTATGTATGTATTAATTTATTAGTATAAGTAGACTTTATAAAACAACAATAATAATAATAGATTTACAGAAAAGATATTTAAACAAAGAAAATTGATATTTTATCAAATTCAATATTGTTTGGATATATTTATAAAACAATTTAGGATGTTTTCTTTTAAAAATTTAACACATTTTCTTCTAAAAGTTCTTAGATTAATTTCATTTTTAACTTCAGAAGGCAAGTTATTGAACAAAGCAAATCCCTTGTAAAAAAGTGTGTTTTTTGCTGGCTCTTTAGCTTGTCGTTGAATCCTTAGATCATTGTTGTTTCTTAGTTCGTATGGTTGTGACTCTCCAACACTTCTTATCCCTCGTGTTAGATACTGTGGTCCATTACCATATTTCATTTTTTGCACGGCGAGTAAAGTGATTAGTTCTAATCTCCCTTTTATTTCCATCTATTTAAGTGCGTCGAGCATTACTCTTATAGGTGTACATCTGTTGCACTTTGCACAAGTAATGTTCGCATTGCTCCATTTTGTAGTCGTTGTAATCTTACCATTTGCCCTTGCATGTATACAATATAGTAAAAATGTGGCTGTATTATAGTATTAAAAAAATGTATTGCATTATAATTTTTTGCTCATTCGCGACAAAAATGCAATCTTTTTAGCAATCTTCTTGCATACATAATCTATATGTTCCGCAAATTTCAAGTTCCTGTCGATAATAACACCTAATAACCACCTGATTCACATTTTTTATGGATTTATTATTTATTTGGATACACTCTTGATTTTCGATGTTAATCTCCATTGATTTTGTCTTTGCCTCATTTAGCTTTAATTTGTTCATTTCCAACAAAGTAGTTAGTCTCTTAATGTCGTTTACTAGTTTGGTTCTACATTGGCTAACGTCATTTCCTTCAGTGTACATTAAAGTGACGTCAGCATAAAGTACGATCTTACATCGCTGTATTACTGCAGGCATATCATTTATGTATACTATAAATAGGATTCCTCCTAGTATCGATCCTTGGGGAACTCCAGTTTCGACCACTATTTCGTCTGATAAATAGAAGTTCGTCCTTTGAGTTCTTTTCGGCAGAAATGATTTGAACCAGCATAATTCCATGTCTTTTATTCCATAAAGGGACATTTTATCCAGAAGAATGTTTCTGTCTGTAGTCTCGAAAGCCCTTTCGAAATCCAAAAAGAGTGCCGTAATTTTGGTTTTTTTTACAGTTTTTACAACAGTCTTCCATTCACTAACCACATGGTTTACAGTTGTTTCACACGAGTGTATTTCTCGAAAGCCTGATTGGTAAAAATTAAGGATGTTATTTGCTTCTATGTATTCAGTAAATTGTTTCTTTACAATGGTTTCAAAAATTTTGTCAAATGTTCTCAATGTATTTATTGGTCTAAATTCTTCACACATGCTGGTATTTTTACTTATTTCGACTCGGATTACGATAGAGACCTTCCATTAATGAGGAAACTCTCCAGTTTTTAAGGACATGTTTATTATTTCCAATAAACACCCAAAGAGAAACAAAATACAGTAACATTGTCCACAATAAAGGAAAACCCAAGACTTTCGGGTACCAAATCCTATGCCCAAGCCGTAATAACGAACCATACGAACAAAAAAGTGACCCGGTTTCGTACATAACCCGTATTTTCTTTAATACTTGCGAAACTTGAAGAAGAAAATAAAATTTATAATGTAACATTTGACAAACTAACCAAACTTGAGATCAAACCTAGTATAAAACATAAAACAAAATGAATATGAACAAGTCGATCAACATTTTAACATGGAACGCAAATGATCTCAAAGAAAAAAATCACAGAACTAGATATATTCTTTAAATACCCAACAATGACGTGTGCTTGATTTCGGAAATCCATGCTATACTAAACATACGTTGTGGGATTCGAGAAAAATCTCAACAAAAGGTAGACTTTTGCATAAATTTGGTATGGACTTCGGAATAGATTTCCATTCGACAGGCAAACCGACTCATTGGCCCTCCGACGTAGCGAAATTACCTGACCTGGTAGACAAAAGGAGTATCTTCCAATTTCGTGAGAATAGAGGAATGCTTTGACCTCTGCTCTGACCACTCGCCAATAGTATTGACAATGAACGATAGTCTAATGATATTAGAAGGACCACCTAGACTAACTAATAATAAAACAAACTGTGACGGTTTCAAACATGATTGCGAATCAAAAATTATGTTGAATGTCTAACTGAAAACACCATTTGAGTTAAAAGTGGAACTAGAAAATTTTATATCGATTATCCAGAACGCCGCATGGAAAAACATTCCCAGAAGAAAATTTGCCAAAGGAGAAGGAACATATTACCCGCCGGAAATAAAAGAACTTAATCGCGAAAAAAGGAGAGCGCGCAGGGTATGGCAACATTCTCGCTACTACCAACATAAAGCACAAAATAACTTATTCGATTCAATCACCGCATTATAGTTTGTTTAATTTTTCCTTTTAATTTCAAAATATTTTATTATTTTCAGTTTGCTTTTTTCAACAATAGTGTTTTTTAATTTTTCTAATAGGATATCTTCACTATGCTTGAACTTCATATTTGAAATAAATATTCTCGTATTTAGGTCATTGTGTACATTGATTCCTTTTTTTCTCCCATGTGTTTCTCAATTTAATTTTTTATTTTGTTCATTTCTTCAGTATTTTTTCGCTTTCTATTATTATTACCCCATTGTTGTTGCTTTCTATATTTGAAAAATCTAAATTCTTTGGGTCTAAGTTGTTATATAAATCTTATTTCGTTTTCATGCTTTTTTGTTATTCCTTCGGCTTTACAATCCAAGGTGTTTTTTTTCTTAGCTCTGGCATGACTTTTTCTCTTGTCATACCACTCCTCATTTGACATTTGACTTACAGCACCTGAATTTGTACTACGGATTTGAACCTGCCTGGATATAGCTTGGTGCCGCTTTTATTTTTACACCGCGGTATCGCGATTTACGTACGTATTAATGTAGGTTACCAAATTCAACCACAATACGGCTTCTGTTTCAATCCGGAATTTAATTTTCTGTGGTTAAAACTCCATGTCCGTAGGCATTTAATCCACTACTGCTTTATTTATAGAAGTCCAAACTTGGATAGCAATTCAACTTTCCAACATCATGAATTGTATCCCTTTATCCTCGCAATGAAATTAACATTGCGGGCGATTTCAATGTACACAATTCTTATTGATTTCTACATTTAGGCAAGACAACACCCGAAGGAACGTATGTCGAAATCTTTGCTGAGGTAAACTATCTGGCCCAGCTAGTAAATAAGCCCACGCAAATATCTGACATTGCAGATCATTCCGCTTACATCCTGGACTTGTTTCTCACCTCATCCTGATAAATATTCTGTTGACATACTGTCACCTCTAGGCTCGTGTGACCAATGCGTCGTATCAGCTAATTTCTCGTTATTACCACGCACAGTTAGAGAACAAATTCATAAAGTATGGCTGTACGAGAATGCCGATTGGAGCGGACTTAACAACTACTTTAGGAATTTTAGCTGATCACTATGCTTACTCGATAGTGACGTTTTACGCCGCTGCTGATATGATAGCAAACATTTTTCTGCTGGGCATTTTCCTTCATTCCTCATACAGTGAAGAGTATCAAGCTCAAAGCAAACGCATGATATGACTCGAGTTTTAAAGAGGCTATCAGGAGGGAGTTCAGGGGTTGGCTTTGTATGTCAATTTCCAGACATACAAAGCCAACCCTGCTGAGGAAAACGGGAACAAGTTACCACTATCAGACGTGTGAAATTCTCTTATGAGCAAAAGTTGAGCCAAAAAGTGGTAAAATGTAAAATGTCGCGGTACACATAAGGGTAGTAGCATATAAAAAAACATGCATATTCATGCTCCCACTAGGATAACTGTGGACATTATTTCCTTATTTGTGGACAGGAAGCAAATATATTTCCATGGAACTGGAACCGTAAGCAAAGTATGCTCATTGTTGGAAAAACAGACCCTCCAACCGATTGGAAGTATTGTTACTACTAGCGTCAGCGTATCGCAGCAGTTGACGTATTTTACGGACATGGAACAACGAACATGAATTCTACGACCAGATATCTTTAATGATATAAGTCAGCAGAATAGGCGCTAGAGATTCAAAAACGCCAAGAAAGATTGTTGCTGGAATTTAGGACACACAAAATTCAATAACAGTACTATTGGTTCTGTTACAACATTGATGATTATGGTCGCAATCAAAATCATAATGATGAAGGTTAGAAAGAGTACCACCAAACACCGCGAACAGAATGTATCTATAAGAACACAGATACAACCCAGCGGAACAACCACGACCCTAGAGCTAGATGAGCCCGACTTTTGCGTGACGTCCTATATGTCAGCCTCAAGACGTTGTGAGCAATCACACCGAGCGATCACATTTCATGTACATTCACATAAGTACTGCACAATCTGAAGGCAAAGTATGGACCGTAAGCATTTTATCACCTGATGCTCCGACGATGTAACTCTTGGCTCATCTTATGTTTATTTTGCTGACATGAAGATTTGTAGAATAACCATATAAATGTAGTATTTAATGCAAATTAAAATAATATGATATGGGTGTAGCTACAGCCCGGGGAGTTCCAGGGCCTTGCCTCTCAGCAACCATTCGTACTGTGCGTGTTATTGTTATCCCACGAGTGGAAGGGATCTACAGTTTCATGCCGACTCCGAACGGCAAAGTTTGAGAAGCTTTTTCTAGACAGTTATTATTTTTTATTGTCAGTGACTCGAAAGAGGTGGCCGTGAAAATTATTTTTATTCGTACCGACTGGGAATCAAACCCAAGCAGCGACTACTTTAGTTGCCACTACTTTAAGAAATTTGAGGCAAATTATTTCTAAATAAAGTTGAGTTCAGCACGAATCACCTAGATATATTCTCGTTTCTAAAAATCTTATCCAAAAATTGTTCTGTTATTGTATTGGCATTGCTGATGGTAACGTTATTATAAGTTGCGCACAACGTTTTTTTTTACATTAATTATTGTATTTTGTACATAAATACCTGTTTGAATTTCTTGGTTTGGTACCAAAAGCCATCATCTTTGCTGTTAATTGAAATTTGTTTAATAACTTCGGACCTTGCTGGTATTGAGATTGAATTTGGAATCGCAGAAGTAAGCATTGGTATGGCAATTTTTTCAGAAAATCTACTTGGTCGTAAGATCAACCAGCCTTGACTATATTGATAGTCTAACACACAGTGATACATATTTTAAGAGTTCAAACTGAGTAACTATCACTTTGTATAGGAAAATCGTCTTCCAGATGGAAATTTACGGATATATTTATATTTTCAACGAGAAGGTCTGCTTTGATTATATCGACAGTTTGGACTACACCCTGCCCTATACCACTTAGTTCCCTAATATTTCGCTTATGAACAAAAACATTATTTTTAATACATGCCTCTTTTATCAAACATAAGTCTGCTGTCTTAAATATGAGTAATTTAGTCATGCTCAACATATAATATAATATATTTTTATTCCAGGCGACAGTTCGATAACGTAAAAAGAATTTTTAAGGCCGTAGAAGAAATGCCTGGTAATTTGACGAACAACATAAAACAACACTTTATGTTGTCTGACGAACTGGCTAAGTAAGTTAAAAAGATAACACATACATACATATTGCATTCTGTATTATATTTTAGAAATGGTACATAGTTAGATTATACATATCTTATGTCCATTTGAGGCATTGCTGTCATTGTAGATTTTGAAGAGGCAATCACTCATAGTAGCAATTTGTGAATTAAATGAAATTTGTAACGTCCTTGAAGTGATTGTGAATATATTGCGTTAATTTATGGTCAAGACCATAAAAAGCGATCGTATAAAATGTGAATGCGAAAAAATATTTTCAAATTTTAAGAACATTTGTATGCCTTTTGACATAATACATAAATAGATGTTACCCACCTTGTACATGGCCTCGACATCTTAGGTGTTGGATCCGTGGACGTTTGACTAGATTCATGTCGCTGTTCACCCCGTACAGTTCGTGGTTAAATCTTCTGCTTTAAAAACCGTCAACGCAGGACCAAAGATGAACGATATTGTTTATCATTTGTCAATTTATTCCCCTTCGGGTAGGGGTTAGAATATATTCGAGGAAAGGCATGCTTGTCATAAGAGACGACTAAAAGCCACAGTTTGTTCTAGGACAAACAAAAAAGTAATAATGATGCAATGAACCAAAACAACAGAATTAGTACTCCAAGTGGAATGCCAGTCACACTGGAAAAAAAAGGCTCTACGGATTCTGGGGCGAGCCAATTATTGCATTTAGACCCTTTCAAAAAATGTCCAGGGTTAAATAGATCACCACCAACAGGATCTAACACTAAAAACACGCGCGTATCAACGCCAATGAAATCTACTGCGCCTAAAACGCAAGTAATTAAAAACTCAAAGCATTTACATTCGTCCACACACGAAAAACAGGCTCTAGCAAGGTTCGAAAGTCGCGAAAAAGAATTTAGGACTAGACTCGCTGATATGGAAGACCTCTGTAAAGAACTAAGAAATGAACTTAGTCAATTAAGGGCAGACAAAATTGGAAGTCAAGAAAAAAAGCCTAGCTTTGACGGATCAAAAAAAGATGTGTATTGTACGGATGAGGAATAATTCGCCCGTGAAACCAACTGGATGACAGAAAAGCGACCGGGCAAAAACGAAAGGCCAGTTCCTCGCCGGAGGTAATAAAGAAGTTAGAAAATGTACGTCTTACCAGTTACAACGAAACTAAGTTACCAAAAGGACAGGCATCCCCGCCAATTAATGTAATCGGAATTCCAGTGTATAATAAGTTACACTCTATTTTAAAGTCAACAATCCAATTTGAGTATAAAGTAACAGTGCTCAACAACAATGCGTGGAAGATAAATTGAATGCAGAAAAAATCCAGTTGTACACGTATGAAAATAAATCCGACCGACCCATTCGTGTCATAGCTAAGGGACTTGAAACTTAAAGGCCTAAAAATAGTAGATGCTGCTAATTTATTATTCAGAAGGAAACAACTGACAGATGGATCCGAAACAGTGAGACGTGTCGATTACCCCTTTTCATGCTTAGCTTGGACAAATGTGAAAGCATGGACAAAATTTATGGGTTAAAAACAATTGCCTTCCGCAAAAAGTCGAACTCAATACCGCAATGCAATCGTTGTCAGCGACTCAACCACACTCGGAAGTATTGCCAGAAAGTTCCGCGATGTGTCAAATGCGCCGGCGAACATCTGTCGGCAGAATGTAACGAAAGCAAAACTACACCAGCTACTTGTACTAACTGTAAAGGAAAGCATCCGGCTAACTATCGAGGCTGCGAAGTAGCAAAAGAGCTTCAGAAAAGACGAGATCAAGTCAAATCGAAACTCTGTCAACTACCAAAACCGGCAACAAAGGACGTACTTCTGAAAACCGTGCGGAAACCAACAGTGACTCGATCGAAAACTGCTGGATTAAGCGTCCCCAATAACTCAAAAAAGTAAATCAGCTAATTTGAAATCATTGCCGTCGGAGCAAAAACCTTCGCCCAAACAGTAGCATCTACAAATGGAAAAAGCTGCGAAGAGCAATCAACTCCCATCTCAAATATATTTAAAATCATTTTAGAGAAACTTGACGAACAAACTTATTTTCGAAAAGCTACTCGACCTCCAAAATAGGATTAACAGCAAGCGTATTTTAACGTGAGTATTTCAATTAAAATTTTAAATTGGAATGCGAATGGACTTCTACAAAAAATTGACGAACTAGAATTATATATTAGAGAAAAAGATATCGATTTTCTGATCTCTGAGACACATTTGACGAAGCAATCCTGTGTAAAACTAAAAGGGTACTGTGGTTACCAAGTCTGTCATCCTTCCGCACGGGCAAGAGGCGGTTCATCCCTGTTTATACGCGATAATATAGATCATTTAGAAGAAATAAGTGTAGAATCTGATTCTATACAGCTAAATACGGTGTAAAAAATAAACATTACTCATTTAACGTCGCGTCCATTTACTGCCCTCCGCGCAGTATAATTGATCAAAGCGAGCTCGAACGAACTTTCCACACTCTATGCCCAAATTTCGTAATTGGTGGAGATTTGAATCCGAAACAAAATCAAAATTAATCTCACAAAAAGGCAAACATTTATACGGAGATGGTATCAAACTAAACTGTGATTTTTACTCGAGAGGAAAACCAACCTACTGGCCCTCGAATGTTACAAAAATACCTGACGTTGTTGATTTCTTTGTCATAAAAGGTGTTTCTCGAAACTAAGCTTTGATCTTAGTTCAGATCATTCTGCCATTGTACTATATATGAATGATACCCTTGTAAAAAAGGAAGTTCCACCTACGTTAACTAATAAACGTACGAATTGGCAAGCATTTAGAAATCACTTACAAGATAATATCGAACTCAGAGTACCGCTGATAACCCCATACGATTTAGAAATATAACTCGATAAATTTATAGAAATAATACAGTGCGCTGCGTGGAGCAATACATCTCTCGCTAGAAAAACGACGATATAACATGTACTGCGATATCCACCGCAAATGCGAGAGAGAGAAACGTATAGCTCGTAAGAAATGGCAGCAGACCCGTGCGCCGCAGCATAAAACACGCCTCAACCAACTGTCTAACCTTCTGAAAGCGAAAATTAAGTCGTTGAAAAATAATAATCTTAATGCCTTTTTAACAGGCTTGTCCGCGAAAAAAGATACCAACGACTCACTCTGGAAAGCAGCTTACGGTTTAAGAAAACCCCAACAACATGCGGCCCCAATTCGGAAAAACCAACACGAGTGGGCCAAAGAAGATGAAGAGAAAGCAGATCTCTTCGCAGATGATTTTGAAGCAACGTTTAAATCACACGATGGACAAACACCTCCTGTATACAGACTCCTACGGTTCCGACTCAAATAATGACAATTTTTCTATAAGAAATGATACTTTGACAGAACTCAGGGACGAATTGAAAAAACTCAAACCCTGGTTATGATTTAATCACAGGAGAAGTTCTTAAATAATTATCTCAGAAAGCGCATCTTACGTTTCTCTACATTATTAACGCCGCCATTAGATTAAAACATGTCCCTTGTCAGTGGAAAGTAGCGGAAATAATAATGGTGCCGAAAACGAGTAAACCCCCAACAGACCCAACAGTCTTATAGACCGATTTCACTTCTTCCGACAATGTCTAAAGTGTTCGAAAGAATATTACTTAGACGTTTAAGCCTGGTTGTAGAAGAAAGACGTCTTATTCCTAACCACCAGTTCGGTTTTAGAAGCAAGCATTCAACTACTGACCAAGTACATCGCATAACTGATGTTATAGAAAAATCGTCTGAACAAAAGCAAGTCTACTCAGTTGTATTTCTCGATGTTGCTCAAGCATTTGACAAGATTTGGTACGAAGGAATAGATCCGTGTGAAATATGGGAAAGAATACTACCTATTTAAATCTATACAATCTGGAGTACCACAAGGAAGTGGTCTTGGTCCCCTCCCTTACTTACTTTATAGCAACATTTGCTGACGACACCGCCATATTGGTAACTGCAAAAACGGCCGAAGAATCAACTAGAAAATTCCAATCTGCTTTACACTGGATACACGAATGGACGAACACTCAGCGAATTGAGCTTAACGAAGCTAAATCCGTTCATAGAAATTTTAAGTATAAGAACGTGAATAACTTGCCCGTTTTTATAAATAATGTTCAAATACCCTTGGGCAATGAGTGGAAATACCTTGGAATGACTCTCGATGTAAGACATAAATGGAAGGAGCACGTCAAAAGGAAGCGTGAGAAGCTCTAATTAAGATACAAAGACATGTACTGGCTTATTGGAAAATATTCCAAGCTACGTTCTGACAACAAATTGCTTAGTACAAGCAATTGCTAAAACCCGTATGGACGTATGGTATACAACTATGCGGTTGTATAAAAGAAAGTAATAGAAACATACTACAAACTTTTCAAAATAAAGTGTTAAGGGCCATCGTCAATGCATCCTGGTATATATAGGAAACAACGATATCCACAGAGATCTTGGAATTTCATCAATCCAAGACGAAGCTACGAATTTTGCTCGTAAGCATACGCGTTGCTTGGAAGAGCACATAAACTCTGCTGTCCGTCTAATTCTCGACGAAAGAAACTCTTTTCGCCGTCTTCAAAGGACTAAACCCCTTGACCTAGCACGGTGAATTCAACCCGCGCTTAACTGCGGTGTTAGCAAGAACTCTCAATGGAGAATCTCTTGCCAAATGCGTCTAAACCAAGAGAAAAAAACTGCTGGATAAGTGTAAAACTTAGTTGTAGTGGAAATATATTTTATTTGTGTTTCTACTGGGTATTTTATAGTGTCTTTTGAAGATTTTCACCTACCCTCGCAAAAAAAGGATATATTATTAACATTTCATTTCTTTGATTTACATAATTTTTAATATTTACATTCAATATTCAATTTTTTAAAATAATTTTATTTATCTTTTCATTGTTTATTATTACATTGGTGGTCCAGTATAGCGACTGATATTTATTTATTTTTTTTTTTTTCGAGGATATGTGGAAATCATCGACAAGACTCTATTGCACATACCATACGAACTATTGCACATAGAAGGGTTTCCAGGCGGCGCTTATGTTTAAAAGCAGTTCTTAACTTCTTCTTGGAGAGGTAATATTCCAAGATCTCTGTGGATATCGTCGTTTCTGATATACCATGGTGCATTAACGATAATTCTATCCTGAGGTATTTTGCTTCATTGCCAAAAGGTATTTGAACACGATTTAGGAAGATTGACAAGTAATTAACGTGCCTATAAGTGAAATTAATATAAACTGGTTTGCCTTCATTAGGGACAATTCGCCATTAGTTCATTCATTCGTGTATCTGATCTAGCGCACGTTATAATTTTGTTGTAAACTCTTCAACCGTTTTGGCTGTTACCAAAATGGTGTCATCAGTAAATCTGCTTAGAACAGTGCGTTCTTGTGGAACACTCCCTTGCAGTACACCAACATTTATATTTTGAATAGCAGAGTATTCATTTCCATGCTTCGGGAGCGTTGAAATAGGTCTACAGGACTTTTCATCCGTTGGTGGTTTTGGGACCAGTATAACTTCCGCCACTTTTCATTGACTAGGGACATGGCCAAGTCTTAGCGCGGCATTAATTAAGTAGAGTAACTTAAGAACAGCTTTCTTAGGTAACTCTTTAAGAAGAGTGAGTAGTTACTTTCTTTTTTTGCAGATAAGTATTTAAATTATTGTTTTAGAATACTTGTTTTAGATTACACAATTGGTTAAGACGTGTTTTATGCTCTGGCGAGCGAGTTTGTTACCGTTTCTTGCATGCTTTCCGTTTTTCATTTCATTTACCATTCTGGTGGGTATAGTAAAACTCTTTTAATCGTCCCTTTTCTTGCGTATGGTGTACTTGTCCCTGCGCCACACTGTATATTTTCAATAAATATGTCAAGTTCAATTTCTAAGTCGTATGGGGTTCTCAGGTATATCATAAGTTCAATAATTCCTAAATGCTTGCCAATTTGTACGATGATTAGTTAATGTTTCCCTTTTAAGCCCGAGCGTATCGCTCATAGTCCATATAATATGAGTATGATCTGAACTGCGATCAAAGCTTTCTTCCAGTTTAAGACAGTTTTGCGAAATACTCTTCATCATACTACCTGTGGTATTTTTGTGAAATCCGTATCCCAGTAAGTAGGCTTCCCTGTGAGTATAAATCGCAAATAAGTTTCATACCGGTTTTGTATGGTGTTCTCCCATCTTTGAAGATTCCTCTTGATCCCCAAAAATAAAGTTTTGCATAGAAATCTCCACAGATTAAAAAGTTTGAACCGAGACTAAGTCATTAGTTTTCATACTCCTATTGTTCAATTTTACTGCGCGGTGGGCAGTGAATGGACGATACGTTATATGAGTGGTGTTTGTTATTTACGCGAACTGTACATACTTGCATTGTATGCGAGTAGCACCTTGGATTCTACTAAGTGTTGATGTTATCTCGTATAAACAATGATGACCCACCTCTTGCCCTTTCGTGGCTACTGTGGCGTGATAGCAACAGTAACCTTTTAAACTTAAACGAGATTCCTTCGTTAAATGCGTCTCAGAAATAAAACATATGTCGATATGTTTTTTTTCCGAATATAAAACTCTAGTTCGTCAATCTTTTGCGGCAGTCCAATCGCATTCCAATTCAAAATTCCTTCTGTCTTACTTATATTCGGTTATTTTTGTTGTTAATGCCAGTTTCGAAAATTAAAAGTTTAAATTTCATCAATTCTGATCAATTTCATTCAAATGAATGAGAAGCAAGTGTCGTTAAAGCAAAACAAGTGTTAGATGAGGAAATGCGGACTCCGCGTGGAATAGTTACTTTGGGTAGCCTTTTTCATTTTTAGGATACTAATTTTTCGAATAATACAGTACAATCCATACTAACTGCAAACTACCGTGATTAACTGTAAATATATTATTATAACACATTTTTATAAACTACAATTTTTGTTTCTCCATCCTCTGCTAAAAAGTAAAGATTTTGCGGGCACTGAGCACGCCACATAGAGTTTCCCATGGGAAAAAACAGTTTTTTCTAAATGTATACCTGCTACTTTAAGCGTTTGTCCTTGAGCTTTATTTACTGCCATTGCAAATGCTGCTTTTATAGGTAACTGCATTCTTTTAAACTAAACGGCCAAATCAGTCGGAATTATTGGAATACGGGGAATTAAGACATTTTGTCCTTTTGCCATTCCAGTCATAATTATTGCTTTTATAATATTGCGAGACAGAGTATTCCTGTCGGAGTCATTAAAACTGTAGGTCCCTTCCACTCGTGAATGAACAATAGCATGCACAATGCGAGTGGTTGCTGAGAAGCTAGGTCCAGGTCCACCTCGGACTGTCGCGCCACCCATATTATTAAATTATTATATTGCGTCCCAATTGAGTAACTTGTAGCCGTGTTCTATTACACAGCCTCGGTGCGTCAAGGTTTCTCATTAACAGGACCGGAACACCAACTTTTAACCTCAACTTAAGAGAAGGCACTGCTGAGAATTCTAATGAATTTAAAAATTCTAAATTGTACGACGTTACTTGTTCAGTGTCCATAACATTGTCTACCGAGAGATACTCGACAACATCCCCCTCCACGTATGACATAATTTGTTCGTTTATCTGCCACACTGTCTCATTTATCGGCGCTAGAATTGACCTTTCACAGAACCATTCTCGATAGCCCATATTTATTTGCAGATCGGGATAGACATTATTTTCAAATCATCTATATTATCGAAAATTTGACAGAATCCATGGTTCTGTGTAATCATGGCGTTACTGTCTGTCGCCATACGATCATTTCCACTTTTTAGAAGAGAGCAGTCTCATATTGCCCTGATTGTGCATCATTGTGCAGTTGAACTCGCATATTTATAGTTAAAACTTTTTTACGTGTACCCATAATATAGACGCTTTCAAACAGGCATTTATTTCCTCTGTTGGTGTGCCCCTATGCGGGGCTCTGTTGGTGTGCCCCCCTGTTTTTTAATCACTGGCAGGGTCTGGCTAAAGTCTTTAGCTAAAAGTTCCACCATCCCTCCCGTAATACTCTGGTTGCTCTTAATATCTTTCATAGTGCGATCTGGTACTTCGATAGCTCACATCGTACATTCATCCCAAACCAACAGTCATACACTCTTGCACCATTCGTCCACGCTCACTGTTTTTGCTAATGTTACAAACTGGCAGTTCCTCATGAGCTAAGTTCAAATGCAATTTAAGAACTGAGTGCGCCGTTAGTCCCCCATTGAGGAGCGTAGTAACTATTCCAGAGGAAGCACTTCCAACAGCAATTTGTTTATCTGTCTTGGCTTGTGCTAATAGTAAATTTAAAATAATTGTTTTGCCAGTGCCTCCTGGAGCATCCAAAAAGAACAAACCACCTTCGCCACTTTAAATTTTTTGAATAACTTTATCACAGATTAATCTTTGTCCTTTGTTCAAAAGTGGAACGGCATCCATTATTTCGCGTTGTGAATAATCAGTATCGTAATCTAGTTCTCGCTTTAAATCACTACTTACTTCCCCAATTCTTTGTGGTCTGCTCATCCCAAAATCAGATAAGTTTTTTCCAGTAATAGCTATCACTTGCTCTTTAACCTTTGTTAAGGCGTCATTGTAAATTAAATTATTATAGGCCGCATTAAAAAATTATATTTGGCCTCACCACGCCGCAGTTTGCCTTGGTGACTATCGGCAATAATAAATCAGCAGTGGCGACCGGTGTGTGTAGTTTTAAGCACGCAGTAACATGTTCAATTAGAGTATTTCGCAGAAGGGTGGTTTCTGTTTTTGTTACGATTTAAAAGAGAGAACACACTGGAATTTCGATGTCTTATATATATATATATATATATATATATATATATATATATATATATATATATATATATATATATGCTACTGCATGCATTCTTTTGAGCATTGCTCAGCTTCAGGACAATGCAAATGGATGGTTGATAGCTCAAATGAATAAGGGATAAATTTACTAAAAAGCATTTTTTTTTTAGTTTTTCAATCCGATAATTAATGGCTTATCGCCAGAGCTAGGACTGTGTGAAGATGAAAAAATGCTGATTTTTCCCCCATTCCCCCCTTAGACCCGACATAAGTAGACTACGTACATCTCCAAGATCAAATCTATCTCTCTACCAAGTTTCATCAAAATCGGTTGATTGGCTTAGACGTGAAAGGGTAACAGACAGACAGACAGAGTTACTTTCGCATTTATAATATTAGTAAGTATAAGGTTCTACAATAAGAGCTATGAGACCACGGAAGTTCTAAATTTCTGTCTTAGAGAACAGAACTCTGTCTATTGTTCACGCTATTATAACGATACTTCAACGACCAAACCCGCATTTCAATAGATAACTATAGTCAAGCAACTTTGAACAAAAATAACCGTTAAGTTATAACTCCCAACCTTCCCCTAGTAGAATTTTCTATCAAACCCAATCAAGAATAAGAAAAAACCAAAATTCGGGTAACAGTAATGCTTACACTTCTAGGTACCCTCGCCCAGAACCTGTGGATGTCTCTAGTGGTAGCCATTATTCAAATACCAATAAGCGGGTCACGCTCATTTCCCAGGAGCAATGACAGCTTTGATGCGGAAGTTGATGATATAAATTTTCGTTAAAAAGTCTTGGATAACCTGTAGGGTATTTAGACATGAATAACTTCAATTCCAATCTGCTTCCATACTTTACTTTAAAATATTGTGGAAATCAGGTAACATTTTTAATCCACCCTTCATTGATCCGGAGAATGTTAATTCAAATAATATTCAAGATATTGACCCTATTGAAATCAAAACTATTTTTGAGATCATCGTAGCTAACAAACAAGTTAGATTGTGTGGCTTGAAAGAATTTAAAACAAATGAGGAACTAGTGTTAATTCTTTTTAAGTTCCACAATTATTTCGAAAGTATAATTGGGGTAGACATTCTTAAAAAATTACATATAAAAATTGATTTGAGTATATCTATTTTTTAAACGGAAAATGTATGGATTATATTCAGGCATAAACCTAACCTTATGTCACAAACATATACTGTTCCACGGCTAAGTAAACTGGTTTGCCGTTTGCCTGTTGATGTGAGATTCGGAAATGTATATACATCATATCATATATCAACATATGAAAATCAATAATGGCAATACCCGAGGGAATATACGGATGTCATAATTGGTATGCATTTATGGAGGTTATTAACACATCCGAATCGCCACTGAACTTCGTAATCGATCAACCTATAAAAGGCGAAATAATGGAGAGTAAACGCTTTCTGGAGTTCCATAGTTTTGACATTTAATATGATACTAATAATAATAAGAATATTTACGACTCAATTTCAATTAAACATTTAAATTCAGAAGAGGATAAAGCTTTGATCAATCTTTGCAGACAATATCAGAGTACCTTTTTCCAAGAGCGTCAACATTTAACGTTTTCAACCCAAATCAAGCACAGTATAAAAACTACAGATTGTATCCCAATGTATAGGAAGTCTTACAGATATCCCTATGTTCATAAAGAGGAGGTAAATTGACAAAATAACGCGATGCTTAGACGTATCATTCGTCCCAGCTTTTCCCCATGGATATCTCCTACTTGGATTATCCCAAAGAAGAGAAATACAGACGACAAAGAGGAATGGAGATTAGTAATTGATTATAGGAAGTTAAATAAGAAGACCGTTGACGTACCTAATATAATATAAAAGATATTTTAGATAAACTAGGCAAGAGTATGTACTTCTCCACTCTACTCTTGCCTCAGGGTTCCACAAAATTGAAATTAATGAAGAAGATATTCCTAAACGGTTTTTTCGGTTGAAAACGGCCATTATGAGTTCCTCCGCATGTTTTTTGGACTCAATAAAAATATGTCTTGTCTACATGGATGACATTATTATTTTCTCGACGTCATTCCAGGAACATCCAAAATATAAGTCACTGGCAACGCTGCTGTAATAGTGTAGTCATACTTAATTATCGTTGCTAAATATTTATCTAATCACTAATATAAACAATTTAAATATATTATATAAAAATAACATAACAGTATAAAATAATTTATTTCGCTTCATTCTAACCTGCTGAGCAACAGAAATAACTTTAAAAACTAATTTATTCTAAACTTGCGATTGTAATTGAATGAAATTCTTAATAATCTAAGTTCAGTTGACCTTGGTTCCCACGGGCAAGTCCGAGCTTGAAACGATAACGACAAGCGTAGCGTCTGGTGCAATACGATCGCCGACAGGTCCTTTTTAAAATTCTGCGTTCAGCAGATCAGTAGCTAGGCGCGTGGAATGATTCTAGTTATCGATGGATTGCTGACACTGCAAGTTACGAATTCTGCTTGGTTGTTGAACTTCCGTTGAACGTGCGGCTGGCTGATGTCGACTTTTCCACAGCATACAAATTGTAACAAATATAGGTATCAGGATATAAAACCCTGTAATGATGGCGGAATTAAAAATTTCTTTTAAGGATTTAATGTGTTCAAGATTTTTGATGGTGATGTCTTGCAGGTGTTCCAAGTTTGGCATGATCCTCTTTCTGGTTATGTTAGTCAATACTGATGGAAGGGCCTGAAGGTATTTGGATTTTCTACCAGAGATTTTTTTTTGGTGGAGATTTCAGTTTGATTCTGAATGCATACCGTGTCCGTACCTTCTAAATGAATAGAGGAATTCTTATTTAAAGTGAGCCCCTAAAATTAGTTACAAAAATCGTGTTTTCCCTAATTTATTCAACCACTTCCTCGTTTGTAAAGTCACACACCGCGGAGCCACCCCACAGGACATTGGACAAATAGTTGTCCTCCTGTAATTTCTCCAAAACGGACCCTTCATATACCGAGGAATTAGATATATTGTAACAGTTGTCTTTAATTCCATAGATTGAATTAAATACTCAACTACATTGAGTAGTTTCGTAAGGTCTAGAACGATTTGATTCCAGCACGGGCGGTCACTAAATGGAAAACCTTTGTGCTGACCTTTGGGATTGACAGAACATACAACGGTAAGGTCCTGTTAGTATACACAGAGGGCCGCGCGTATCCACGGTTTCGACAACATTCTGATAAGGCAGGAACTCGAGTTCATTGATGATCGTGTTGATTTCTTCATAATAATAATATGGGTGGCGCGACAGTCCGAGGTGGACCTGGGCCTAACTTCTCAGCAACCACTTGTGTTGTGCATGCTATTGTTCTCTCACGAGTGGAAGGGACCTTAATCTTAATAAAATGTATAACTATGGGACACAAGAAGCCTCTCTCGTTGTCAGTGACCAACACTTCCCCTAAGTACTCAGGAATTTCGACTCCATTGACTATATTAGGATGAAGTTTCTCCCCTAGTTCTTGGACTATTGATTTTTGTCCTCGTTAATTGACCTCAAAGAGATAAAGTAACTATGGTAGCCAGGGTGGGGTTCTTCATCAATCCTAAAAATCAGTTGGTTCCTGAATGCGTTGATCGGTGCCCCCACGTGGGTTATCAAATCAGAACTATCTTGATTAGCGCTATGAAGAGAACAAGAATCCGTACTACTCTTATATTGTTGACAGTATCACTATTCTGCCGTACCAGTTTGGGATTCGCCAGTCCCTGAAGCCGGTCTTTTGCTCGGTGTGTCTGTGTCTGACCAGAAATCTGATTGCGCTTCAGTGTTTCCGTGCCTTCGTCGTACAGTCGGTTTATCTTAGTCTTAAGACGCGATACAGCATCAGCCACAAAGTCTGATTTACCGGGAGTGTAAATCAACTCGTCGTTGTACTCTTCGATACATGCCTTCCAATGCTTGACTTAGCGGTATGGTTTCTATTGCTCATTGCAAACGTCAGAGCCTGATGGTCGGTATATATTTTAATGTTTCTATCCCCGTACTGATAATTTCTCAAATTATCAAGGGCCCAAACTATCGCCAGCATCTCCTTCTCATTCGACACATAGTTTTCCTCTGGGCGATTCAGTGAACGAGAAATATACGCAACTGGCCCTACCTGCGTAATCAGAAACATCTGTGGTCAAATTGAAACCCTTTTCGTAGTCCGGGAATGCTACTGAAGTATTAGCATTCCCGGACTACGAAAAGGGAAGAAGTAAGAAGTTCTTTAAGAGTCTCGAAAGCTTTTATGTCCTCACTATCGAGGAAGACTGGGTTTGCTTTCACCTGGAGATGAATTCCTATATCCTGATGGGTGACTTCAATGCTCATGTGGGTGTTGATGTAACGACATGGGGGAATGTGCTTGGCAGGAACGGTGATCCTCGCCAGAACACGAACGGAGAGAAGCTGTTGAACTTTTGCTACGCAAATGGCATGTTCATAATGAACACCTTTCCACACAAAAACATCCATAAATACACGTGGTACCGTCAGAGTCTTCAACAGAAATCGTTGATAAATCTCTTTGTGGTACCAGCGTGTAGGAAACGGATGGTTTGTGACGTTCTTGTGACGAGAGGGGCTGAACTGTCAACTGACCATCAGCTGGTGTTGTGTACGCTGTACCTCTTCTGCCAAGACGGAAACCAAGAATGGTTACACGCATACAGTGAGAGAAACTACAGAACAGTGAGTTGCGGCTCAATTTTCGGCACATATCGAAAATGTTTGAGCGAATTTCAACTGTTTCATCGCATGTAGAGGAAGAAGGGCGACTGTTTTTAACAGCTGTCATTACCTCTGCACGGGTTGTTTGTGGAGTGAAGTGGTTTGGAATGGCGGCTGCTGGTGAGAAAAGAACTGCGCGGTTAAAACACACATCGGTTTAAAACACACATCAACAAGAAGCCATCAGAGAGAAGAAGAAGACCTACAGAGGCTGGAATCTCTTGGGGGACTGTACAATCTCGTGACCGGTACACTGAGGCGCGAAGAACTTGCAAATTGGTTGTGCAAACAGCTAATGACCAGTCTTGGAAGGAGTTCGGCGAGAAGTTGAAAAGCGACAATAGATTTGCGAAAAAGGTGTTCTGGCCTACCATTCGTCTACTCAAAGGAAGAAAATTCAACATCATCGAAGGAGTCAAATCCAAAGATGATGTGGTCCTTTCCAATGTGGATGATGTGGAGGACATCTTGCGCAAATGCAGCGAGCACTTTTCGGAGCTGTTCACTCCCGAACAGGGCATTGAGGATAACAGAAACGAAGTCTTAAGTGGGGCGGAGAATAGTCCAACGGTGTAGGAAGTCTTTTTTTCGATAGATTCGCTAAAAGTTTTCAAAACCGCCGGTGTGGATGAAATTCACTCAGAAATGCTTAAGGCAATGGGTAAAGAGGGAGTTTTATGACTCTCGTGTTATTACGGTGGCCCGGGAACGCGGTAAGACACCTAACAATTGGCATACTGGGGTGATTGTTTTTAAGAGACTGCTCCATCTACAGGGGCATATTCCTCTTATGTCTCTCTCTCGTTCTAGAGCTATGGTGGAGTCAAGGATGGGGGGTGAACAGTGTTGCTTTCGTCTCGGCAGAAGTACAACCGACCAACTTTTCACTCTAAGAATGGTACCTGAGAAGGCTTGGGAGTATGCCAAACGCATCTACAGCTGTTTTGTAGATTTGGAAAAGGCATATAACCGAGTTCCTCGAGGTCAACTCTCGGGTGTTCTGCAGCAATGGGATTGAGGGTCCTCTTTTGAGGGCAGCTGTGTTCGGGTTAACGGTGCTAAATCAACATCTTTCACCGTGGACGTTGGAATTCACCAAGGGTGCGTCTTGTCACCGCTCCTTTTTATTGTTTATATGGATTGTATGTTGCAGCGCAGCCGAGGCGAGGACTGTTTCACATTGGGAAAGTTGAAGGTAAGTCATATTCTTTTTGCGGATGACTTAGTTATCCTCACATCTTCCCAGACGGAACTCCAGCGCGCACTCAATAGGTTTGTGGCCGTATGTGCTGATTCTGGGATGAAGGTTAACGTGGACAAATCAGAGGTTATGGTAATTTCCAGAACGCCTGTTCAATGCACTCTACATATTAGTGGAGTCCCATTGAAGCAGGTAGAGAAGTTTAAGCATCTCGGGGTCTTCTTCACGAGTGATGGGAGGAGTAATACTGAACTTACCTGTAGGATTGGTCAAGCTGGGTAAGTTTTGACACAGCTTGGGAGATCTGTAATTAGGAAGACCGAGCTTAATGTGAAAGCCAAGTTAGCAGTTTTCAACTCAGTATTTGTTCCAACTCCCACCTATGGTCACGAAATTTGGGTAAAGGCTGAAAGAATAAGATCGCGAATACAAACTGCTGAGATATATTTCTTCGTGCTGTTGTGGGAATTACTCGCCCGCATAGGGTGAGAAACACGACAGTGCGCGAGAAACTCAGCAGCTGCTTCTCCGAACGGAAAGAGCTATGCTTCGTTGGTTTGGTCACGTAGCACGAACGTCCCCACCGTCACTACTTTCGAGGCGGGCTTTAATAATATAGCGTAATTTCGCCTGGTTACGCTTGGGCATAAACCCTGATGAGTTAGAGTCGATGGCGGAGGATCGGAGGTAGCAGATTTTATTACCAATGAGTTCCTTCAGTACATCCTCTATTATCCTTTGGAAGATTGCTCCCGCTATCTTTTTGAGATCAAAAGGAAGTCTAAGGTATTCATACTCTTTGATAATGCGGTCTTGGGGATGTCTTTTTCGTAAATCATAATTTGATGAAACCCTGACGTAAGATCTAGCGTAGGGAAGAATTTTGCATCTCCAAGACTAGCCAGAGTGCTGTTTATATCCGGAATAGGGTGGACATCTCAAGGTAAAAAAGTGACATTTATTTTTGGAACTTAGGTTTTGAAAGAATTTGCCGCAGATTTTATTTTCTATGCGAATTTTTTTCCAGCGGGACTATTCATATAGAATGGTTTTTTGACGGGTTCGGTACAAGGAGCCAGGTGTGGTCTAATGAAGTTTTTATTTGCTCCTGTGTCCACTAGAAAGTTACTACATTTTTCTGGTGGTGGCTCTTCCTCCGCAACATCGGCAAGATCGGCACACACTGTGCTTTCCTCTACGGTTGGTAATTCGGGCACCGCTGTTGCTTTTGAGGGTAATTGAGGGGGCTTGCATCGCGCTTCAATGGGTTTATTCTATTCATATTGCTGGCACGTCTTGTGTGAATAGAACTATCCACTTCCATTTTTATTGGTGGATTCGAGGCAGCCGGCCTAGCTGATGTTTGCTGTTGTTGTGACCCGGAGTTCCAACCTAAATTCGATCGATAGGGAGTTTTGTTCTTTGCGTTATAGGACCTATTACTGTTTTCAGAATTTCTCTTAAAATTATAATATACAGGAGGTGATATGGTATATATATAGTAATATTAGCAGTCTAGCAAGGTCTCCATTCAGCCCAATTACGAAGACGTCCAATGCGAGATTTCGGCAAGTTTCCACCAAAGCGTTCATTGTTTCGGTGTAATATACCTGGGCTCTAAGTTTACTGATAATCAGTGAAAATTGGTGATTTACAGTTGCATAAAAATCGCCAACCCTTGAATTGCCTTGCGTGAGCTAATTAAGTTGATTTTCTAATGTTCGAGATAGGCTCGTTTCGAACTATCTCATAATCCTTCAACACCGTTTAGACACTATGAACCCAAGAGGCGTAATGGACTGGGTGGCCGTGAAAGACCTGTAATTCCTTAACAGAATCGGGAGCTTAGATATTTCCTTTAGATATTTTACACAACTAGGTGCACAAAGTTGCACCGACGGTTCCACATGTAGAGTAGGGACATTCGTTCGTTCCAGAACAAGTAAACGATTAATGATAGCTCCCAACTGATCGTTTACCATTTCCATAATTACCTGAGAATTATTCTGCACTATCCTAGTCATGCGATTCTCTAAACACCGAAGCTGCTCCAACACGGAGTTAATTGCACCTGTGAGATCAGTTACTGACCCTTGGAGTTTTTCCATACTTTATTTCTATTTCTTTTCTTCTTAATTCACAAGGACTAACCGATAAAATGTGCTTAAATACCAAGTGTCAGGAGGAGTAGAATTTTGAAGTGTTTTTCAGTTCGGTTTTCTATAGCTCATTAGGTTTTTATTTCAATGTACAGATACATTTTTTAATTGGCACAGACCAGTTTTCTGTTTAATTCCCTAGATGCCCGCTAAGCGCTCTCTGTTAAAGTTTCGGGGTATAACTGTTGCTCGGAATGGTCATATTTGTCCGTTTTAGTCGTTAATGTGATTCTGGTATATTCACAGGGACCTACTAAGGTACGAGGATCTTCACCACAATTTATTAAAATTAATTAATTTGCAGTATACCGGTCCCTCTTTTCATGAGAGTCGGCCGCTAGGCATATAATGTAAGCTAGTTTATCTGGGTTATGGAGAGGTTTTTCTAAGGTTCTTTGCCAAACAATTTAAGTGTAAATCATGTGATCTTATAATTTTTAATTTAAACAATTTCCAATTGAATTTTGCTTTATATTAGATTGATAAGTTATTCTATCTTACAATAATAGATATATGGACCACCCTTGCATCCCTTGAATCCTGTGTGAATCCTGAATTTTTGCGTTAATTGTTTCTTCTTACGACAGCTTCAGGACTTCTTCACTGACCTTAGCAGTTTTTATTCTTTTTTAGACTTTGATTTATTACAATATTGATATCTTTTAGATTCAGGAAATCTCTCAGGATTTACGGAACCGCACTTTACAGATTATATTTTTCTTTTGAACAGAGTTTTGTCAACATAGGTATTCTTTAAATTCAATTACTTTACGATATCATCATCAACCATGTATCGCGCTGTATTTTAGATATGACAATACACTGGGATTTATTAGGATTAAGATCCAACCCATTCTCTAAAAACCAATTGTATATGTATATTCGCTTCTTCCTCATCAACTAATCCAATAGGTGTAGACGGATACAATTCAATACAATTCAATTCATTCTTACAAAAAAGGTCATTAAAAAAAAGACATAATAAGATAGGGTCCAAAATAGATCCTTGGAGTACCGCAGCCCGAACATTCATACATTCAGAAAAAAAACTTCCTATGTATTGCATGATCTACCTTGACGAAGGCCTTAGAGAAATCCATTAAACAAATTTCTTGTAGTTTTACCTACTATACTGGAGTTGCCCAAGTTGAACCTTTAAAATTCTGTGATCAGACATAGATGGTGGGCATTGGCGTCGCATCCAATTAAGTAATTGTAACATTTTGCAGTGCTCCACCAGTCGTTGGTAACTCCGGCTCATATCCCGCACAGTATACCGAAGTCAGGATGACGGTTTTCTGCCCACCTCCTGCCATGGTTATTTTTATTTGAGTGGGCACGTTGTCAGTCCTTTGACTGTTCCTTCCAGGATGTACGGCACCTGAATGAGAACGCAGCCCAGGTTTTATGTGAGGAACAGCCTTGCTATAACAGCAGTTGACGCTATAGCATGATGGATGTTCACCTGGGCACCTGGGCAAATGGTTAGACGGAGCATCGAGCTATTGCCCGTTCGGATCTTGTTCCCCGCTTTACTCTTCAAGAAGTAGACTCTCCTCCAATTCCATTTGGACAACCGTCTTTTTATGCTCTCCATCAGATGGTGAGTCTTCAGATGCAGACATGTATTCATAAACTCTCTCTTCTTTAACAGCCTCATGCGCACATACTCCTGTGTATGCTTGTTGTAATAAGACCGAATGAATTTGACACAATATTTTGCACAGAAATTCCTGATCCCGGATATATGTACGTGAAAAATCTCAAGTTAACTAGGAATATGCGAGTGTTACAAAATTAAATATCCGCAGAAGTGTTTTCAAATGCATTATTATAAATTGGCAAATAGAATTTGCTGATGACAGTTTTACTGGTCTGTTTCATTTCCACCTAATTTTGCCAATTCCCAATGTCAAACGAAAAAGCAAGAAGAGTTAATATCGAAAGTGTTTCCAATGAATGGTGTGAGTTATAAAAGCAATACTTGGATCTGTGAACGAGCCAGTTTAGCAGGCAAAAATAAGGATGTAAATGATTAAAATTTAATAATGTAGAGTTAAATAGATGGACAAATGCATTAGTCGATTGATTTCATTATCGATCCAAATGAAGGAGTCAATTATCGCACGGAATTTCTACAGTCAATGGATTTGCCAGAATTACCGCAACATAATTTACAGCTCAGTGGTATGATAAGTATATTATGATGTCTGAATCAGACAAGATTGAGCTAAGGAACAAGACTAGCTGTTAAAAAAATTATGAAAAATTTTATTGAGGCTACTATAATTATAGAAAAATTCAACGTTCATGATGACAATTAATAAATCCCAAAGACTATCGTTAGAAGTATGAGGAATAAACATTGAATTGACGCATTTTTCGCATGGGCATTTATACTGTGCGTGCTTGAGAGTCGGCAAAGCATCGGCGCTATTTGTTTTCTCCCCAGAACGAGAAAAAATATTTTATGTTACAATTCATCACTAAATGTATGGTTGAATATTTCTTTATATAAGTAAGATTTCATGAACTTTTTTTAATTTCGCTGTCTTAAATTGAACGTGTATTGTAATATATGCAATTATTAATAATAAAAATTTCGAAAATATTTGTAAACGAAAAATATGGTGGTACAAAGTTGCCGGGTCAGCTAGTGTTAACATAAAATCGTACGCATCATACCAATATGTTAATCTTAAAATAATTTTGCTTTCATTTGTATATTCCAGAAAATATGCATCTATAGTTTTTCTGGCATGTCTACGATTCGAAACTTCAAAAAAGAAATTGAATTACTTAAGCTTCTCTGACTTGTTTCACTGTTCTCAGTCAATAATGGTATACTGGACATATACCTATCAGCATTCTGGCCCTGAGTATTATGACACCGAAATGGATAAGGAATTTCTTTTGGATTTACGAGAAATTCGTTGCTTATTAGAGAAAGAAAAGGAAATAAAGCAGTAAGTATACTATCATATCTTAAGTTAAAATGATAATTTCCAGGCTTTCTTCTTCAAGGCTTATTTGGCCCTGATAAAATCCAATAAAAAAAAACAAATACACTCCTAAAACTAAACAGGAATGTAATAAGGAACGTTGTGGGCATTATCATCGGCCACATCCTTCTCGGTATCCATGCCAGAAGAATGGGAGCCTCCCACAGCGACTACTGCAGAAGCTGTAGAGACGAGGAGGATGAAGAAAATACCTTTCATCTCCTCGGCACTTGACCAGCCCTTGCAAAAACTAAAAAAGATATACTAGGCAACTACTATTTCAGTAACCTAGAGGAAATGTCACACTTAAAGATACACTTAAAGACATAGATAAGTTTATGAGAAAAACAAATTGGGTGTAAATCACCAAAGGAGTGACTTGTCAAAGTTGGCCACTAGAATACCATTAGGTAGTCTCTAGGTTTATTTCCTTTTCGTTAGTGTAGTCCAGCACAAAGGATTCAACAGGATCTAAGTGGGCCACAACTGCTACAGTGGTGGCAACCACCCAAACCTAAACCTACATATTAATCATGTTTTTAAGTCTTTCCAAACCTTTGTGTAGCTAGGAAGGTTTTCTGTTTCCAAAATTAATAATTGAAATTTATACTATCCAAGGATGCCAGTATTGGCTTAATTTTTTCTACAAATCTATGGCATACGGGTTAGTGCTCAGTGATCTATATTTTCGATCGTAATATTATGAACAATGCAGCTGCACACGTGGATCAGTTGAAATAACACCTCACCATCTGTTTACTTCATTATCGCCATTTAATTTCGTTCAGGGCTGATGGGCTGAGCTTGCATGCAAATTAGAATAAGGTAGGCAAACAATGATGTAGGTCAGAACTAAAAAAAAACATCTGTCAGAGATTCGTAAGACTACCGCTACCAGACGTGGATGACATTTACGTGATTGGTAGAACAGCCATCAATGAGCCGTTTGCTGGCATTGGGGAGGAAGCGGTTGAAATGGGCCTAGCTAATATAACATGGACGTCTTGGACAGAGCTTCACAATGGGAAGCTATAACTTCGATGTAGTTAAGAACGAAGAGTTACGAGCAACATTAGTACCGAGATCAACTGAGTAACTCTTGCCAAAAATGTTTCTATGGACTCAAGAGACAATTGAGTAATTGAGTCTCTCGAAGGACCAAGCTGACGTTATATAACACCCTCATTATCCCTATCCTGCAGTTCGGCGCGAAGGCACGGACAATCTAAAAGCAAAAGAGGAAGTCTTTGCTACCTAACTTAATATGTTTATGGAAATCAGTAGCATGGATAAATAAGCGGGATGATTGTCTAATATTCTTATGTCAGAACCGATGAAAAACCTACTTTGAATTAAAAATGCAAGGCAATTTTGTTTTTAAGAAACAAAAAATCAGGTTCGTCTTGTGCTTGTACAAAATTCATTATATTCTAAAAGTACTAACAGTTCGTTTTGTAAGTTTTTCTGACCAAGCGCGCTATCAGATTTTAAGTACCAGTTTTGTTTTACTCTTCATTACTCTCTCAAGCGACGGAATTGAAACATAACAAAATAAAAAAAAATATAACTAACGGAAACAATTGGCATTATAGATTTATGAGTAAACTGGATGTTTTATTGAATTTTTGTTTGGTTTTATGGTGCTATACACTGTAGTTTTAAACTTCAAATATTACTTACTATGAAGTGAATTATCCAGATATCAATATCGGGTATAGGTACGTATGTATATATATATAAGGGTATATGCATCGATCCCTACTTCTACGGCGACTACCCTATAAGTTAATGAAATCTTTAAATAATTACCAAAAAAAAAAAATCTCATACAAATTTTCAAAAATGATTTCACAAATATTAAAAATCTTTTTTATGTATCTACTGATATCTTTTTTAGCCTTGTTTGTTTGCGCCTTAAACCAATTTTACTGGAAAAAATGTATCAAGAATTGGATTCAAACTTCAGGTATGTTATTTTATATTTGAGAAACTTTAAAATCTATTTATTCTATTTAAAACCAAAGCATTTATACACATATATTTCTTTTAGACTCGCGAAAATTAAACGCGAGTTGCTTTTAAGTTTAAACAAGTCATATTCAGATTCTGGGGAAATAATATCTTTTCTAAACTATACCGCACAATAGTGTATTAAAGGTCTGAAAAGGATACGGGCTCAGTGAGTTACATGCAGCATAAGTCTAACCGCATTATCGCAAGAGGCAGATATGGGGCGAGGCTTAAAGAGATAGCACTTTGTCCAACAACAGAGCAATGGAATTCAAGCCGATGATATTGCTATGCTATGCCATGTCCATATCCCTCTATTCTTTCTTCTTCAGTATAAAAAATATCAAATGTGGAAACCGAAAGCCAAGCCACGTTGCTATGCTGTCCTTGTGCATGCACCTCATGTTTACAATACCCAAAGCTTCATGTATCTCACGTACTGTTGCCAAGCATAAATAGAACCGAAGAAGAAACGGCAAAGAGTAAGCCCATGCCAGCGATAGGCTTTTTTATTCCTGTTCTCTTTTCTCTCGGTTCTCCTAAATACTATCTTTCTTGTTTGTTTTCTTTTATAAGCTACAGCGATCGTAACGTCCGCTGCAGGTAGTGGTTACGAAAACAAAAACTAAAGTGATATTGTTAAAAACTAAAGAATAAAAAAAAACTTAAGTGTAAAAACAAGTACCTAAAATCGTTCTTACTTGTATTTGCATGTTTTCTGAAATATTATGGGGAATTCATCGAACTTTTTTTTGCTTAGAATGTTAATGGAGGATCCCATATCTAACAATCCCATCCATTTCTCATTAAATAATGTTAATTCAATGTAAATCTTGTTCACCGAGGCTAGCTTATAAAAAACAATTGCCTAGCACTTTCGTATGTAAGTGTATCTACCTCCATTGGTTCTCCTGAATTTCTGCATATTTGGCTTCTCTGTCCACTATTTGTCTCTCTTCTATTATTGTAGGTATTCCTATAATTACCGCTTCTATTATAGTTCCTATATGGGTTTCAGCCTTCCATTCTAACGTTCTCTGACCTATATTTTTTTATAATTTTCGCCTCCTTTCTTTTTATAACTTTCAACTCTCTCTTTTTTATGGCTTTCCTGTACTTTCTTATTGTATGCACTGTTGTAGGTTTTATTGTGATTTGCCGAGTTTTTGTTATGTGTTTCTTTAGTTTAATTACTATTTAAATTGCCTGCATCTAAGTCAACAAATTCGTACAGTGTCTTGATAACATCTGTCAATGTTACATTTTTTCATTATTGTAATATATTATTATATACAGTACCTCACAAAATTGAACATACACCTGTCATTACTTCATATTCGTGCTGTTTTAAGGCCGACCACTTTTTTGTTTTATGTTTTTGGTATTTATGAATACATACCTTAAATCAGAGTATATGCCAAATTCACAGACAGGCGATTTCCCACCGGTACTTTTCGCATGAAAAAGGAAACAGCCCCTGAAATCGACACACAAAATTGAGCATACAGATGTCACACAAGCTTCGCAGAATCGATACATGCAAATTTGTTCAGGAATGAAGCAACAAATGTCCCTGATGATCATTTCTGCACACGCTTTTGAACTGAAAAGACCGATATTCTCTTCTTTGTGCGAAAATATGGAAAACATGCGAAAACAGGCTACTTTGTCAACGAGAATGCTCATAATTAAGCTATTTTGCGAGGGGAAGTCGATGCGAAAAATAGGAGAAACTGTAGGGCGATCGCATGCAACGGTACAAAAAATAATAAACAATTATAGATATGAAGGGACACTAAAAAACAGACCTGGAAGGGGAAGAAAAAATTGCTCTCAGAACAAAACGAGCGGTATATTGTTCGCACAATCAAGTCCAATCCAAAATCTAGCGTTCCAAAGTTGACGGCATAGGTGTCATCCGAATGTTCCACTCAACGCAATTGACGATTATCGACGAGATTTCCGTCCCCCCACCTAGACGAAGTCAAGATAGCGATATCGAGACTAAAGTCGAATAAAGCTGCTGGTGCAGACGGACTGTCTGCGGAACTGTTTAAGGCAGGTGGAGATGAGCTGGTAAGGTACATGCATCAACTCATCTGTAAGATTTGGTCGGAGGAAAGCATGCCCGACGAGTGGAATCTCAGTATCGTTTGCCCGATCCACAAGAAAGGAGACTTTGACTGCAACAACTATAGAGGGATAAGTCTCCTCAACATCGCCTATAAGATCCTCTCTGCCTTTTGGTGTGAGCGCCTGAAATCATTTGTCAACAACCTGATATGTCCTTATCAGTGCCGTTTCAGGCCGGGGAAGTCTACCATCGACCAAATCTTCACACTACGGCAGATCGTGGAAAAATCCCAAGAAATGCAGATCGACACACACCACCTATTCGTCGATTTCAAGGCCGCATATCACGCCATGTCTAGTTTTGACATTCCTGCCAAACTCGTTAGGTTGTGCAGGATGACGATGGAGAACTCTAGCTGCTCCATCAAGGTCGGTAACGAACTCACCGAGACCTTCAATGTCAAAAAAGGTCTTAGACAAGGCGACGCGCTGTCATGTGATTTCTTTAACATCATCCTGGAAAAGATCGTGCAAGACTCACACGCCAACACTAGAGGAATGATCTTCCAGAAGTCTGTACAACTGCTAGCATACGCGGATGACATTGACGAGATTGGCAGAACACAGTGAGCCGTCGATGAAGCGTTTGCTGGTATTGAAGCGGAGGCGGCCAAAATGGGTTTATCGGTGAACGAGGGCAAAACAAAGTATATGCAGTCATCGAGAAAGGACGCACAACATCGACGACTTGTCCAAAACGTCACCATAGGCAGCTATAACTTCGAGGTAGTCAAGGACTTCGTCTACCTCGGCTCGCATATAATAGTACGCCGAGTATTAATATTAGATAAAAAAGATTTTAATATAATGTGTGCTACAGTTGCTCCTCAAAAATTGGGCCCTTTCGAACCTCCGCACACGTCAATACCGCAGAATTGACCTTCATCCAGTTTGGGCTCGGTGGCCAACTGCCCCACAACACAAAAATACTCGCGGGTACCGGACGACGCCCTCTCTCAAATACCCTCTCAAAGAAACGCGAGGTCGGCCTCTGGCACCGAAACTTTACGGGGCACACAAAACCCGAACGACCTTTGCGCCATGACCTTTATGTACCCCTTTGTGGGCGCTACTCACTTTAATTCTTTTTGGTTGGGGCTCCCGCTGGAGTCTCCTTAAAACTCTCACAAAACAAACTAATCGAAAACACTAAAATTGTTATATTGTCGACATAATAATACAACATATAAAAATAATATGCATAACTAGTCCTTATATAACCAATTCAAATTGAAAATAACCGAAATCCCACAACGGGGTACTTATATGTTTGATTCGTCCTTTGTATGTCCTTGGCGTTGCAAATTTTCTTTTCCGCTGTCCTCTTCTTTCTCCACCGTCCTTGTCCTTCTTTCTATTTATTTTTCTTTGTTATTTCCACTTACTTGATTTCCGCGTATGTTTGGCTTTTCCTCTTTTGTATGTATTTTCCTTCTGTTCATTTCTTCGTTTAAGTTTTCCTATATCTTTAAAAAAGAAAGTTGAAAAATCAGGTTTTTATTTCTAAATTTTTAAAATTTATAAATAACACTCAGAACAACATCGTTTCATATACGCATGCGATGCACAGGAGATGGTGTTGTGCTTGAAGTTAGTTTAGGTAGCTTTTCAAACGTCTTTAAAACGAACGAGGTATGGCTTTGTTGCGACAGACCTGGCAACGCCTCAGCCATAATTCTTCCTTAATTGTCAAATGTCAAAAGTGACATTTCGGACCATGAGTCTGCGGACCTCTCTCTTTTTTGAGTTGTTTTGGTGGCAGGCATATGTCTAAAAATTGGAGGTGAAACACGAATTTTTAAATGATTTAAATACATACACATACAAAAATATCCTTGCAGCTTGATGGGTATTATGCTATCTACTCCTTCGGAGAGATTTGTGCGGTTGAAAGGAGTCGATGGCCCATGTTACCTTACACTCATCGAAGATTCCTGTCGGAGTGTCAAGTGCAGGGTTTGGTGTTGTAACCATCGTCGAGGGATTGTACTGCGCACCTTGATGACACCAGGAATGTTTAGATTTTGGTTCCTCAGTCTAGCAGTTTCTGATCATGAGATTGCCATGATCTCACTACAGTTGTTGTTAATGGCTATAAGACTATCGTTGTAGTCAACCCAGTCTTATGCTAGTCTGGATGCCTTGGCCGCATTGAAAAGAACTCGCGATCTCTACCTCAAAGCAAGAAGGTTCTTACTCCACAATGGAGGATATTTGTTTGTAGCTGTCCCTTAAGGACATGCCTTCTCAATGATATCGGATCCACAAACGATGGAGAATATTTCGTCATGTTTAAATGCAAATATCCAATGATTTGGGTTATGTAACTGAAAACGGCTCTTTTCCAGCTTTGATTTCTTTTAGTTCGCAGTAGGTGGATAATTACTTCTGATAGTTAATTAAATAAACTGCACACTGATGTTCCGTGGAGTGGATATTAAAAATAGGATGATGTTGCTTATACAGGAACTCTCGATCGGCGTGTTCTATGCATCTTCGAAATTCTTCTAATGATATAGCAAAATATTGGTCCCGAAAAGGTGTGATTTCTATGAATGCTGTTGAGGGCTTGATGAACGCAAAAGAATCCTCTTGTTTAACTGGTAAAGGTATGACGTTGTACATTTAGAACTTTTTTCGGCTTAGCAGTGGTAACTTGACATGGAAGATAATGTTGGAAGGAGTTGCTCGGCCCTTGATCATTAAAAACTGGTATAATTCTGGTAAATTATATTCATCATAATCAGGGATAGATAGGATAGGATAGATAGGGGGGCTGGTAATGATTTGTGGATGATGTTGAGTTCCTTCAGCAATTGTTTTGATGGAAGAAGCAACGGACTAATGTTTCCTTGATGTGTATTTGTGATTACATCCAAAATTGCCGTCTGAGATTATTGGAAACAATCCATAAGTTGGGATACATGAATAGCCACAAAATTGAAGGCTTCTCTGTCCATTTGACTCATGTTTGTGATATTGTGCTTTATGTGTGTTAATTGATGATTTTATAGGAGAAACTGATCCTTTATAGAACTTAAAGATTTATTGAGGACGTTGACTATGGATTCTATGATCGACGTTTGGCTTTTATTAAACTACAACAGATGTTCTTGGTTTTGGGTTGCTTGGGGGATGTTGTGCTCAATGTTTTGTGCCTATTTCTGATCATGGATACCAAATAGCTTGTTCGCCACAGTTCCCATGAAGTCAAAGGGTGATCTCTTTCTTCGAATTGGGATTCCATTTCTATGTTGTAGTATTTCATGAGATTGGTTTTATTACTGCTTAGCATTTGAACGCCTTCCTTTAAGCAATTATATTCTTCCCAAAATGATGTCATGTTGAAATATACGTACACATTCCATTCGTTTCTGTTTAAGCTTACTTTGCCTAAATCCTCGAAGTACATTCTTCGATTATCAATGAATATCTTAACTTCTACTGGGATGTGTGCTTTCGCTGATCCAAATGTTGTACCGATACTAGTAAGCATATAAGTAAAAACGAAAGTGGATTGATTTTTAGTGAATCATTTATCCTTTCCTGGTATTGTTCTTATGATTCTCCCCATTCGCCATTGAAGAGAAGGCAAGTTGTCGTCTTTTACAAGTAAAAACGTTCTCAGTGGCACGTCTTCCTGGGGATGTACATATATCGATTTTGAATTTCTTGCAAATATTCTTGCGTCCATCGACGCCAAAATTCTCGATGAATCGAAGTAGGTTCCATCTGGATGCATTGGATGTATTAAGTGGCCTGCACTCTATATTTACAATTGCAGTTAATCGAGCACCAATTAAGAAATGCCCGGGTGTGAGTACTTCCATGTCATTCGGATCTGTTGACATGGGCGTCAGTGGATGAGAGTTGAGAATGGCTTAATTTGTGCTAGAGCTGTCGTAAGTTCCTCCTGGGTTAGGGATGCACCACTAAATACTCTTTTCATATGGTGTTTAGCTGGTTTTACGTGGCGGTATTGTTTTCCATTCAATTCCCTTATCAGCACAATGTGTATTAATGGTATGATCGCCTTCCTTTGAAAAAGCGAAGAGTACAGCTCGTTCAATTCATTTCGAGTTAGTGCCGTTGTCAGAGAATATCTTTACTGGGCATCCTCGTCGCGCAGTAAATCTCTTTAGAGCTCCCACGAAGGCTTGTAGTCAAGTAGTCAAGTCAAAAACTAACTCCAGATGTATGGCCTTTGTTGCGAAGCAGAGGAACACTGCCATATAGGACTTTGTAGGTTGTTTGCCCCGGTTTTTATAATGGATGTACAATGGTCCAAGAAAGTCGATTCCTACGTTTATGAAGGGTCTGCTTGGTGCTTGGTGAGTTTTCGGAAAAGCTCCTTTCTTGAATGTACCTGACTATAGTTAGTTTTGCTGCTTTTAGTTCTTGTACGGATGGTGTGGATCCAAGCAATCAGTAATTGCTGTCTCTCTTTAGGTTATTGATAAACTGGATAACGTATGTAGTTCTCAGTTGAGTGCGAAATGAGTTGCGATGATACATTCTATCCGGAAAATAGTTGCTGGTTTTGATAACTGTTAGTACAGTTTTTATGTGTTTTATTTCGGGAACATCTTCATCTGCTGCTGTTGGTGGCTGAGTCGGCCCCCTTTCGAGAAGGTTGGTCCTATAAGCCACGTAGTTTCTTCCAAGAACTGTGAATCTGTTCATAACATCGTTTCGTCGATTATTGTTGGAATACTGTCTTTAACGATTTTCAAAGCTCAAGGCGAGGAAAAGTAAGCTGTTTGGTGGGTGCGACCCTGGATTTTGACCATGACATACCAACTGTACATATACACCTTTGTAGTTGTTTATAGATCTTAAATATACTCCTGCTCCATACGCTCGCTCGAATGCATCCGAGAAAGCATGAAGCTCTTTATTTATCTCTGATCTTTGAGTATATGTCGCGGAATTTTTAATTAAGTGAGAAGAAGCAAACGATGTCTGAAGTTAACCCATTAAGTATGTAATTCCACGGGTAACACAGCATCCCAGTCGTGTGTCAGCCTTCATAGTTCTTGCAGGAAGATTTTTGCCAGTGTGACGACTGGACTCACAATTCCAAGAGGATCGAAAATGTGAGCGGTATCTGATAAGATTGTGCGTTTGGTGATTCTATTGGCTGGTTTAAACTTCGTTTTGATGATGAAGTTATCAGAGGATGGAAGCCAGGTTAGACCAAGCGTTTTGAAGTAACCTTCATTTTGATCATGCACGTCGATTTCTGTTTCTCGATGATCTTCAGGTATGTTTGCCAGAAGCGACTGTTTGCTGGAACACCATTTTCGCAGAGAAAATTAGCCCTCGTCTAAAAGATCCCTCAATTCTGCTTGCATCTGTAAGGCTTCTTGAAAATTATTGCGACCGGTGAGAATATTGTCTACATATATATCTCATTGAATGATGGTCGATCCCAGGGAGTACTAAAGATCTGCAGTTTGTGCAAGGTCTTGTAAGCACCTTAACACTATATATATATATATATATGTATACGGAGCCGATTTTGTTCCGTAGGTTACAGTGTTAAGTTGGTAAGTTGCTGTCTTCGTCTACAAGTATTTGGCACATTTTTGAAATATCAGCCGTAAATACATAGACAAGAGTTCTGAAACTTAACAAGATGGGAAACAGGTAATTTTGTAAAGCTGGTCCAGGGTATAGCACATCATTCAATGATATATTATTCAAAGTCTTTGCGGAAACATCAAATACGACGCGTAGCTTTATTGTGCTACTTTCAGGACGTATCACACAGTGGTGTGGTACAAAATAATGCGGAGTTTTAATGTCATTAGGATGGTGTTTGATTTCTGTCATGTGATCTGCAGCGAGATATTCCTCCATAAACGAGATGTATTGTTGTATATCTGGATTTTTAAGAAGTCGTTTCTCTAAGCTGATAAATCTAAGTATAGTCATTTCTTTGGACTCTCCAAAGCTGTTTGCAAAGGATAATTTTACAATATAACTTCCGGTAGATGACTGGTTGTATTGAATACAATTGTTTCGCAATGCCTTTCACTCGTAGTATACCTGTTTTAACTAGTCTCCTTGGTAGGAGGAATATCGCCTTATGTCCAGAATCGTTCTATGACATCGTTCAAATCGGGATTTATTGCTCCAATGCCACAAAATGGGTATGAGCTTACTTCAGTTGTGGCCTTTCCTAAGATAACCCATCGCAATAAAGTATTTCGAAGGGTTGGAACATTCTGCTTCAGTCTTATATGTCCAACGGAAATCAGCTCTGGGTATACTTCTACCCCAATCAACAAGTCAATCTCTTGGAGTTGATTGAAAGCATCATTCGCAAGTATATGTTTTTCGGTATATTCCAGTGCTTAATTTCGACGTATACACTTGGCTGGACGTTGGTTATTCTGTTCAACACGAATACATCTTAATTGGTATTGTATCCATAGATTCTGGATTGAAGACAAAGATTGACATTTTTTCCGCTTTTTATTGTGTTTTGTGTCTTCTGAGTTGGAAGTCAAAGCGAACCTGGTTGGTTGTTTAGCTAGACATTTTTCATTTATTCCCAGTGTCTCCAACATCTGGAACCGACCTTCGAGAAACGTGAGGAAGCTACTAAATGTTTGTAGTTCACGTGGTTTAGCGAAGGATTGCTCGTATATTCTGTGGCGATTCCTTATCCATTTTAGGGAGAATAAGGTGAATTAGGAGTGGATCCCAGTCGGCGGTCGACACTCCTAAATTGCTGATGGCGAGAAGGCATTCCTTTGTGGTATCGTGAAATTGCTTGACTGCGCCGAAAGAGTCGCCGGTGATCGTCCCTTGCCCCAGTAGTTTAAGGAGCTAAGCTGAACGCAGTAGTCGCTTATTATCATAGCGATGCTTGAGCGTCGACGAGGCGGATTCGTAGTTACTTGCCGATACTTGTAAATGCTGGATCAGTTTTTCCGATTCTCCAGACAAATTAGCTTTCAGGTAACACATTTTTCCCCCTGGCTTATAGGCTGTGTAGAAGCAAGATCACGTCGGGTTCACCAAAAATGATCAGATCTCTTTTGATCCGCAATGACTTCACAGAATGATAGTGAATAATCGACTTTATTCAAAAATGTATGCGGTTTATATACTGACAGTAGGTCAAGAAAATGTGGGAACATTTATTGTGGTTTCATTGCCGCATGTTTGTTTGTTTAACCAAAATTCTCCGCCGAAATACGAGTCCAGTTTTTGGCTGGAGGAATGGATACGGCGGCAACGGAACGCACTATGCAAAATGTGATGAGTGTGCAGAATGGATTGTGGGAAATAAATGATAAGCTATGGAAGTGGGAATGTATGCGGACAGTTGCGAATATGGTTCTATATATATCTTTATATAAATATAGCCTTATTGTTCTTATTCTTAACAGAATGCATTGATGATATATACAAGATTGAAAGCATTTTAAAGTCTAAAGTGAAAATTGAGCCTCTGCGGACGAATTCAAGAACGATACCGCAATGTAAACATTGCCAAGGCTTTAATCATACACGTTCATACCTAAATATGTAAAGTCCGTCGGAAATCATCTCTCTGAGAATTATGATATTAGTAAAGAGGCGACGGCTATCTTTGCAAATTGCAAAGGTGAGCTTCCAGCTAATTATAGAGGCTGCGAGGTAGCCAAAGAGCTACATAAAAGACATGACGTAAAGCCTTCGAGAATAAAACGCAAAAACAATAAAAATAATAAAGTAAACGAGGCCACAACTGAAAAGGTGGGGAAAAGTAAATCTACCCTCCGTAAAATGGAGGATAAACCTGAGACATCAAAGACTGACATATGCCCAAGCATTATCGGCAAACAAAAAACCTGCCGATTCGGCAGCCCCGGTTGCGCAAGTTTTCGCCACGATTCTTGCTGAACTTGACGAGGAGTCCGCGATAAGTAAATCATATTTGACAAACTTAGCAAGCTCGAGCCTGAACCTGGTAAACAACACAGATCTTCTCGCAATGTATGAATATGGAAGGTACGATCAAAATATTAACATGGAACGCCAATGGAATCAAAAATAAATTCTTGCGTAACGCACACTAACTTGTGCTTGATACCGTACCACTCTTATCATCCTCGCAATGTATGAATATGGAGGGTACGATCAAAATATGGACATGGAACTCCTTAACACTAACGTTGATGTGTGTTTGATACGGTACCACTCTTATCATCCCTCCGAAAGAGCCAGAGGGGGATCCTCCTTATTTATTAGAGATAATTAAGAGCACTTCATGAATACAATAACAGAACTTAACGCAATACAATCAGTGTCAGATAAACTAAAATACAAGACATCATATCTGACCATAGCATCTGTATATTTTCCCCCACGAAGCGTGCCCACAAGGGATGACCTTGTAGGCCTTTTCGGGAAATTTGGAACAAGTTTCATTGTTAGTGGTGATTTTATCGCCGTGATTTTATCGGGGCTCGAGTAAAAATTCAACGAGAAGCAGACTGTTGTACATGGTATGAAGCTCGGGTCAGGAATACAAAAAACAACAAAAGTACCCGACTTTGTAGACTTTTTTTATTATTAAAGGAGTACCTACAAACTTCTTGAAAGTAGAAGAAAGCTTTAACCTCTCTTCCGACCACTCACCTATTATCTTGACCATCACTTACTTTTATAAAAGGAAGTTAAGATTTGATGTATATATGTATCTGACACAAAATCTCCGAATCTACCCAACGGATTCGAGCGCAGTTTTCTCCTATAGCTTCCTAATTCTTCTGCGTAGTTTTTTCTATACCACATATTAAGTTTTTTTCAACAAAAACCCTTTAAATAAACATGTTAAGTAATAAATTTGATTTTTTTCCCATTTTTCGGTGGTTCATCTCAACTTCTCTTGACTCTCACAACAGAACTTAACTTAATTTACATATCTGTGTAGAACTTTCATTAACGAATCCATTCGTATATATGTTATCTTTGTACGTTGTCCAAGAGAAAAGTTACAACATAAAACATATATTATTTGCATTGTTTTGCGAATAATATGAGTGGAGACCATTGCCAATATCACTGCGCAAGCGGCGTTCGTGTTTATGCGTGTTCATTTATAGGGATGTATGTATATATATATTCACGAGTGTATTCATACTGCGGACCATTGCCAGTATCGGTGCCCAAGCGGCGTTCGTTGATGTGCGTGTTCATTCTGAGAAATGTATGTATGTGTATTCATACTACTTGAGCTACATATGATATCGTTATTTTTGATGCTTTACACCACAGTAGTGAACACGTTGTGAAAATAAGAATATTGATAACAAGAATTAATAAATAATAAAAGAGTGGTATTTAACACAAGGTATGCACATAAATGAATATTAATGAATTGGTGGATTCGATATATCCCTATGTTCAATATATAAGTAGCAAGACCCCTTCTTGATTCAGAGATAGAGCTATTCTGGCTCCAAGAAATGATTCAGCGTCCAGAATCAATTAATTCATTTTAAGCAAGATCAACGGTGAAGTACAAATTTATCGATCCATTGACACCGTTGTAAATACGGATGATTCGGTACATTTTCCAACAGAATTTTTAAATTCTACGAATCCAGCAGGACTACCAGGGCACATCATTTTCTTAAAAGTTGGAGTGCCAATAATTTTACTTAGAAATTTGTGTCCTCCAAAGCTGTGCAATGGATCAAGGTTGCTGGTAACAGCTTTAAGGCATAATGTAATTGAAGCGATTATTATAACAGGACCAGGCACAGATGATAATGTATTTATTTTACGAATACCGATGATACCTTCGGACTACCCATTTCTTTTTAAAAGGCTGCAGTTTCCAATTAAGTTATGTTTTGCTATGACTATCAAAAAGGCTCAAGATCAAACAGTTAAATTTACCGGTATTTATTTGATCAATGAATGCTTTTCCCATGGACAACTATACGTAGCCTGCTCACGAGTAAATAAGCAGGAAAATTTGCATATATTAATTATTTATTTAAAAAAGAATGGTTGTATGCACATGTACATATGTTTGACTTTTATTTAAATCCGTTTAAGTCTAATTCTAATGAAAATTTGCACACTAACTGTTTATGTTTGTACTTCATATAAATGTTCTCAATACTTTATTTGAATGGGGGTGTTTTTACTGTGTAAAAATCCCTTTCGTTATGTGGGAATGGTCCCCATAGTATATCTTGAAGATTTTCACGTACCCTCGCACAAAAAAAGAAAAAAGCCAAATGGATCATCACTTCATCAATTAGATTGTCGGCATTGAATTTTCCACCTGTTTTTTAAATATATTTTCGTGGGATTTGCAATGACGAAATTGATCAAACGCGCACCATCCTCGAGAAATAATTGCTGACTTGCATGTTTATTTTCATCAGCATAATGAATTGCCGATTGTTTAAAACGGCATTGGACAGAATGCCGTCGGACGATCATAGAATTGTCATAAGAGCTGACAAAATGTCTGCTGGACTCATAAACATGAACGTAATCTTACCAAGCATCGCGTCAGGAAATTCGAATGTCTACGCGTACGAAGTCGCGGCTACAGCTAGTAGGCACCAAATCAAGGAAAGTATAGATTCATGTAATAATATGCAAATATTGTATTCTTACTGAATTGTTATTGTGAACTCAAGTAGTATTTTGAACTTTAGTTTAAGTACTTAAAATTTTATCAACTTGCGTTTTATATGTGACAATTTAGAATGGAATATCTAAAACCAGTTGAGCTTCAACCATTGCCGCTAATGATAGATCAAAATAACCATTAAATTTTACATACTTAAATAAAAACTATTAAAATAAAAAACTAAAGTGTATAAAATTAATTTTACTTGTGCTTCATTTAAACGTGCACAACACGCACTTTACATGGTTTCAGAAGTCGGATCTAACACTTGTAAGTGAAATCATAACCCCACAAAATGGCGTCCATTGATCGTTTTCCAAAGCCATCAGATTGCTCGGGTCCACCACCAAATATAGAAAATCAACGCATAGAACAAGAACGCGGAGAAAATGTTGGTGGTGACCGATTCTTCGATCTTGTGAATACAACTGTACGTTCAGTTTGTGGCAAGTCTTCATGGAAAACTTCGGATTTATCTCGATCCAAAGCCCCTCAACGCATGCATTAGGTGGGAACACTTTCAGATTCCAACGATTGAGGATGTCATTCTCTCTACTCAATCTGATAAACGGGTTTTGGCACATGAAACTTAATCCAAAGAGCTCAGATTAACAAACAGTGCTCCTAAAATGTTCCCGAAGAAAATGGTGAAAACTTTCGGCAATATTCCTAATCTTTTCCTCTATTTCGATGATTTGGCTATTGTGGCCGTAACTGATTTTGAACATGATCAAACTCTATCAACCGCAATGGACCGCACTCAGGAGTATAGTATTAAGTTCAATGGGGACAAAATTCAATTTAGACAAAAGCAAATTAAGCTTATGGGTTATTTAATTTCGGAGGACCAATTTTTTCGGATTTTCTATACATCAGAGCAATTTTAGACATGCCAATCAGTGAAGGGACTTCTACCACTTAAGTGCTATTTCGACCATTTTTTCAATGTTGAAAAACCTACCAACTTTAGCACAGTGAATATTGAAGATCTTAATGTATAGTGGGTGAAATTTATAGGCGAATGAAAAATAATATAAACGACCGATGATGACAATGTGCCTTAGTGGCATTTATTTCGAATTATTAAAGATGGTGTGGAAAACTATCATTACAATGTCAGCAATGTATTGCATCAAACATGTTGTAATTTTGATTTTTACAGTACCTAGTTCTCAGCAAAAAAGACACAAATCCGGTGTAAATATAAAAAAAAATATTCCTAATTTGTCCAGCCAATTAAATAACCTTGGTTCATGTTACGCGAAGTGATGTTGAATGTAGGTAGACGGAACAACATGGTAATGAAGGCAATAATCTGACCAAAATAATGACTTTAGAACCTGTACTGACAATTTATGAACCGACCAAATCAGTTGTTATTCAAACAGAGGCATCAAAGGATGGACTGGGATGTGTATTGCTACAGACTGGGCATCCGGTTCCTTTTGCTTCACGAACGTTAAGCTATAGCGGAAATGGGCACAGATAAAGAACGAATTATTGGCGATTGTTTTTGCCAGTGAACGCTTTGACTTTTTCCTCAACGGACGATAGTTCACTGTTCAAAGTGATCACAAGCCACTCGAGGAACTTATCAAACGCGACATTGACGAAGTAAGCCCTCGATTACAAAGGATAATTATGCTTCTTCTAAAATATCCTAAAATGACTATCGTTTATACACCGGGAAGAGAAATGCTTGTGGCCGACTACCTTTCAAGAGCACAAGTGCTGATCAGCTTGATTTTGATACAAATGTTAAATGTAAATGATACAAATTACATGCGCATATGTATACATGTACTAACAGACTGGCTCGGATGTCATCAGTTTAATGATTTGAGCCAATAATTTCATAAATACCGTGACAATTTGCATTTTGAGAATGAGCTTCTTTTTAAGGATCATAGACTTGTCATTCCATCGGAACGTCAGACTAAGACCCCTAAATGGTTACACGAGTCGCTTTTAGGTACTCAAAAAACTATTACGCGTGGCCGCTCCCACTTGTTTTAGCCAGGTATGTCGGACCATATCAAGGCAATGATTATGCAATATACTTTTTGCGAAAAATTTAAACGAAATATTTAAAAAAAAACCCCTGACTCAAGAGTATTCCTGAGTATCATTTCCAAAGAGTAGCAATGCATGTGCCTGAAATGGCAGTACACAACTGACTATAAATCGGAAAAAACTGAGTCGAAAAACGTCTAAACATACAATTGAAGTTGTTGAAACAATATTTGCGTAAGTTATCCATCAGAAATCAGATGACAAATTTGCCAATGAAGCAAATATTTTGTTTATGTTTTCTAGTCCACGATATCCACAAAGCAATGGACTCGCGGAAAAAGGTGTTGCCATTGCGAAGAATCTTTTGAAGCGATGTTATGAAGTACAGGACATTTATCGTTTCCAGTATCGTATTCTTGAGTACAATACCACACAAGCCGCTAGAATAGAACTGTCACCGGCTCAGTTATTCTTTGGTCGCCAACTTAAGATCAGATTACCAGTGACGGGTCAGCTGTTGTTTCGAAATAATTTAAAAGAAGTTGATATTCAACACAAAATTAATAAAAAAAGAAAAGCAGAAGTATTATTATGACTGAACCGTGAGGTCCTTGCCAATGTTGAATGTGGGTGACCAAGGAATATTAAAAAAAAAAGGAAAAGAATAGCATTACGGGATAATAGTAGCGACTGTTAATGATAGGTCATATTTTGTTATAGACAATTTTCGGAATTATTTTCGAAGAAATCGTAGGTTCTTATCCAATAATAAAAATAACGAAATAAGGAATAGTAAATTACTTTTTGAAGGCAACGTACGTAACGTAACAATTTAAACAACAAAGACAATAAAGCTAAGGAAATAAATACCACACCAAATGTAAAATTATATAATAGTAACACAGCAATTACACCTCTTGAAGCATCAGAGGAAGCTGAACGATCGATAGAGCCACTAGATTCAGCACTAGTTCGTGATGACGCAGATGATTGCGAAAGCTCTGGACTTGATTCCAGGATAAAGATCCCCGACTCGCATTTGCGGGGAGAAAGTTTCAATCCGTACGTGACTGAACACGTACGATAAATATTTTATTATTACTGAATGGTTATTTTGAACTCAAATATTATTCTGAAGTTTAATTTAAGAACTTATAATTGTGATTCCATCAACTTGGATTGTATAGGTTTAGAATCGAATATGTCAAACCAGTTGAGCTTCAACCATTGCCGCAATTGGATGATCAAAATAAACATTGTGCATACTTAAATAAAAAATAATAAAATAAAAAATGGTGCATTTCAACGTGCACATCACGCACGGTACAATCCCTATTCTCCTTTTTTAATGTTTCTAATTAACAAGTCCTTCCAGTGTGACTGATTCTTAGTTATATGGACTTGTATTATTTTATTTCCCTGGATCATTTCTATCTCTTTAGTGACATTATAGACTAATATTACCTGTGTTTTATATCTTTTTTTATTGCAAAATTATTCAACCATTTATATGGTGTTGAATGTACAGTAGCTGTGAAAACAGCTGTTCTGAAACTCTTACATCGTCAATTTTATTTTCTTCCTCCATTCTGCTTAGAAAATCTGCGATTTCCAGTCAGTTTCAATAGCATCCTTGATTTATTTGGAAAAAATCTTTTCCATTATACTGTTTACTCATGTATTTTATCGGTTAAAGGTCGGATCCTATCTGAAACTTGTTACCCAACAGGTATGACCTGATATATGTGACAGACCTACATTGGCGAAAAACTCTTTGTAAGTTACGGAATAATTTTGTTCGTGTTCGTTAAGCATTCTTGATGCATAACACACCGGTAGACTTTCTTGTGCTAATACTGCACTAATTGCATGGCTAGAGGCATCCGTGAATACTGTAAATGGTTTGTCAAATCTCGAATATAAGAGTATTGGGTGATTAAGGATTTTTTATTTGAGCGTCTCGAACGTCTGAATATATTCTGGGTCGTTAAAATTGATTTTATTGAATCTTTTTCAGATACTTTATCATGAGGTGTGCTATTTTCGAGCATTCGACTTTTCTTTAGAAGCATGGGGCTCCCAGAAAACCGTTTTAGTTGTTTCTCTGTAGTTGGTATTTTGTAATCAACTATGCATTTAATTTTCTTCAGATTTGGTTTCATGCCATCTTTCGTTAGGATGTGTCCAAAGAAGTAATATACTTTTGTACACTTACCAAATTGAATTTTAAGATTCGGTTTTGCCAATACGTCCAGAACTGCTTTGATTGCTATTGCATTAGGTTCTTGTGGACTCGTGGAAAATAACAATATCAATATATTGTCCATATTGTCCACGTATATATTTTGTTGATGTAATCTCTTAGTATTTCGTCCATTAGCCTTGGGAATAACTGGAGCATTTTTTAGATCAAAAGGCATTCGGGTGTATTAAAATAAACCGTTTGGTGTAACAAAAGGAGTTTTATGAATATCCCTCGGATTCATTTTAATTTAATGGTAACCTTTGGCCAGGTCTAATGTGCTATCTATAATGGGTAAGGGATATTTGTCGGAGGAGTTTTATGAATATCCCTCGGATTCATTTTAATTTAATGGTAACCTTTGGCCAGGTCTAATGTGCTATCTATAATGGGTAAGGGATATTTGCCATCGATAGTAATTTCATTCAGTTTCCGATGATCGATGCATAATCTGAATTTTTCCTTCTCGGATTTGTCTACTTTTTTCGCTACCACCACTATCGGTAATGCAAATCGACTGTTGGATTTCCTAATTATTCATTGTTGTTCCATTTCTTTCACCTGTCTTTAAACTTCTTCTTCGTTTTTTGGTGGTAGATGGTAAAGTTTTAATCTAAAATATTGATCATTTTTCAAATTGATCTCATGCATTATAGTGTCTGCATTAGTTAATGTATCTCCCTCTTTATATACCAAGTGTTGATATTTTTTAGAAGGTTTGTAACTGCTTCCTTTTCTTTGTATTTAACTCGACTAATTTTATAAGTTTCGCCTATCTCTTCCTCTTCGCACAATTTTAGTTTTGTGTTGTTGTTCAACTAAAAATTTGTTAATGCTTAGTCCTTTATCATTAGAGATGAAGTCCATGCCAAGTATAAAATCGTAAGACTTTCTTTGCAAAGCCATCTTATACCACTGTACCGTATTTCTATTGATTAAACTTATTGTGGATCCTGTGTCTCTTAGTGCTTTATAAAAATTACGATTAATGTTGAGGTTAGTGCAGATTTAGTTTTCGAGGCTTATTTCAGAAAAAAATCTGGTTGTATAGTATTTATTTCGTGAATATTTGTCTTCCTAATATAATCTACATTTTCGGGTTGAGATGGTTGTAACCTATTTTGAAATTACCTTGATGGGTTAAAGCTATTCTGAAGATTCTAATGTCTACTATTGTTTGAGTGTCCGAAATTGGTTTGTCAGTTTATATGGACACTATTGCAAGAAGTATTAGCTTGAGATTTGTTCTTCAAGCTGCACCGTGTGTTTATTTAGATTATAGTTATTATATTATGCGATTCTCTATAATTTCTAAGATTTTCTGTATAGTGGCCAACACATATCAATAAAATCCGTTTAATCTCTGTAATATTGTGCAGTTATGTAATTTTCATTGCTAAATTAACGGGTACTAATTCTTCTATTTTTTGATATTAATGTAAAATCTTTTGACATACGCAATAATCAAAAAATTAAAAACAACCAAAAAGTTCCGAAAGAATTTTATTTTCTGTTTGCGATTACGCCAATGTCTAGCGAGATTTGCAAGGAAACGTGATGCATATATGTATACGTTTATAGGTTTTAAAAGGTAATACGATTTAAAACTTTGTTCACCACAAGAAGATCAATAAAAGTTTCCAAACCAAAAGTAAAATTTATGTTATCACAGTAAATATGTAAAGATAATAGATATATTAATATGCACAGTATGTAATTGGGAATGAAAAATGTATGTTAATGTAAAAAGCTTGAACATGAAAAATGTAATAAAAATATATAATTATATGAAAAAAAATAATGTATAAAATTAACAAGAAATAAACACAATACAACCCGTCACCAAAGTTGAAGAAAAAAAGTTAAAAAAAACAAAAAAGTCGAAGTGACGAAACTGAATTTTTTTCCTTATTCTTGAAACTTAACTCGCTTATTTACAAGTGGTGTTGTATGTTGTGTATTTTGTATAAGGGCTCGAAAATAGAATTTTTGCTATGGGAAGGAACCGTATGGCTTTATGTCTTCTAATTTTGAGAAAACTGAAAATTACTAAAACTTCTTTTTTATCAGAAAAGATTTTTTTTGGTACATATTTATGGTGATGTGACATTCAGGAGAATTTTACTTTCAAGATTAAAGTTGAGTTCCCCTGGAGAGTACCCAGGATAGGATAGTTCATCACCCGGGTACTAGTATTTAAGAAAGCTGTTGATATAGGAGCCTGCCAGACGAAAAGCACCTACCCTGAGCGAAGTTACGTGAGCGGTACATATCGCCCACAGAAATGGAGCTTAAATCCCTTGATCCCGCGAAGAACAAAGCGGGCCACCCGAAAAACTTTTGATATAGGTATTGTTATTTAAAAAAAAAAAACGTTGATATACATGTTATCTTTATTTCGATTTTAACAGACATATGGTATGGTATGGTATGCGGGCAGGTGCAAGCCACGCCTCACCTAGGTCCGTCTGGTCCTGTTGTGCTGCCCAGTTTGGGGGAAAAATTCTCTCTTATTCCTACTCGTTGACCTTCAGGTGCATGTTTTGTCCTTCGGAGAATATACTCGCGCCTGTACCTTTATCCATCTTCGATCCCTCTGTGTATACGTATATAGATGTCGGGTCGTTGATGAGTTCTTTTCGGCCCTATTCGTCTCAAAGTCAAAGAAGGGGAGAAAGTAGACACGTCCATTTGCTTCAATACTTAGTCTTTCTAGTATACATGCATGGCCTAAGCGGCTGGGACGCCGGCAGTTGGATTGACTAATTCTTATAGTGCCTTGATCGCCAACATGACCACCTGCAGTTGAAGTGGTGCAAATTGCTCCTGTCACGCCGAAGCAGCCATATCTTTGCATACTTGTAAGCACCTTCAGGTTGGTCTTCTCCAGGCAAGCTTTTCACTATACTGGGATTCCATGTGTTAGATTCGGTCTTACCTTGTGTTCATTCACAGGTTTGTTTTGGAGTTTGGGCATAATTTTCTGTGAAAGATTCTGTTGCTGAGATAAAGGGCACAAGCTGTTTTTTCACTCTTGCCTGAATATTGAGTTTCCAATTTAGTTTCTTGTCTAAAATCACCCCAAAATAATTCTCACTATATTAGAACTTGAGGGTCATTCCCTCGATGACTGGGGTGTTAAACGGCGGGACAACCCATTTTAGTATTTAATTTATTGTGCGTTCAACTAGCTCACTAATGGTTGGGGGGAATTTACCACATGCGATTATTTCAACGTTATCGGAATATGCGATCGCCCTGACACCCGTGAGTTTTAGTTGGTCTAAAATGTCGTTAATGACTACTACCCGTAGGAGAAGAGAAATAACCCACCTTGCGGCGTACCATGAGGGGGCTATCATTTTGACGAACGAGTCGCCTAAGGATGATTAAATGTTTCCTCTATGAAGTGGGTTTATGATCACTGTAATCGACCTTTCGACTTTTGCTTTTTCTAGTGGTGTTTGATAGCAATAGTTTCCATGTTATTGAACGCTGCTTCAATGTCTAGGAATGCAGCGAGGACATATTCTTTGACATTCAGAGACCTTTCGATAACACTTACTACCGCGTGTAGTGCAGTTTCTACGCCGTTACCTTTCATATATTATATTGAAGTTGTTTCGTATATGGGCGTTGATAAGTTTCTAAAACGTCTTTAGTATAAAAGACGTTAAGCTTATCATTGTGAAATCTTTTGCTGTGCAGTGAATTGTCTTGCCTACTCTGGGGATGAAGACAATTTTGACTTTCCAGGCATGCGATGATGTACACTAGAATAGGAACGATTAAGGTCTTTGTTTCTTGTTACATGATAAGTAGGAAGCCGTCCTCTCCTGGGGATTTGCGCGGCTCAAAGGAGTCGATATCCCATCTAACTATTCTTTCACTGACTATTCCTGTCGGAATGTCAGCGGAAGAATCCGGTATGGTCTCGGTTGAGGAGGACAGTCTTGTGAGGACCCTGGGAAGTGGGGAGTGTAACAGTAGACGAAGTGTCTCATTTGAAGACTATATCCAGTTACCATTCGGGTTTTTGATGCCGGGCCTCATCTTTTAGGAAGAAGCTTCCGAAGTCTAGCATTTCCAGATGTTTTAATTATTTCACTACAGTGGGTTCTCCACGTGTCGCGTTTAGAAGTAGTTACTGCTTTCTTGAACTTTTTAAAACTGTTCTTGTAGGCGTCCCAGTCTTCTGAGAGTCTGGATGCCTTGGCAGCATGGAAACGTAATCTTGAGATTTTCCTCAGGGCATGGAGATCCTTGCTCCACCAAGGAGGGGATTTCTTACTCGTAATAGTCCGTAGAGGACATGCACTCTCATAGGATTTCTGGAACGAGTTGGTAAGATGGTTGCCTTGTTTGCAAAGTGTTAGAATGGAGTTGTTTGGAATCTTCTGGATATCTTCTAGATATAGAAACATGTTCCAAACAGTTAACCGTATTTATTGCTCGAATATTCAGACATGAGTAAACAGAAACAACGATATAAAATACGTCAATATAATATATGAATGCTATGATACATTTTGATAAGTTCTGTACAGTATGTTTATGTACCGTAATTATTTCAACACAAAGATCCCCGTGAGTCTTTTAACTTCGTTGAAGAACTTGTTCCAGTTGGTGCTCCTAGGATTCCTGACTGGTAATCTTATTACACACACTACTTACCGTGAAGGGATCAATCTATGGGGTCCAAGAAGGACGGTGTGTCAGAGATCTCCAATTGCTAATCGTTGTTGAAATTGAGAGTGAAACTAAGTGAGGTCTAGGACATCCTGTTTATTTCTAACAACGAACGTTGATTCATTGCCAATATTTTCTATTTTAAGATCATTTAGTAAAATGTAATTCAAAAGATCATTACCTAATTCATTGATATCCGAGCTACTCCAGACCGTGTGATGCGAATTGGTATCACGCTATTGCTACATCCTTTAATTAAGTCCCATTTTTTACTTGTGGCTTCGGCCACGATTTCCTTCAGGGGATGCTCGAGGGAATTGAACGCCGCACTGAGCGGCATATAGTTAGATGCTAAGATCAATGGTTTGGTCTTCGTTGCTGAAAGAAGACAACAGTAACAGGGTAAAATCTCTCCTAGCTACAATACATGTTCTAATCCTACTTACGTCACCGTTTGGGTTGAAGCAGTAGGTTAACAGGTTTTTCCCACTTAGACGAAATCGGAACCATTTTCATGGCGACCAGCGAGTTCTTTACAATTTCAAAAACTGCTGTCTGGATCGTGGTTTTACACGTGGGAGGGCAGCCGTCTTGACTTTATTTTTTTTTGCAGCCAATCAAGGGTTTCCTCATTTTCGCATTCCATACGCTTAAAGCCTTTTATGGTGGTCAACTGTCCGAAGCGAGGGACTACTTCCTCTTTCTTTGCAACAGCATTGCTCAGCCTCTCGAGGATCCTGAGCTCAGTGAGCCGCCATTGATCCGCCGTGAGTCTCCGCTCCGGGTTTCCATAGCCTACAATGGCGGCCTGCTGAGTACTTTGGTTTTTTCTAGATACCCGTGTTAGGGGAGAGCGATTCATCTTGACTACCCCTTTTCGAGGCCCCTGGACCTGTTTCAAATTTGCATGTACCCTTCCCTGAGCTGGTCGAAGGTTGCACCGTAGGTAACGTGGTTAAGGCAACAGATTGGGAACCTCTCGTGGTGACAATAATAATGATTATAATATAATGAAAAATGAATGTATTTGCGCAGTCTAGTGTATAGTTCGCTCCCCCGGGTGGTGATTTCTCCTGGGAGGGGAATTTACCCTTGGGCTTATCAGAGGAAGTTGCCGGCAAGCCAGTTGCACTCTGATTGGCTAGTGTTGTTTCCCCAGTCTCACTACCAGATACCACTGACAAGGCCGTGCACTGTTATCTTTCGTGATTAGGGGAGTTGTGGTGGCCTTTTTGGAAATGGGTGATCTGCCAACTGGTGGTCGTTTCTCGCCTGCGCCGAATTGCTTCAGCTGTAGGAGGGGAGGGGTTCGCCTTATCCTTCAACCTACTGATCGTCGGCTTACAGTTATTGAAGCTACTGTGTAGGGAAGTAGCAGACGATGTGGAGTAATCGGATGAGCTGGCAACGGAGCAGGAGTCATCACCACCAATGATTAGACCAGCTAAGCTGACCTCTACCGCTTCATTTCCAGCTACATCCGAAAACTACCTAGTGGGTGATTGTAGAAGAATTTCTTCAACTCAGTTGCGCCAGAGTTCGCGGTATTTGTTTGTTTGAATTAATGTTGTTCCCACGACTAAGGGGGAAGAAGATTTTACACTACACCCAACCCCTCTATGTAGTTAGGGGGACTTAGTTAAAACTGGATGGTGCGAAGTTTTCCAGAGTAAGCCGTTCGAAGACACGGTCACGCAGTGCCATTTATACTTATGTACGCTTTTGGACACCTGGGTTAACGCGTTTTATTGTGTTGTTTCCCTCTAGATCCGCTATATTTAGTTAGTAGCAGGGGCACCTGGTGCAGGGATTGACTGTCGAGCCACGTATAGCGGTCTTGAAGTACAAATCCTCACTGATTCCTACGAATCTCGCCCCCGGTCAAAAGTGTTATAGGACATAAGATTATTGGTACTGACGGGATTGTAAAATTTGGCTCAGGAACTTCCTTTGACAATCATCCGACTCTGTTGTTGATATTATTTCTGCTCCGTAGTACAGACTTGTATGCACCTGGCATAAAATACCAGGGTATTTTTTTTGGATTTATCACAGCATTCTTCAAAGTTTTTTTTTGGTCTTCCTCTTTCATCCGAAGGTAACAAAACAAACACATTGCCAACAGATTTTGTTCATATCTTGTTCATGAACCGGGCATGGTTCTTGTCCAGTGGAGAAGGCTTATAACCGAAAGCAGATTTGATAAAAAAAACTCTATGGTTACTGTCAGAAAATCTTAATTATTATATTTTCTTTTTAGGTCATACTGGAGATCAATAATAACAATTGCATGCAATTTACATCGAAATAGAGAACTAAGGGGACTCTTTGTTGATTTATGTGAAAAGCTGATTGACCCATGGAAACAAAGTAATTGGAATAGAGATCAAGTTAAGCAATTCCTATCTGCAGTCTCTCAAGGTATTTTGGACTTGGAAATTTCAAGGTATGTACGGTTTAGTTACAATTCACTCTCTATTAAGGCATTATGTTCATATCTTTTTATACATATATGTATTTACTACAGTATCGATAAAACTAAAGCAGCCCAAGCTTTCAATACATTTTCTTTTTTAATTTCTTTGTTTTCATAAGTCATAAGTCGAAATCCGCAAAACTACTCGTTATGCATAATATACCTTTACTTATCATATGTCAAAAACATCTTAATAAAGAATATAAATGTTCATCTTCATAGAATAAGTATTACATGTGTTTGATAAATAAGCAGCTTGCACAGAGATTTGATATTTACATTACATTTTACAACGAAAAAATCATATTGATTATTTTTAATGGATTATTTTAGTTGCGGAGAACATTGGAAGGAAAACTATGTTTAAAAAACCTTCTTTAGTATGTTTTAAATTGATTTTTATAAAATGGATTGACAATAAAATAGCTTAAAAAACTAAGGATTCGATGTGTGGGAGAATATATGACTGAGTAAATACTGAAGTGAGTCGCCGTGGCGTAGTGGGTTAGTGCGTCGACTCCTCCGGACTGTCGCGCCACCAATATTATATATTATATAAATACTGAAGATAAAGTACATATTACAGTAGTAAGTTTTCCTAGTAAAAAGAGAGTAAATCGTTATCATGGCCACTAAAGTTTGAGCTATAGATAACTATATCGTCCACGAGCATAGCTATTTCACAGTGCCAAATTTCTGAAAAGTCAGCGACATGCGTTAAGTATAACAATAGTGCTTAAATCGATCCCTGGTGTACGCATGAGGTTATAAGCCTTAAACTCGAATGTGTATTATTCACTTTATCTAAAAAATGTCTGTTTGTAAGAAAACTTTGTATAATTTTTATAAGATTCAGAGGACCTTCGAAGTAATTCAATTTATGAAGGTATTTTGCGTCATACACTGTCAAACGCCTTTTCAACATACAGCAGGGCAAGACCTGTAAATCAAAATTGAGGGATTGGTAGGATATTGGATTACTCCAGAAAATCGATAAATTTCGTTTTTATGAATTTCTCTAGTATTTTACTGAGACTACTTAGAAGACTGATAAGACGATAACTAATTGGATTGGTTTGGAGTTTTCCTGGTTTCAGGATTGGAATTATCTTTGTAACTTTCCCTTTTATGGGAAAAAATACTGAAACTTGAGACATGCGTTAAATATAAAACAAATAATGGTTATTCCGATTATTGGCAATTCTTTAAAATATACATTTTAAGAGAATCTCTTCCTTGTGGCTTTTTATTCATCATTCCTTGTATTATACCAAAACATTTCTTGGCAAGGTTACATATTTAGTATTGTTTTTATACCCATAGACACTTCTACCACGCTGGTGACGGAGCCCGAGTTAATAACCAAGGCATTATTAATATTTTTTTTCCAATACGTCGGCAAACGCTTCGCCATTTTCTTCACTTGTTATCAATAATGAGTCATTTTGATTCAAGTGAAGTATAAATTCCTTGGTTTTAGTATCTATTTTCCGGCTTTGAATTTGGATTAAGGCAACAAATCTTTTCGTTGCATGACTTGTTTCTAAATTTCCTAATTTCGAATGATGTTTGACTTGTGAACATGTTCATTTCATTGAAATCATGTGGTCATCTTTTCCAATGACCTGGAATAGACATCAGCACCCACACCTGTATCCATTCAACAATTGTATCCAGTCAAATATGCGGAAAAGAACATGGCACATCACAACTTCAAAGTGGGGTGGAATTAAGTAGTGTTTGTGGCTTTGGGAGTGTTCTCAGAATGTATGTTCGTGTGCGAACTCCACTGGTGGGTTAAGCATATCTGCAAAATATGTAAATGTCAAAAAATTACATGGAAATGTACTAACCGAAGAAACAAGTCATATTCAAATTTGTTCAGGCGTTTTAAAGTAATATGTCTGTAAAGCATAGAAAAAACGGTGTTTTTTGTTAAAAAAAAATCATATAAAGGGGTTTAAAGCCCCATAATATACTAAAAACCAAAACCTATTTCACAGAATTCTGGACGAAGTTGCCAAAGACATCAGTGCTCTATCTTTTACCATTTAAGAGTCCATAAGGCCCAAACAGACAAACACACATTGATTTTAAAATATAGAGATAGTTAAAGTCCTTTGATTTGGTTGATATAATGAATAGATATAAGAAAAGATTTTGGTTTGATATACAAAAATTAATTTGCGTGGATTACTCCACGCTCAACTACTTTAAATGAAACAAAGACTTTTTAACGTTATAAAAAACCAATGTATTCGACCCAGTCACGACAGGCACAAGGCGCTTTCGACCGACTCAAATCGTTTCTGAGTCCGCTTCATTCCTGATATATCCCTCAGAACGTAGCTGTCGTCTAGCAATACCTTTTCCACGATGTACGGATCCCTGTAAATTGGATCAAGTTTTCTTGACTCACCTGTTGCGATGGGCTCACACTCAATTAAGACTAAGTCTAGAGTTCTTACAAGACTGACATAAAGTAATGACTTACAAACTATTACAAACAAAATACAAGATAGGATCTAGGGCGGTGCATGTAGCACTTAATTAATATATTCAAATAAATATTATATTTAATTAATACTTCATTTAACGACATATGTGTGTGTATGTATATAAAGCGTATGTTTATTTTAAATTTAATCTATCTGGATTTCTTCTTCCCCTAGTTCTAAATCGACACGGTTTTCTTATACATAACCGCAACGGTTGCCTTTTTGATTTGATAGCTTTAGCCAGTGTGCATTCCTCTTCCTCTCTAAAGCTTGTATTAAATGATACCTTTCTTATAATTCGTGATCTCAATTGATAAGCATGAGCTTATCGTATTGTGACATTCAATTTCACTAGGTACACTACTTTTGAAATTATACTCAATTAGTTCTTGGTTTGTAATTAATTATTAAGGCTACAGGTTCTAATGGTTCGTTGTTGTTGATGGAGAATTGCGGTACTTACATAAGAAGTTCTCTATCTGAATCTCAATAGGAAAATTTTTTGTATTAATGTCAAGGAAGTATTTCTTTAAGCTAGTTTATAAAGTTTGGACGGCTCTTTCAGCGAACCGTTTGATTGAGAGTGATATGGTGGAATAGTGGTTAAAATAATGCCATTTGTTTTACAAAAGTTCGCTACTTCGTTTGACCCGAAGGGTGGATCGTTGTCCGAAACTATTTCTTTTCGAAGAATATGAATCTGCGAACATATTAGCTGAAGTTGTTTTTTTCATAATGTGAACCTACTATCCAATGTGAAAATGTATCCACTAGCAAAAACAACACATTACCCTTAAAATGCAAAAAATCAATATTTCGCTCAAAAGGATAAGACGTAGATGGCCAGGTTGTTAAGGGAAGTATGCCTGATTCCCTACTCTCCTGTTGACATGCATCGCACGTTCGAACAAATTGTTCAATGTCTCGATCCAAATTCAAACACCACATTTTACATCTTATTATCACACAATATGACCTACAAGTAATAGCTCAAGCATTCTGGCCTTCAACGAACTCGGTATTACTACTCGATTATAATATAATAACATGGGTGGTGCTACAGTCCGAGGCGGACCTGGGCCTAGCTTCTCAGCAACCACTCGTGTTGTGCGTGCTATTGTTCTCTCACGTGTAGGTCCCTACAGTTTAATGCCGACTCCGAACGGCCAAGTTTAATAAACCTTTTCTAGACAGGAAATACTCTTTAAGCATTGTAAGTGACTTGAAAGAGGTGGAACCGTGAAATATGAAAGGTGGTTAATTCGGGTATCGAACCAGCCACCCTCTGCGTAGGAGTCGACGCACTAACCCACTACGCCACGGCGACCACATTACTACTCGATTACCCACCATTAAACAACCCTCATTTGAAATAGAAAACTCCATTCGTCTATTATTTAGTTATGTATGTTCTGAAAATTAGTTGGCCATTCTGAACGTACAAAACTAGAAAAACTACAAAACAATAGACTGAAACCATATTTCGAAAGTGTTTGCAAAATCTTTCAGAATCCCCTTTGTTTTCAATTGTTGTTTAATTTCTTTCAGTTTCTGACGATAAACAAAGCTTCATTAATCGTTACACGATGTATTACAATCGTTGTGTACTCCTACTTTTACTGGCATCGCTGAGCATTTCATTACTTGGTGCGCAAGTATCTGAACAAGTAAACATAAGTAAAGTAAAGTAATAAAAAGTGGAATGTGCGGCAGGAGTATATTTTGACAACATCGGAGAAGTCAAAATTATCAACACACTATAATTTAACAACATATTGGCTTGAAATGTTATAAATGAAAGCATACCTTAAGCGTCTGGAAGAATTTTGTGCGAATGAAGTTTTCCATCAGCGACACTTGCTTAAAATTTCATCTTCTGACGTTGCTTCAACAATATCGTTTGCGTTTAACGGCAAATTTCCTGTGATGCTGAAGAAATTCACCATCGTATCCACCACTCTAGTGGGTTCGTTAATCGGCAAACGAGACAGGGCATCTGCATTTTTCATAACACTACCCCTCCTTTATATGATTTTATAATCGTACTGAGAAAGTATTAAAGCCCATCGTTGTAATCATGCAGCAGCAATAGCGTTAGTCTTCTTTTCACCGAATATGGTTTCAAGAGGTCTACGACCTATATATGCTATTAAAGAGGTGATATCAGTAGGCGCTGGAGCGTCCACTATGGCCTTCATCATACTTTCTCCCGGCAAAATGCCATCTCCATTAATTTATGTCCTAACTATTCGACTGCTGATTTATAAAATTTACACTTATTCATGCGAACTTTTACGTTCAATAGTTCAAATCTCTTTAAAACAGTCATTAAATTCGCCTTGCACTCATCGTATGTCCTACCGCCAATAATTATGTCAATGTACCCTTTTACATATTTCAGGCCTTTCAAATTGTCATCTATGATGCACTGAAAAACTGATGGCGCACACTTTATTCCAAATGGAAGCCTGGTGTAGTGAAATAAGCCTTTTTCTGTATTTATTGTTACGTATTTTTGTGATTGAATGGATGATGCAACCTGCTAAATCTAATATGCAGAAATACGAACCTCCTTGAAAACTTCCTAAGATATCATCAATCCTTTGTATCGGGTAATGATCAGACCGAAAATATAGATATATTGTTGCCTTACAGTCCATGCAAATCCGTATCTTTACATCTTTTTTTCGACTATCACTACATAGGAAACTGTGTAAGGCTTGTGAAATAGCAGTGATGCATTTTGTTCAAGCAAAATTGCAGCAAAATGATCTTTGATAAAAGCACAATTCACATTGTCAAACACTTTTGAAAACAATGCTAAAATTTCGGCCCTTCCTTAACGCAAGATGTATCTACACTGTTCACCATGAATTTCTCTTTCCTGCCTTGGAACAGTGTGTTCAACCAATTCCTTCCTAAAAGGGGAGTAAATTCGTTTGCCGTTTTCACAACTACCAGATCAAGTCGATGTATTTTACCATCCAACAACTATTCACCGTAACCTCAATCAAAACAACAACAACAACATTTTGACCTGTAATGACATTCAGAGTTTTATCAAAAGGTCTTATTTTACAATTTTTTAACGAATCTAAATACATGCTTTCAGAGAGAACAGAGAAGCATGCACCTGAACCAATTTCTATATTTATTTTAATATCATTAACATGCAAAGAAATAATAAGGGGGGTTACACAGTTATAATCTAATGAATTTGTTTTAACGTTACCCAAAGTTAAATTTGACAGCTGTTGAGAAATAACAATTTCATTCAATTTTTTATTTCGATAACAATGTCTGTTATATTTATTTTTATTTTGCTTGCATTCGTAAGCATAGTGACCTTCTTGTTGACATCGGTAGCATATAACATTCCTTTCATTGAGCTGGTTTGTATGTAAGTCAGTACCTTGCTGATAAAATTTCTTACTTCCTGAATAGCTGCGTCGATAGTCGTTTTCAGCCCAGTCACCATGCAAATTGAGACATGTAAAAGGTGATTGGATATCTTTGACATCTTTCTTCACATATGTCATAAATTGATTTGTTGAGTGGTTCATTTAATAGCCGTCGCTGGATATCCACATTTTCTTGTGACCAATTGAATTTATCCTATAACACCTGATCGAGAAAAGTTTCGTACTCACAATTTTCAGCTGGAGATCCTAACTCCACAAGAAAATCTTGTAAACTTTCGCTCTCGTGCAGATTTCGAGACGTAAATTTAAATCTGTCTGATCTCACATTCACATTTGGTTTGAAATAGTGTTTCGGGGTTTTAATTATATGTTCGTATGTGAAATCCCATTCAGATTTTGGAGCAATTAAAGTTTCTAGAATTTTACACAAATCTGCACCAACGAACGACATAAAGATTGAAACCTTCTGCTTCTCTCCGTCCAGGACAAACATATGATTTAAACGATCGGCATACTGTTCAAAGACGTCTTTATCCATTATAAATGGATCTATATTTCCACGAAAATTACCGACACTCATTTTCAAAAGTATTTCACTTTTGTTTTCTTCGTCCATAGCTTATCACACCATAAATCACTTATGCTGTATACAGTTTTTCTTATTTTTTTGTTTTTTTGTTTTACTGTTAATCACGTACGACCATCCTCGTCGCCAAAAATGTTGTGTCCTTAGTGTGTGACTTTATTGGTGTAGAGTTCTTAGAAGACTGACTTAAAGTAATGACTTACAAACTATTACAAGCGAAGTATAAGATAGGATCGAGGGCGGTGCATGTAAACTTTTTTACATTACATGTGCTTTACCGAAACGTTCCTACTGCTTTTGTTGGTCTATTACAATGCGTTGCAGTGGGACCATCCATTTCCTCTTGGTTGCAGTATCCACTTCGCCCCATTTCCACAAGAAGCTTGTCGCCAGAGGTTCCTCTTGGTGTATAAGCGAACATAATTTCGTGCGGTTTCTTTTGTAGTTGCACTTCTCATCGTGTATAAGCTCCATAAAATACTTCTCAACTGTTGTTCCCAACCACAAAATCACCTTCCGTCGTCCCACTTTTTCTCTTCGTATAAGCACACTCCACACACTCTTTGATGTAGTCTTTGATAAAGCTGCTCATCTTAGGGTACCAGTACGTTCTTCTCAGCCTCTCCAGAGTTTTGTCAAACCACATGCGCGCAGCCTCGTCATGATACATTTGTAGCACTCGCTATCGCACCTTCTTTGGTCCCACCCACCTTCGCTGATGACTGTCACATTTGTACAACCGTTTACCTTCCAGCTTGTATTCCTTATGCAGCTGCTTCTGGTCAACTCCAATAGCTGTTGATTGTAGCTGGTTGGTAATGTCTCGCAGACTTTTGTCTTGCCACTGCATCGTTGCAACCAATCATCGACATTAATGCAGATGTTTAATACGTTGGCGGATGCCTCTTCCATCCCCGTTCTTCCTCTACTTACTCTTGGCCTACGTACCCCGCTTTCCTCCCTGGCTAATGAATCGTCGTTTTTTGTCGTTCTTGCCTCGCTGCATCAGCATACCGGCAACTCCTATAGCCGAGGCATCAGTATGAACCTCGTGATCACACTCCACATCGTGAAGAGCTAAAATAGGCGGATTAACTAATGCAGATTTATCCTCTTCCAATTCTGCCCGTTGGGTAATAGGTAAGGCCCAGAAATTGTCTCACCTGGTGCGCATTTTTCGGTTGGCGAAAATTTCCGTCTTCCGCTCACTAGGTCGTATTCCGTTTCCTTCCAGTCAATGTCCGAGTAACTCAATGCTAGTCCTCGAAAACGCACACTTGTTCGTATTGAGAGTCAACCCTGACTCTTTCGGCAGTCCGAGTAATTTTTCAAGCTATCGTAGTCCTTGGTCTACCGATTCGCTTGCGATAATGACATCGTCCAAGTAGACTGCAACATCACTATGATCCATGCGCGCCTTAACTTGATTCATGTACATTTGGAAGTAAGCTAACTCGTACAGGTCTGCAGCAAACGCGGCGTATTTTCGGCTTTCTTCTGCTATCCGCACTTAATGGTATCGAGACGCAAGGTCTAGTGGTGTGAAATATGTGTTTCCAGCTAAAGTAGTTATTATTTCCTTCACAGTAGGCATAGGGAACTTCTGCTTTGTGGTTATCTTGTTCAACGCCCTATAGTCGATGCACATTCTATCAGTGCCATCGTTCTTCTTTGTAAGAACTATCGGTGATAATAAACGATCACTTACAGTACAGTCGCTGATTTTGAGTTCCTTATATGTATTCTCGATCTTAACTTGCGGTTGGTCAAAAACCCGCCGGCCAACAATTATTGTGTATTCACAACAACTTCGTAAGCCATCGACTTCGATTTCTGCGTAGAATTTTCCTATAGTTCTACATCCTCCTCCGTCAAATCTGTTCAGTCTCCTGGTGTCCTAATCATAGGGAAAATTGTTGGCAAAAGCAACTGATTCTTGCAGCGTGCCATAGTCACTGCCACAACTGACTTGACTTTGTATGCTGCCGATTTCCACTGGCAAGTTGTTCTGATGCCCCCGTCGTCGCCGTACAGTTGCGACTTATATGCCCGACTTGATGACATTTGAAACACTTAGTCCTTAAGCAGTTACGGCTTAAGTGTCCTGTCTGGTTACATTTGATGTTTCTGGTAGAGTCGTCTGGTTTTTGGTTGCCATTCGTCCCAAAAGTGTCTGTCTAGGTGTTGCTGTTGTGTTCGCCGTGCGTATTCCGGTTGATGCTGGCCTTCGTTATGATCGTACGCTTCTAGTCCATCGAATTTTCTTCAACAACTCCTGAACGGTGTCATAATGTGCCGCTTTCCGAACATCACGACACTTGACATCGGTGATGCCGCGTATTATGTATTTAACGACAGTTTTCTCTTTTAGTTGCCCCCTAGAAGCAATATTTTCAATCGTACTCAAACTTTTATGTCTTCGTAAGGTCATTGCTATTAGTTTCGCAAAAGTTCGTGCAAATCAGCTACATCATTTTCTGCTAGGAAATTGTGCACTAAATCGCGAAGAACAAAAAAAAGTGATGAATGAAGAACCCTATCACTCCAACATTTTGGTGCTTATCATCATGCTTATCTTTCTAAGATTGAACGTATTACGTATTGCTGGCCACTAAACAATGATACCATATGTTAGAATGGTCTGACGACTTCTGTATATAGCCAGTGTGTCATTTCCAACAACTGCCGCTTTCCTAAAACGGTCCTGAATGTTTGATTTCCAGCTTAGCCTAGTATTTGGTCTGAACAGTAAAACTTAGTTCCTTGTTCTTCAACTTTTGGTGGGTGCCCCTGAAAACTCTTCTGGTTGTGCTGTGATTTCCAAGTTCTGATTAGATACTTCTACGGAATAAGACATTCCTTATCCAGTCACTAATACTTCCAGTTACTTTTTGTATAGTTAGGGCATTAGTTATCGCTTCACTTTTGACGTTATTAAAAGCCCCCTCTATATCAAAGAAAGCAACCATTTTGAAATTTTTACTATCAAAGGATTTCTCAATGGTGCTGACTAGAGAGCGAACTGCTGCTTCTACTGAATGCCCTTTGCGTTGGGTATGTTAGTTAGGTGATAGGGAGTTAAACCTTGTACTTTCCCTAATATGTAGATCCACTATCCTTTCCAATTTTCTCAGAAGAAATGAAGACAGGGTAATGGGTCTGAAGACCTTTAAATCTGTGCGTTGCTTTCCCACAATTTGGTATGAATAGCGCCTTAGTATACCTCCACTGTTTTGGAGTGTAGCTGAGTCTCAAACAATTGTAGAACATAGCCTTTAGCCACGGTGATAAAATGTCTAGTCCGTGCTGTAAATAAGCCCAGGGAAATGAGTGTCGATCAGAAGTTTGAGGGGGTTTCCTCAGCGGATTCCCTCCAGACTCCGTCTGACGACTGAATATACATTGCCATGGTCGGGGTTTTTGAAAGTAAAAGCCTTAACCGACCGCAGTCTTTGGTTTTTTTCTATGTTGCCACAGAAAGCTTTCCAGGCTTGTTTTTGCACCGTCTTGAGGTCTTTTCTTTATAGGCCTTGAGACTTTGTTGGGTCGGAGATGACTTCTTTTCCTTATCTTTTGCTAAGGATATTCTTATACCTGATCCAGTCAGTCTTTCTGCGGTTGCGGAAGGTGCTGGCTGGGGGTGTGTTAATATTAATCGAGAATCGGATGTATCGATGGTCAGAGAATGATATGACTCATCGGATACTTTCACTTCGAAACAGAGAGTATAGCGTCATTGGACATATGGGTTATATCTAATACTTCCTGTCTGATACTATTGATAAAAGTTGGCTCTGAGCCCATATTACAGATATTGATGAATTAAATATAAATTCAAAAAGTCTCACCTCTGTCATTGGTATCGTTGGTAAATAGTGTGATGTGCGTTGGCGTCAGCACCAATCACTAAGAGGATATTAGCCTTTTTCGCGGCGTATATTGCTTTGCGAATGGGAATCGCAGGTACGGGTCCCCCGTCGTCGTATGGCAGGTATGCCGAGTCAACCCAAATTCATCTCCCGGCTTCGATGTTAAGCTCTTAAGTCTGGAGTGCTATACTGTGGAAGGAGAAAGATTTTTAAGCTACTTTTGGCTAAAATGCAAGTTCTCTTCTTACCAGAGCTCGTGTCTTGATACAGATTATATCCTTTTGAGCTCAATCCAGCAATGCGATAAACGTCATTGATCCATGGTTCCTGAATGAGGTGCTGGCTGGGGGTGTGTTAATATTAATCGAATTCTTCACTGCCCTTTAGAAGGCGGAGCATTAGATTGGCAGTGGTTATCGGCTTTTCCACAACTGTAACGTTACAGTGTATACCAGACGATTCGTCATTGTCTTTCTCCATATGGAGCTGTTCTTCGTCTTTGCCTCCCTCTGTAACATCTAGTGGCAAGACGCTACTGACATTGGCAGTAATGTCCAGATTTCCCAGAGAGGCTGCCATACTTGAGATGTTGTGATCATCCCTTTCCTGCACCTTTAAGGAAATCTGGGACATGATGTAATTTAGGGTGATCTCCTTCCCCTTCACCACTTTTAGGGATTCCTAGTTGATGAGGTAGGAGCCCAGCCTGCCTATCTCTTCTGGATTTTCCGCCTTAATGATCCTCCAGTTGCCCATAGCGACACCCGGATTTTGACCTTTCATGAGCCTGAGGATCTAATCAAGGTCGCTAGGGCCCGGAAGCCATGCCCTTACTCTAGAGCTTAATTTGATTTTTGACCAATGGTTTACCACCAATTGGGTCTAGCCTTCTTGGGTATCTTATGGGATCTCAGTCTCTTGAACGTAGAGTTCTTTCGGGCTGCTGATACTTGTCTACCTGTATCAGATTTGCTAGTCCTGTCACTAGTAGGTCCTCTTACTGAGTGACTCGTACTAGGTACTTCTGGGCGTCCGTCCATCTGGGTCGGTTTATTGTTATCAGTCATCCTTCCCTTCTCTCTCTCAGATAATAGAAATTAGGGTTACTTGCTTTCTCCTGGTTGGGTGCGGGCACACCTGTTGCAGGTTTGCTGTTAACTCCCGCCAAGAGAGTGCTCGCCCAGCGAAAAGTGTCTCTGTCTCTGTCTGTCCAGCTGTCCACGGGTTTCTCAAGAATCTGATTGAGCTGGAATTTAGTACTCCTGATGGATAGTTGGTTTCTTCAGTAGGTCTCAGTAGAGCTGCAGCCTGAACTGTGGGCAGTATCAGACATCAGATCTGCGGAGGCCAAGTCAAGTACGTCCTCCGTTCCTATTTCCGTCGCGTCTGGTATAATTTTTTGCTGTTTGTATGTCTTTTCTTTGTCATTGTTTTTTTTCGTTTGTTTTGGTTGTTGTTTTGTTATTGTTTTTGTTGTTATTGTTTGGTATGTAGAGTAGCCGCCATAGCATAACCGGGTCTACTCTGACGATGAGTCGCTCTCCGGCATTCAAAGCGAGTGGAAAAAAGTTAACGAAAAAAAAAACAAACAAAAAACTAAAAATCCCAGCAGTGCGTGAAGTGCGATTTTTAAAGCTAGGTTCCGGAACTAGCCGTGGCCGAGCACATAGTGTGCACACCCGCAGCCAAAGCAACAGCAGTAGCAACAACAGCTTCATATGCAAACTAAGGGGAAGCAACCGCAGCACCAGCAGAAGCAGCAACAACCAGGAACGTCCCAACCGCTGTGGAAGGGACAGCGTCAGACAGCTGCCAAACAGGGAAAGCAGCAACAACAGCTTCAGCAGAAGAAAACTGAGAAGGAGCAACAACATCAGCAGCCAACCATGCCCTCCAATCAACGTCTTTGGACTGGGGAAGAAGGACGTTGATTTACTATGTAAGTTGGTCAGAAAAAACTCTTATTTTATTATGTATAAGGGTCCATTAAGAGTTTCTGTCCATTGCTTATCAATGGCAGACTATTACGTAGTTAAAGAAAGGCTAGCAGTGTCGGAGGCCGAGTTTTTCTCTTACACCCCAAAAGGGGAAAAGGTGCAGCCAATGCTCCTTAAGGACGTGGATGACACTGATCCCGATGAGATCCTCGCTTTGCTGCGCCAAGCGCAGAGCGACGATGTCCAGGTCGTAGGGGTTAAGCCCTTCATAACTGCGGTATCGAGAAGGGAGAATAGGAGACTTCCATTCTTCCTGGTTCAGGTCACCCCAGACAGCAAACTAGAAAGCCTAAACAAGAATTGCCAAATTAGGCTCTCTGTCTGTTAAATGCGCAGGAACCTACAGTCGCGAGGAATGTCCTGTAAGACCAGCGGGCACCCTGGTAACTATCGGGTATGTCCTAAGGTTCAAGAAATCAGAAAAATCATAGAAGCGAGGTAGAAGCAAGGCCAGTGCCCCGTGCTCCAGCTACCACTGTTACACCGGCAGTCTCCTATGCCAAAATGGTATGGGATAGTCGACCCGTTCATTTTATTCTATTCGACGCTGTTTGGAGAGCTAAACGCAACACTGGTATAATGGCTACGCAGGCAGCCTGCAACCTTAAAATTCTAGCATTGAATGTGAATTCACTGATCCGCCCTGAACGTCAATTAAATTTCGTTGACTTGTTGCAGACCCGTAATCCTGATGTGTTGATGGTTTGCGAAACTAAGCTAAGCCAGACGCACCCACTCAGGTACAAAAATTACAATATCATTAGAAGAGATCGAAGCTACCTAGCTGGTGGAGTCGCGCTCTTAATAAAAAAAGGCCTTTGTCATAAGGTCGTGTATAGCGGTGAAGTGCGGAGATTCCAAGCCATAGAAACGTATATCGCACGCATCCCCCTACGGAGTGGTAAGCGGCTATATGTGATCGCTATCTATGCGACTGACAAGTCACGCATCAACCAATATTTCATTTCAGAGCTCGATACTCTTTTCACTAGCCTTCGACTGAGCTCGGAGGAGAACTATTATATCGTAGCCGGGGACTTGAACTCGAGGCATATAGAGTGGGGCAACGTTATGCATAACACCAGGGGAAAATCATTGTATAACTGGTTGGAGTACAATGTTGAGTTCAAGCTAGGTTTGCTTGCAACCGATAGGCCATCGTATCCTGGAAGCGGGTCCTATCTGGATCTAATGCTGATAGACAAAGGACTTACTATACAAGACGTGGAAAGACGCACACGGAACTGTCTAACTGCTGTTGAGTACGAGAGCGATCACTGCGGGCTCTTCGCAGCTATTCAGCACCCGAACGAGGCGGAAGGACTGGAGGAGTTTGTCAAAAGGCACCCTTATAATTATAATAAGGCCCGCTGGCCACGCTTCTCCAGGACTTTATCCACAGAACTACTCTCGAGTGGGATTAATCCGCCGACAAACAGAAACCTGATGAACAGGTGAACAGGTTGAAAGGTATCTCATACAAATGGACGACGGAATGAAACGGACGATGGAAAAAACTATTCCGAAGATAGTACAAATTGATAACAGCGATGTTTATCGAAATGCACTTCACGTGCACAAAATTAGGCTGCTGTCAAGACTCAAACTCTTGCACAGGCGTTTTACAGATCCGCAAAACGCGGAAGTCAGAGAATTGAAGTCGGAGATCAAGAACCTCCAACATTTAATACGTATAAACTATAGCTTGGCTATAAGCTTGCCCTGGGGCAACAAAATCCTTGCTGTACGATCCAACAACCCGGGTATGTTCCCGCAAGTAAATAAAATATTTCGGAGGAAAGATCAATTCGAGGTTTTTTCAAAATAATCCGCGATCGAACACGTCCGAAATTCCACTAACTTCCTCTAACCATTGGTCCCCCTACATCTCCTAAAATGAGAGGTGAGAGAGAGTGTGAGAGAAAGTAAAGCCAACGCACACTTGGTGTTTGATCTGGGCAAACACGCCAATACAATAACTCTCTCTCTCGCGAATGTGTAACAATATACATGATTTATGATATGATAACAGGTAGGAAGTTCGTCGTGAAATGTGGCGGCGTAACTTCAAGTAGAGTATTTAGTATAGAAAACGGTGTACAACAGGGGGCAGTAAAATCCCCATTATTGTTTTCTATATTTACTGCAGATCTTCTATGGTCTATTCCGCACCTTATCGCGTATGCCGATGACTTAATGGCTTACAGATCAGCACCGGAGGCAAATAAAATAACGGGATTTTGTAATGACTGGAAGTTGCTTATCAACTTCCTAAAATGTGAAACTGTTCTTCAAGTAATACGCGAATGAACTGGAAAGAGTTCTGCATTGTTGACCAGGGCCAGCCGCTGCTCGTGAAAAGTGTAGTCAGATATCTCGGCATTGGGTTGGACCATTTTTTGTATTTTAACAAACATATAGAGAAGGCTTTGACCAATGCTAAAAAAGCTCCCAAAACTCCCCTTTGGTTCAACGTGAGCCCTGCCCAGATGGAAAAGATGAGGGTGTTCGAGAGACGGTGTCTTAGGACCTGTCTCCGGTTGTATCGGACACCTGAATTCGAAGAACTATCTCAACGAAGTCTTGTACAACAGGGCTAACGTGAAATGAGTAGACAACTTTATAATTTCACTAACGCGAAAACGCATTGCAAGGAGTATGATGTTTACCAACAGTCTGATCTTCGGTGCTTATTACCCGAACTTTATGTATCATGAGAGGGCGCGCCACATCGGCTTTATTCCACCTAAGGCTTTTCTCTATTAAGATTCGTTAAACCTGATTCAGGACATGAGTGGATGTCCTATAATCTTCCACGCTGTACGCCGAACAGTTGACAGGCGACTCCACTATGAATCGGATATCGCTCGCGAACACGATTATCAACTCCGGATCAGTAGAGCGATCCCCCCTCGAGATAGGAGAGAGAGTGCAAATGAGCGGCACTTCTTTTGGTGGTTACACCAGAACCAGTCTCCGACATCGTCAGCGCCTGATCTGATAGTCGGTCTGATAGACAGCCCACTTACATAGATTTAAGTTAGGTTAAGTTAGATTAAAAAAAAACGGGTGTACAAAGGCGTGTAGATTATATATGTCAAGCATATAAATAACGTGCACGCCCTTGTAAACACGTCCGCAATGTCACGGACATAATGTAAGGTAGTTTAAGTTGTATTAGGGTTAGGGTTTAGTGTTAGAGGTTAGGTTTATTTAATCTTAATAAATTAAAAAAAAATGTTTAGAGTGCCAAGTTTTCTGGCCAGTAAGCACAAACAATAAAGATTGTCCATATGGACTGGAAAAAAACAGATGTTAGTGTGGACGCCGAAAGGCAAATAGATAAGTAAGTTTAGATTATTTTAGAGCACCTGCGAAGGGTCAGTCGGATAGATTTTAAGAACATGGATTGTTTAGATAGATTTGATCAGTTTTGTCTAGTTTTAAGAATCATGAATTAAAAAATGAAAAAATGAATTTTAAAGTTAAAAGTCTACTCTGACGAGTGCACCTGAGGAGTACTTAAGAATAGCTCTTAATATTAAGAAAAATAAGGTAAGAACAGCCAAACGTTCATTTCGGAGACTTTTCTGTGTGAAAATCGAGGAAGTATCCGAGATCTCCGCTAGTACACGATTTTATAGCAACGTTAACACCAGTTTTTGTAGATAATTCGCGAGGCCGAGTGGAAAAGTAGAATATTTTGAGTGTATTTTCAGAAGGGGATTGCAGGCAACGAATCTGCAGATAATCTCGCAAGGGCTGGCTCGAACTTTAATGTCAATTGGCAAACAACAGCTACAACGTTCATTAACGAATGTAAATGCAAACTTCACATATACCATTGGATCAATGGTAAAAGTGAATATTCGAATTCAATTTACAAATAAACAACTTAACCAAACTCAAATATTCACAGAATTTCGAAAAAATTTCTTAAATACATCCAACTTTGTATGGAATATCTATTGTCCGTGTTTTTCTGATAACGCTATTTTCTTAAACGTTGTATAAAAACTATCTGACATGGCAAACGTTGTTTTGCCAAATAAATTATTTCTAATGAATATTTTGATAATCAATTATTATGTAAATGACTGAAACACCTGGAATACACTTCCATCAAGCCTAGTACAAGGCTTGCATCTTTATACGTCGTATGCATCTTTATACACTTGCACTGAGAACACGGAAACGGTTAAGGCCCTAAACCTTATTGAGTGAGGGAAAGCTTATAGTGTGCGTAAGACAGGCGACCTGTGTGTCGTTCTCATCCTTACTCTGTGCTGTTTAAGAGGAGGAGAAGTGACACCAGAATCGCCTGGCGGGAATAACTGATCGAGTGGTAACTGATATGATGATTGAAAATTATTTAAGTGCTAATGCAGCTTTTAAAAAATAAGGGTTTGTGGTGGAAGTGTGAAAATGTATTGTTGTATTATATTATTAAAGCCGAATCATAATTAAGTTAAAACAATATATTTTGTTCAAAAAATAAAAATTAATTATTTGGAGTGGAAAACCCTTATCACTTAGAAGTATGAAAAAGAGTTTACGTCCTGTTCTCAGACCTATTACATAAACACACAAAATTTCATAAGAATCGTTCAAGACGTTCCGGAACAATTTTGTTACAGACACTGACAAGAGAATTTCATATATTAGTAAATAATTTATAGTAATTCATTAATTGAAAACGGCCTGGCCGATTTGGCTCCCATATTTTTATTGAGTTGTACGTAATTGCCAGGAGAAAGTTTTACGAATGAAAATTTCGGGGAAAGTCAGGAAATTGATTAAATTTGTTTTTTGTCTTGAATGGAATTTGTAGGAAAACTCGGAAAATTCCGTAAAAACGCGAACGGCTAAATTTTCCCATTTTTTCGCTTGATGAACGATGTAAAAAAAAATTGTGAAACTTGGAAAATTTCTGATAATTGTGAAATTCATTGTGATAAAAGACGTTTTGCGTGGAAGGGTAACGAGATAAAGAATAAATACTGACATGTGCAGTACATGCGTAGTTCTGAAAACTCGGTAGTATGTTCACCAAGTTCGATGGGGCCAGGTAGAAGTTCAGCATTGATGGTGGCCTGGGAAATGGTCCGATCGTCTCCATGATGATCACAAGCGAGTGTAGATGACTGTTGTCATCCATCCACTTCTGCATATTCGTCCCGTGGGCGCTGATAGGTTAGGTTTGGGCGATTGCCACCATTATAGCAGTTTTGGCTCACTTAGATCCTGATTGGATCGTTTGTGCTATTCTGCTTTCACCGGCTTTTTTTAAAAAGGGAATACACTTACGAAAATGAAATAAACCTAGAGACTGCATATTAATATTCTAGTCGCCTACTTTGACAAGTCCACTCCCGTGCTGATTTACAGCCAATTAGTTTTCCTGATAAATTTGGCTGTGTCTTGTATCTTTAAATGTGACATTTCCTCTAGGTTTCTGAAAAGTGGTAGCCTAGTATATCTTTTCTAGTTTTTGCAAGAGTTTGTCGAGCCGAGGAGATGAAGCATATTTTCTTCCTCCTCCTCATCTATACAGCTTCTGCCGTAGTCGTTGTGGGGGGCTCCAATTATTCTGGCATGGATACCGAGAAGGCCGGTGATAATGCCCACTACGTTACTTATTACATTCTTGTTTAGTCTTAGGAGTGTATTTGTTTTGTTTGGATTTAGTGAGAGCCAAATAAGCCTCGAAGTTATACATGTATCTAATTCCATCCATCTCCGATTAGCGGAATCGACGGCATCTGTAAGTAACATGGTATTTATTACTTGGAGTGATGGATATGGGGTGTCCTGATTATTTGCCAGTGGCAGTCCCACTCCTATTCTTGCTCACTTGTCGGCCCTTTCGTTGCCTGGAAAACTACTATGCCCAGGTACCCGGCATAGGGTTAGGTTGCATCTAACCGCTATCTCCCTAAGAGATAGACGGCAAAGTTTTACCATCTTCGATTTAATTGATGGTTTATCCAGAGCCTTTATGGCCGCCTGACTATCTTTGTAAATGGCGATAGATAGCCCGTCTATCGGGTTCATCGACAGTAAGCGGGCAGCCTCATAAATAGCTTTAACTTCTACCTGGAATACACTGCAATGGTTTGCTAGTTGAAGAGACAGGGAAAAGGATATGGAAAAGGATAGTCCGGTGCCCTAGTCTGTTTTGAAGCCATCTGTGTATGTAGCCCGGTTTTCTTACCGGATGTTTTTTTTCCCAATCTTCTCTATCTGGGATAAGTGTTTTGAACCCAAACCCCATCCGATTTTGCATATTCGTCCCCTGTGCGCTGACTGTGTCATCTTGCATATGGCATTGAATTCGCCACCTATCAAACGGAACGTGTTGTAGGCCATAGAAGTTGTTGATCTCCATTAGGTCGTGTTGTATGTTTCCCTTTGCACCATTGTTGTATAATGAGACCACCAATAGAATCTCGCTGCTGCTCGTTTTTACTACAATGGCTGCCGCTTCGTTATAGCGATTGCAGTTTCGCGATTCCACGAAACCTTCTCTTCTCAAAGGTTTTTTATATTCGTCAGGGTTTCGAGCCGCGATGTTCGTTTCCTGCAAAAGGAGAATATCGGGTTTGTTGTTTTTTTTTTTTTATGAAAAGACTAATGATCGCCTTTGGCCAAATGAATAAATCGAGTTGACGATTGTAAATTAATAAACTCAGCTGATTTACTGATAACATAGTTTGAATATGAACCTGCTCAGCATGACTGTCGGAATTTATTTATTGGGCGTAGTTCAATAGGACTGCGTTCTTGGCCTTCGGCATGGCATCAAAAAGTCTGTCCCGAGGAACCTTTGTGTCAATAATTATTCTTTAATAAATGTCTCATCGAAGAGATCGAAGTTCGTCAGCCAGTTTTCGTGGCTGGTGCTGGCGTTGCTGTGATTTTCGGTTTTGTTTTTGGTGTTGTAGTTACCCTTCGACGGCCTTTTTCTGCTGGCTGTTGGCAAAAGCTCCTGCTTGGGCACAGTTAAGTCCGATGTGATCAGCTTCTTTGTAGAAAGAAACTCGTAGTATGTGTTATGTCGTCTTCCCTGCTAGTTTACTCTTCTCCTCTACATTTGCCTTGTATTTAGGGCTTCCCTTGTAGTTTGCAGCGTGTCCCCCTTTCTAGCAGTTGGCGCAGTATTTTGTAGTTTCCTGAGCTGCGTCTTTTGAAGTTCCTGTGCAGAAGGCTTCTTTTGGAATTCTTTCATTTGCAGTGTGATGTTGGTAACGAGATTGTCAATATCCTGCTTGTAAGTTATATGGTCTAATCGGTATCAGTCTGCTGAAATCTCTGACTTATATTTGCTCTAAAGCGTTTACAATTATTATTTTTTATGTCTTGGATATATTGGACAACTTCAATACCAGACGGAAGAAGCTTGCACTGCAGTTATGAAGTGATACATGCTGAGTTACATAGCCAGGATAGTTAGCAATAAAATTATGAAGTACGGACAATACTGTTGTGATCTTCTTCAGCATATGGAACGATGGTTCTAAATGAATTACAGCATTCAACTTTCAGATCCGTGGATTCGAAACGACACTAATTTCTAATTGGGTTATCTGCCAACCGCAACTACACACACAGACACAAAATCATACAATGATACAATAAAATCATGATTAAAAAATGGGCTGTGGGTTAGGAGGGTTAAAATTTGGGGATGTCCAATTTAAAAAGTTAGTCCGGATTGTGACTCTGACCTAGCGGTACATTTTTTACGTCCTATTCTATTCTGATACTGAAATATACACAAAACAATCTTAAAAATGGGTAGAGTAATTACGGAGGAGTGCACAGAAGATTCTCACATATTTAGACTAAATCCATATTAATCTGTAGGATGCTACGTGGAATGATGAATGATGTTGAAATGTCGAATGATCTGAATTAAATTGTTTAATAAATACATTACAGAATTATCATGTAATCACAAATAAAAGAATGAAAGGCGAAAAGAGTATCTTAAATAATATTATTAATTTTATTTACAGGGATCAAGAAACACGCTGCTTATGGGACCGCTACATGCAAGTAATCAGTATCTGCTTAGAAAAAATGTATCATGCATAAAGTCGAAACCACAATATCGCATACCCGCTGTCTTGCTTTAATAGGCTTCCATTTTACAAGAAAAAAATTATATATATAAAATCCCTACAAAAAATGATTCACTTACACAAATACGGTACAAACTCGATTTACGCAACTAATAGAAATTAAGGCAGTTGCACTAACCGAGGTTGTTGCACTTACTGGGTCACATTTTTCCAATAAGAAATGATAGTCAAAACGGATATGTTTGTATAGCGAGAGAAAAAAACATTTTTGGAACGAAAGCAAATCATTTTTGATGAATACAGTTCTTACAACTTTAGAAAACCAAAAGTTGAATGGATTCCTTTTGTATCTATACAAGCATTTATACCTTAAGAAAATTAATATCTTAGTGTTGCAAAAATTGAGGAGCTGGGCGAATTGGGGGTTGCGTAAATTTGAGTCTGTATTTGATTACCTAAGAAGCCAAAAATGAAACGTTTTGAGTAAATAAAAGAGAATTGTTTCATAAATTCACTTGCGATATTATGGTCTGTGAACTATCAAAGCGCGACCGCTGCACTGAGACTTGCTTCATGGATTAACGTGTATACTACTTAAAATGCCTGATCCCTTACGCACGAACGCAACATTGTGATATGGATATAATTTATTGTAAACTTTTTGTGAAATATTTTGAATAAAAACCAACATGTTTTCCAGCAACTACTATAGTTTGAAATGTGTACCAATATGTAAAATCATGTAAACCAAGAGTATGCAGATGGTTTCCCAAAATTATCGCAAGAATAAAATGCAATAGAAAATACAGTTTTAAATCTTTAAATTATTATTTTTTTAAATATAGGATTATAGAATAGGGTGCATTCACATATGCACTGTTTTGTCAAATTTTGATCACCGTTCTGCATACTACCACCAGTGATAGTAGTGTCCTTATTTAGCATCAATCTACAACTCCATAAATAAAATTGAAAACACATTAATATGATAGCCATCTACCTTACTAATGATGAGACTATAATACAAACACAAATAAATGGATAAAAGCTATATTCGAAGGAAAATTTAAAAAAACCTTCGTTCGTGTGTATCACAATATTGTACGTTTTCAAGCTTCAAGTTAGAAAAGTAGTATTATATTAGTTTAATGTTCATTTCGAATTAACAAATATGTAACTAAACAAAATACATAAATAAGTTTACCATCAAAGTTAAATATGCAAATGAATGAACAAATAGATTAATAGATTAATAAATTAATAAACAAATAAATAAGTAATAAATACATAGGTAAATAAATAATTAATTGAATAAGTAAATATATAGGCAAATAAATATATAAATAAGAAAGTAAATAAATAAATATATCTGAATTTAAACAAAAAAAAAACTAACTAAAAACGTTCGATGAACATTCCGATTAATAAATACTTTATAGAGTTAACAGATAAGATAATAATTATACAACCAAACCGTGAATACTAACATTAACAAGCAATAACATCCTTGAGTTGCAATGTTACATATTTAACTGCTTTGTAGACTAGAGATTATAGTGCTATTATAATCTTCATGGTGTAGCGAAGTGGAAAAGTTCCGTCTTAGTTTCAGTCAACAGAAGCATCCCGTTGACACTAGTATGTTTCCTAATATTGCTAGTCAATGCTTGGCGCTTGAAAGTGATATTTCTGGTACCGCCAGGAAGGTTAGGTTAGGTTAGGTTAGGTTCATGTGATTGGCACAACCGAAGCAGTTCTCATGTACAAATTCAACGAAAGTTTGCACAACGTCGGTATGGAGCTCGGGGCCGACTTCCACTCATCAGGAAAACCGACATATTGGCCCGCCGATGAAGCAAAAGTACCCGAATTAGTAAACTTTTGTTACTTTTGTTAAAGGGGCCTCTCTTCCGATCACTCACCTTCAATCTTGACCATAAACTGACGAAAAAATTATAATAAAACTGACTGGGAAAGTTTTAGACATGACTCTGAGGAAAATATTAGTCTAAATGGGTCTTTACCCCTCACAACATAAAACTGTGCACCCAACTAAAAAAACCTTGCAAGTTTTTAAAAACCACGCGATATCGACGTATCTTGAAGGCCTAACAAATGAAAAATGTACAAACTACTCACTTTGCAATAAAAAATATCAAGAAGCCGAAAAAGGTGTTATTAAACTCATTTACTTAATTAACGCTTCCTTTAGGGTATAATATGACTCATGGGAGGTTGCAGAAGTGATTATGGTTCCAAAACCGGGCAAACCATTAAGCAACAAAAAGTCGATAGAAGTACAGACCCATATCGCTTTTATAATATACAAAATGTTTGAAGAACTTTTATTAAAACGCATTCACAAATTTATCGAAGAGCAATAACTAATACCTGACCATCAGTTCGGGTTTCGAGCGAAACACTCGACAATTGACCAGGTATACAGAATAACGAAAGAAATTGAAGGAGGATCCACCGCCCTACTTGACGTTTCCCAGGCCTTCGATATCAGGATATTAGAGAAACCCGGAATTGAATACTCCGATTTTAAAGAGATCCGAGCAGGAGTCCCTCAAACGAGTGTCCTTGGCCGTACATTGTACCTGTTGTACACTCAAACTGAGTGTACTCTTGTGGCTACATTTGCGGATGACACAGCGATCCTGGCAACGAGGAGGTTAAGTTAGGTTGGGTTGAGGTGGCTGACTACCGCGCATACGAACAGCAGACACACTTAGGCCAAACATAGGCCCATTGTGTTACCATGCGGATCTTAGCCTACCTATTCCACAAACTAATCTGTGCTTTTGATAAAGCGAAGAAGAGGACTGATTTTGATGCTGCTCAGTTCAGCCAGATTAACAAAGAAAAGGGTCCCCAGAAGTCTGAATCTATGGGATGAGAGAGCACTACAATTACATTGCAAGTGTTTGATGGTTTCTTCCTCATCCTCGTCCAAGCAGTTTCTACAGAAACCATTATAGAGAAGGTCTAGTCTAGAGGCGTGAGTTCCCATGGCACAATGCCCTGTTAGAACGCCTGCAAGAATTCTGAGATTTGGCCTTCTTAATCTGATCAAGCTAAGCGATCGTTTGGGATCGATCATAAGTCAGAGTTGTTCCGTAATGGGGTATGCTGTGCCAGATATCCATCTGCGGTTTGTTTGAGCAAGCGTTTCGAGCTTGAGCGGATGTTTAATAGTAGCGATAACCATTGAGGGTGGGTCTCCACCCGGAAAGAGCACGGAGTTTGAGCTCTTTCTAGCGACTTCGTCCGCTTTGCAATGCTTTGGAATGTCACAGTGTCCCGGCGCCTGAAATACTTGGCCATCTCGTTAAGAGATAGGCGGCAATTAAGGGAAGTCTTGGAATTAAAGGTGACTGAATCCAGAGATTTGATAGCTGCCAGACTATAGAAACAGATGATGAAATCTGTGCGCAATATTACATTTTTGTTTTTAGCCAGGAAACTTAGATCCGTGGAACAGACACCAGCACCCACACCTGCATCCATCTTCGGTCCATCTGCGAAGATTCGCAGTGGACCTTCCAGCGTCTGGTGTTCAGACTCCCAGTAAGATCTGGGCGGTATTCTGGTTGCGAAATTCTTCTCGAAGAGGAGTTTAGGTAGAGTGAGGTCTGTATCTATGGGTATAGAGGAATACCTGCGTAGGATCGTTGAATGTCCCGACTGCAGTTCTTTCCAGCTGCTCAGCGATCGTAATCTAATCGCCGTGCTAGCTGCTGTCTGTCTGCCAATTAGTTCTATTAGTGGCAGGTATAAGAGCTAGGAATTAAGCGCTGTCGCTTAGCACCAAGGGGGTCCCGCATAGTGTGGGGAGGGTCAAAGTTAGGAATTTTATATTTCCTAGTAAAGAGGACTATATCCGTTTTTTGGGGATTGATACCTAGGCCGCATTCGCTAGTCCATTTCACTAGCTAGATGGGGCAGATTGCATAATATCTCAGATCGTGGATAAATATTTCCCAGATACAGCTATGGCAATGTTATCTGCATAGGCAATGACCTTACACCCTGACCCATCTAGTTTCATAAGTAGTTCGGTGACCACTATGTTCCACATTAGAGGGGAGAGTACAGGAGAGAACGAAAGTTTGTCTGTGACTAAGTGTCGGATGAATGCATCGATAAATTTTTCCAAGGTCTTGAAAAGAATGGAGGATAGGCTTATAGGCCGAAAATCCTTTTGGTTGACATGTGAGCATTTACCAGTCTTGGGTATGAAGACGACAGTGGTCGTTCTCCAAGTTGCGGGTACGTGGCCTAGATCTAAACATCCTTGGAAGACGTTGCCCAGCCAGGTCCAGATTAGGTCTGCAAAGTTTTTCAGTTCTGCTGAAAAAATGCCATCAGGTCCTGCCATCTTGTAGGGCTTAAAGGAGTTGATGGTCTACAGGACTGTGTTTTTGGTCACACTCAGTGAGCTGATATGGTGGTGGTGTTGACTGGTTGGAAGGGGAGGGGTGTACTCCTCCCCAACACTGCAGCCTGGGAAGTGGGTGTCAATGAGAAGACCCAGACTCTCCAGGCTGGAGTTAGTCCAGGTTCCATCAGCCCTTTGAATCAAGGAGAGGGCATTTTGGGTGATGATACTAATATTTTTCGCAGCCGGGAAGTCTCAGAGGCCTCTTCGATCTTCCCACAAAATATTCTCCAGGACGAGCTTTTGGCTGTCTTAGGTCATGAGAGCTCTTTTACAAGATTCCTAGTCGGCATTGATTCGTATTGCCTTCGCTCTGGTAAAGAGCATCCTGACACCTTTGTGGAGGGAATCAAGTTTTGCATGCCCCATGGGGGTTTAGGCTTTCTCCTAACTTTCCTCATGGGACACCTCCTGTCTGATTTTCTTAATAAAAGTGGGTTCGTTACCTATATTACAAATTGCCAACTTGCTACTTAAAATGAATTCTAAAAGATACTCACCCCTTTCGTTAGTGGCGTGCTCCTCCAGATGGTATGGCGTGCGTTGGCATCACACACTAGGACCAGTGCGGTCCTAAATACCCACATCCTTGATCAGTCTCCTCAGTAACTCCGACGGTATGGCACGGTCGCCTACCATGTATGCCGAAGTCAGCTATGTTCGCTGCATGCCTGCCTCCAGACACACGGTTACTGTGTCTTGATCGCTGTAATTGGAGAGAACATAGACATTTAGTAAAGACTTCGCAAGAATACAGGCTCTTGGATTACCTGTGTTTCTTAAGGAGAATAGGTTATAATTCCGCGCCCCAAGTCCACAGATCAGATCATTTCCGACCCGAGGCTCAGAATGAATAAGGGCGGCCGAGGCCGCAATGGAGTGGTGAAGGTTAATTTGGTTCACCCGAAGCATGGCTTTCGGGCTCCCCATCCGCCATCTACATATCCGAGAACTCCTCGCTGTTGGGCAGCGTTGACGAGAGATCGGAAAGACCGATGCTATCGGCATCCCAGTCCCGATTCTCTAGGACGGGCGAGGACCTCGTGTCACCGGCTCCCTCTGCCACAACCTCCATCGGGATAATAGCGGCCGGCGTTGCCTCCTCACTATTGATGGCGGTTGAGGTAGAGGGCTTCGGTTGTTCCATCCTACCTCCATCACAGCCTTTGTGGCTCGCTCGGGGCCAACCTGTGTAACAGAGGTTAGAGTGGGAGCAGGGTGCACCGTGCACCCCATCCTTTTTGTACACCTTTATCGTGGGTTTAAAGACATTGTATTGTAGTCCCACGAGTAGCAGCGAAAGGACGGGTCAGGCCACGCAGAGATCCGCAATACGTAGCTAAGGCTGATTAACCCGGAGGGTCGCCAGGTAACTCCGGCACACCGTTCGCGACTGAGCTAGTTTTTTGAGTGGGCCCCCAGCCAAACTGATCATCGGCACGCTACGTGTGACAACTTGATCGATCTCACCGGAAGGGAAAGAGAGAGAACAGGGTAGCATGGCGGGAAGGAGGTGGCCGTATCTTAGCTTCCTGTCTCCTTATAGGGAATAGTACCAAGAGTCATTGACCTGTACTAGGCCTTCGCACCACGACAAGGTGTACAGGCACGCGAAGGTCAAAGGGAAGCTCAGTTGAGTCCTCAACTAAAAACTTCAACGAGCTCAAGACAAAATAAACGAATGGTCAAAACTCTGGCGCATTGCTCCCAATGAGACCAAATCAACGAATATAAAGTGTATCTACAGAAATATTGCAAATCTACCAGTTTTCATTAATTTTGTTAAAAATGAAGCAAAATATCTTGGTATGACACTTGATGCGAAACTCAAGTGGAAAGCCCACGTGAAAAAGAAACGGTATAGAGAAATGTACTGGTACGGAAGGCACTCCAAGTTAAGCATGTACAACAAACTGCTATTTTACTAGCAAGTACTGAAGCCTATAGGGACTTACGGCATACAACTATGGGGTTGCCCCAAAGCAAATAACAAAGGATTTATTCAGTCCTTTCAAAACAAAATTATACGGGCTATTGTGAAAGCTCCCTGGTATCTCAGAAATTGTGATATACAAAGGGACCTAGGTGTGGTGGCGAGCGCTTGCAAACTTAAAAACGAAATAAAGTATATCTATCTATCTAAAGGAACCTAGGGATAACTACCGCCGACAAAGAAATTACAAACTCCGCTCGAAAGTAAAGAATAAGACTTCTTGGCCATTGTAACAATGCCACCCCCCCAAACTTTGGAGATGAGACGTTTAGTACGCCGACTCCAACGAACGAGACCGCTCGATTTGGCGCAATAGCAATAAACCATCCTAACGATGGTTATGGCAGGTGATTTTACCGAAGGTCTACCTGCAACACGCGAAAACATTTAAAAAAAAAGGAAACTTAGTTGTAGTACAGAAAAACCAAAAGGGAAGGGTGTGCTTAGTCAGTAAAGTCAGTATGTATCATAGTGTCTTGTTGAACATTTTCACCAACCGAAGCAAAAAAGAATCACTTACATTCCAATCTGCTTCATAACTAATTTTTTTAAACATAAATAAACAGAGAAAGAAAAAATCTATAAATATATATATAATGTATAGTAATGGTCCTCAAAAAATTAATTTAAGTGATTCTAAACACTTCTTTCACTTAGTATGTCTAGATTTGACTGGGAAAGGCATGCTTATTATAAATCTAGTGGAAATGGTTTTTGTTGCAATAAGTATGCAGCATTAAGACGCCGCTCTTTACGTGACCCAACACCACAATCATCAAAGAACCACAACAACAACAACACATCGTCTAACGCAGATTCTCTCTGTGGTGGGGATTCCGCGACCCGTTCGGGAGTCAATGCACTTTACAGATGATCTACGCCAAGCTCTCGAAATTAGAAGAAAGAAACAACTGCTTTCACTGAGAATTGGCTGAGGTGAGAAAAGAAAACAAAGAGCTCAGGTCAGAAGCGAATTTTTTAGAGTGTAAGCTAAATTGGCAGCAACAAGATCTACTCAATCACTTAATTGACATTGTTGGTTTAACTGATGTAAATGATAACAGAGTAATAACAAAGCTGAACAATTATTCAACAATGCTCTGACTATTGACGTTCCAGACTGCAGTATAAAGAGCTCTCATGTAAAAAAAGCAAGCACTAAATTATCTCAATCGAGCCTATTAAATAAAGCAATAATCTGCGTTAAGTTCTCTAACATTACAACAATGCAACGAATTATGTGCGCAAAGAGGATGAACAAAAACAGGCTGAAAACGAATGTGACTAACTCCACCTCTGCAACAGAAAAGGAAATGGCTCCAAAATACTCTTAATTTTTGAAGACGAAAGAGACAGCAAAGGCTTAGGCAAAGAAATATGTATGGTTTAAGGCGAACCAAATTTTAATAACAAATTTGAGGGTGGAAGTGTTTTCTTAATTAAATATTTTAATGATCTTGAACTTATTTAGTTATTTATTCGATTGCTCTAATGTTTGCAAAAAATAATTTAGTTGATAACACTTCTCTAAATCAATGTACTCCAATATGTGATATTGCTTTTTCAAATAGTTCTTACTGCAAAAACAAATTATTCATTGTCCACCAAAATATTAGAAATTTAAGAGCAAACTATTCTAATGTAACTCATATCGATTCGTTTTCTTATTTCCCTGATATTGTATTTTTGTCCGAAATTTGGATCTATAATTTCAAAGAAAAAGATTTCTCCATTCCGGGTTTTAGTTTTTATTCCAACACTAATGAAAATTACGCTGCAGGTGGTGTGGCTTGTTCTATTAAAGATGAATATGAGATGGATGACGTTGCACGAATCAATTATCCCTGTGCTAATACATTAACAGTTTCCATTGAAGTAAATAAATATGTGCTTATCATTGTATGTGTTTATAGATGGCATACGTTTAATGTCTTGATGTTTGTAAATGATTTTACTGTTGTACTAGACAAGGAGAAATCAAAAACTTAATAATTGTAGGTAATTTTAATATTGATTGTCTAGACGATAGTGGTACTGTATCTAATTATTTTACTTTATTGGCCTCAAATGGTTTGACGAGCATTATCCCTGTGTCCACTAGGTCTCTTTCACGTACCTGTCTAGATCATATCTATCTAGCACTGAGAATTGGCTGAGGTGAGAAAAGAAAACAAAGAGCTCAGGTCAGAAGCGAATTTTTTAGAGTGTAAGCTAAATTGGCAGCAACAAGATCTACTCAATCACTTAATTGACATTGTTGGTTTAACTGATGTAAATGATAACAGAGTAATAACAAAGCTGAACAATTATTCAACAATGCTCTGACTATTGACGTTCCAGACTGCAGTATAAAGAGCTCTCATGTAAAAAAAGCAAGCACTAAATTATCTCAATCGAGCCTATTAAATAAAGCAATAATCTGCGTTAAGTTCTCTAACATTACAACAATGCAACGAATTATGTGCGCAAAGAGGATGAACAAAAACAGGCTGAAAACGAATGTGACTAACTCCACCTCTGCAACAGAAAAGGAAATGGCTCCAAAATACTCTTAATTTTTGAAGACGAAAGAGACAGCAAAGGCTTAGGCAAAGAAATATGTATGGTTTAAGGCGAACCAAATTTTAATAACAAATTTGAGGGTGGAAGTGTTTTCTTAATTAAATATTTTAATGATCTTGAACTTATTTAGTTATTTATTCGATTGCTCTAATGTTTGCAAAAAATAATTTAGTTGATAACACTTCTCTGAATCAATGTACTCCAATATGTGATATTGCTTTTTCAAATAGTTCTTACTGCAAAAACAAATTATTCATTGTCCACCAAAATATTAGAAATTTAAGAGCAAACTATTCTAATGTAACTCATATCGATTCGTTTTCTTATTTCCCTGATATTGTATTTTTGTCCGAAATTTGGATCTATAATTTCGAAGAAAAAGATTTCTCCATTCCGGGTTTTAGTTTTTATTCCAACACTAATGAAAATTACGCTGCAGGTGGTGTGGCTTGTTCTATTAAAGATGAATATGAGATGGATGACGTTGCACGAATCAATTATCCCTGTGCTAATACATTAAGAGTTTCCATTGAAGTAAATAAATATGTGCTTATCATTGTATGTGTTTATAGATGGCATACGTTTAATGTCTTGATGTTTGTAAATGATTTTACTGTTGTACTAGACAAGTAAAAAACAAAAACTTAATAATTGAAGGTAATTTTAATATTGATTGTCTAGACGATAGTGGTACTGTATCTAATTATTTTACTTTATTGGCCTCAAATGGTTTGACGAGCATTATCCCTGTGTCCACTAGGTCTCTTTCACGTACCTGTCTAGATCATATCTATGGGCGTGTTGATTATATTAGTAATACGAATTGCGAATTCTCTGTTTTTGACCTGATGATTACCGACCATTCTATGGCAGGTCTTTCATTCAATGTTAATAGTAGTAATGCCAGAACAAATATAAAATCGACTTTGCTAAGCTTAGAAACAGGTTATACTTTGAGTTTTGGGACAATGTGTACAATTGTAGCGATGTGTCGTCTGCCTACAAAACGTTCGTGGCCTCCCTAAAAGAGCACATTGGTAGTTGTTGTTTCCATTCGCCCAGAAACATTTTATCGAAAAGACTCAAACCGTGTATATCTAACGCTTTATTAAACAAAATTGCAAACAAAAAATAACAGTTCTTTTACTTAACAGTGGAGAAGACATCCTAGCAATTTGTTTCTAAGAACAAAATATAAAAAGTTGTGCGCAGATCTAAAAAAGGAAATACATATCTGCCTTGATAATTTTTCCCGCTTCAAAATCAATATAGCTAGAGGTAACCTTAAGAACGAGTGGAAGGTTGTGAATAGCTTACTGAGTAAGAACACTTTGACTAAAAAACCTATAGTACTGCGCGTAAATAATGATGACATATCTAATAAACATGAAATTGTTGAAACTTTAATAGACATTAGACATCAATGTCTATTTAATGTTGGTAACGTGAGTTCTGTACCATGTAATAGTGTTGTTTTCGAACATATAACAACTTTAGAAATTTTAAGACCAATCGGTAGCTTAAAAATTTCAAATTCAACCGGTGCTGATGGTATTTCCAATATATATATATATATATATGGGTGGCGCTACAGTCTGAGGCGGACCTGGGCCTAGCTTCTCAGCAATCACTCGTGTTGTGCGTGCGTATTGTTCTCTCAAGCGTGGAAGGGACCTACAGTTTAATGCCGACTCCGAACGGCGTAGTTGAGAAGCTTTTTCTAGACAGGAATACTCTTTGAGTCAATGACTCGAAAGAGGTGGAGCCGTGAATTATCAAAGGTGGTAAATTCGGGTATCGAACCTATCATCCTCTGCGTAGGAGTCGACGCACTTACCCACTACGCCACGGCGACCCAATGTCTTCCAATGTCATCCTCAAAAAAATTGCTTTATTCATTGTGCATATCTTAGCACAATTATTACTTATTTTCAATCCTACTGTTTATAATGCAATTTTCACTGAAAAACTCAAATGTGCAGATGTCTTACCTCAAAAAAGGTTCTGCAACTGTATGGCAACTATAGACCGATCTCACTACTTCTGGTTATTCGTAAAGTTTTTGAAAAACTTTTTAAGGAAAGGTAAGTTAATTTTCTGAATAAAAACATGTTCTTCAATCCAGCTCAATTCGGATTCCAAAAAGGAAAGTCGACGGAGGATGTTCTCTTACAGTTTTGTTCTCAGATAATATTTAACCTCGATAAAAAAAATTTACTGCTGGTTTATTCATTGAAATGGTTTATTCTTGAAACTTTAACTTATGGCGTAAATTCACTTTTAGATCTTTGACATATATTGGGATGTCAATTTATTAATACTTTGGTTTGCTGAGCTTAGGTTATTCACAAGTTCAAAAACTAAAGTTATGTTTTTAACTTATCTTGCTCCCGGAAACCGAGACCCAATGTTTATTTCCACTGAGCGAATTGCCAAAGATTGAAATTATCTAGATGTAAATGTACACGTTTTATTGGTCCCTCTTATTGTTGTATTGATAAATGTTTCTTGATAGATAATATTGATTGTGAATTGTGTATTTGATTGAATTTGTGTACCTGGAACTCATTCTGGATTCCAATATGAAATTTTCCTCTCACGTAAATGATTTAAAGAAGTATTTCCGTTCCATGCTTAGACATTTTTTCTATTTACGTAATCTATGTTCAACTAAACTTTTAACGAATATTTATTATGGACTGCTTCACTCAAAGCTTCAGTATGGAATAAATTGCTGGGGAGGTGGATTCCAGAACCATTTGCAACCCTTGTCAGTTCTACAGAAGTATATAATCCGAAAAATTTGTAGTAAACCTAGTAGACATCCTTCTCTTTGTTCTGTGAATTGAATATAGTTTCTAATCATAACCTTCGTGGAAACTCTTTAAACATTGTGCATATACGAAATTTTTGTAGCACTGCTTACTGTAATTTTTATTCTGTTATCTGTATTCAATTATTCAATTTACTCCCAGAACATATCAGATCCGCTTAGACATCCGGTATTTTCTTAATGCTCGTAAAAAATTGGTTGCTTCATTATGACTACGTTAGATTGAACTCTCCGACTTCAAATATTTTGATGTAATAATTATGTGCCTCTTGGTGTGTTAAAATGCTGCATTCAAATTAAATCATGTTCATCTTAGTGTATCAGTTTCTTTGCGTTAGAATAATCACTCCTCTTTCTTTAAATTGCATATTTATTTTAGTTTTATTTTTTTTTTGTAAGTACCTCGCAGTGTAAATTCTTATTGTATCCGTCTAAGGAAGTGCCATTCAACTCATTTTTACTTTAATTTGTATAAAATATAGAATGTCACCTTAATTTTTCTTATAATTGCATACAAAAGTACAATATGTGACATAATAATAATAATAATAATGCTTAATGAAATATTCGTTTCCTATTCATAGAGAAACTTATGAATAAATTCTAGAGGTTTCGTATTTATTTCTGTTTCCAATTTTTAATGAACAATTATGTATTTGAACAATAGCGTGACTAAAAGTAACACTTCTGTCACCGCAATTTTCTTCTGTTTTTACATGGCTTGCATTTATTATGACGTTTATGTCTTCTATTGAGTTCGATGTTTATTATAAACAGACAATTATTTCTCTTAGTTTTAATATAATATTAATTTTCATTGTATTCATACTGCATATTATTAAATTTAAGGTATGTGTCTTTATCAATCATTACTTCAAAATTCATTTTATTCGGAATAGAGATTATTTTCTTACATTTATTCTTACATTATTCTACATTGATATAATTAATGGGTATTTTTACGGGCATTATTATCTGTATGCTCTATTGCACCAGCTTATTAAGTTCGTTTATGTCCTGGTTAATAATTAAAAACTCATTTTCTGAAAAGATGCTCCTTATCTTACTACAGCAATTCTGCTTAGAATATCGTCTGACTTATTTTCAGAATATTAAGCTTTGACAAAATGTTGGTAATATACAATCGTTTTAAGAAACTGCTCTCAATTCCAGTAATATTATTAGATAAGGAAACTACAGACTGACTAAAAACACCCTTCCCTTTCTATACTACAACTAAATTTCCTTACCATCGTTAAGGTGGTTTATTACTATTGCGCCTAATCGAGCGGTCCCGTACGTTTGAGTCGGCGTACTAAACGTCTCATGTCCAAAGTTTGGGGGATGGCATTGTTACAATGACCATGAAGTCTTAGTCTTAGCTTTCGAGCAGAGTTAGTAATTTCTTCGTCGACAGTATTTATCCCTAGGTCCCTTTGTATATCGTAATTTCTGAGATTCATTCACAATTTTATTTTGAAAGGACTGAATAAATCATATTATTTGCTTAGGTACAACTCCATAGTTGTATGCCGTAAGTCCATATAGGTACTTGCTGGTATAATACCAGTTTTGTGTATATGCCTAAATTGGAGTGCCTTCCAAGCAACCAGCACATTTCCCTATACCGGTGTTCGAGCTCATCCCGTTTCTTTTTCACGTGGGCCTTCCACTTGAGTTTCGCATCGAGAGTCATACCAAGATATTGTGCTTCCTTAACGTACGGTATTTGTACAGAATTAATTAATACTGGTAGATTTTCAATATTTCTGTAGGTAAAATGTATCTGCGTTGATTTGGTCTAATTGGGAGCCAGCGTTTTGACCATTTGTTTATTTTGTCTAGAGCTCGTTGGAGTTTTTCAGTTGAGCACTCAATTGAACTTCCCCGTTGCCAGGATCGCTGGGTCTGTACGACTTTTTGTTGTTCAACGCTTTGCCCGGTTTTGGAACCATGATCACTTCTGCAACCTCCATGAGACTGGAACATATAATAGCCTAAAGGAAGCGTTCGTTAAATGGAAGAGTTTAATTAGGCCTTTTCCTACAAGTTCTTCAGGATTTGTCCGGTTATTAGATCATAGCCGTGTTATTTTTAGATTTTTTATTGCCTAGCAGTGTTCGTTTAGCGATACTCTTTCTATATTAGAGCTGTCTGATATAGTAGTTATACTAAGATCATCTTCCAACATTTGTCCATCAAAGGCTGAAATGTTTCCTCCAAATGTTCGGGAAAGAGATCTGCCTTTTCTATATCACTTTTGCCCACTCATCATTGTTTTTCTTGATTGGTGCCTTCATTTGGGGCTTCTTGAAATATTTACTGCTTTCCAAAGTGAGTAGTTTGTACATTTTTCATTTGTTAGGCCTTCAAGATAAGTCGATATCTCGTGGTTTTTAAAAACTGTTATAGGTTTTTTTTGTTGGTTTTCCAGGCATTTTAAGTATGTTTTATGTTGTTGGCGCGAGACTGCTACCATTCTTGCGCGGTTTTCTTTTTTCGAAGATAAGTTCTTTTATTTCCAGCGGAAGATTTGTTCGATTCAATTTGGATATGTTTTTACTGCTAGGAGTATTTTTCCAGGCTGCTTTCTGGATGTTAATAACAAAATAAAAAAAATAAAAACCCCGGGGTCCCTCCACCCAAAAAAGATCCGCGAGTGCCCGAAAAAAAAAAATGCAAATGTTAGTAAGAATTGTTTCGGTTTCGAGTGCGTCCGGTACGCTTCCTCTGGCCCCTTTTCTTCACAAGCCACTTGATTATGAAATAATGTTTAATGCAATCGATTTTAGTTTAAATAACATATTTATTTGATACAGTGTGATATACACATCGTTGCCTTGCTCCATCCGATGTCTTCTACGATCACGATCCAAATGACCGAGACCATCTGCAATTGACCATCAGCAACCACAAGTCGTCGTTGTATGCAATGCAATGCATCTGTCGTATGCATACGTTATAAGTCTGGTGCATCGTCCGATTCGATTTGAAGTCCGCGTATTGGATGCTGTAGAATATGGTACGATCAGATGCAGTTGGTTTCGGATGGCGCGATGTAGATCGTACAGTGACTCACAAATTATTTTTACAAAGTTACAGTGATTAACAATTATTCAAATTTATAACAAAATTAAACTTTCTTTAAACAATGCAAATAATATAAAGGTTAAGGTAAATAAACAAGAAAAACTATATAAATGATCAGCTGACGGTTTACAAGCATACCGCCCGCCCTGGAATATATTTCAGGACATGGGAAGCTTGGCTAACTTTGTAATAGGACGCACAAGCATTCCTTCTTTGGTTTTGACCACAGCAACTCGTACTCGTCCATCAGTCCCATGTGTGACAGACTCGATTTTACCAAAAAGCCACTTATTAGGCGGAAGATTTGGCTCCTTAATAACAACGATGTCCGCAGGCTTCATATTTGGTGTAGGTTGCATCCACTTCAGTCGAATTTGAAGCGAGGTTACGTACTCCATTTGCCATCGCTTCCAGAAGCCTTGAATCATGCTCTGGATATGATTCCAATGAGACAGCCGATTAATTGGCGTGTTGAGTTTGGTTGGCTCCGGAACAGCCGTGTAAGGCTCTCTTATAAGGAAATGTGCAGGAGTTAAAACATTTAGATCTTCGTCAGACACAGCACATAGAGGACGAGAATTGAGTATGGCTTCGATTAGGGTCAAAACCGTATAGAGTTCTTCGAATGTCAAAATTGACGAACCGATAACTTGTCGCAAATGTAGCTTTACGGATTTGACTCCAGCCTCCCACAAGCCACCAAAATGGGAGCAGCTGGGGGTATAAATTGCCAGTTGATGCTGTCCTTTGCCAACGATGCAACCACGCTTGTATTAAAGTTTTCAGACATGACTAGCTTATGCATCTCTGTTAGACATCGTCGTGCTCCCTGGAAATTCGTGCCATTATCAGAGTATATGTCCGAACACAGCCCCCGACGGGACACAAACCGACGTAATGCAGCTAGGAAAGCCTTTGTCGTCAGATCACAGACCACTCCAGGTGAATCGCTTTCGTTGCCATGCACACAAATAAAGCGATGTATGCTTTTGAAAGCTAACGTTTCCGTCCACTAGATAGCTTGATCGTCAAAGGGCCAGCATAATCGCATCCCGTGTGACAGAATGGACGACTTGGCTGCACACGATGAGTTGGCAAATCTCCCATAAATTGCGAACTTGTTACCTTTCGCTGCACAAAACACTTCCTGCATTTATGCACAATTTGACGAGTGATGTTGCGGCCACCTAAGATCCAAAATTGCTGCCTGACAATCGCAAAAGTTGCAGAGACGCCCGGATGCAAGTAGTTGTTGTGGATAGCTGTGATTAAAAGCCAAGAGAGTTTATCAGACTAAGGCAATATTATAGGATGTCTTATATTGTAGGAGATTGATGCGTTCTTGATTCTTCCTCTCACCCGAAGAAGGCCACTTTTATCCATAAAGCCTGAATATCTAAGCAATTTAGAGTTATTTGGTAGGTGTTTGTTGTTACATAATAACCGAATGTCTTCACCGAAATATTTTTCTTGAACGGTTTTGAATATAATTGTTCTCGATTTTTGAACTTCACTCACGGAAATAAACGAACTAAGGGGATTATGTTAATGGGTTCGACAATTGTGTATGAAACGAATGCAAAATGCGAGTATCCTTTGTATCTTTAACCACGACGATTTGGTGTCAAGTAAATATCGAACTGTTCCCGAATAGTTAGAAATTACGAACACTTGACGCGAACACTGCCGTTTTTACCTCATCACGTGGTGGTGACACAAACAGAGACTCTGGCCAATGTTCTTCACCCAACGAAAGCCACGGGGGCCCTGTAGATAAGAAGTGAAGGAACTAAGCCACGCGACGCACAATCAGCTGGATTGACCTCTGAAGGGACGTGAAACCACGATTGTCTCGGGATTACTTTGATTATGGCTGCTGTTCGATTCGCGACGAAAGTTGTCCAGCGACGAGGTGGAGATGACAGCCAAAGCAAAACAATTTCCTAGTCACACCATGCTATTACCCTGGAGACTTTATTTGAGAACGCACCACAAAGTTCCAGTCGAGGAATGGACACTGGTTTTAAGGGTGCGACCTTTGTTTTGGCTGCAACGATGGTTGTTTTGTATCGTCCGTCAGAAACTCTACATCTCGAGTATACGACAGCTGCATATGCGAGTGACGATGCATCGGAGAATCCATGTAATTCAACGTCATCCAGTGTCGAAAAGCAATTTCTTTCCACCCGAACTTGTTCAAAAATGGAAGTTCTTGCCTGTACTGCGTCCATCTTTCTGCCATTTGGGCAGGCAGCGGATCATCCCATCCCAAATTCAGTTTCGATGACCACAACTCCTGAAAAAGCTTTTTGAACAGTATAATTTATGGTGCTAAGAGTCCCAGGGATCAAAAATTCGTGATACTTCCGATAATGACGATCGTCTGGATAGTGTTATTGATGGGAGAGAATTTGTCAACCGAAATGAATACTGATCACTCACCGGATTCCAGTACATACCCAATACCTTGATCAGTGAATGGGAACGTGCAGTGTCGTAGATCGAGAACTCACAGTCATCCTGTTGCAAGGAAGCGAGAAGTGGTCAACAATTCGAGCTCTATTTCCGTAGTTTTAGTTGAGCCATATTCAGCGATGCCACCAGTCCAGACTGCAGTTTAATGAGTTCTTCTGCTGAGCTCGATCCGGTCTTGATGTCGTCGACATACACATCTCGCATAAGCACTTCAGCTGCTTTCGGAAACTGAAAATTGTAGTCTTCCGCCAATTGTTTTCGAACCCGAACAGACAAAAATGGGGCAGACGCTGTACCGTATGTCACTGTAAGTAGACGATAATGCTGAATTGGATCCGAGGGTTTTTTTTCTCGCCACACAATCCTCTGATAGTGAGTATGTGACTCCTCTACCCAAATTTGTCGAAACATCTTTACTACGTCGGCGGCCAATGTTGACGAAAACGAAGACATACACCAATCTCGCTGAATTGGAGGACCTATCAAGAGTGAATTATTTAACGAACATCCATTCGAGTCCTTGACAGATCCATCAAAGACTACCCTCAGTTTGGTAGACGAACTATCGATTTTCAAGACCGCGTGATGGGGTAAATAAAAATGTTTGCCTAGACGAGACTCGATTTCTTCTGATGTTAGTTTTGCCATGTGCCCATACATGTGCCCATACATACATATATCTCCTTCAGTTTTCCATTGCGGGCAAATCGACGCTCCATGGAATGTAAGCGTGAGATTGATGACGACAATGTTTCACCGAACGCTGTTTCAACCGTCTTAAAGGGAAGTTGAACCACGTATTTTCCATCTGCCGAACGCGAGATTGTCCTTTGAAAATGTATTTCTGCTTGGTCGACTACATCCGAATGAGTTGAAGCGACATCCTCCAACTCCCAAAACCGTTGAAGCATTTGGTCCAGATCCAAGGTGACATGAAGTGATGCAATAGATTGATAAGCTGACAGTTTTGGCTCGACTAATTCTCCGGTTATCACCCAACCGAAAGAGGTACGTTGCGCGAGTGGACAACTATTCGCACTTTGAACTTGCTCTCCTTTTAGTATAACCCACATTTTATCAGCACCCAGAAGGACGTCAATAGGAGCAGATTTATTAAAATCTGGGTCTGCCAGATCTAGATTTGATATATGAGACCACGATGAGATGTCTATTGATCGAGAAGGCAAGTTCGAAGTCAACTTGCTTAGAATGTATGCACCAATAGACAAGTGATCTGAAGAAAACCGAGAAAACAAAGTTATTAAGATACATCCTTTGGTGTATCGAGATTTCAATGACGATAGTCTGAGAATTGGTATTCGGGCGTGTCCGAACGAGAATACCCGAGTCGTTGGGCGAATGATTCTGCGACAAACGACGATTGCGACCCAGAATCAAGTAAAACGCGACAAAGAATTATGTTTCCCCGAATGTCTTTGACTTTTGCGAGAAGAGTGGGAAGGACAGTTTTCTTTTTTTGGATTGGTTCCAAAGAAAGACACATGTGCTTTGATGTTCGATAGAGTTCTTGTGCGAGGTAGAACGGAAGAACGTAACGTGTTGCACGATTCTAAAGCATCACACCTTGCCTCCAAAAACTCTATTAACTCCAGAATCGTACAGTCTTCTTGCGAACCGATCTGCATTGCCCAAGCTTGACGCGTATCATGATCGAGCTTGTTCAGCAACAGATAAATTAGCCATGGGTCACGACCATCTTTATCTAATGCCTTAAGTCCCCGTACAACTTCATCAGCCCGTCAGTTATTTTTCGCAAGGTTTTAACATTAGCATCACTGACCGACGGAAACGATAAAAATGTTTAAATGAACGACTGAACAATTAAATTAACATGATCGTATCGTTTTCCAAGCGATCTCATGCTTCGAGGTAATTTGAATCGGATATTGGAATGTGCCTTAGAAGGTTGGCGGCATCATCCCGAAGAAACGATTTTAATAGATGGAATTTTTCGATGATGTTAGATTCTTTCTGCAGTCAATTGAGCCGGTAAAGAGATCGCGGAAGAAGGTCCAATCCTTATAAGTACCCGAAAATGGTGGAATTGTTATTATTCGGCGTATCTCTTCACTTAATGCTGCATCCTCATGATTTTGTAAGCGTTCGCTGTGCAGCGAGGAAAATTCCGACCACGTACTTTCTAACTTTTCGATTCGATTTTCTAATTCTTCGAGACTAGTTTCAGAACCAATCGTCTCTACAAAACTAGCAGCTCGACCTTTCACATTTCCGATTTTAAATTTGATCGAGTTAATTTTATAGTCTAAGTGTGAAACAATTTGCATTGAAATTCCGGGTGTATTGAATGTTCGTGTAGGCTTCTTAACAATTTTATATTCTTAACAAAATATAAACCGTAGAATACGCACAAAATAATTCACTGATTCTAACGCACGGAATTTCAGATTGTTTTGAATCAAGTTTTTACGAATTCACACAAACTCTAACGTAAAACACTTTAAATCCGGCTCGAAGGACCAATTTTATGATTATGAAATAATGATTAATGCAATCGATTTTAGTTTAAATAACAAATTTATTTGATACAGTATGATATACACCTCGTTGCCTTGCTCCATCCGATGTCTTCTGCGATCACGATCCAAGTGACAGAGACCATCTGCAATTGACCATCAGCAACCACAAGTCGTCGTTGTATGCAATTCAATGCATCTATCGTACGCATACGTTATAAGTGTGCGTGCATCGTCCGATTCAATTTGAAGTCCGCGTATTGGATGCTGTAGAATATGGTACGATCAGATGCAGTTGGTTTCGGATGGTGCGATGTCGATCGTACAGGGTATTTTTACAAAATTACAGTGATTAACAATTATTCAGCTGTAACATAACAAAACTAAACTTTCCTTAAACAATGCAAATAATATAAAGGTTAAGGTAAATAAACAAGAAAAAATATTTAAATAGTCAGCGTGACGGTTTACAAACACCACTGTTGCGCATTCTCGTTCGCAACTCCCGTTTGATTTCATCAGGCGGGTTGATGCAATGACTGACAGTGCGTAGCATCTGACATAGCGGATCTTAGAAGTGTGAATGTTTTGGTTGACCAACTCGAATCAATATATGGGCATAACACCTGCATCGATTGTTGTTGGGAATCTAGTTTTAAATTTGCACTTCTCAATTCTGCTTCACCACTCGTCGTCGGAGTCGGAAGTTTTAGGGTTGAGGTGAGCAATGTGCGTGGTCTTAGAGCGAATCTATTCGCTGTGTATGTCCACCTATCCTGTTACAAACCAGATATCTTGGCGCTGAGTGAAACACAGGTAGGTGAGAATACCGAATTATCGGATTTGAACCTGCCTGGATATAGCTTGATACCGCTTTTCTTTTTACACCGCGGTCTCGACATTTACGTGCGTAGTGAGCTTATCAAATTCAGCAACAATAAGGTCTCTGTTCCAATCTGAAATTTAATTTTCTGTGGCTAAGCTCCATGCACGTAAGCATTTCATCCACTACTGATTTATTTATAGAAGTTCAAGCTTGGATAGCAATTCAACTTTTAAGGAATTTGATGCGGTTATCGCACTGAAATTACCATTGCAATTCTATTCACAAACATTCTTCTGCTGGGCATGAGAACCTTCATGAGGAAAACCGAAACAAGTTTAAATGGGCCAGAGATGACTGCAGTGCAACTATCAGGCGTGTGAAATTCACTGATGAGCAAAAGTTGATTCAAAAAGTGCTACAATGTCCTAAGGGTAGCAAACACGTTTGGTCATTTGTAAAAAACATAAAGAATTCCGCCTCGTCTTCTATTCCAACGGTCATTTACAATGACATTCCAACTGTCAGCTCCTTAGACAAAGCTTATCTGATTGCGGCTCTTTTTGCAGCCAGCGAAACAAACAAACTAACTCTGCCAGATTCCAATATCTCTCCACCTGTACTTGAGAGTGTTGATTTCACCATGGGACAAATGCACATCCGTACTCGTACAGTTGCAAGACTACTGAAAGATCTTGACGTGCACAAATCCGCTGGCCAGGAAGATATTCCTCTACACTTCTGAAGAGGTGTTCTTCTGCGCTGGCAAAACCACTGCGAAAGCTTTTTCATCTATCCTACTCTTTAGGAGACCCCCTTCCGAGCAGATGGAAAACAGCATTTGTCCAGCCCGTCCCTAAAAAGGGCGAAACTTCAGTCGTTCACAGACCTCCACGCAGTGCAGACGTGTTTCGGCTTAGTGCGAACATAGACAGTTCAAGTGTGTAAAGTGGTGCAAAAAAGTTACAATACCCGATAGCGTCGCGGTAGAGTGATCGCCGGTGACTTCGCGGTGCCGGGTTCGAGTCCCGAAGTGAAATTGAAATTTTCCTTTTTTTTCAAATAAAATAAAAAACAGACACTAAGTGTGACAAAAAAGTGCGATGGAGCAAGTGGAGCGACCCGAGCTCGAAAAATCGGGTGATGTTGTACCGGTGGCTGGGACATCAGGCCACCAGGCAACACAAGATGAGCTGAGGAAGAAGAGGAGGAAGAAGCTCCAACCACAGCCCAACCTTGTGATGCGCCGTTCCAGCCTGGGATCAGCGGACACAAAAATTGCGACCAAAGCCGCAACTTCATTTGCAGCAGCAACAACAACAGCAGCAGCCGAAAAATCAGCAACAACAACAGCAGCAGCCAAAGCAGCAGCAACAACAACAGCAGCAGCAACAACAACAACAGCAGCAGCCAAAGCAGCAGCAGCCAAAGCAGCAGCAGCAGCAACAACAACAGCAGCGGCCAAAGCAGCAGCAGCAACAACAACAACATCAAAAGAAGAAGGCACAGCAGAAGCAGCCGCAACAGCAGCAGCCAGCCAAAAACGAGAGATGCCCTCCGATCAACGTCTTCGGACTGGAGACGAAGGACGTTGACATACTGTGTAAGTTGGCCACAAAAGAGTCATATTCTATTAAGTATAAGGGTCCACTACGGGTCTCTGTCCATTGCTTATCAATGGTAGACTATCACGTAGTCAAAGAAAGGTTAGCGGTGTCGGAGGCTGAGTTTTTCTCGTACACTCCGAAAGGGGAAAAGGTGCAGACCATGCTCCTTAAGGACGTGGATCCCGACACTGATCCCGATGAGATCCTCGCTATTCTGCGCCAAGCGCAGAGCGACGATGTCCAGGTCGTAGGGGTTAAGCCCTTCATCACTGCGGCATCGAGAAGGGAGAATAGGAAACTTCCTTTCTTCCTAGTGCAGGTCACCCCAGACAGCAAACTAGAGAGCCTAAAAAAAATTACCCATTTAGGCACTCTGTCTGTTACATGGGAAACAATAAAAAAGACAAAGAACACGCTCCAGTGTGTTCGTTGTCAGAGGTTCGGGCATGCCGCGGCGAACTGCAATATGCAGTCTCGCTGTGTCAAATGCGCAGGAACCCACAATCGCGGGGATGTCCCTTAGGGACCGATAAAGTTGATGATAGAAGCAAGCTGACGTGCGTGCTCTGTAAGACCAGCGGGCATCCTGCTAACTATCGAGGATGTCCTAAGGTCCAAGAAATAAGAAAAATTATACAGGCCAAACGTAATGGAAAAATGGTAGAAGCGAGGCCAGTGCCTCGTGCTCCAGCTACCACTGTTACACCGGCAGTCTCCTATGCCCAAGTGGCATCGGCTGGGCGACCGGTTCAACAGACAGTGCCGAAAGTTACCCAGGTCCCTGGGGCCAGGCAACCGGAAGCAAATTTGGATGTGCAAACGATCCTGCTCTCTATCCAGAGGCAGATCGCTCAACTCCAAACTCAATTCCAGAACCAGTTACAAGAACAAGCAGCGCGAATAGACCTCATCTATTCGACGCTGTTTGGAGAGCCAAACGCAACATCGGTATAATGGCTGCGCAGGCAGCCTGCAACCTTAAAATTCTAGCAGTGAATGTGAATTCACTGATCCGCCCTGAACGTAAATTAAATTTCGGTAACTTGTTGCAGACCCATAATCCTGATGTGTTGATGGTTTGCGAAACTAAGCTAAGCCAGACGCACCCACTCAGGTACAAAAATTACAATATCATTAGAAGAGATCGAAACTACCTAGCTGGTGGAGTCGCACTCTTAATCAAAAAAGGCCTTTGTCATAAGGTCGTGTATAGCGGTGAAGTGCGGAGATTCCAGGCCATAGAAACGTGTATCGCACGCATCCCCCTTCGGGGTGGTAAGCGGCTATATGTGATCGCTATCTATGCGACTGACAAGTCACGCATCAACCAATATTTCATTTCAGAGCTCGATACTCTTTTCACTAGCCTTCGACTGAGCTCGGAGGAGAACTACTATATCGCTTGGCTAACTTTGTAATAGGACGCACAAGCATTCCTTCTTTGGTTTTGACCACAGCAACTCGTACTCGTCCATCAGTCCCATGTGTGACAGACTCGATTTTACCAAAAAGCAACTTATTAGGCGGAAGATTTGGCTCCTTAATAACAACGATGTCCGCAGGCTTCATATTTGGTGTAGGTTGCATCCACTTCGGTCGAATTTGAAGCGAGGTTACGTACTCCATTTGCCATCGCTTCCAGAAGCCTTGAATCATGCTCTGGATATGATTCCAATGAGACAGCCGATTAATTGGCGTGTTGAGTTTGGTTGGCTCCGGAACAGCCGTGTAAGGCTCTCTTATAAGGAAATGTGCAGGAGTTAAAACATTTAGATCTTCGTCAGACACAGCACATAGAGGACGAGAATTGAGTATGGCTTCGATTAGGGTCAAAACCGTATAGAGTTCTTCGAATGTCAAAATTGACGAACCGATAACTTGTCGCAAATGTAGCTTTACGGATTTGACTCCAGCCTCCCACAAGCCACCAAAATGGGAGCAGCTGGGGGTATAAATTGCCAGTTGATGCTGTCCTTTGCCAACGATGCAGCCACGCTTGTATTAAAGTTTTCAGACATGACTAGCTTATGCATCTCTGTTAGACATCGTCGTGCTCCCTGGAAATTCGTGCCATTATCAGAGTATATGTCCGAACACAGCCCCCGACGGGACACAAACCGACGTAATGCAGCTAGGAAAGCCTTTGTCGTCAGATCACAGACCACTCCAGGTGAATCGCTTTCGTTGCCATGCACACAAATAAAGCGATGTATGCTTTTGAAAGCTAACGTTTCCGTCCACTAGATAGCTTGATCGTCAAAGGGCCAGCATAATCGCATCCCGTGTGACAGAATGGACGACTTGGCTGCACACGATGAGTTGGCAAATCTCCCATAAATTGCGAACTTGTTACCTTTCGCTGCACAAAACACTTCCTGCATTTATGCACAATTTGACGAGTGATATTGCGGCCACCTAAGATCCAAAATTGCTGCCTGACAATCGCAAAAGTTGCAGAGACGCCCGGATGCAAGTAGTTGTTGTGGATATCTGTGATTAAAAGCCAAGAGAGTTTATCAGACTAAGGCAATATTATAGGATGTCTTATATTGTAGGAGATTGATGCGTTCTTGATTCTTCCTCTCACCCGAAGAAGGCCACTTTTATCCATAAAGCCTGAATATCTAAGCAATTTAGAGTTATTTGGTAGGTGTTTGTTGTTACATAATAACCGAATGTCTTCACCGAAATATTTTTCTTGAACGGTTTTGAATATAATTGTTCTCGATTTTTGAACTTCACTCACGGAAATAAACGAACTAAGGGGATTATGTTAATGGGTTCGACAATTGTGTATGAAACGAATGCAAAATGCGAGTATCCTTTGTATCTTTAACCACGACGATTTGGTGTCAAGTAAATATCGAACTGTTCCCGAATAGTTAGAAATTACGAACACTTGACGCGAACACTGCCGTTTTTACCTCATCACGTGGTGGTGACACAAACAGAGACTCTGGCCAATGTTCTTCACCCAACGAAAGCCACGGGGGCCCTGTAGATAAGAAGTGAAGGAACTAAGCCACGCGACGCACAATCAGCTGGATTGACCTCTGAAGGGACGTGAAACCACGATTGTCTCGGGATTACTTTATTTATGGCTGCTGTTCGATTCGCGACGAAAGTTGTCCAGCGACGAAGTGGAGATGACAGCCAAAGCAAAACAATTTCCGAGTCACACCATGCTATTACCCTGGAGACTTTATTTGAGAACGCACCACAAAGTTCCAGTCGAGGAATGGACACTGGTTTTAAGGGTGCGACCTTTGTTTTGGCTGCAGCGATGGTTGTTTTGTATCGTCCGTCAGAAACTCTACATCTCGAGTATACGACAGCTGCATATGCGAGTGACGATGCATCGGAGAATCCATGTAATTCAACGTCATCCAGTGTCGAAAAGCAATTTCTTTCCACCCGAACTTGTTCAAAAATGGAAGTTCTTGCCTGTACTGCGTCCATCTTTCTGCCATTTGGGCAGGCAGCGGATCATCCCATCCCAAATTCAGTTTCGATGACCACAACTCCTGAAAAAGCTTTTTGAACAGTATAATTTATGGTGCTAAGAGTCCTAGGGATCAAAAATTCGTGATACTTCCGATAATGACGATCGTCTGGATAGTGTTATTGATGGGAGAGAATTTGTCAACCGAAATGAATACTGATCACTCACCGGATTCCAGTACATACCCAATATTTTGATCAGTGAATGGGAACGTGCAGTGTCGTAGATCGAGAACTCACAGTCATCCTGTTGCAAGGAAGCGAGAAGTGGTCAACAATTCGAGCTCTATTTCCGTAGTTTTAGTTGAGCCATATTCAGCGATGCCACCAGTCCAGACTGCAGTTTAATGAGTTCTTCTGCTGAGCTCGATCCGGTCTTGATGTCGTCGACATACACATCTCGCATAAGCACTTCAGCTGCTTACGGAAACTGAAAATTGTAGTCTTCCGCCAATTGTTTTCGAACCCGAACAGACAAAAATGGGGCAGACGCTGTACCGTATGTCACTGTAAGTAGACGATAATGCTGAATTGGATCCGAGGGTTTTTTTTCTCGCCACACAATCCTCTGATAGTGAGTATGTGACTCCTCTACCCAAATTTGTCGAAACATCTTTACTACGTCGGCGGCCAATGTTGACGAAAACGAAGACATACACCAATCTCGCTGAATTGGAGGACCTATCAAGAGTGAATTATTTAACGAACATCCATTCGAGTCCTTGACAGATCCATCAAAGACTACCCTCAGTTTGGTAGACGAACTATCGATTTTCAAGACCGCGTGATGGGGTAAATAAAAATGTTTGCCTAGACGAGACTCGATTTCTTCTGATGTTATGGCAAAACATGTGCCCATACATACATATATCTCCTTCAGTTTTCCATTGCGGGGAAATCGACGCTCCATGGAATGTAAGCGTGAGATTGATGACGACAATGTTTCACCGAACGCTGTTTCAACCGTCTTAAAGGGAAGTTGAACCACGTATTTTCCATCTGCCGAACGCGAGATTGTCCTTTGAAAATGTATTTCTGCTTGGTTGACTACATCCGAATGAGTTGAAGCGACATCCTCCAACTCCCAAAACCGTTGAAGCATTTGGTCCAGATCCAAGGTGACATGAAGTGATGCAATAGATTGATAAGCTGACAGTTTTGGCTCGACTAATTCTCCGGTTATCACCCAACCGAAAGAGGTACGTTGCGCGAGTGGACAACTATTCGCACTTTGAACTTGCTCTCCTTTTAGTATAACCCACATTTTATCAGCACCCAGAAGGACGTCAATAGGAGCAGATTTATTAAAATCTGGGTCTGCCAGATCTAGATTTGATATATGAGACCACGATGAGATGTCTATTGATCGAGAAGGCAAGTTCGAAGTCAACTTGCTTAGAATGTATGCACCAATAGACAAGTGATCTGAAGAAAACCGAGAAAACAAAGTTATTAAGATACATCCTTTGGTGTATCGAGATTTCAATGACGATAGTCTGAGAATTGGTATTCGGGCGTGTCCGAACGAGAATACCCGAGTCGTTGGGCGAATGATTCTGCGACAAACGACGATTGCGACCCAGAATCAAGTAAAACGCGACAAAGAATTATGTTTCCCCGAATGTCTTTGACTTTTGCGAGAAGAGTGGGAAGGACAGTTTTCTTTTTTTGGATTGGTTCCAAAGAAAGACACATGTGCTTTGATGTTCGATAGAGTTCTTGTGCGAGGTAGAACGGAAGAACGTAACGTGTTGCACGATTCTAAAGCATCACACCTTGCCTCACGACCATCTTTATCTAATGCCTTAAGTCCCCGTACAACTTCATCAGCCCGTCAGTTATTTTTCGCAAGGTTTTAACATTAGCATCACTGACCGACGGAAACGATAAAAATGTTTGAATGAACGACTGAACTATTAAATTAACATGATCGTATCGTTTTCCAAGCGATCTCATGCTTCGAGGTAATTTGAATCGGATATTGGAATGTGCCTTAGAAGGTTGGCGGCATCATCCCGAAGAAACGATTTTAATAGATGGAATTTTTCGATGATGTTAGATTCTTTCTGCAGTCAATTGAGCCGGTAAAGAGATCGCGGAAGAAGGTCCAATCCTTATAAGAACCCGAAAATGGTGGAATTGTTATTATTCGGCGTATCTCTTCACTTAATGCTGCATCCTCATGATTTTGTAAGCGTTCGCTGTGCAGCGAGGAAAATTCCGACCACGTACTTTCTAACTTTTCGATTCGATTTTCTAATTCTTCGAGACTAGTTTCAGAACCAATCGTCTCTACAAAACTAGCAGCTCGACCTTTCACATTTCCGATTTTAAATTTGATCGAGTTAATTTTATAGTCTAGTTGTGAAACAATTTGCATTGAAATTCCGGGTGTATTGAATGTTCGTGTAGGCTTCTTAACAATTTTATATTCTTAACAAAATATAAACCGTAGAATACGCACAAAATAATTCACTGATTCTAACGCATGGAATTTCAGATTGTTTTGAATCAAGTTTTTACGAATTCACACAAACTCTAACGTAAAACACTTTAAATCCGGCTCGAAGGACCAATTTTATGATTATGAAATAATGATTAATGCAATCGATTTTAGTTTAAATAACAAATTTATTTGATACAGTATGATATACACCTCGTTGCCTTGCTCCATCCGATGTCTTCTGCGATCACGATCCAAGTGACAGAGACCATCTGCAATTGACCATCAGCAACCACAAGTCGTCGTTGTATGCAATTCAATGCATCTATCGTACGCATACGTTATAAGTGTGCGTGCATCGTCCGATTCAATTTGAAGTCCGCGTATTGTCCGCGTATAATATGGTACGATCAGATGCAGTTGGTTTCGGATGGTGCGATGTCGATCGTACAGGGTATTTTTACAAAATTACAGTGATTAACAATTATTCAGCTGTAACATAACAAAACTAAACTTTCCTTAAACAATGCAAATAATATAAAGGTTAAGGTAAATAAACAAGAAAAAATATTTAAATAGTCAGCGTGACGGTTTACAAACACCACTGTTGCGCATTCTCGTTCGCAACTCCCGTTTGATTTCATCAGGCGGGTTGATGCAATGACTGACAGTGCGTAGCATCTGACATAGCGGATCTTAGAAGTGTGAATGTTTTGGTTGACCAACTCGAATCAATATATGGGCATAACACCTGCATCGATTGTTGTTGGGAATCTAGTTTTAAATTTGCACTTCTTAATTCTGCTTCACCACTCGTCGTCGGAGTCGGAAGTTTTAGGGTTGAGGTGAGCAATGTGCGTGGTCTTAGAGCGAATCTATTCGCTGTGTATGTCCACCTATCCTGTTACAAACCAGATATCTTGGCGCTGAGTGAAACACAGGTAGGTGAGAATACCGAATTATCGGATTTGAACCTGCCTGGATATAGCTTGATACCGCTTTTCGTTTTACACCGCGGTCTCGACATTTACGTGCGTAGTGAGCTTATCAAATTCAGCAACAATAAGGTCTCTGTTCCAATCTGAAATTTAATTTTCTGTGGCTAAGCTCCATGCACGTAAGCATTTCATCCACTACTGATTTATTTATAGAAGTTCAAGCTTGGATAGCAATTCAACTTTTAAGGAATTTGATGCGGTTATCGCACTGAAATTACCATTGCAATTCTATTCACAAACATTCTTCTGCTGGGCATGAGAACCTTCATGAGGAAAACCGAAACAAGTTTAAATGGGCCAGAGATGACTGCAGTGCAACTATCAGGCGTGTGAAATTCTCTGATGAGCAAAAGTTGATTCAAAAAGTGCTACAATGTCCTAAGGGTAGCAAACACGTTTGGTCATTTGTAAAAAACATAAAGAATTCCGCCTCGTCTTCTATTCCAACGGTCATTTACAATGACATTCCAACTGTCAGCTCCTTAGACAAAGCTTATCTGATTGCGGCTCTTTTTGCAGCCAGCTAAACAAACAAACTAACTCTGCCAGATTCCAATATCTCTCCACCTGTACTTGAGAGTGTTGATTTCACCATGGGACAAATGCACATCCGTACTCGTACAGTTGCAAGACATTACTGAAAGATCTTGACGTGCACAAATCCGCTGGCCAGGAAGATATTCCTCTACACTTCTGAAGAGGTGTTCTTCTGCGCTGGCAAAACCACTGCGAAAGCTTTTTCATCTATCCTACTCTTTAGGAGACCCCCTTCCGAGCAGATGGAAAACAGCATTTGTCCAGCCCGTCCCTAAAAAGGGCGAAACTTCAGTCGTTCACAGACCTCCACGCAGTGCAGACGTGTTTCGGCTTAGTGCGAACATAGACAGTTCAAGTGTGTAAAGTGGTGCAAAAAAGTTACAATACCCGATAGCGTCGCGGTAGAGTGATCGCCGGTGACTTCGCGGTGCCGGGTTCGAGTCCCGAAGTGAAATTGAAATTTTCATTTTTTTTCAAATAAAATAAAAAACAGACACTAAGTGTGACAAAAAAGTGCGATGGAGCAAGTGGAGCGACCCGAGCTCGAAAAATCGGGTGATGTTGTACCGGTGGCTGGGACATCAGGCCACCAGGCAACACAAGATGAGCTGAGGAAGAAGAGGAGGAAGAAGCTCCAACCACAGCCCAACCTTGTGAAGCGCCGTTCCAGCCTGGGATCAGCGGACACAAAAATTGCGACCAAAGCCGCAACTTCATTTGCAGCAGCAACAACAACAACAACAGCTGTAGCCAAAACTACAGCAGCAGCAGCCAAAAGGCAGGAACCAATGGTCGACGACGTCGAGTACGAGTCGACAGAAGGGGAAGGGAGATTCTCCTACAGCGGGAAAGAGAATCCCTTCCACACGCTAACGTCATCGGAATCGGATGACGAAGAGGAAGAGGACCGGGAGCGGCTGGAAAAAAGCCAGCGAGAGAGGGAGGAGCTGGACGCCCACATTCAAGCCCTCCAAATCAAACTGAGGGCCAGAAGAGCAGCCAAAGAGGCTGCACAGCAACAACAGCAGCTTCAAAAACAGCAGCAGCAGCAACAACAACAGCAGCAGCCGAAAAATCAGCAACAACAACAGCAGCAGCCAAAGCAGCAGCAACAACAACAGCAGCAGCAACAACAACAACAGCAGCAGCCAAAGCAGCAGCAGCAGCAACAACAACAGCAGCGGCCAAAGCAGCAGCAGCAACAACAACAACATCAAAAGAAGAAGGCACAGCAGAAGCAGCCGCAACAGCAGCAGCCAGCCAAAAACGAGAGATGCCCTCCGATCAACGTCTTCGGACTGGAGACGAAGGACGTTGACATACTGTGTAAGTTGGCCACAAAAGAGTCATATTCTATTAAGTATAAGGGTCCACTACGGGTCTCTGTCCATTGCTTATCAATGGCAGACTATCACGTAGTCAAAGAAAGGTTAGCGGTGTCGGAGGCTGAGTTTTTCTCGTACACTCCGAAAGGGGAAAAGGTGCAGACCATGCTCCTTAAGGACGTGGATCCCGACACTGATCCCGATGAGATCCTCGCTATTCTGCGCCAAGCGCAGAGCGACGATGTCCAGGTCGTAGGGGTTAAGCCCTTCATCACTGCGGCATCGAGAAGGGAGAATAGGAAACTTCCTTTCTTCCTAGTGCAGGTCACCCCAGACAGCAAACTAGAGAGCCTAAAAAAAATTACCCACTTAGGCACTCTGTCTGTTACATGGGAAACAATAAAAAAGACAAAGAACACGCTCCAGTGTGTTCGTTGTCAGAGGTTCGGGCATGCCGCGGCGAACTGCAATATGCAGTCTCGCTGTGTCAAATGCGCAGGAACCCACAATCGCGGGGAATGTCCCTTAGGGACCGATAAAGTTGATGATAGGAGCAAGCTGACGTGCGTGCTCTGTAAGACCAGCGGGCATCCTGCTAACTATCGAGGATGTCCTAAGGTCCAAGAAATAAGAAAAATTATACAGGCCAAACGTAATGGAAAAATGGTAGAAGCGAGGCCAGTGCCTCGTGCTCCAGCTACCACTGTTACACCGGCAGTCTCCTATGCCCAAGTGGCATCGGCTGGGCGACCGGTTCAACAGACAGTGCCGAAAGTTACCCAGGTCCCTGGGGCCAGGCAACCGGAAGCAAATTTGGATGTGCAAACGATCCTGCTCTCTATCCAGAGGCAGATCGCTCAGCTCCAAACTCAATTCCAGAACCAGTTACAAGAACAAGCAGCGCGAATAGACCTCATCTATTCGACGCTGTTTGGAGAGCCAAACGCAACATCGGTATAATGGCTGCGCAGGCAGCCTGCAACCTTAAAATTCTAGCAGTGAATGTGAATTCACTGATCCGCCCTGAACGTAAATTAAATTTCGGTAACTTGTTGCAGACCCATAATCCTGATGTGTTGATGGTTTGCGAAACTAAGCTAAGCCAGACGCACCCACTCAGGTACAAAAATTACAATATCATTAGAAGAGATCGAAACTACCTAGCTGGTGGAGTCGCACTCTTAATCAAAAAAGGCCTTTGTCATAAGGTCGTGTATAGCGGTGAAGTGCGGAGATTCCAGGCCATAGAAACGTGTATCGCACGCATCCCCCTTCGGGGTGGTAAGCGGCTATATGTGATCGCTATCTATGCGACTGACAAGTCACGCATCAACCAATATTTCATTTCAGAGCTCGATACTCTTTTCACTAGCCTTCGACTGAGCTCGGAGGAGAACTACTATATCGTAGCCGGGGACTTGAACTCGAGGCATATAGAGTGGGGCAATGTGGTGCATAACACCAGGGGGACCTCATTGTATAACTGGTTGGTAGAACACAATGTTGAGTTCAAGCTAGATTTGCTAGCAACCGATAGGCCATCGTATCCCAGAAGCGGGTCCTATCTGGATCTGATGCTGATAGACAAACGACTGACTATACTAGACGTGGAAAGACGCACACGGAACTGTCTAACTGCTGTTGAGTACGAGAGTGATCACTGCGGGCTCTTTGCAGTTATTCAGCTCCCGAACGAGGTGGAAGGACTGGAGGAGTATGTCCAGAGGCACCCTTATAATTATAATAAGGCCCGCTGGCCACGCTTCTCCAGGACTTTATCCACAGAACTACGTTCGAGTGGGATCAATCCGCCGACAAACAGAAACCTGACGAACGAAGAGGTTGACAGGTACCTCATACAAATGGACGACGTAGTCAAACGTACGATGGACAAAACAATTCCGAAGGTAGTTCAAATCGACAACAGCGATGTTTATCGAAATGCTACCATCGACGCACTTCACGTGCACAAAAGTAGGCTGCTGTCAAGACTCAAACTCTTGCACAGGCGTTTTACAGATCCGCAAAACGCGGAAGTCAGAGCATTGAAGTCGGAGATCAAGAACCTCCAACAGTTAATACGAATAAACTATAGCTTGGCTATAAGCTTGCACCGGGGTATGTTCCCGCAAGTAAATAAAATATTTCGGAGGAAAGATCAAAACGACATTCAAATCGTAAAACTTCCCAGGACGACAGACAACGAACACTTACTGACTTCAGTTGGCATCGATCCAGATGAGGCAGTGCTAGACAATGACTTCTTTGCGGTGGAAGATCCCCAGGAGAAGGTTACAGCTATTGGTGCAGTGTTCCAGAGAGTGTATACGGTGAACGAGGTTAGTAGGCCGAATCACGATCTGGAGAACAGAGCCCTGCTAAACCACTTCTATCTCCGCAATGAGATAAGTCAATGGCGATCAGAGAATCCAGGGTTCACCAGGTTCAATGACGAGAACATGGCACATAGTGCCGTCGCCAATGATGGGAATCACATCTTGATTTCTCAAGAAGATCTCCAGGGTATCTTCCACTCGCTGAAGAAGAAAAAGTCAGTGGGAATCGATGGAATACCGAACATTGTGCTTCGCCATCTTCCCCCCGAAGCGGTCCAAACTTACACAACCCTGTTCAACAATGCGCTGAGTAATGCACATTACCCCACGCACTGGAAAACAGCTGTTGTTCAACCGATCCCTAAACGGGACAAAGATAAGTCCATTCCGACAAATCTTCGGTCGATCAGTCTACTTCCCTGCATAAGCAAGGTTCTTGAAAAGATAGTCATTCGAGTTGTGAAGCAATAGGTTGATGAAAAGAAAATCATACCGGACAACCAGTTCGGATTCCGAGCGGGGCATGATACCATTAATGCCGCGTCAAAACTTGTGTCCGACATGGAATAAGAACAAAAATCAGTGCACGGGTGCCTGCCTGATTGACTTGGAGAAGGCGTTCGACACCGTTTGGTTGGAGGGCCTCTTCCTCAAGCTGGTCAGGCTTGGCATAAGTAAACCATTGCTATACATGGTCTATGACATGATAACAGGCAGAAAGTTCGTTGTGAAAAATGGTGACGTAACTTCCACTACGGTCTTTAACATTAAAAACGGTCTGCAACAAATGGCAATCGGTTCCCCGATCTTGTTTTTTATATTCACTGCAGATCTTATAGGTTCCATGCCGCACTTAATTGCGTACGCCGACGACCTAGTTGCGTACAGATCAGGTCCGAAGGTCGAGGTAATAAACATCTTGTTGCAGCGTGACTTCGAGAAAATCCAGAGATTTTGCGACGACTGGAAGCTGCTTATCAACTTCCAGAAGTGCGAAACTAGTCTTTTCCGGACCCCGTTGGACAGGGCATCGCGGGATACGCGCCAAAACTGGCGTAAGTTCGGCATAGTTGACCCGCATGGTCGGCCGTTAGCTGTAAAAAGTGTATTTAGATATCTAGGCATTTGGCTGGATCAATATCTGTATTTTGACAAACATATAGATATTGCTCTGACGAAAACCAGAAAAGCCTTTGCTGCGGCAAGAAGGTTGTTTTTCAGCAGCCAACTTGATACCAGAGTGAAGGTAATCTGCTACATGGCCCTAGTACGGCCCATTATGGTGTACGGTTGTCCATTGTGGTTCAACGTGAGTCCTTCCCAGATGGAAAAGATGAGGGTGTTCGAGAGGCAGTGTCTTAGGAGCTGTCTCCGTCTGTATCGCACACCCGAGTCTGAGTACAAGAAGTACTACCCTAACGAGGTCCTGTACAACGAGGCAAACGTGAATAGGGTAGATAATTTTATAATTAAACTAATCAGAAGGCACACTGCACGAGCTATGACCTCTTCCAACAGTCTGATCTTTGGGGCTTACTACCCCAATAGTATGTACCATGAAAGGGTGCGCCTTAACGTCTTTATTCCTCCCGAAGCATTCCTCTATCTAGACACAATTGGCCTTATACAGGATCCACAAGGATGTCCTATCATCTTCCATGTCGTACGCCGAACAGTGGATAGGCGACTTCAATACGAACCGGATGTCGTTCACACCCACGAGGATCTCCTCCGGTTCAGTAGAGCGATCCCCGCTCGAGATAGGAAAGAGTCTGCCAAAGAACGGCAATTTTACTGGTGGTTACACCAAAACCAGCCTCCGCCACCGCTAGCTTTTCAAGAGGATCAGATAGCTGACCATAGTGGCCAGCTTACATAGTTTCTAAGGTAGATATTAAGAAAAAAAAAAAAAAAATCCAAAAAAAAAATTAAAAAACAAAAAATCCAAAAAAATTAATAAAACCACAAACCCAAAACAAAAAACAATATATGAATCAAAAACAAAAAAAAGGTGCATCACGGCGTATAAATAATATATGTTATGCATATACACAACATATACGCCCTGGTGCACGTGTCCGTACTGTTACGGACATAGTTAAGATAGTATTAAGTTTTATTTTAGGGTAAGTTATTATAAGTTAGGTTAAGTAGTTAGGTTTAGCCAAGTTTTTTATAAGTTTTCTTGGCAAAGTAATGAATAAATAAAAGATTGTCACTAAAGACTAAAAAAAAAAACGTAGATTAAGCCGAAAGGCACATTTATAACATAGATTAGATTAGCTTAGAGTACCCGCATGGGGTCAGTAGGTTAGTATTAAGAACAATTGTAATTCTTAAGATTGTTAAGCTAGTTTTAAGTAATTTTGTCTAGCAAGTAAGAAATATAGAATTAATTAAATAAAAGTGCATAAAAAAAAAAAAAAGAGGCAGTGCTCGTCACGCTGCAGATGCCCGGTTCAATCCCCATCGGGGACAGAACAAAAACTTTTTTTTCGGAATCCAGACCCAAACGCCTTTATAAATAATTGAGTGCAGGGAAATGGATTCAAACGAGCGGTCCAAGCTTTCACAAGCGGACAATGAACTGGAACTACCGGTGGCAGAGTCACGCCACCAGCAGTGCCCCAGGAAGGCACAACCAAGAGGAGCAGAAAGAAGACGTCTCCCAAAAGCGGAAAACGCCGCAATACAAATGCGTCACCCGAAATGATGGAGGGGGAGAACGCAACGAAGCAGCATCGCCTTGCACAACAGCAGCCGAGTCCGAGGAGGAGGAAGCTGTGCAATATGTGTCCGATGGAGGGGAAGGGCTGTTCGCTGTGAGCAGCAACAGCTTCGATTCGCTGGACACCGATACTGAAGACGAAGTTGAGCGTGTGCTTCGTCTCAAAGAAACGCAAATAGAAAATCCAGCGGCTTTTCATCGAAATCAGAGAGTTGAAAGCGTGTACCCTCGAGAAGAGAAGGTTGGACCAACAAGCAAAGGTCCAACAACAACAAACACAGCAACATCAACAAGTGCCAAAGAAGCAGCAGCACAAAAAGAAGCTTCAGTTAAGCAAGCAACAGCAAAAACAACATGCAGCGGAGCAACAACAGCGACTATCAGCTGATCAACCACGGCATTGGCCAGCTACGCAACAGCAACAGCAGCCAGCAACCCAGAAAATGCCAGCAGCACAGCCAAAACAGCTGCCAGCAACAAAACAACAACAGGGACCAGCAATTCAACAGCGTCCAGAAACACAACAGCGACAGCAGACAACAAATCAACAGCAGCAGAATCACAAGAAAGAAAAGGTGCCACCAATAAATGTGTACACGGCACACATTCAACGAACCGCTAACGTGTGTAAGGAGGCCGTAGGTGAAGGTAAATATTATATTAGTAAGAACAAAGGTGCTGATAAATATGCAATCCACTGCAAGACAGTGGATGACTATAATGAATTAATAGAATATTTAAAGATCTCGAAGTTGGAGTTCCTCTCTTTTACCCCAAAAGGCGAAAAGCGCCAGTCCCGCCTGTTGAGGACCGCCTTTCCGCTTGAAGCGGAGAAGATCTTTCAAATGCTCAAAGAGCAAGTGTGCGACGGAATTGAGATCGTCGGGGTCAAGCCCTTCTCCACAGTAAAGGCAAGGAGAGAGGGGCGGAAATTACCCCTGTATATAGTTCAATTCACACCCAGTAGCAAACTAGACAATCTAAAGAGAAAAATTCTTTTAGGTGGCTGGGAATGCAAATGGGACAGTATACGAAGGCGCGATGGGCGGGGCAGCTGACAAGAGTCAGCTCAAGTGCGTACTCTGTGGGAACGCGGGGCACACCGCAAACTATCCGGGTTGCCCTAAGTTCCAGGAACGCAAAGCAAAAGCGGCTCTGCAGAAGCAGCCCCCAGTGAAAAATCCACTCGGGGCAGCCATACCCGTAACTCCTCAAATGACGTTCGCCCAAATGGTGTCCGGTCAGGGGATTACGGAAAAGCAGCAACTACCGAAGGTAGTGCCGCAACCTTCAGTGCCAAGAGCACACGATCCAACGCCGGATTGGAAATCCTCCATTGAAAGGCGTATGGATCGGTTAAAGGAGCGGGTAGACCAAATCATGGCGCTCCCGCAGAGCCAACCACGTCAACCGTTTTAATGGCTGCGCAGACGAACGAGTCTACTTACAAGATCCTTGCAGTGAATGCAAATGCAAAAACGAGCTCTATAAACTTTTGGATGACCAAAGCCCAGAGCTGATGCTGATTAGCGAAACCAAGCTAACTCGGAGAGGCATACTGGAGCACAGTAATTATAATGTTGTTAGAAGAGACCGGCCCAATTCCAGTGGTGGAGGCGGTGTTGCGATCTTCATTAAAAATAACATAAGACATAAAGTAGTGTATAGTGGTGAAGTACGAAGGTTTCAAGAGCTGGAGGGCTGCATCGTGTGCATTTCGCTCCGCATTGGAAGGAGGTTGTATGCGATGGCGGTCTACTCCTCTGGCAATCCTAGTTCCAGTACAACTATATCAGAGCTCGATTCACTCTTTCGGTGTCTGAGATTGGACTCGGAGGAGAACTATTTTATTTTGGCCGGGGACTTAAATGCCCGACATGGATATTGGGGGAACATGGTTTCCAATCATAGGGGGGACCAGCTATATAGCTGGTTTTGCTTGCACAATGTCGAGTATAGACTCGATTTGAAAGCAACAGAGATCTCGTCGTTCCCCAGAACCGGGTCGTATCTGGATCTCCTGCTGTTAGACGCAAGACTGCAGCTGACAGACACAAACGCACAGACGGTAAACTGTTTGAACACTTTCGTGTATCTCAGTGACCATTGCGGACTCAGTGCCGAAATTAGGATCCCCAACGATATTGCGGAATTAGGAGAGTTTGTTCAAACGTACCCCTACAACTACAGTAGAGCACGATGGACACGCTTCTCCAGACAAATGACGAGAGCACTCTCTTCCAACGCGCTCCACATACCGTCCAATAGAAACTTGTCAAACGAAGAGATTGACATGTATCTCATTCAATTGGACGAGACAATTAAACGAACTATGGACATTACAAACAACGAAAACTTGTACCGCAATGCGACAATCGATGCACTCCATCAACGAAAAAGTTGACTCCTGTCAAGATTAAAAACCTTGTACAGGCGGTATACTGACAGACGAGACGAGGAGGTTAGGACACTGAAATCGCTCATCAAAAATATTCAAACCTTAATTGTCCAGAATTACAGACTTTCTGTTAATTCGTACTGGAATGCTAAGATTCGGGCTGTAAGATCTAACAATCCGAGCATGTTCCCTCAAATCAACAAATTCTTTCGAAGTAAATATAGCGATCTTCCGTGTCTTAAGCTTTCCAGAACGACGGACAACGAACAAGTACTGACTACAGCAGGTATTGATCCAGATAACGCTGTACTCGATGACAACTTCTTTGTGGTCGAAGATCCGCAAGAAAAAGTGGAGGTACTAGGCGCGGTCTTCCAAGAAGTGTACAAGGTGAATGAGAGCGTTCGCCCGAACCACGACTTGGATAACCGCGTACTGGCTAGCAACTCTCAACTTCGAGAAGACATGCAACAATGGCGATCTGAGAACACTGGCTTTGTCGTGTTCAATGATGACAACATGGCAGATAATGCCATCGCCGACGAAGGGGGTCAACCCCCGTTCATATCGAAGACAGAACTCCAAGCGGTCTTCGAATCATTAAAGAAGAAAAAGTCTGTTGGAATCGACGGGATCTCCAACATTGTGCTAAGACACCTCCCACTGGAAGTGTTTAATATGTACACAATCCTGTTTAACAATGCTCTGAATAACGCACATTATCCGGAACATTGGAGAACTGCGATTGTACAACCCATATCCAAGAGAGGAAAAGATTCTTCGAATCCGTGCAACCTCCGGTCAATTAGTCTTCTTCCGAACATCAGTAAGGTATTCGAGAAGGTGATCAATAGAACTCTGATCAACTGGACTAAGGACAAACATATTATTCCGGATAACCAATTCGGTTTCAAAGCGGGGCATGACACTATTCATGCCGCGTCGAAACTGGTGTCGGATATCCAATGGAACAAGAGCCAGAAACAATGTACGGGTGCCTGCTTGATTGACCTGGAAAAGGACTTTTCTACAAGCTCAATCGGCTAGGCATTAGCAAACCACTGCTGTATCTACTGTGTAACATGCTTACCGGTAGACGCTTCGTCATCAAGAATGGTAACGTGACCTCCACAGGTATGTTTGAGGTTAAAAATGGTCTCCAACAGGGTGCCGTTAATTCGCCGATCCTGTTCAACATTTACTTGAGCGATCTGATAAGTTCTCTTTCTCACGTAATTGCGTATGCCGATGACTTGATCGTGTACAGATCAAGCAAAAAGATCGAGGAAATCACTACCCTCACGCAGGGTGACTTCGATTCATTCATGAGAAGTTGCGATGACTGGAAGTTGAGCATCAACTTCCGGAAGTCGGAAACCATTCTGTTCAGGACGCCGTTGTATAAGGCCTCGGCGGATACGAAAAAGAATTGTCGAAAATTCACAATCGTTGGAAGACACGGGGAACCACTGGCGCAAAAGACTGTAGTCAGATACCTGGGGATCTGGTTAGATCAGTATCTATATTTTAACAAACATGTAGATGCTGCTCTGGCCAGGGCCCGAGGCGCATTTGGCCTTATAAAGAGACTGTTTTACAACAGCCAACTCGATGCAAGGGTGAAGGTCATCTGCTACATGGCGCTCATCCGGCCAATGCTCACCTATGGCTGTCCCGTGTGGTTCAACGTGAGTGCAAGCTTAATGGAAAAGATTCGGTTGTTCGAGAGGGCTTGTCTTAGGGCTTGCCTTCGCCTTTATCGAACTCCAGAGTCCCAGTACATAAAATACTATTCCAATGAGGTCTTATACAACAGGGCAAACCTGATAAGAGTGGACAATTGCGATGAACTCGGTCAATAACTTGAGCTTACTACCCCAATTCACAATACCACGAAAAGGTACGCCACAGTGTCTTCGTTCCCCCAGAAGCTTTTCTCCATTTAGATAAGCACGGCCTGTTACAAGATATGAATGCTATACCGCTCATTTTTCACATAGCCAGATCAACTGTGGATGGGCGACGCAACCACGATCGTTCCGTCGCACAACGAGCTGTGGAGGGTCTCCTCCGGTTCAGTACGGTGGTATCCAGGAGGGATATACATATGTCTATGCATTCATATATACATATGTATATGTATGTAGTTTAGCTTAAGTTAGTTTAAGTTAATTTTAAGGTAGTGTGTAAGTTAGGTTATAAGTTTTAAGTAAATCCTGTTCAGTCATTAAGTTTTTTTCTCAATTTTTCTTAATAATAAGTCGTACAGATCATGAAATTATTCTTTAAATGCATGGAGTTTTAGTTTAAGTCGAAAGACATAGGATAAGATTAAGTTTAGCTTAGAGTGCCCGCCTAGGTCCAGTAAGTTATATATAGTAATTCTGTTCGTTCAACTAGTTTTAAGCATTTTTGTCTAGTATATAAGTTTTTATGAATTCCAAAGTGAAGTAAAATGTAAAAAAAAAAAATACTTCGTTGAATGATTTGGTAAGGAGGTTCTGGGAAGTTGAAAATTGTTTTGACTCGGCTTCGTCTTTATCACAAGAGGATCCTTGGTGTGAACAACACTTTCAAAAAAATTTCACTCGTCTTGCTTCTGGAACATATTCAGTTAAATTGCCAACAAAAGGAGATTTCAATGAATTGGGTGACTCATTCTTCGTCGGTTTAAAAGCTTGGAAAGGAGGTTACAAAGTAATTCTGAACTGCGGGCTGATTACATTTCGTTCATGAATCAGTATAAGTCGCTTGGTCATATGTCAATAGCAGATAACCACTTAAATACACCAACCTATTTTTTACCACATCATTGTGTGCAAAAACTTGATAGTATGACGACAAAGTTACGCGTCGTATTTGATGGCTCGGCAAAGACTACTGCGGGTTATTCCTTGAACGATCTACTCTTAGCTGGGTCCACCATACAACAAAAATTATTCGACAAGCTGGTGCGATTTCGCTTTCATAAAGTTGCTCTATGCGGAGACATCTGTAAAATGTATCGATGCGTCCGCATCTCACACCCAGACGAATATCTTCAATGCATTTTATGGCGTGACCACCCATAGGAAAAAATTAAAACGTACAAATTGAACACCGTAACTTATGGCACCAAACCCGCAGCTTTCTTTGCAATTCGTGCCATGCATCAGCTATCATTTGATGAGGAACAGACCTTTCCTTTGGGCGCTAATATCGTTCGCCAAGACTTCTATGTGGATGATCTGAAGAAGAAGTTATTGTAATCAGGCAACAGTTGAAGGACCTTCTTCCTCGAGGAAATTTTCAGACTCGAAAATGGTGCTCTAATGAGGCGAAGGCCCTTTGTGGCATTGATGACTCAGATTGCGAGAAATTTCTCAGGTTCCATGATGGTACCGATGTAACCAAAACACTTGGTCTCGTATGGGATCCTCACATCGACAATTTTGTATTCTCCTTTACCCCAGCAATAAACAAAAAACACATAACGACGCGTTCAGTTCTTTCTACAGTTCCTCGATTTTATGACCCACTAGGATTAATCTCACCTGTCATCACCAGAACTAAAATTTTTCTTCAATCGCTTTGGAAAGAAAAGCTACATTGGGACGAGAGCTTCCCCCAATCTCTTCAGACCCTGTGGATTAATATATGCGCTCAGTTTGACCTTGTAAGCAGTTTTAAGCTTTCCCGCTTCATACTAATACCTCAGTCTACTTGGGAGATGCATGCATTCTGTGACGCAAGCTTGACAGCCTTTGGTGCATGCGTATATATTCGATCCGAATTTGAGGGACTTAGAAAATCATCTCTACTGTGCGCAAAGTAAAGGGTAGCACCTTTAAAAACATTGACCGTTCCGAAACTAGAATTATCTGCGGCATTGCTTCTTTCGGAACTGGTTGCATCTATATCCCGTAGCGTAAAGCATCCATTTAAGGTTCACTGCTGGTCAGATTCGATGGTGACGCTGTCTTGGCTTCGCGAACATCCGTACAATTTTAACATATTTATCTCTAACAGAGTTAATAAGATACAAACGCTCACCAGTGGTATGACTTGGCATCATATACCAACTTTATTAAGCCCGCCAGATATTCTTTCGAGAGGATGCACCCCAAAGGAGCTGTTACATTCTGAGCTGTGGAAGCATGGGCCACCATTCTTAGTAGAAGATTGCTCACTCTGGCCTAAAACTATGGATTTTCTAACAGACCTGCCAGAACGGCGTCGCAAGGTCCTTGTCATTTCATCGCAACAGGATATATCACTCAATTGCAAATTTCATAACTGCTTTGAAAGGCTGAAACGTGTTTTCGCCTACATTTACCAATTTTGTCTATTTAAACCGAGACTCACCACGCAAATCAGCAATCTTTTGACGCCACATAGCATAAAAATGGGAACACATTTGTTGATTCGAAATATACAACAAAGTCATTTCGCATCTGAGTTCAAGGCACTAAGATCAGAGAGACAACTCGGTGCATAAAGCAAGCTTCATTAGTTAAACCCGTTCATTGATTCGTACGGACTGCTCCGTGTTGGAGGAAGATTGCAAAATTCGTTTTTGGACTTTGAAGCCAAGCATCCGCTTTTACTACCAAAAAACCATCCTGTCACCAACGCGATCATCGATCACTGACATAGAAAATATTTGCATGCTGGGCCACAAAGTTTGCTTGCGTCAATTCGGCAACATTATTGGCCAATTGGTGGTCGGAAAGCGGTCTCTAATGTGATAAAAAAAATGCATCAGATGTTTCAAGCAAGCCTCAGACTATTTGGTCAGACAATGCTACTAACTTCGTCGGCGCTAAAAATGAGTTGGCTGAGTTACGGCAACTGTTTTTGAGTGAAGGGCACAATCTCTCGGTGTCGAACCAATGTCTGGCAGATGGTATTAGTTGGAGATTTATCCCACCTCGGTCGCCGCACTTCGGTGGCCTTTGGGAAGCAGCTGTTAAATCTGCGAACTCGCATTTCTTTCGCACTGTTGGTCTCTCGACATTAACCTTTGAAGAGCTTCACACTCTTGTGTGTGAAATCTCGGCAATAATTAACTCTCGTCCATTTTGTCCAATTACAGAGAATCCTGCTGATTTAGAATTACTTACGCCGGCCCATTTTTTAATCGGTGCACCTTTCACCTCTATCATCGAACCAGACGTCACCCATCTTAACATCAGCCACTTGGACCGATGGCAACGTGTCTGCTTCATGCAACAAACATTTTGGAAGAAGTGGAGTTCATCGTATTTATCACTACTTCGGGAGCGAGAAAAGTGGCGTACATCAACTTCGGCCATTCGTGTGAACTCCTTGGTGCTTATAAAGGACGAAAACCTTCCGCCCCTTAAGTGGCAACTTGGTCGTGGGGAATAGTACGATATGTGGGGATGACGGCGTGCCTCGCGTTGTTATTATTCGTACTGCAAATGGACTGATCAAGCGAGCTGTAAGGAGGATTGCTGTGATACCTGTGGAAACTTAAGTTGTTGAAAGCCAAACCTTTCCAACGATGGGAGGGGGGGGGGCGTTTCGAACAATAGGCAGTGCCTCCTCAAAACTTCTCTTGTTCTTGCTTTTTCATATCTAATATTCATTCAATGCTTCCCGTTGAGTTTCCGATGAAGAGACGACTTTGCGTTTCTTACTGGGTCTTTTCTTTGATGCCCAGTTTGTTTCCCGTTCCAGTTCCGTTCTTCCGTTCTGATCTCTTAAATGCCCTATTTTCTGCCTTTAGCGTCTATATCTCTCTATTAAGCTCTTGGTAGAGAAGATCGACTTTCCTCCCCTTTTAAATGTCGCTGAGTTCATGCGGTTTTGTGTTTCCACATCCGGCGGACTTCTTTTTTCTGAGATTCGTGGTCTTGATGGTAAGGACCGGATCACCCTTGAGTTCTTCGTGAAGGGATTTATAAGATGCAATAACTGGCCCCCCTCAGAATCCTTGAGCCTGTATCCGAACAGATTGGATTCTCCAGTGTAACTCGGCTGCCACCTGGAGTAATTAATCTATGTGTTTTGCTTAATGCATGTTTTTTTGTATACTTTTAAAACCCATATACGATGTGTGGATTTTTAGTCGCCTCTTACGAAGGGCATGTCTACCTCGGGTATATTCTTTCACCTAACCCGAAGGGTTTAAGGATTTGAGGTTCAGGATATTATCTGAGATTGCTTATTTACTTGAATCTGATTGTTTAAAGTCTTGACTATTCCTTTATAAAACTTATAAATTTGATTTTATGTCTTGACGGTTATTGTTCTCCATCGTACCAAAAAGCCACTGCGTTCCCTTTAATATTAATAAGCCCTCTCTTCTGTCGTTTTACTTCATGTGGTAGAATCACTGCTTTTTTTGTACAGAAAAGTTCGATTTCTATCAGCACTTCTTGATCTTCCTCAGGTTTTAGGTGTTGCCTAAGCTTTGAAGCTATAGCTCGAAGGGAATCCATGTCAATGGTGTGCAAAATGGTTTGGGTGCTCTCTGCTAGTTGGACAGTTTCCATATATACGACCGTGATTCCATTATTTGATTAAATTGGTTCTAAGATTGGCTGCTGTCAACTGGATCAGCATTAACATTGTTGCTATCATAGCCCAAATCTGGAATTTTAGATGTTCTTTTAATATTGAAACTATGTACATTATCGAAATGTATTTTCCTGAAATAAGGTTCATCTTTATGTCTAGTATGCATAGAGTTTTTAACGAATCCTTTGGACCTAGTTTCTTCGAAATCTTCACCTTTTACGTTTGCTTTACTCAGCCTTTTTTCTTTAATTCTTTTCCCTCGTTTTTTAAGTGCGTCTTCAGCCATAAGCTTAGCATTATTGGGTGAAGTTCCTATAGTGTTGTGGTATATATTGTTATATATGGTGAAGGAACGAAAGATTTTTTTATGTGATGAAATGTCTTCATTCTTTATTGTATGTATGATTTCTAGAACGGTTGAATGTAGCCTTTCAATATCATAGAAGAGAGTTTCGTAAGGCGAATTTCAATACCTTTTTCTCGTAAAAATTTAAAAAAATTTGCAGAATTCAACTTATATATCGTTATCAGATACTATTTTTCTAGGTTTTCCGACTCTATTAGTGTGTTCTTCCAAACTTTCTATCTTGTGAACTTGATTTTTGCTTATAAATCTGTGTACCAATCGTTTCTTAGTCAATTTATTAATGAATGTCAATTATATTTGTTTACTGTTGTGAAATATGTCCATGTGTATGATGTCATTACGCTTAGTTGAAGTTTCTGTTAACGGAAATTTCGGTCTTATCGGTCTTCTATCGTATTTACTCGCTAGAAAAGTTTGACAATTGCCAATTACTTAGTTTCAATAGCCATCTTTGTTTTCTCTGGGAAAGTTATTTTTCGTTTTAGTTTTTACCTCGATTTTTTTACTTGTGGAACGAAAGTCACGTATAGCCTTGCTCCCCGCGATTATTAAGCATCCTTGTAAATCTTGCTATCATTAAACCCTACTCGCTCCTTACCGACTAAATAAGATCACTCTTTTCCATCTTATCAGTGATTTATATAAGATTTTTAATTGTATCATTGAAAAGTCACTGTGAATTGAAAGACCTTCTTCTTCTCTCCGGGTGTTTTAAACCACTTTTCTCTCGCTCTTTTCTCACCACTCCACAAACATCCCGTGCAAAGGCAATGAGAGCTGTTGAAAATATTCGCCATCCTCTACATGAGATGGAACAGTTGGAATTCACTCAAACCTTTCAGATATGTGCCGTGCAAAATTTAGCCGCAACTCACTATTCTGTAGTTTCTCCCACCATTTGCGTGTTACTACTCTTGGTTTCTTGGCTTTTATCAGTGAGGTACAGTGTACAGAACGTACATGATGGTCAGTTGACAGTTCTGCCCCTCTCATCACATGAACGTCACAAACGATGCGTTTCCCACACGCTGGTACCACAAAAAGATCTATCAACAATTTCTGTTGAAGACTCTGAAGGAACCAGGTTTATTAATGGATCATTGTGTGGAAAGAAGTTGTTCATTACCGACATGCCATTTGCACAGCAAAACTCCAAATGCTTTTCTCCGTTCACGTTCTGATGATGATCACCGTTCCTCCCAATTACTCTCCCCCATGTCGTTACATCAACTCCCTATCAGGAAATAGGAATCCATCTCCGCTACCCTATCAGGTGCACCATCAACTTCATCCAGGAAAGTCGCGTACCCTGACTCCAGATTAGATGCATATACCTGCACCAGAGCCAAAGTTGACCTTTCAACCCTAAGCTTAAAGATCCCGACTCTCCCTCTTAATGAAATCTACTCCAATACACTGTCCGCAAGCCTGGGACTTGTGAGTATCCCCACTCCCGCCTGTGCAGACATTTGAGGTGCAACTCCCGATAGGAAAAGTTTCCACCCGTCCGAAGGCCCACAGTTCTAGATCCCCTTTGCTTCGTCGAAGAGATACCAACGATATCCAAACGATCCTGGCAGCTTCCTCAACGAACTCGAGATCACCCCCGTAACGGTTGACGATGCCATTGACGGGTTGCTCGTAATACCTTCGGACTAAACCCGACCGGCTGCCGAACAGGAGAGTGCAGACATTCGCATACTGTCATCATTCAGGCCTTGATCCAAATGGGGCCCTTGCACGACTGGGAAGACAATATTTCGAGGAATAGCTAATGCCCTATGGTACATTAGAAATAGCCAACTGCATCGACAACTACAATTAAAAAGTACGCAATGCGTCACAACGAGCGTTTGCAAAGGCATATTAACCATGAACAACATCGTCTATGATGTCTTAAATGTACGAAATATTCATTCCATTTCCAACCAATGTCACAGATGTCAATTGGTGGATCAAAATATTCTTTACTTTTCTAAGATGACTATTTGCGCTACAGAAAAGTAATTTTTCTTAAAGCGAAAACAGATGTGCAGTTTTGGATTGAAAAGTACTTGAAGCTGGTAGAAGCAGAAACTGGGAGAAACGTTAGAACTCTTCCAACAGATAACGGTCTGGAGTATACCAATAAAAAGGTATTTGGAGTTCGTCAGGGCATGTACAGAACGTTGAGGGTGCACGTACAATGATACATGGTAAGTGTTCGGACAAAAAGCTATAATAAAAATAAAGTGATTTATGTATTAAATGGCACCGGTACGAGCAACATCAAGGGAAAATATCCGAGTGAGTTGTGGTTTGGGAAGGAAGTTAATATTACGGACTTCAAGGTGTTTGGATGTGAGGCATTCGTACATGTACCAAAAGAACGAAGGGGAAATTGGGATCATAAGTCTAAGAAAGGCATTTTTATTGGATATGCAGAAGGTGTGAAAGGGTATCGGGTGTATTTCTCTGAAGTTACCCAAAAAAAAATTTGTAGGGATTAATATGCCAATATGGCATATTTTGGCATTAATATACCATGGCATTAATATGCCAATTTGGCATTAATATGCCAATTTGGCATTAATATGCCAATTTGGCATTAATATGCCAAATTCGACTACTCTTGTCATCGTCATCCCCCATCGACTCTAACCCATCAGGGGTTATACCCAAGCGTAACCAGGCGAGCTTATGGACTTTGTCCAACCATCTCATCCTGGGTCACCCACCTGATGGAATCACATTCAAGGCCCACCTAGGAAGTCAGGTGGGGACACAGCTGCTCCACGTTGAGTTCCTCGTGAACTGTCGTGTTTCTCACCCTATCCCGTATATCTTGTTTTGATTCCAAATTATGCTTTGAAAAGGAATTCTAGAAGTGCTGATATACCAATTAAAGATGAAGACATATTTAAGGGTTTGGTTAGCGAATATGATATTGCCTCTATTGAAGGGAAAAGTGCTGCCATTGATCAAGCTACCAGCAGTGGGGAAGACGCTGTGATCAATGGATTTCTGTTGCTCGTCATGATAATTTTGCTGCTAATAATGACGTCAGCGGAGGAGATAGAGATCGAGTTGTTGCTGCTGCGGATGAAACTCATGAAAATGTATGTGATGAAGGCAATGGACAGCAGAATAACAATATTAGGGATCGCCTGCTAAGTAGGATTAAAACTAAGAAAAGTCCAGTCAATTATTGCTTGAAACAAGGATTTGCTTTTCTTGCTGAATTTTATATTCCAGCATGTTTTTAAGATGTAATTAAGTGCGACGAACCTGCATATTTTAAAAAGGCCAAAATGGATGCAGAATTTTCTTCGCTTAGAGTAAATAATACTTGGGAATTGGTGGATAAGCCCAAAATCGTAAGGCAGTAGACACAAAATGGATTTTTCAGGTCAAACCCGCAACGGAGAATGAGACTATACGTTTTAAGGCCAGACTAGAAGCCAGAGTCAACAGATTGGATTATTTTGAGACATTTAGTCTAGTGGCAAAGTTTTAATGAATAAGAGCTATTCTTTGTAAAGCAGCCTATGTGAAATTGCATTTTTAACATAGGCATTGGACTCGTGGCGTCGACAGATATAGGCGAAATCTTGTTGCTATGTAAATATTTGAGGGAGAATTTTCAGATAAGTTTTTCCTGCTTGTCATTTCCTGGGCTTGGAAATAGGAAGGCTTGATGATGGTTCAATTCATGTAAGCCAGGAACAATATACACACAGAACAATTAAAAAATTGAACATGGACGCAGTACCAATATCAACTCCTGCGGATGTATCGTTCAATACGGTTGGAGCTGTGGGTGGGTCAGATTGCATTCCCTTTTCGACAAGCTGTTGGGCGTTTGATGTATTTAATGGTAGCTACTCGGCCGAATATAGCCTTTGCGGTTGGGTGTGTAGGCCGATATCTAGAAAATCCCAGTCAGCTTCACGTGAACTGGTGAAAAGGCTTTTACGGTACCTTAAAGGAACTGGTGATTATGGTATGATGTTCAAATATACTAAATTTACCTTATCCTGTTTCAGTGATGCAGACTGTGCGGGTGACTTAGTTAGAAGACGGTCAACGAGTTTTTTCTTTCCTAATTGGATCAAGCTGCATCACCTGGGATTCGCAAAGACAATAATGCGTTGCTCTCTCAACAACTGAAGCTGAGTTCGTTGTTGCATGCCAGGCGGTAGTAAAATTAATCTGGATCCAACAGCTTTTCGACGTTTTACTGGAAAACGAAAGTTTGATAACCACCTTATTTATGAACAATGAGAGAGCCATCCGGCCAGGAAAGAACGAAACACATAGATGTACGCTTTAATTTCAGACGTGAGAAATATGAAGATTTAATTTTTAACTGAAAAATCAATTTTCCGATATATTTACTTAACCACTACCGAAAGATACATTTTTTCGATATCGTTTTATGAGGGGAAAAATGAAATGAAACTAGAATGAATAAAATTTATGAACTTATGTTGTGAGTTTAGTTAGTTTGAATTACATAATATTTTTTGAATGTGAGGTATCATCGACTTTTTAAACATTTGTAAATGTGGGGGTGTTGAAAAATATGTATAGTTTACTGCATGTTTTAAATTAAAATTGTCAAACATCACAACAAATACCCTATGGTGGTTTCATACATAATTTACACTCGATTTACATTACAGTTGCTTTTCCACATATCACATTCTTCTAATGTACCATTGTATAATACACAAAAGAGTTCATTAAAGTTAGTTCTTCTTGAGTTATAGAAAGTGACGGGTTAAGGCTGCAGTAACACCCCATCGTCATCATACTCATCGACATCATCATCTTCATTTTCGTCATTCCAGTACTCGTATTAGGTGTTTTTCTTGCAAGCGTATATAAGCTTATATTTCAGTTTGCATGTAAAATACACTAACAACTAAACCTATATCCGCTTAAGTTACCCGGGCTATTTAAGTAAGCGCGGATAAAAACATGCTTCCAATCATTATTTTTTGTGTTATCGGTAATTCATTCTTCAATTTATTCATTAATTCATTAGGTTGGTGTACTTATTCACCATATTAAAGCATTTTTTATGTATTTTTTAAAATTTGTAGGGGTGGTTGATGTAACTAATCAGTTATATTCCCAAATCCTAAAGATGGGAGATTCGCTTCACTCGCTTGATTCACATGAACGGATTCGTGCTATCAATGAATGCGTCGAATGCACTATATTATCGACATCACTTCTCTCTTTTTCGAAATCAGCTGTTCCTCGATTTTACGTTTGATTGAAGAAATTTAATTTGAAATTTCGACATTGGAAACAGTGTTTTTCGTTCCAAATTGTTTGTTTAATAAACATAATGGATAGTACTGCTCATTTTTTTGTTGACACAAAATAAAAGTGAACAAAATAACAGCGGAAACAGACTCATATAAAGCAAATCTGATAAAAACGAAATAATGGGAAGTTTATACACCCATATTTACATATCTACTTAATATATGTACATACATACGTATGTATGCATGTAGTAGCGAATAAATAAAATTGAATTTATTCAACAAAATATATGTGTATATTTAAATGAAAAAAAGATTGAATCACTCTTTTTCGTTTAAACATTTTCGCAAATTTTCCAAAAAATCTCACTCCATAGCGTCAAGTTTTTCCATGTCAGGAATTTCTGGACCAGCACTTTAAGTTTTTCCCTGTATGTAGTTTTCTTCCCATAATTTCATTTGTTAAATTATGCTAATAGCAATAAAAATTACTTACATCATTACTAGTAAACTACTAAACTTATACGAATCCGCAACGATTTTGATGCGGATCTGATTGTATGGAGTGATTCGATTCGATCGGATTTAAGAACGCAATGAATCTGAATTCACATTACCGCCATGCGACGATTCACTTCGATAGGATTTCGGAATCGAACATTTTTAATATCGGTGGACGATTCCGTCGGCGGAGTTTGGAATAGGGGTGAATAATTTCGAAATGATATTGTATCCAAAAGTATGCAGCTTTTGGAATACCAGGCGTCTCTGGGCTATACATTCCATTTATGTTTCGTAATCGATTCTTTTCATTCGATGAAAATTGTTTTTAAATTGATACTAATTAAGTATTTTTGTATATAAAGTAATGGTCACGCTACACAATCGCAAACCGAAGATTGTGCCCAATAACAATCAACAATCCGCTTACAAGATTCCACTTCCTGACTGCCACAAATGTCGTCAGTGCTGTCAAATTTTTATGATTTATTAATAAGCGCCGACGATCGTTGCGCTTGTAAAAAAAAAACACGCCTATTATAAACAAAAAAATCGCTTAATTTATTCATCATTCAAATTGTCAGTCATTTTGCCTTTACAAATTCGTATTTTTCCAATTCTCTATAGTATTACCACAATTGTATTTTTTGAAATCAAAAAACTGTAATATCGAAGTAAGTACATGTTACGATACAACAGAAATTCGCACTTGTCGTCGATCCATTGAAGTGACCACATCGTTTTTTCTTTTGCTTTCGCTCGTTACACTTTCGCACTTGTACGAAAACTCTCGTAAAAACATGACAGTCTACATATTTATTTCTGCTCTAGAAACATTTTTGGACGAATGGGATTTGTATCCCGTATTAACTTTTTAAATGACGCAATGCTGCCAAGAAGGTAGGTTATCACATATCCCACGTACAAGTGTCTTTATAACTTATTTTTTGTATAGCCAGCTTTAAAATGTTGATGCCGCACCATCATTACCAGACGTGTTTGCGTGCGAAAGTCCAACAGCAAAACCCGTAGGGAAAAAGCCCAATACCAAAAACTTAAATGTGGATGTGTTTCGACAGAGTCCACCAAACGTTGAGCCAAAAAATTGAACCTCATGAGGTTGACCTTTCTGGCAAGTATCTCTCTCCAAGCAGCGACAAATTCAAGCGGCTTGCCGCATGAATATAGCGCGCAGTTTGCTGGACATAGTGAATGAGGGGCTGCTGCAAGAATAAAACTAATTTTCAATGTCCTGAAAAATCATTTTTTGTTATCAAAATACTACAAATACTTGAATTATTACTACTATTTTTTACTTATTTATTTATTTATTTATTGAAGTTATGATTGATTTTTACATATTTAATAAAAAAATTAAGTCTTGCAAAATGGTAATATAAAAATAATGGTATTTTGGAACAGGTATTCCTTAATAGCTTCTCTCATTTCAATTGATTTTGGGAAAAAAAATTTCGAACCGAACGGTTTCACTTTATTTAGGGGCTGGAATTCGTTTCGCCATAAACCTTTGCTAAGCAGCACATCGTTGTCGTCGTAGCTATCAACATACTCTTGCAGTATGTGGTATCATTTTACTTGGTAAAATTGTGCAGAACAGTACATGCTTTTACCATCCTGTCTGCGTTACTGGGTAACATAATTAATCTTGTATGCAGAACTTCGCCTTCTAGCAAGATGGATGCCAGATACATTTTCAATTACCGAGCGAGCGCGTGAAAGTATTTTATTGAAGTTTAGCTTTTTTTCCTCAAGGAAAGGAGAAAAATTGAGCGATCCATCCAACAGACCATTCCAACAGATTTTGCGAAGATACATACATCGCTTTGTCTTCCATAGGCGCCGACATCTACCAGGGTTAATATGTACTTCCCATCTATTGCTGCAACACAATTAGGTAGATTCCACAATCTATAAAAACCCACAGCAATCTGACTCCAATTTTCCTCCAATAATTATAAGTGTGCATGTATGAAACTTATTTATATTATATTATGAACTGCTTAACTAAACAGCATTTTTTTTTGTTTTGCAAAATTGTGCGGAATCGACTTTGAATATCCAATCAGGCTCGCACACGGGCAATTATGTGTATCATGGTCACATGTAATTAAGCTATTAATTGTGTTATTAACCACAAAACAAAAAATGTAGTTTATGAAAGGGCGATAATTTAAGTAGAAACATAACTTTAGATAAGAATAAATATAGGAACCGACAGTAAAACCAGTGGTTTTCATTCTTTTATTAATGTGATCTGCCTAGCGAAGCAGGCACAGGGTCCGCTAGTAAATTTACACGAACGCTGCTTACAATAACACAAGGAACGATCTGCAACTTGGTGAAATTGGCATCCTTACTAATTTCTTTTCCAATGAGGGCTCTATTAAATCCCTTAATGTATCGATATCGGGTTAACATACAATCTTTTAAATCCTTCCAGTTGCACGAACCCATAAGAGAAAAATCTAATGAATTCATTCTGCAAAATTGAGACTTGTTTTTTCATCGATGAAATAATACCTGAAATCACTTAATACTTTAAAACCCTTGAATATTTTTGTTTTCACTTTTCAAACGCGCGCCTTCTATTGTGATGTGGAAAAGTGACGGAACCGCCTCTTGACATAACATTAAAACACGTATCCCGCGAACGCGACATTGTGAATTTGGTTTAAAACTTATTCTCTTTGCGTCCCTCGAAAACCGTCACCAAAACACTTACTACACCGCCTATCCCCACAATCTTAGGTCTGTCTTTCGTATTATATCACATAGTATTTATCATGATTTCAATTCACCCTTGTCGAGAATGTTACACCGGGCTAATGCTGCGGATTATTCATTCGACTTCCACCTCAGCAATCTGCCATCGCAACTATGAGTATCTTTAGTTCCATAACCCATCGCTCGCTATTGTTAGTATCTAGCAAGAATTGATCGAATCCATCGCACTGTTCTTGGAATGCATCTATTATTTTTGTGTTGTACCCTTATAACGAACGGATCCAAAAGCTGATAAGGTAATTTCGGTTGATCATTAATGTAATCATAACGCAGATATCTAGTAAGACCATTTTAAAGCCAGAGTCAACAGATTGGATTATTTTGAGACATTTAGTCTAGTGGCAAAGTTTTAATGAATAAGAGCTATTCTGTGTAAAGCAGCCTATGAGAAATAGCATTTTTAAATGGAGATATTAAAGAGGAAATTTATGTCCGTCAACCGAAAGACTATGAGGTTAGAATCCATCTTGTATGCAAATTTAAAAAAAATGTGTACGGCTTAAAACAAGCATCAAGGTGTTGGAACTAGAATTTTATAAAATTAATAAAGAACTTCCAATTTAAGGCTTGTGATGCGGATTACACATGTTTTTTGTCAGCAATAAAAATAATGCAAAATCTATCTTGGTTATGTGTATAGACGTTGGACTCGTGGCGTCGACAGATATAGGTGAAATCTTGAAGCTATGTAAATATTTAAGGGAGAATTTTCAGATAAGTTTTTCCTGCTTGTCATTTCCTGGGCTTGATGATGGTTCAATTCATGTAAACCAGGAACAATATACACACAGAACAATTAAAAAATTTAACATGGACGCAGTACCAGTATCAACTCCTGCGGATGTATCGTTCACTACGGTTGGAGCTGTGGGTGGGGGGGTCAGATTGCATTCCCTTTTCGACAAGCTGTTGGGCGTTTGATCTATTTCATGGTAGCTACTCGGCCGAATATAGCCTTTGCGGTTGGGTGTGTAGGCCGATATCTAGAAAATCCCAGTCAGCTTCACGTGAACAGGTGAAAAGGATTTTACGGTTCCTTAAAGGAACTGGTGATTATGGTATGATGTTCAAATATACTAAATTTACCTTATCCTGTTTCAGTGATGCAGGCTGTGCGGGTGACTTTGTTACAAGACGGTCAACCAGTGGTTTTTCTTTCCTAACTGGATCAAGCTGCATGACTTGGGATTCGCAAAGACAATAATGCGTTACTCTCTCAACAACTGAAGCTGAGTTCGTTGTTGCATGCCAGGCGGTAGTGGAATCAATCTGGATCCAACAACTTTTCGACGTTTTACTGGAAAACTAAAGTTTGATAACCACCTTATTTATGAACAATGAGAGAGCCATCCGGCCAGGAAAGAACGAAACACATAGATGTACGCTTTAATTTCAGACGTGAGAAATATGAAGATTTAATTTTTAACTGAAAAGGTATCAATCAAAAATCAATTATCCGATATATTTACTTAACCACTACCGAAAGATACATTTTTTCGATATCGTTTTATGAGGGGAAAAATGAAATGAAACTAGAATGAATAAAATTTATGAACTTATGTTGTGAAATAGTTTGAATTATATAATATTTTTTGAATGTGAGGTATCATCGACTTTTTAAACATTTGTAAAAGTGGGGGTGTTGAAAAATATGTATAGTTTACTGCATGTTTCAAATTAAAATTGTCAAACATCACAACAAATACCCTATGGTGGTTTCATACATAATTTACACTCGATTTACATTACAGTTGCTTTTCCACATATCACATTCTTCTATGTACCAATGTATAATACACAAAAGAGTTCATTAAAGTTAGTTCTTCTTGAGTTATAGAAAGTGACGGGTTAAGGCAGCCGTAACACTCCATCGTTATCGTCATCATCAACATCATCATCTTCACTTTCGTCATTCCAGTACTAGTATTAGGTGTTTTTTTTTTTCAATTTGCATGTAAGATACACTAACAACTAAACCTTTATCCGCTTAAGTTACCCGGGATATTTATCAGCGCTTGTGAAGTAAGCGCGGATAAAAACATGTTGCTTCGAGTCATTATTTTCTGTGTTATCGGTAATTCATTCTTGAATTTATTCATTAATTCATTGGGTTGGTGTACACATTATATTATTATTATGCGCCTAAAAGCATTTTTGTATTTATTAACATTTGTAGGGGTGGTTGATGTTATTAATCAGTTCTATTCCCAAATCCGAAGGATGGGAGATTCGCTTCACTCGCTCGATTCACATGAACGGATTCGTGCTATCAATGAATGCGTCGAATGCACTATATTATCGACATCACTTCTCTCTTTTTCGAAATCAGCTGTTCCTCGATTTTACGTTTGATTGAAGAAATTTAATTTGAAATTTCGACATTGGAAACAGTGTTTTTCGTTCCAAATTGTTTGTTTAATAAACATAATGGATAGTACTGCTCACTTTTTTGTTGACACAAAATAAAAGTGAACAAAATAACAGCGCAAGCAGACTCATATAAAGCAAATCTGATAAAAACGAAATAATGGGAAGTTTATACACCCATATTTACATATCTACTTAATATATGTACATACATACGTATGTATGCATGTAGTAGCGAATAAATAAAATTGAATTTATTCAACAAAATATATATGCATATTTAAATGAAAAAAAGATTGATTCACTCTTTTTCGTTTAAACATTTTCACAAATTTTCCAAAAAAATCTCACTCCATAGCGTCAAGTTTTTCGATGTCAGGAATTTCTGAACCAGCACTTTAAGTTTTTCCCTGTATGTAGTTTTCTTCCCATAATTTCATTTGATAAATTATGCTAATAGCGATAAAAATTACTTACATCATTACTAGTAAACTACTAAACTTATACGAATCCGCAACGATTTTGATGCGGATCTGATTGTATGGAGTGATTCGATTCGATCGGATTTAAGAACGCAATGAATCTCAATTCACATTACCGCCATGCGACGATTCACTTCGATAGGATTTCGGAATCGAACATTTTTAATATCGGTGGACGATTCCGTCGGAGGAGTTGGGAATAGGGGTGAATAATTTTGAAATGATATTGTATCCAAAAGTATGCAGCTTTTGGAATACCAGGCGTCTCTGGGCTATACATTCCATTTATGTTTCGTAATCGATTCTTTTCATTCGATGAAAATTGTTTTTAAATTGATACTAATTAAGTATTTTTGTATATAAAGTAATGGTCACGCTACACAATCGCAAACCGAAGATTGTGCCCAATAACAATCAACAATCCGCTTACAAGATTCCACTTCCTGACTGCCACAAATGTCGTCAGTGCTGTCAAATTTTTATGATTTATTAATAAGCGCCGACGATCGTTGCGCTTGTAAAAAAAAAACACGCCTATTATAAACAAAAAAATCGCTTAATTTATTCATCATTCAAATTGTCAGTCATTTTGCCTTTACAAATTCGTATTTTTCCAATTCTCTATAGTATTACCACAATTGTATTTTTTGAAATCAAAAAACTGTAATATCGAAGTAAGTACATGTTACGATACAACAGAAATTCGCACTTGTCGTCGATCCATTGAAGTGACCACATCGTTTTTTCTTTTGCTTTCGCTCGTTACACTTTCGCACTTGTACGAAAACTCTCAGTCTACTTATTTATTTCTGCTCTAGAAACATTTTTGGACGAATGGGATTTGTATCCCGTATTAACTTTTTAAATGACGCAATGCTGCCAAGAAGGTAGGTTATCACATATCCCACGTACAAATGTCTTTATAACTTATTTTTGTATAGCCAGCTTTAAAATGTTGATGCCGCACCATCATTACCAGACGTGTTTGCGTGCGAAAGTCCAACAGCAAAACCCGTAGGGAAAAAGCCCAATACCAAAAACTTAAATGTGGATGTGTTTCGACAGAGTCCACCAAACATTGACATCATGAGGTTGACCTTTCTGGCAAGTATCTCTCTCCAAGAAGCGACAAATTCAAGCGGTATCCCGCATGAATATAGAGCGCAGTTTGCTGGACATAGTGAATGAGGGGCTGTTGCAAGAATAAAACTAATTTTCAATGTCCTGAAAAATAATTTTTTTGTTATCAAAATACTACAAATACTTGAATTATTACTACTATTTTTTACTTATTTATTTATTTATTGAAGTTATGATTGATTTTTACATATTTAATAAAAAATTAAGTCTTGCAAAATGGTAATATAAAAATTATGGTCTCTCATTTCAATTGATTTTGGGAAAAAAATATTTCGAACCGAACGGTTTCACTTTATTTAGGGGCTGGAATTCGTTTCGCCATAAACCTTTGCTAAGCAGCACATCGTTGTCGTCGTAGCTATCAACATACTCTTGCAGTATGTGGTATCATTTTACTTGGTAAAATTGTGCAGAACAGTACATGCTTTTACCATCCTGTCTGCGTTACTGGGTAACATAATTAATCTTGTATGCAGAACTTCGCCTTCTAGCAAGATGGATGCCAGATACATTTTCAATTACCGAGCGAGCGCGTGAAAGTATTTTATTGAAGTTTAGCTTTTTTTCCTCAAGGAAAGGAGAAAAATTGAGCGATCCATCCAACAGACCATTCCAACAGATTTTGCGAAGATACATACATCGCTTTGTCTTCCATAGGCGCCGACATCTACCAGGGTTAATATGTACTTCCCATCTATTGCTGCAACACAATTAGGTATATTCCACAATCTATAAAAACCCACAGCAATCTGACTCCAATTTTCCTCCAATAATTATAAGTGTGCATGTATGAAACTTATTTATATTATATTATGAACTGCTTAACTAAACAGCATTTTTTTTTGTTTTGCAAAATTGTGCGGAATCGACTTTGAATATCCAATCAGGCTCGCACACGGGCAATTATGTGTATCATGGTCACATGTAATTAAGCTATTAATTCTGTTATTAACCACAAAACAAAAAATGTAGTTTATGAAAGGGCGATAATTTAAGTAGAAACATAACTTTAGATAAGAATAAATATAGGAACCGACAGTAAAACCAGTGGTTTTCATTCTTTTATTAATGTGATCTGCCTAGCGAAGCAGGCACAGGGTCCGCTAGTAAATTTACACGAACGCTGCTTACAATAACACAAGGAACGATCTGCAACTTGGTGAAATTGGCATCCTTACTAATTTCTTTTCCAATGAGGGCTCTATTAAATCCCTTAATGTATCGATATCGGGTTAACATACAATCTTTTAAATCCTTCCAGTTGCACGAACCCATAAGAGAAAAATCTAATGAATTCATTCTGCAAAATTGAGACTTGTTTTTTCATCGATGAAATAATACCTGAAATCACTTAATACTTTAAAACCCTTGAATATTTTTGTTTTCACTTTTCAAACGCGCGCCTTCTATTGTGATGTGGAAAAGTGACGGAACCGCCTCTTGACATAACATTAAAACACGTATCCCGCGAACGCGACATTGTGAATTTGGTTTAAAACTTATTCTCTTTGCGTCCCTCGAAAACCGTCACCAAAACACTTACTACACCGCCTATCCCCACAATCTTAGGTCTGTCTTTCGTATTATATCACATAGTATTTATCATGATTTCAATTCACCCTTGTCGAGAATGTTACACCGGGCTAATGCTGCGGATTATTCATTCGACTTCCACCTCAGCAATCTGCCATCGCAACTATGAGTATCTTTAGTTCCATAACCCATCGCTCGCTATTGTTAGTATCTAGCAAGAATTGATCGAATCCATCGCACTGTTCTTGGAATGCATCTATTATTTTTGTGTTGTACCCTTATAACGAACGGATCCAAAAGCTGATAAGGTAATTTCGGTTGATCATTAATGTAATCATAACGCAGATATCTAGTAAGACCATTTTAAAGCCAGAGTCAACAGATTGGATTATTTTGAGACATTTAGTCTAGTGGCAAAGTTTTAATGAATAAGAGCTATTCTGTGTAAAGCAGCCTATGAGAAATAGCATTTTTAAATGGAGATATTAAAGAGGAAATTTATGTCCGTCAACCGAAAGACTATGAGGTTAGAATCCATCTTGTATGCAAATTTAAAAAAAATGTGTACGGTTTAAAACAAGCATCAAGGTGTTGGAACTAGAATTTTATAAAATTAATAAAGAACTTCCAATTTAAGGCTTGTGATGCGGATTACACATGTTTTTTGTCAGCAATAAAAATAATGCAAAATCTATCTTGGTTATGTGTATAGACGTTGGACTCGTGGCGTCGACAGATATAGGTGAAATCTTGAAGCTATGTAAATATTTAAGGGAGAATTTTCAGATAAGTTTTTCCTGCTTGTCATTTCCTGGGCTTGATGATGGTTCAATTCATGTAAACCAGGAACAATATACACACAGAACAATTAAAAAATTTAACATGGACGCAGTACCAGTATCAACTCCTGCGGATGTATCGTTCACTACGGTTGGAGCTGTGGGTGGGGGGGTCAGATTGCATTCCCTTTTCGACAAGCTGTTGGGCGTTTGATCTATTTCATGGTAGCTACTCGGCCGAATATAGCCTTTGCGGTTGGGTGTGTAGGCCGATATCTAGAAAATCCCAGTCAGCTTCACGTGAACAGGTGAAAAGGATTTTACGGTTCCTTAAAGGAACTGGTGATTATGGTATGATGTTCAAATATACTAAATTTACCTTATCCTGTTTCAGTGATGCAGGCTGTGCGGGTGACTTTGTTACAAGACGGTCAACCAGTGGTTTTTCTTTCCTAACTGGATCAAGCTGCATGACTTGGGATTCGCAAAGACAATAATGCGTTACTCTCTCAACAACTGAAGCTGAGTTCGTTGTTGCATGCCAGGCGGTAGTGGAATCAATCTGGATCCAACAACTTTTCGACGTTTTACTGGAAAACTAAAGTTTGATAACCACCTTATTTATGAACAATGAGAGAGCCATCCGGCCAGGAAAGAACGAAACACATAGATGTACGCTTTAATTTCAGACGTGAGAAATATGAAGATTTAATTTTTAACTGAAAAGGTATCAATCAAAAATCAATTATCCGATATATTTACTTAACCACTACCGAAAGATACATTTTTTCGATATCGTTTTATGAGGGGAAAAATGAAATGAAACTAGAATGAATAAAATTTATGAACTTATGTTGTGAAATAGTTTGAATTATATAATATTTTTTGAATGTGAGGTATCATCGACTTTTTAAACATTTGTAAAAGTGGGGGTGTTGAAAAATATGTATAGTTTACTGCATGTTTCAAATTAAAATTGTCAAACATCACAACAAATACCCTATGGTGGTTTCATACATAATTTACACTCGATTTACATTACAGTTGCTTTTCCACATATCACATTCTTCTATGTACCAATGTATAATACACAAAAGAGTTCATTAAAGTTAGTTCTTCTTGAGTTATAGAAAGTGACGGGTTAAGGCAGCCGTAACACTCCATCGTTATCGTCATCATCAACATCATCATCTTCACTTTCGTCATTCCAGTACTAGTATTAGGTGTTTTTTTTTTCAATTTGCATGTAAGATACACTAACAACTAAACCTTTATCCGCTTAAGTTACCCGGGATATTTATCAGCGCTTGTGAAGTAAGCGCGGATAAAAACATGTTGCTTCGAGTCATTATTTTCTGTGTTATCGGTAATTCATTCTTGAATTTATTCATTAATTCATTGGGTTGGTGTACACATTATATTATTATTATGCGCCTAAAAGCATTTTTGTATTTATTAACATTTGTAGGGGTGGTTGATGTTATTAATCAGTTCTATTCCCAAATCCGAAGGATGGGAGATTCGCTTCACTCGCTCGATTCACATGAACGGATTCGTGCTATCAATGAATGCGTCGAATGCACTATATTATCGACATCACTTCTCTCTTTTTCGAAATCAGCTGTTCCTCGATTTTACGTTTGATTGAAGAAATTTAATTTGAAATTTCGACATTGGAAACAGTGTTTTTCGTTCCAAATTGTTTGTTTAATAAACATAATGGATAGTACTGCTCACTTTTTTGTTGACACAAAATAAAAGTGAACAAAATAACAGCGCAAGCAGACTCATATAAAGCAAATCTGATAAAAACGAAATAATGGGAAGTTTATACACCCATATTTACATATCTACTTAATATATGTACATACATACGTATGTATGCATGTAGTAGCGAATAAATAAAATTGAATTTATTCAACAAAATATATATGCATATTTAAATGAAAAAAAGATTGATTCACTCTTTTTCGTTTAAACATTTTCACAAATTTTCCAAAAAAATCTCACTCCATAGCGTCAAGTTTTTCGATGTCAGGAATTTCTGAACCAGCACTTTAAGTTTTTCCCTGTATGTAGTTTTCTTCCCATAATTTCATTTGATAAATTATGCTAATAGCGATAAAAATTACTTACATCATTACTAGTAAACTACTAAACTTATACGAATCCGCAACGATTTTGATGCGGATCTGATTGTATGGAGTGATTCGATTCGATCGGATTTAAGAACGCAATGAATCTCAATTCTTTTCATTCGATGAAAATTGTTTTTAAATTGATACTAATTAAGTATTTTTGTATATAAAGTAATGGTCACGCTACACAATCGCAAACCGAAGATTGTGCCCAATAACAATCAACAATCCGCTTACAAGATTCCACTTCCTGACTGCCACAAATGTCGTCAGTGCTGTCAAATTTTTATGATTTATTAATAAGCGCCGACGATCGTTGCGCTTGTAAAAAAAAAACACGCCTATTATAAACAAAAAAATCGCTTAATTTATTCATCATTCAAATTGTCAGTCATTTTGCCTTTACAAATTCGTATTTTTCCAATTCTCTATAGTATTACCACAATTGTATTTTTTGAAATCAAAAAACTGTAATATCGAAGTAAGTACATGTTACGATACAACAGAAATTCGCACTTGTCGTCGATCCATTGAAGTGACCACATCGTTTTTTCTTTTGCTTTCGCTCGTTACACTTTCGCACTTGTACGAAAACTCTCAGTCTACTTATTTATTTCTGCTCTAGAAACATTTTTGGACGAATGGGATTTGTATCCCGTATTAACTTTTTAAATGACGCAATGCTGCCAAGAAGGTAGGTTATCACATATCCCACGTACAAATGTCTTTATAACTTATTTTTGTATAGCCAGCTTTAAAATGTTGATGCCGCACCATCATTACCAGACGTGTTTGCGTACGAAAGTCCAACAGCAAAACCCGTAGGGAAAAAGCCCAATACCAAAAACTTAAATGTGGATGTGTTTCGACAGAGTCCACCAAACATTGACATCATGAGGTTGACCTTTCTGGCAAGTATCTCTCTCCAAGAAGCGACAAATTCAAGCGGTATCCCGCATGAATATAGAGCGCAGTTTGCTGGACATAGTGAATGAGGGGCTGTTGCAAGAATAAAACTAATTTTCAATGTCCTGAAAAATAATTTTTTTGTTATCAAAATACTACAAATACTTGAATTATTACTACTATTTTTTACTTATTTATTTATTTATTGAAGTTATGATTGATTTTTACATATTTAATAAAAAATTAAGTCTTGCAAAATGGTAATATAAAAATTATGGTCTCTCATTTCAATTGATTTTGGGAAAAAAATATTTCGAACCGAACGGTTTCACTTTATTTAGGGGCTGGAATTCGTTTCGCCATAAACCTTTGCTAAGCAGCACATCGTTGTCGTCGTAGCTATCAACATACTCTTGCAGTATGTGGTATCATTTTACTTGGTAAAATTGTGCAGAACAGTACATGCTTTTACCATCCTGTCTGCGTTACTGGGTAACATAATTAATCTTGTATGCAGAACTTCGCCTTCTAGCAAGATGGATGCCAGATACATTTTCAATTACCGAGCGAGCGCGTGAAAGTATTTTATTGAAGTTTAGCTTTTTTTCCTCAAGGAAAGGAGAAAAATTGAGCGATCCATCCAACAGACCATTCCAACAGATTTTGCGAAGATACATACATCGCTTTGTCTTCCATAGGCGCCGACATCTACCAGGGTTAATATGTACTTCCCATCTATTGCTGCAACACAATTAGGTATATTCCACAATCTATAAAAACCCACAGCAATCTGACTCCAATTTTCCTCCAATAATTATAAGTGTGCATGTATGAAACTTATTTATATTATATTATGAACTGCTTAACTAAACAGCATTTTTTTTTGTTTTGCAAAATTGTGCGGAATCGACTTTGAATATCCAATCAGGCTCGCACACGGGCAATTATGTGTATCATGGTCACATGTAATTAAGCTATTAATTCTGTTATTAACCACAAAACAAAAAATGTAGTTTATGAAAGGGCGATAATTTAAGTAGAAACATAACTTTAGATAAGAATAAATATAGGAACCGACAGTAAAACCAGTGGTTTTCATTCTTTTATTAATGTGATCTGCCTAGCGAAGCAGGCACAGGGTCCGCTAGTAAATTTACACGAACGCTGCTTACAATAACACAAGGAACGATCTGCAACTTGGTGAAATTGGCATCCTTACTAATTTCTTTTCCAATGAGGGCTCTATTAAATCCCTTAATGTATCGATATCGGGTTAACATACAATCTTTTAAATCCTTCCAGTTGCACGAACCCATAAGAGAAAAATCTAATGAATTCATTCTGCAAAATTGAGACTTGTTTTTTCATCGATGAAATAATACCTGAAATCACTTAATACTTTAAAACCCTTGAATATTTTTGTTTTCACTTTTCAAACGCGCGCCTTCTATTGTGATGTGGAAAAGTGACGGAACCGCCTCTTGACATAACATTAAAACACGTATCCCGCGAACGCGACATTGTGAATTTGGTTTAAAACTTATTCTCTTTGCGTCCCTCGAAAACCGTCACCAAAACACTTACTACACCGCCTATCCCCACAATCTTAGGTCTGTCTTTCGTATTATATCACATAGTATTTATCATGATTTCAATTCACCCTTGTCGAGAATGTTACACCGGGCTAATGCTGCGGATTATTCATTCGACTTCCACCTCAGCAATCTGCCATCGCAACTATGAGTATCTTTAGTTCCATAACCCATCGCTCGCTATTGTTAGTATCTAGCAAGAATTGATCGAATCCATCGCACTGTTCTTGGAATGCATCTATTATTTTTGTGTTGTACCCTTATAACGAACGGATCCAAAAGCTGATAAGGTAATTTCGGTTGATCATTAATGTAATCATAACGCAGATATCTAGTAAGACCATTTTAAAGCCAGAGTCAACAGATTGGATTATTTTGAGACATTTAGTCTAGTGGCAAAGTTTTAATGAATAAGAGCTATTCTGTGTAAAGCAGCCTATGAGAAATAGCATTTTTAAATGGAGATATTAAAGAGGAAATTTATGTCCGTCAACCGAAAGACTATGAGGTTAGAATCCATCTTGTATGCAAATTTAAAAAAAATGTGTACGGTTTAAAACAAGCATCAAGGTGTTGGAACTAGAATTTTATAAAATTAATAAAGAACTTCCAATTTAAGGCTTGATATGCGGATTACACATGTTTTTTGTCAGCAATAAAAATAATGCAAAATCTATCTTGGTTATGTGTATAGACGTTGGACTCGTGGCGTCGACAGATATAGGTGAAATCTTGAAGCTATGTAAATATTTAAGGGAGAATTTTCAGATAAGTTTTTCCTGCTTGTCATTTCCTGGGCTTGATGATGGTTCAATTCATGTAAACCAGGAACAATATACACACAGAACAATTAAAAAATTTAACATGGACGCAGTACCAGTATCAACTCCTGCGGATGTATCGTTCACTACGGTTGGAGCTGTGGGTGGGGGGGTCAGATTGCATTCCCTTTTCGACAAGCTGTTGGGCGTTTGATCTATTTCATGGTAGCTACTCGGCCGAATATAGCCTTTGCGGTTGGGTGTGTAGGCCGATATCTAGAAAATCCCAGTCAGCTTCACGTGAACAGGTGAAAAGGATTTTACGGTTCCTTAAAGGAACTGGTGATTATGGTATGATGTTCAAATATACTAAATTTACCTTATCCTGTTTCAGTGATGCAGGCTGTGCGGGTGACTTTGTTACAAGACGGTCAACCAGTGGTTTTTCTTTCCTAACTGGATCAAGCTGCATGACTTGGGATTCGCAAAGACAATAATGCGTTACTCTCTCAACAACTGAAGCTGAGTTCGTTGTTGCATGCCAGGCGGTAGTGGAATCAATCTGGATCCAACAACTTTTCGACGTTTTACTGGAAAACTAAAGTTTGATAACCACCTTATTTATGAACAATGAGAGAGCCATCCGGCCAGGAAAGAACGAAACACATAGATGTACGCTTTAATTTCAGACGTGAGAAATATGAAGATTTAATTTTTAACTGAAAAGGTATCAATCAAAAATCAATTATCCGATATATTTACTTAACCACTACCGAAAGATACATTTTTTCGATATCGTTTTATGAGGGGAAAAATGAAATGAAACTAGAATGAATAAAATTTATGAACTTATGTTGTGAAATAGTTTGAATTATATAATATTTTTTGAATGTGAGGTATCATCGACTTTTTAAACATTTGTAAAAGTGGGGGTGTTGAAAAATATGTATAGTTTACTGCATGTTTCAAATTAAAATTGTCAAACATCACAACAAATACCCTATGGTGGTTTCATACATAATTTACACTCGATTTACATTACAGTTGCTTTTCCACATATCACATTCTTCTATGTACCAATGTATAATACACAAAAGAGTTCATTAAAGTTAGTTCTTCTTGAGTTATAGAAAGTGACGGGTTAAGGCAGCCGTAACACTCCATCGTTATCGTCATCATCAACATCATCATCTTCACTTTCGTCATTCCAGTACTAGTATTAGGTGTTTTTTTTTTTCAATTTGCATGTAAGATACACTAACAACTAAACCTTTATCCGCTTAAGTTACCCGGGATATTTATCAGCGCTTGTGAAGTAAGCGCGGATAAAAACATGTTGCTTCGAGTCATTATTTTCTGTGTTATCGGTAATTCATTCTTGAATTTATTCATTAATTCATTGGGTTGGTGTACACATTATATTATTATTATGCGCCTAAAAGCATTTTTGTATTTATTAACATTTGTAGGGGTGGTTGATGTTATTAATCAGTTCTATTCCCAAATCCGAAGGATGGGAGATTCGCTTCACTCGCTCGATTCACATGAACGGATTCGTGCTATCAATGAATGCGTCGAATGCACTATATTATCGACATCACTTCTCTCTTTTTCGAAATCAGCTGTTCCTCGATTTTACGTTTGATTGAAGAAATTTAATTTGAAATTTCGACATTGGAAACAGTGTTTTTCGTTCCAAATTGTTTGTTTAATAAACATAATGGATAGTACTGCTCACTTTTTTGTTGACACAAAATAAAAGTGAACAAAATAACAGCGCAAGCAGACTCATATAAAGCAAATCTGATAAAAACGAAATAATGGGAAGTTTATACACCCATATTTACATATCTACTTAATATATGTACATACATACGTATGTATGCATGTAGTAGCGAATAAATAAAATTGAATTTATTCAACAAAATATATATGCATATTTAAATGAAAAAAAGATTGATTCACTCTTTTTCGTTTAAACATTTTCACAAATTTTCCAAAAAAATCTCACTCCATAGCGTCAAGTTTTTCGATGTCAGGAATTTCTGAACCAGCACTTTAAGTTTTTCCCTGTATGTAGTTTTCTTCCCATAATTTCATTTGATAAATTATGCTAATAGCGATAAAAATTACTTACATCATTACTAGTAAACTACTAAACTTATACGAATCCGCAACGATTTTGATGCGGATCTGATTGTATGGAGTGATTCGATTCGATCGGATTTAAGAACGCAATGAATCTCAATTCACATTACCGCCATGCGACGATTCACTTCGATAGGATTTCGGAATCGAACATTTTTAATATCGGTGGACGATTCCGTCGGCAGAGTTGGGAATAGGGGTGAATAATTTTGAAATGATATTGTATCCAAAAGTATGCAGCTTTTGGAATACCAGGCGTCTCTGGGCTATACATTCCATTTATGTTTCGTAATCGATTCTTTTCATTCGATGAAAATTGTTTTTAAATTGATACTAATTAAGTATTTTTGTATATAAAGTAATGGTCACGCTACACAATCGCAAACCGAAGATTGTGCCCAATAACAATCAACAATCCGCTTACAAGATTCCACTTCCTGACTGCCACAAATGTCGTCAGTGCTGTCAAATTTTTATGATTTATTAATAAGCGCCGACGATCGTTGCGCTTGTAAAAAAAAAACACGCCTATTATAAACAAAAAAATCGCTTAATTTATTCATCATTCAAATTGTCAGTCATTTTGCCTTTACAAATTCGTATTTTTCCAATTCTCTATAGTATTACCACAATTGTATTTTTTGAAATCAAAAAACTGTAATATCGAAGTAAGTACATGTTACGATACAACAGAAATTCGCACTTGTCGTCGATCCATTGAAGTGACCACATCGTTTTTTCTTTTGCTTTCGCTCGTTACACTTTCGCACTTGTACGAAAACTCTCAGTCTACTTATTTATTTCTGCTCTAGAAACATTTTTGGACGAATGGGATTTGTATCCCGTATTAACTTTTTAAATGACGCAATGCTGCCAAGAAGGTAGGTTATCACATATCCCACGTACAAATGTCTTTATAACTTATTTTTGTATAGCCAGCTTTAAAATGTTGATGCCGCACCATCATTACCAGACGTGTTTGCGTGCGAAAGTCCAACAGCAAAACCCGTAGGGAAAAAGCCCAATACCAAAAACTTAAATGTGGATGTGTTTCGACAGAGTCCACCAAACATTGACATCATGAGGTTGACCTTTCTGGCAAGTATCTCTCTCCAAGAAGCGACAAATTCAAGCGGTATCCCGCATGAATATAGAGCGCAGTTTGCTGGACATAGTGAATGAGGGGCTGTTGCAAGAATAAAACTAATTTTCAATGTCCTGAAAAATAATTTTTTTGTTATCAAAATACTACAAATACTTGAATTATTACTACTATTTTTTACTTATTTATTTATTTATTGAAGTTATGATTGATTTTTACATATTTAATAAAAAATTAAGTCTTGCAAAATGGTAATATAAAAATTATGGTCTCTCATTTCAATTGATTTTGGGAAAAAAATATTTCGAACCGAACGGTTTCACTTTATTTAGGGGCTGGAATTCGTTTCGCCATAAACCTTTGCTAAGCAGCACATCGTTGTCGTCGTAGCTATCAACATACTCTTGCAGTATGTGGTATCATTTTACTTGGTAAAATTGTGCAGAACAGTACATGCTTTTACCATCCTGTCTGCGTTACTGGGTAACATAATTAATCTTGTATGCAGAACTTCGCCTTCTAGCAAGATGGATGCCAGATACATTTTCAATTACCGAGCGAGCGCGTGAAAGTATTTTATTGAAGTTTAGCTTTTTTTCCTCAAGGAAAGGAGAAAAATTGAGCGATCCATCCAACAGACCATTCCAACAGATTTTGCGAAGATACATACATCGCTTTGTCTTCCATAGGCGCCGACATCTACCAGGGTTAATATGTACTTCCCATCTATTGCTGCAACACAATTAGGTATATTCCACAATCTATAAAAACCCACAGCAATCTGACTCCAATTTTCCTCCAATAATTATAAGTGTGCATGTATGAAACTTATTTATATTATATTATGAACTGCTTAACTAAACAGCATTTTTTTTTTGTTTTGCAAAATTGTGCGGAATCGACTTTGAATATCCAATCAGGCTCGCACACGGGCAATTATGTGTATCATGGTCACATGTAATTAAGCTATTAATTCTGTTATTAACCACAAAACAAAAAATGTAGTTTATGAAAGGGCGATAATTTAAGTAGAAACATAACTTTAGATAAGAATAAATATAGGAACCAACAGTGAAACCAGTGGTTTTCATTCTTTTATTAATGTGATCTGCCTAGCGAAGCAGGCACAGGGCCCGCTAGTAAATTTACACGAACGCTGCTTACAATAACACAAGGAACGATCTGCAACTTGGTGAAATTGGCATCCTTACTAATTTCTTTTCCAATGAGGGCTCTATTAAATCCCTTAATGTATCGATATCGGGTTAACATACAATCTTTTAAATCCTTCCAGTTGCACGAACCCATAAGAGAAAAATCTAATGAATTCATTCTGCAAAATTGAGACTTGTTTTTTCATCGATGAAATAATACCTGAAATCACTTAATACTTTAAAACCCTTGAATATTTTTGTTTTCACTTTTCAAACGCGCGCCTTCTATTGTGATGTGGAAAAGTGACGGAACCGCCTCTTGACATAACATTAAAACACGTATCCCGCGAACGCGACATTGTGAATTTGGTTTAAAACTTATTCTCTTTGCGTCCCTCGAAAACCGTCACCAAAACACTTACTACACCGCCTATCCCCACAATCTTAGGTCTGTCTTTCGTATTATATCACATAGTATTTATCATGATTTCAATTCACCCTTGTCGAGAATGTTACACCGGGCTAATGCTGCGGATTATTCATTCGACTTCCACCTCAGCAATCTGCCATCGCAACTATGAGTATCTTTAGTTCCATAACCCATCGCTCGCTATTGTTAGTATCTAGCAAGAATTGATCGAATCCATCGCACTGTTCTTGGAATGCATCTATTATTTTTGTGTTGTACCCTTATAACGAACGGATCCAAAAGCTGATAAAGTAATTTCGGTTGATCATTAATGTAATCATAACGCAGATATCTAGTAAGACCATTTTAAAGCCAGAGTCAACAGATTGGATTATTTTGAGACATTTAGTCTAGTGGCAAAGTTTTAATGAATAAGAGCTATTCTGTGTAAAGCAGCCTATGAGAAATAGCATTTTTAAATGGAGATATTAAAGAGGAAATTTATGTCCGTCAACCGAAAGACTATGAGGTTAGAATCCATCTTGTATGCAAATTTAAAAAAAATGTGTACGGTTTAAAACAAGCATCAAGGTGTTGGAACTAGAATTTTATAAAATTAATAAAGAACTTCCAATTTAAGGCTTGTGATGCGGATTACACATGTTTTTTGTCAGCAATAAAAATAATGCAAAATCTATCTTGGTTATGTGTATAGACGTTGGACTCGTGGCGTCGACAGATATAGGTGAAATCTTGAAGCTATGTAAATATTTAAGGGAGAATTTTCAGATAAGTTTTTCCTGCTTGTCATTTCCTGGGCTTGATGATGGTTCAATTCATGTAAACCAGGAACAATATACACACAGAACAATTAAAAAATTTAACATGGACGCAGTACCAGTATCAACTCCTGCGGATGTATCGTTCACTACGGTTGGAGCTGTGGGTGGGGGGGTCAGATTGCATTCCCTTTTCGACAAGCTGTTGGGCGTTTGATCTATTTCATGGTAGCTACTCGGCCGAATATAGCCTTTGCGGTTGGGTGTGTAGGCCGATATCTAGAAAATCCCAGTCAGCTTCACGTGAACAGGTGAAAAGGATTTTACGGTTCCTTAAAGGAACTGGTGATTATGGTATGATGTTCAAATATACTAAATTTACCTTATCCTGTTTCAGTGATGCAGGCTGTGCGGGTGACTTTGTTACAAGACGGTCAACCAGTGGTTTTTCTTTCCTAACTGGATCAAGCTGCATGACTTGGGATTCGCAAAGACAATAATGCGTTACTCTCTCAACAACTGAAGCTGAGTTCGTTGTTGCATGCCAGGCGGTAGTGGAATCAATCTGGATCCAACAACTTTTCGACGTTTTACTGGAAAACTAAAGTTTGATAACCACCTTATTTATGAACAATGAGAGAGCCATCCGGCCAGGAAAGAACGAAACACATAGATGTACGCTTTAATTTCAGACGTGAGAAATATGAAGATTTAATTTTTAACTGAAAAGGTATCAATCAAAAATCAATTATCCGATATATTTACTTAACCACTACCGAAAGATACATTTTTTCGATATCGTTTTATGAGGGGAAAAATGAAATGAAACTAGAATGAATAAAATTTATGAACTTATGTTGTGAAATAGTTTGAATTATATAATATTTTTTGAATGTGAGGTATCATCGACTTTTTAAACATTTGTAAAAGTGGGGGTGTTGAAAAATATGTATAGTTTACTGCATGTTTCAAATTAAAATTGTCAAACATCACAACAAATACCCTATGGTGGTTTCATACATAATTTACACTCGATTTACATTACAGTTGCTTTTCCACATATCACATTCTTCTATGTACCAATGTATAATACACAAAAGAGTTCATTAAAGTTAGTTCTTCTTGAGTTATAGAAAGTGACGGGTTAAGGCAGCCGTAACACTCCATCGTTATCGTCATCATCAACATCATCATCTTCACTTTCGTCATTCCAGTACTAGTATTAGGTGTTTTTTTTTTTCAATTTGCATGTAAGATACACTAACAACTAAACCTTTATCCGCTTAAGTTACCCGGGATATTTATCAGCGCTTGTGAAGTAAGCGCGGATAAAAACATGTTGCTTCGAGTCATTATTTTCTGTGTTATCGGTAATTCATTCTTGAATTTATTCATTAATTCATTGGGTTGGTGTACACATTATATTATTATTATGCGCCTAAAAGCATTTTTGTATTTATTAACATTTGTAGGGGTGGTTGATGTTATTAATCAGTTCTATTCCCAAATCCGAAGGATGGGAGATTCGCTTCACTCGCTCGATTCACATGAACGGATTCGTGCTATCAATGAATGCGTCGAATGCACTATATTATCGACATCACTTCTCTCTTTTTCGAAATCAGCTGTTCCTCGATTTTACGTTTGATTGAAGAAATTTAATTTGAAATTTCGACATTGGAAACAGTGTTTTTCGTTCCAAATTGTTTGTTTAATAAACATAATGGATAGTACTGCTCACTTTTTTGTTGACACAAAATAAAAGTGAACAAAATAACAGCGCAAGCAGACTCATATAAAGCAAATCTGATAAAAACGAAATAATGGGAAGTTTATACACCCATATTTACATATCTACTTAATATATGTACATACATACGTATGTATGCATGTAGTAGCGAATAAATAAAATTGAATTTATTCAACAAAATATATATGCATATTTAAATGAAAAAAAGATTGATTCACTCTTTTTCGTTTAAACATTTTCACAAATTTTCCAAAAAAATCTCACTCCATAGCGTCAAGTTTTTCGATGTCAGGAATTTCTGAACCAGCACTTTAAGTTTTTCCCTGTATGTAGTTTTCTTCCCATAATTTCATTTGATAAATTATGCTAATAGCGATAAAAATTACTTACATCATTACTAGTAAACTACTAAACTTATACGAATCCGCAACGATTTTGATGCGGATCTGATTGTATGGAGTGATTCGATTCGATCGGATTTAAGAACGCAATGAATCTCAATTCACATTACCGCCATGCGACGATTCACTTCGATAGGATTTCGGAATCGAACATTTTTAATATCGGTGGACGATTCCGTCGGCAGAGTTGGGAATAGGGGTGAATAATTTTGAAATGATATTGTATCCAAAAGTATGCAGCTTTTGGAATACCAGGCGTCTCTGGGCTATACATTCCATTTATGTTTCGTAATCGATTCTTTTCATTCGATGAAAATTGTTTTTAAATTGATACTAATTAAGTATTTTTGTATATAAAGTAATGGTCACGCTACACAATCGCAAACCGAAGATTGTGCCCAATAACAATCAACAATCCGCTTACAAGATTCCACTTCCTGACTGCCACAAATGTCGTCAGTGCTGTCAAATTTTTATGATTTATTAATAAGCGCCGACGATCGTTGCGCTTGTAAAAAAAAAACACGCCTATTATAAACAAAAAAATCGCTTAATTTATTCATCATTCAAATTGTCAGTCATTTTGCCTTTACAAATTCGTATTTTTCCAATTCTCTATAGTATTACCACAATTGTATTTTTTGAAATCAAAAAACTGTAATATCGAAGTAAGTACATGTTACGATACAACAGAAATTCGCACTTGTCGTCGATCCATTGAAGTGACCACATCGTTTTTTCTTTTGCTTTCGCTCGTTACACTTTCGCACTTGTACGAAAACTCTCAGTCTACTTATTTATTTCTGCTCTAGAAACATTTTTGGACGAATGGGATTTGTATCCCGTATTAACTTTTTAAATGACGCAATGCTGCCAAGAAGGTAGGTTATCACATATCCCACGTACAAATGTCTTTATAACTTATTTTTGTATAGCCAGCTTTAAAATGTTGATGCCGCACCATCATTACCAGACGTGTTTGCGTGCGAAAGTCCAACAGCAAAACCCGTAGGGAAAAAGCCCAATACCAAAAACTTAAATGTGGATGTGTTTCGACAGAGTCCACCAAACATTGACATCATGAGGTTGACCTTTCTGGCAAGTATCTCTCTCCAAGAAGCGACAAATTCAAGCGGTATCCCGCATGAATATAGAGCGCAGTTTGCTGGACATAGTGAATGAGGGGCTGTTGCAAGAATAAAACTAATTTTCAATGTCCTGAAAAATAATTTTTTTGTTATCAAAATACTACAAATACTTGAATTATTACTACTATTTTTTACTTATTTATTTATTTATTGAAGTTATGATTGATTTTTACATATTTAATAAAAAATTAAGTCTTGCAAAATGGTAATATAAAAATTATGGTCTCTCATTTCAATTGATTTTGGGAAAAAAATATTTCGAACCGAACGGTTTCACTTTATTTAGGGGCTGGAATTCGTTTCGCCATAAACCTTTGCTAAGCAGCACATCGTTGTCGTCGTAGCTATCAACATACTCTTGCAGTATGTGGTATCATTTTACTTGGTAAAATTGTGCAGAACAGTACATGCTTTTACCATCCTGTCTGCGTTACTGGGTAACATAATTAATCTTGTATGCAGAACTTCGCCTTCTAGCAAGATGGATGCCAAATACATTTTCAATTACCGAGCGAGCGCGTGAAAGTATTTTATTGAAGTTTAGCTTTTTTTCCTCAAGGAAAGGAGAAAAATTGAGCGATCCATCCAACAGACCATTCCAACAGATTTTGCGAAGATACATACATCGCTTTGTCTTCCATAGGCGCCGACATCTACCAGGGTTAATATGTACTTCCCATCTATTGCTGCAACACAATTAGGTATATTCCACAATCTATAAAAACCCACAGCAATCTGACTCCAATTTTCCTCCAATAATTATAAGTGTGCATGTATGAAACTTATTTATATTATATTATGAACTGCTTAACTAAACAGCATTTTTTTTGTTTTGCAAAATTGTGCGGAATCGACTTTGAATATCCAATCAGGCTCGCACACGGGCAATTATGTGTATCATGGTCACATGTAGTTAAGCTATTAATTCTGTTATTAACCACAAAACAAAAAATCTAGTTTATGAAAGGGCGATAATTTAAGTAGAAACATAACTTTAGATAAGAATAAATATAGGAACCAACAGTGAAACCAGTGGTTTTCATTCTTTTATTAATGTGATCTGCCTAGCGAAGCAGGCACAGGGCCCGCTAGTAAATTTACACGAACGCTGCTTACAATAACACAAGGAACGATCTGCAACTTGGTGAAATTGGCATCCTTACTAATTTCTTTTCCAATGAGGGCTCTATTAAATCCCTTAATGTATCGATATCGGGTTAACATACAATCTTTTAAATCCTTCCAGTTGCACGAACCCATAAGAGAAAAATCTAATGAATTCATTCTGCAAAATTGAGACTTGTTTTTTCATCGATGAAATAATACCTGAAATCACTTAATACTTTAAAACCCTTGAATATTTTTGTTTTCACTTTTCAAACGCGCGCCTTCTACTGTGATTTGGAAAAGTTACGGAACCGCCTCTTGACATAACATTCGCGTAAACTCATAACATTAAAACACGTATCCCGCGAACGCGACATTGTGAATTTGGTTTAAAACTCGTCCCTCGAAAACCGTCACCAAAACACTTACTGCACCGCCTATCCCCACAATCTTAGGTATGTCTTTCGTATTATATCACATAGTATTTATCATGATTTCAACTCACCCTTGCCGAGAATGTTACACCGGGCTAAAGCTGCGGAATATTCATTCGACTTCCACCTCAGCAATCTGCCATCGCAACTATAAGTATCTTTAGTTCCATAACCCATCGCTCGCTATTGTTAGTATCTAGCAAGAATTGATCGAATCCAGCGCACTGTTTTTGGAATGCATCTATTATTTTCGTGTTGTAACCTTATAACGAACGGATCCAAAAGCTGATAAGGTAATTTCGGTTGATCATTAATTTAATCATAACGCAGATATCTAGTAAGACCATTTTAAAGCCAGAGTCAACAGATTGGATTATTTTGAGACATTTAGTCTAGTGGCAAAGTTTTAATGAATAAGAGCTATTCTGTGTAAAGCAGCCTATGAGAAATAGCATTTTTAAATGGAGATATTAAAGAGGAAATTTATGTCCGTCAACCGAAAGACTATGAGGTTAGAATCCATCGTGTATGCAAATTTAAAAAAAAAATGTGTACGGTTTAAAACAAGCATCAAGGTGTTGGAACTAGAATTTTATAAAATTAATAAAGAACTTCCAATTTAAGGCTTGTGATGCGGATTACACATGTTTTTTGTCAGCAATAAAAATAATGCAAAATCTATCTTGGTTATGTGTATAGACGTTGGACTCGTGGCGTCGACAGATATAGGTGAAATCTTGAAGCTATGTAAATATTTAAGGGAGAATTTTCAGATAAGTTTTTCCTGCTTGTCATTTCCTGGGCTTGATGATGGTTCAATTCATGTAAACCAGGAACAATATACACACAGAACAATTAAAAAATTTAACATGGACGCAGTACCAGTATCAACTCCTGCGGATGTATCGTTCACTACGGTTGGAGCTGTGGGTGGGGGGGTCAGATTGCATTCCCTTTTCGACAAGCTGTTGGGCGTTTGATCTATTTCATGGTAGCTACTCGGCCGAATATAGCCTTTGCGGTTGGGTGTGTAGGCCGATATCTAGAAAATCCCAGTCAGCTTCACGTGAACAGGTGAAAAGGATTTTACGGTTCCTTAAAGGAACTGGTGATTATGGTATGATGTTCAAATATACTAAATTTACCTTATCCTGTTTCAGTGATGCAGACTGTGCGGGTGACTTTGTTACAAGACGGTCAACCAGTGGTTTTTCTTTCCTAACTGGATCAAGCTGCATGACTTGGGATTCGCAAAGACAATAATGCGTTACTCTCTCAACAACTGAAGCTGAGTTCGTTGTTGCATGCCAGGCGGTACTGGAATTAATCTGGATCCAACAACTTTTCGACGTTTTACTGGAAAACTAAAGTTTGATAACCACCTTATTTATGAACAATGAGAGAGCCACCCTTCCAGGAAAGAACGAAACACATAGATGTACGCTTTAAAGTTCAGACGTGAGAAATATGAAGATTTCATTTTTAACTGGGAAGGTTTCAACTAAAAATCAATTTGCCGATATATTTACTAAACCACTACTGAAAGATAGATTTTTTCGATATCGTTTTATGAGGGGAATAATGAAATGAAACTCGAATGAATAAAATTTATGAATTTATGTTTTGAAATAGTCTTGAATTATATAATATTTTTTGAACTTGAGGTATCATAGCAGAGATAATGGATGATAGAGATATCCAACTTCGGCCATTTTTTCCCCTAGCCCACAACGAAGATGTAGTGGTAATCCCTTGTATTTCACTTATACATTTACAACGCTCGTCAATTCACCACAATATGGCGGCCGATTCGTGAATTTTGTGGGAAAAAGCGGCAGATTCATGAATTTAGTGGGAATCCATGTACTTTCCATGTAACGTACATGGGTATGTTGTTCGGAGGGTGTTCAAAAGTTGACTAGTATTTTTAAGGGAATTTTCTTACATTGTTATATTTTCTAAAATGAAATAAGATGTGTGCTATGTCCATTTAACTGGAACTGTTTGACCTAAAATTAATTCTTAAGTGTATAAATAGCCTATTCATAAGCCATACCTGACAAATTAACTCAAAAAATGAAACCCGCTTTATACACTTAAATCATGAATTCTGAAAAACTCGTGAATTCAATTTAAACAATTTGATAAGAACAATGGCAATAAATTGCAACTTTTACTAATGCTAAAAAATGGTTGTCAAAACATCTTATTTGTGATTCACGCTTCAATAATATTTTTATTATTGGTTAACTGAACGTGTGAATGTATTATTAATTTTTATTCATATGAAAAAATTCACACTATTTTCTGCATTCATTAATTATATCCAAGTATTTTGAGATTGTAAATTGCTGAAAGTTTTAATGAATCGACTTCATGAACATAAGCTTTGTTCGTTCGTTTACCCCTCCATACTGTGTTGAAAATTGAACACCAAAATTTGAAAAAACGTTCAAATAACGAGCGAATTTTCAAATAAGAACTCTAATTCACCCCATTACTAAGGTGGGGAAGGGTATCAGCTGTCTTCACAGCTGTTCTCAAGAGCTCACACGTATTCACAGACAGGGGACAAAAAGCGTATAAAAAACGCTGTCAGATGAAATCAAGGGGCAAGAGAGGTAGAAGTTGGATATCTCTATTATAGGTTATCTCTGTATCATAGACTATTAAAACATTTGTAAAAGTGGGGGTGTTGAAAATATGTATAGTTTACTGCATGTTTTAAATTAAAATTGTCAAACACACAACATATACCCTATGGTGGTTTCATACATAATTTACACTCGATTTACATTACAGTTTCTTTTCCACATATCACATTCTTCTATGTACCAATGTATAATATACAAAAGAGTTCATTAAAGTTAGTTCTTCTTGAGTTATAGAAAGTGACGGGTTAAGGCAGCCGTAACACTCCATCGTTATCGTCATCATCAACATCATCATCTTCACTTTCGTCATTCCAGTACTAGTATTAGGTGTTTTTTTTTTTTTTCAATTTGCATGTAAAATACACTAACAACTAAACCTTTATCCGCTTAAGTTACCCGGGATATTTATCGGCGCTTGTGAAGTAAGCGCGGATAAAAACATGTTGCTTCGAGTCATTATTTTCTGTGTTATCGGTAATTCATTCTTAAATTTATTCATTAATTCATTGGGTTGGTGTACACATTCACAATATTATGCGCCTAAAAGCATTTTTATATTTATTAACATTTGTAGGGGTGGTTGATGTTATTAATCAGTTCTATTCCCAAATCCGAAGGTTGGGAGATTCGCTTCACTCGCTCGATTCACATGAACGGATTCGTGCTATCAATGAATGCGTCGAATGCACTATATTATCGACATCACTTCTCTCTTTTTCGAAATCAGCTGTTCCTCGATTTTACGTTTGATTGAAGAAATTTAATTTGAAATTTCGACATTGGAAACAGTGTTTTTCGTTCCAAATTGTTTGTTTAATAAACATAATGGATAGTACTGCTCACTTTTTTGTTGACACAAAATAAAAGTGAACAAAATAACAGCGCAAACAGACTCATATAAAGCAAATCTGATAAAAACGAAATAATGGGAAGTTTATACACCCATATTTACATATCTACTTAATATATATGTACATACATACGTATGTATGCATGTAGTAGCGAATAAATAAAATTGAATTTATTCAACAAAATATATATGCATATTTAAATGAAAAAAAGATTGATTCACTCTTTTTCGTTTAAACATTTTCGCAAATTTTCCAAAAAAATCTCACTCCATAGCGTCAAGTTTTTCGATGTCAGGAATTTCTGAACCAGCACTTTAAGTTTTTCCCTGAATGTAGTTTTCTTCCCATAATTTCATTTGATAAATTATGCTAATAGCGATAAAAATTACTTACATCATTACTAGTAAACTACTAAACTTATACGAATCCGCAACGATTTTGATGCGGATCTGATTGTATGGAGTGATTCGATTCGATCGGATTTAAGAACGCAATGAATCTCAATTCACATTACCGCCATGCGACGATTCACTTCGATAGGATTTCGGAATCGAACATTTTTAATATCGGTGGACGATTCCGTCGGCAGAGTTGGGAATAGGGGTGAATAATTTTGAAATGATATTGTATCCAAAAGTATGCAGCTTTTGGAATACCAGGCGTCTCTGGGCTATACATTCCATTTATGTTTCGTAATCGATTCTTTTCATTCGATGAAAATTGTTTTTAAATTGATACTAATTAAGTATTTTTGTATTTAAAGCTACACAATCGCAAACCGAAGATTGTGCCCAATAACAATCAACAATCTGCTTACAAGATTCCACTTCCTGACTGCCACAAATGTCGTCAGTGCTGTCAAATTTTTATGATTTATTATTAAACGCCGACGATCGTTGCGCTTGCAAAAAAAAAAAAAAAACACGCCTATTATAAACAAAAAATCGCTTAATTTATTCATCATTCAAATTGTCAGTCATTTTGCCTTTACAAATTCGTATTTTTCCAATTCTCTATAGTATTACCAAAGGGTATTTCATAATTCATACAAATTTGAATTTTGTGCCAAAAAAATTGTATTTTTTGAAATCAAAAAACTGTAATATCGAAGTAAGCAAAAGTACATGTTAAGATACAACAGAAATTCGCACTTGTCGTCGATCCATTGAAGTGACCACATCGTTTTTCTTTTGCTTTCGCTCGTTACACTTTCGCACTTGTACGAAAACTCTCGTAAAAACATGACAGTCTACTTATTTATTTCTGCTCTAGAAACATTTTTGGACGAATCGATTTGTATCCCGTATTAACTTTTTAAATGACGCAATGCTGCCAAGAAGGTAGGTTATCACATATCCCACGTACAAGTGTCTTTATAACTTATTTTTTTCATAGCCAGCTTTAAAATGTTGATGCCGCACCATCATTACCAGACGTGTTTGCGTGCGAAAGTCCAACAGCAAAACCCGTAGGGAAAAAGCCCAATACCAAAAACTTAAATGTGGATGTGTTTCGACAGAGTCCACCAAACGTTGAGCCAAAAAATTGAACCTCATGAGGTTGACCTTTCTGGCAAGTATCTCTCTCTAAGCAGCGACAAATTCAAGCGGCTTGCCGCATGAATATAGCGCGCAGTTTGCTGGACATAGTGAATGAGGGGCTGCTGCAAGAATAAAACTAATTTTCAATGTCCTGAAAAATCATTTTTTGTTATCAAAATACTACAAATACTTGAATTATTACTACTATTTTTTACTTATTTATTTATTTATTTATTGAAGTTATGATTGATTTTTACATATTTAATAAAAAAATTAAGTCTTGCAAAATGGTAATATAAAAATAATGGTATTTTGGAACAGGTATTCCTTAATAGCTTCTCTCATTTCAATTGATTTTGGGAAAAAAAATTTCGAACCGAACGGTTTCACTTTATTTAGGGGCTGGAATTCGTTTCGCCATAAACCTTTGCTAAGCAGCACATCGTTGTCGTCGTAGCTATCAACATACTCTTGCAGTATGTGGTATCATTTTACTTGGTAAAATTGTGCAGAACAGTACATGCTTTTACCATCCTGTCTGCGTTACTGGGTAACATAATTAATCTTGTATGCAGAACTTCGCCTTCTAGCAAGATGGATGCCAAATACATTTTCAATTACCGAGCGAGCGCGTGAAAGTATTTTATTGAAGTTAGTTTTTTTTTCCTCAAGGAAAGGAGAAAAATTGAGCGATCCATCCAACAGACCATTCCAACAGATTTTGCGAAGATACATACATCGCTTTGTCTTCCATAGTTTTTCGATGTCAGGAATTTCTGAACCAGCACTTTAAGTTTTTCCCTGTATGTAGTTTTCTTCCCATAATTTCATTTGATAAATTATGCTAATAGCGATAAAAATTACTTACATCATTACTAGTAAACTACTAAACTTATACGAATCCGCAACGATTTTGATGCGGATCTGATTGTATGGAGTGATTCGATTCGATCGGATTTAAGAACGCAATGAATCTCAATTCACATTACCGATAGGATTTCGGAATCGAACATTTTTAATATCGGTGGAGTTGGGAATAGGGGTGAATAATTTTGAAATGATATTGTATCCAGAAGTATGCAGCTTTTGGAATACCAGGCGTCTCTGGGCTATACATTCCATTTATGTTTCGTAATCGATTCTTTTCATTCGATGAAAATTGTTTTTAAATTGATACTAATTAAGTATTTTTGTATTTAAAGTAATGGTCACGCTACACAATCGCAAACCGAAGATTGTGCCCAATAACAATCAACAATCTGCTTACAAGATTCCACTTCCTGACTGCCACAAATGTCGTCAGTGCTGTCAAATTTTTATGATTTATTATTAAGCGCCGACGATCGTTGCGCTTGCAAAAAAAAAACACGCCTATTATAAACAAAAAATCGCTTAATTTATTCATCATTCAAATTGTCAGTCATTTTGCCTTTACAAATTCGTATTTTTCCAATTTTCTATAGTATTATCAAAGGGTATTTCATAATTCATACAAATTTGAATTTTGTGCCAAAAGAATTGTATTTTTTGAAATCAAAAAACTGTAATATCGAAGTAAGCAAAAGTACATGTTAAGATACAACAGAAATTCGCACTTGTCGTCGATCCATTGAAGTGACCACATCGTTTTTTCTTTTGCTTTCGCTCGTTACACTTTCGCACTTGTACGAAAACTTCCGTAAAAACATGACAGTCTACTTATTTATTTCTGCTCTAGAAACATTTTTGGACGAATGGGATTTGTATCCCGTATTAACTTTTTAAATGACGCAATGCTGCCAAGAAGGTAGGTTATCACATATCCCACGTACAAGTGTCTTTATAACTTATTTTTTGTATAGCCAGCTTTAAAATTTTGATGCCGCACCATCATTACCAGACGTGTTTGCGTGCGAAAGTCCAACAGCAAAACCCGTAGGGAAAAAGCCCAATACCAAAAACTTAAATGTGGATGTGTTTCGACAGAGTCCACCAAACGTTGAGCCAAAAAATTGAACCTCATGAGGTTGACCTTTCTGGCAAGTATCTCTCTCCAAGCAGTGACAAATTCAAGCGGCTTGCCGCATGAATATAGCGCGCAGTTTGCTGGACATAGTGAATGAGGGGCTGCTGCAAGAATAAAACTAATTTTCAATGTCCTGAAAAATCATTTTTTGTTATCAAAATACTACAAATACTTGAATTATTACTACTATTTTTTACTTATTTATTTATTTATTGAAGTTATGATTGATTTTTACATATTTAATAAAAAAATTAAGTCTTGCAAAATGGTAATATAAAAATAATGGTATTTTGGAACAGGTATTCCTTAATAGCTTCTCTCATTTCAATTGATTTTGGGAAAAAAAATTTCGAACCGAACGGTTTCACTTTATTTAGGGCCTGGAATTCGTTTCGCCATAAACCTTTGCTAAGCAGCACATCGTTGTCGTCGTAGCTATCAACATACTCTTGCAGTATGTGGTATCATTTTACTTGGTAAAATTGTGCAGAACAGTACATGCTTTTACCATCCTGTCTGCGTTACTGGGTAACATAATTAATCTTGTATGCAGAACTTCGCCTTCTAGCAAGATGGATGCCAAATACATTTTCAATTACCGAGCGAGCGCGTGAAAGTATTTTATTGAAGTTAGTTTTTTTTTCCTCAAGGAAAGGAGAAAAATTGAGCGATCCATCCAACAGACCATTCCAACAGATTTTGCGAAGATACATACATCGCTTTGTCTTCCATAGTTTTTCGATGTCAGGAATTTCTGAACCAGCACTTTAAGTTTTTCCCTGTATGTAGTTTTCTTCCCATAATTTCATTTGATAAATTATGCTAATAGCGATAAAAATTACTTACATCATTACTAGTAAACTACTAAACTTATACGAATCCGCAACGATTTTGATGCGGATCTGATTGTATGGAGTGATTCGATTCGATCGGATTTAAGAACGCAATGAATCTCAATTCACATTACCGCCATGCGACGATTCACTTCGATAGGATTTCGGAATCGAACATTTTTAATATCGGTGGACGATTCCGTCGGCAGAGTTGGGAATAGGGGTGAATAATTTTGAAATGATATTGTATCCAAAAGTATGCAGCTTTTGGAATACCAGGCGTCTCTGGGCTATACATTCCATTTATGTTTCGTAATCGATTCTTTTCATTCGATGAAAATTGTTTTTAAATTGATACTAATTAAGTATTTTTGTATTTAAAGCTACACAATCGCAAACCGAAGATTGTGCCCAATAACAATCAACAATCTGCTTACAAGATTCCACTTCCTGACTGCCACAAATGTCGTCAGTGCTGTCAAATTTTTATGATTTATTATTAAACGCCGACGATCGTTGCGCTTGCAAAAAAAAAAAAAAACACGCCTATTATAAACAAAAAATCGCTTAATTTATTCATCATTCAAATTGTCAGTCATTTTGCCTTCACAAATTCGTATTTTTCCAATTCTCTATAGTATTACCAAAGGGTATTTCATAATTCATACAAATTTGAATTTTGTGCCAAAAAAATTGTATTTTTTGAAATCAAAAAACTGTAATATCGAAGTAAGCAAAAGTACATGTTAAGATACAACAGAAATTCGCACTTGTCGTCGATCCATTGAAGTGACCACATCGTTTTTCTTTTGCTTTCGCTCGTTACACTTTCGCACTTGTACGAAAACTCTCGTAAAAACATGACAGTCTACTTATTTATTTCTGCTCTAGAAACATTTTTGGACGAATCGATTTGTATCCCGTATTAACTTTTTAAATGACGCAATGCTGCCAAGAAGGTAGGTTATCACATATCCCACGTACAAGTGTCTTTATAACTTATTTTTTTCATAGCCAGCTTTAAAATGTTGATGCCGCACCATCATTACCAGACGTGTTTGCGTGCGAAAGTCCAACAGCAAAACCCGTAGGGAAAAAGCCCAATACCAAAAACTTAAATGTGGATGTGTTTCGACAGAGTCCACCAAACGTTGAGCCAAAAAATTGAACCTCATGAGGTTGACCTTTCTGGCAAGTATCTCTCTCTAAGCAGCGACAAATTCAAGCGGCTTGCCGCATGAATATAGCGCGCAGTTTGCTGGACATAGTGAATGAGGGGCTGCTGCAAGAATAAAACTAATTTTCAATGTCCTGAAAAATCATTTTTTGTTATCAAAATACTACAAATACTTGAATTATTACTACTATTTTTTACTTATTTATTTATTTATTTATTGAAGTTATGATTGATTTTTACATATTTAATAAAAAAATTAAGTCTTGCAAAATGGTAATATAAAAATAATGGTATTTTGGAACAGGTATTCCTTAATAGCTTCTCTCATTTCAATTGATTTTGGGAAAAAAAATTTCGAACCGAACGGTTTCACTTTATTTAGGGGCTGGAATTCGTTTCGCCATAAACCTTTGCTAAGCAGCACATCGTTGTCGTCGTAGCTATCAACATACTCTTGCAGTATGTGGTATCATTTTACTTGGTAAAATTGTGCAGAACAGTACATGCTTTTACCATCCTGTCTGCGTTACTGGGTAACATAATTAATCTTGTATGCAGAACTTCGCCTTCTAGCAAGATGGATGCCAAATACATTTTCAATTACCGAGCGAGCGCGTGAAAGTATTTTATTGAAGTTAGTTTTTTTTTCCTCAAGGAAAGGAGAAAAATTGAGCGATCCATCCAACAGACCATTCCAACAGATTTTGCGAAGATACATACATCGCTTTGTCTTCCATAGTTTTTCGATGTCAGGAATTTCTGAACCAGCACTTTAAGTTTTTCCCTGTATGTAGTTTTCTTCCCATAATTTCATTTGATAAATTATGCTAATAGCGATAAAAATTACTTACATCATTACTAGTAAACTACTAAACTTATACGAATCCGCAACGATTTTGATGCGGATCTGATTGTATGGAGTGATTCGATTCGATCGGATTTAAGAACGCAATGAATCTCAATTCACATTACCGATAGGATTTCGGAATCGAACATTTTTAATATCGGTGGAGTTGGGAATAGGGGTGAATAATTTTGAAATGATATTGTATCCAGAAGTATGCAGCTTTTGGAATACCAGGCGTCTCTGGGCTATACATTCCATTTATGTTTCGTAATCGATTCTTTTCATTCGATGAAAATTGTTTTTAAATTGATACTAATTAAGTATTTTTGTATTTAAAGTAATGGTCACGCTACACAATCGCAAACCGAAGATTGTGCCCAATAACAATCAACAATCTGCTTACAAGATTCCACTTCCTGACTGCCACAAATGTCGTCAGTGCTGTCAAATTTTTATGATTTATTATTAAGCGCCGACGATCGTTGCGCTTGCAAAAAAAAAAACACGCCTATTATAAACAAAAAATCGCTTAATTTATTCATCATTCAAATTGTCAGTCATTTTGCCTTTACAAATTCGTATTTTTCCAATTTTCTATAGTATTATCAAAGGGTATTTCATAATTCATACAAATTTGAATTTTGTGCCAAAAGAATTGTATTTTTTGAAATCAAAAAACTGTAATATCGAAGTAAGCAAAAGTACATGTTAAGATACAACAGAAATTCGCACTTGTCGTCGATCCATTGAAGTGACCACATCGTTTTTTCTTTTGCTTTCGCTCGTTACACTTTCGCACTTGTACGAAAACTTCCGTAAAAACATGACAGTCTACTTATTTATTTCTGCTCTAGAAACATTTTTGGACGAATGGGATTTGTATCCCGTATTAACTTTTTAAATGACGCAATGCTGCCAAGAAGGTAGGTTATCACATATCCCACGTACAAGTGTCTTTATAACTTATTTTTTGTATAGCCAGCTTTAAAATTTTGATGCCGCACCATCATTACCAGACGTGTTTGCGTGCGAAAGTCCAACAGCAAAACCCGTAGGGAAAAAGCCCAATACCAAAAACTTAAATGTGGATGTGTTTCGACAGAGTCCACCAAACGTTGAGCCAAAAAATTGAACCTCATGAGGTTGACCTTTCTGGCAAGTATCTCTCTCCAAGCAGTGACAAATTCAAGCGGCTTGCCGCATGAATATAGCGCGCAGTTTGCTGGACATAGTGAATGAGGGGCTGCTGCAAGAATAAAACTAATTTTCAATGTCCTGAAAAATCATTTTTTGTTATCAAAATACTACAAATACTTGAATTATTACTACTATTTTTTACTTATTTATTTATTTATTGAAGTTATGATTGATTTTTACATATTTAATAAAAAAATTAAGTCTTGCAAAATGGTAATATAAAAATAATGGTATTTTGGAACAGGTATTCCTTAATAGCTTCTCTCATTTCAATTGATTTTGGGAAAAAAAATTTCGAACCGAACGGTTTCACTTTATTTAGGGCCTGGAATTCGTTTCGCCATAAACCTTTGCTAAGCAGCACATCGTTGTCGTCGTAGCTATCAACATACTCTTGCAGTATGTGGTATCATTTTACTTGGTAAAATTGTGCAGAACAGTACATGCTTTTACCATCCTGTCTGCGTTACTGGGTAACATAATTAATCTTGTATGCAGAACTTCGCCTTCTAGCAAGATGGATGCCAAATACATTTTCAATTACCGAGCGAGCGCGTGAAAGTATTTTATTGAAGTTAGTTTTTTTTTCCTCAAGGAAAGGAGAAAAATTGAGCGATCCATCCAACAGACCATTCCAACAGATTTTGCGAAGATACATACATCGCTTTGTCTTCCATAGTTTTTCGATGTCAGGAATTTCTGAACCAGCACTTTAAGTTTTTCCCTGTATGTAGTTTTCTTCCCATAATTTCATTTGATAAATTATGCTAATAGCGATAAAAATTACTTACATCATTACTAGTAAACTACTAAACTTATACGAATCCGCAACGATTTTGATGCGGATCTGATTGTATGGAGTGATTCGATTCGATCGGATTTAAGAACGCAATGAATCTCAATTCACATTACCGCCATGCGACGATTCACTTCGATAGGATTTCGGAATCGAACATTTTTAATATCGGTGGACGATTCCGTCGGCAGAGTTGGGAATAGGGGTGAATAATTTTGAAATGATATTGTATCCAAAAGTATGCAGCTTTTGGAATACCAGGCGTCTCTGGGCTATACATTCCATTTATGTTTCGTAATCGATTCTTTTCATTCGATGAAAATTGTTTTTAAATTGATACTAATTAAGTATTTTTGTATTTAAAGCTACACAATCGCAAACCGAAGATTGTGCCCAATAACAATCAACAATCTGCTTACAAGATTCCACTTCCTGACTGCCACAAATGTCGTCAGTGCTGTCAAATTTTTATGATTTATTATTAAACGCCGACGATCGTTGCGCTTGCAAAAAAAAAAAAAAACACGCCTATTATAAACAAAAAATCGCTTAATTTATTCATCATTCAAATTGTCAGTCATTTTGCCTTCACAAATTCGTATTTTTCCAATTCTCTATAGTATTACCAAAGGGTATTTCATAATTCATACAAATTTGAATTTTGTGCCAAAAAAATTGTATTTTTTGAAATCAAAAAACTGTAATATCGAAGTAAGCAAAAGTACATGTTAAGATACAACAGAAATTCGCACTTGTCGTCGATCCATTGAAGTGACCACATCGTTTTTCTTTTGCTTTCGCTCGTTACACTTTCGCACTTGTACGAAAACTCTCGTAAAAACATGACAGTCTACTTATTTATTTCTGCTCTAGAAACATTTTTGGACGAATCGATTTGTATCCCGTATTAACTTTTTAAATGACGCAATGCTGCCAAGAAGGTAGGTTATCACATATCCCACGTACAAGTGTCTTTATAACTTATTTTTTTCATAGCCAGCTTTAAAATGTTGATGCCGCACCATCATTACCAGACGTGTTTGCGTGCGAAAGTCCAACAGCAAAACCCGTAGGGAAAAAGCCCAATACCAAAAACTTAAATGTGGATGTGTTTCGACAGAGTCCACCAAACGTTGAGCCAAAAAATTGAACCTCATGAGGTTGACCTTTCTGGCAAGTATCTCTCTCTAAGCAGCGACAAATTCAAGCGGCTTGCCGCATGAATATAGCGCGCAGTTTGCTGGACATAGTGAATGAGGGGCTGCTGCAAGAATAAAACTAATTTTCAATGTCCTGAAAAATCATTTTTTGTTATCAAAATACTACAAATACTTGAATTATTACTACTATTTTTTACTTATTTATTTATTTATTTATTGAAGTTATGATTGATTTTTACATATTTAATAAAAAAATTAAGTCTTGCAAAATGGTAATATAAAAATAATGGTATTTTGGAACAGGTATTCCTTAATAGCTTCTCTCATTTCAATTGATTTTGGGAAAAAAAATTTCGAACCGAACGGTTTCACTTTATTTAGGGGCTGGAATTCGTTTCGCCATAAACCTTTGCTAAGCAGCACATCGTTGTCGTCGTAGCTATCAACATACTCTTGCAGTATGTGGTATCATTTTACTTGGTAAAATTGTGCAGAACAGTACATGCTTTTACCATCCTGTCTGCGTTACTGGGTAACATAATTAATCTTGTATGCAGAACTTCGCCTTCTAGCAAGATGGATGCCAAATACATTTTCAATTACCGAGCGAGCGCGTGAAAGTATTTTATTGAAGTTAGTTTTTTTTTCCTCAAGGAAAGGAGAAAAATTGAGCGATCCATCCAACAGACCATTCCAACAGATTTTGCGAAGATACATACATCGCTTTGTCTTCCATAGTTTTTCGATGTCAGGAATTTCTGAACCAGCACTTTAAGTTTTTCCCTGTATGTAGTTTTCTTCCCATAATTTCATTTGATAAATTATGCTAATAGCGATAAAAATTACTTACATCATTACTAGTAAACTACTAAACTTATACGAATCCGCAACGATTTTGATGCGGATCTGATTGTATGGAGTGATTCGATTCGATCGGATTTAAGAACGCAATGAATCTCAATTCACATTACCGATAGGATTTCGGAATCGAACATTTTTAATATCGGTGGAGTTGGGAATAGGGGTGAATAATTTTGAAATGATATTGTATCCAGAAGTATGCAGCTTTTGGAATACCAGGCGTCTCTGGGCTATACATTCCATTTATGTTTCGTAATCGATTCTTTTCATTCGATGAAAATTGTTTTTAAATTGATACTAATTAAGTATTTTTGTATTTAAAGTAATGGTCACGCTACACAATCGCAAACCGAAGATTGTGCCCAATAACAATCAACAATCTGCTTACAAGATTCCACTTCCTGACTGCCACAAATGTCGTCAGTGCTGTCAAATTTTTATGATTTATTATTAAGCGCCGACGATCGTTGCGCTTGCAAAAAAAAAAACACGCCTATTATAAACAAAAAATCGCTTAATTTATTCATCATTCAAATTGTCAGTCATTTTGCCTTTACAAATTCGTATTTTTCCAATTTTCTATAGTATTATCAAAGGGTATTTCATAATTCATACAAATTTGAATTTTGTGCCAAAAGAATTGTATTTTTTGAAATCAAAAAACTGTAATATCGAAGTAAGCAAAAGTACATGTTAAGATACAACAGAAATTCGCACTTGTCGTCGATCCATTGAAGTGACCACATCGTTTTTTCTTTTGCTTTCGCTCGTTACACTTTCGCACTTGTACGAAAACTTCCGTAAAAACATGACAGTCTACTTATTTATTTCTGCTCTAGAAACATTTTTGGACGAATGGGATTTGTATCCCGTATTAACTTTTTAAATGACGCAATGCTGCCAAGAAGGTAGGTTATCACATATCCCACGTACAAGTGTCTTTATAACTTATTTTTTGTATAGCCAGCTTTAAAATTTTGATGCCGCACCATCATTACCAGACGTGTTTGCGTGCGAAAGTCCAACAGCAAAACCCGTAGGGAAAAAGCCCAATACCAAAAACTTAAATGTGGATGTGTTTCGACAGAGTCCACCAAACGTTGAGCCAAAAAATTGAACCTCATGAGGTTGACCTTTCTGGCAAGTATCTCTCTCCAAGCAGTGACAAATTCAAGCGGCTTGCCGCATGAATATAGCGCGCAGTTTGCTGGACATAGTGAATGAGGGGCTGCTGCAAGAATAAAACTAATTTTCAATGTCCTGAAAAATCATTTTTTGTTATCAAAATACTACAAATACTTGAATTATTACTACTATTTTTTACTTATTTATTTATTTATTGAAGTTATGATTGATTTTTACATATTTAATAAAAAAATTAAGTCTTGCAAAATGGTAATATAAAAATAATGGTATTTTGGAACAGGTATTCCTTAATAGCTTCTCTCATTTCAATTGATTTTGGGAAAAAAAATTTCGAACCGAACGGTTTCACTTTATTTAGGGCCTGGAATTCGTTTCGCCATAAACCTTTGCTAAGCAGCACATCGTTGTCGTCGTAGCTATCAACATACTCTTGCAGTATGTGGTATCATTTTACTTGGTAAAATTGTGCAGAACAGTACATGCTTTTACCATCCTGTCTGCGTTACTGGGTAACATAATTAATCTTGTATGCAGAACTTCGCCTTCTAGCAAGATGGATGCCAAATACATTTTCAATTACCGAGCGAGCGCGTGAAAGTATTTTATTGAAGTTAGTTTTTTTTTCCTCAAGGAAAGGAGAAAAATTGAGCGATCCATCCAACAGACCATTCCAACAGATTTTGCGAAGATACATACATCGCTTTGTCTTCCATAGTTTTTCGATGTCAGGAATTTCTGAACCAGCACTTTAAGTTTTTCCCTGTATGTAGTTTTCTTCCCATAATTTCATTTGATAAATTATGCTAATAGCGATAAAAATTACTTACATCATTACTAGTAAACTACTAAACTTATACGAATCCGCAACGATTTTGATGCGGATCTGATTGTATGGAGTGATTCGATTCGATCGGATTTAAGAACGCAATGAATCTCAATTCACATTACCGATAGGATTTCGGCATCGAACATTTTTAATATCGGTGGAGTTGGGAATAGGGGTGAATAATTTTGAAATGATATTGTATCCAGAAGTATGCAGCTTTTGGAATACCAGGCGTCTCTGGGCTATACATTCCATTTATGTTTCGTAATCGATTCTTTTCATTCGATGAAAATTGTTTTTAAATTGATACTAATTAAGTATTTTTGTATTTAAAGTAATGGTCACGCTACACAATCGCAAACCGAAGATTGTGCCCAATAACAATCAACAATCTGCTTACAAGATTCCACTTCCTGACTGCCACAAATGTCGTCAGTGCTGTCAAATTTTTATGATTTATTATTAAGCGCCGACGATCGTTGCGCTTGCAAAAAAAAAAAAAAACACGCCTAATATAAACAAAAAATCGCTTAATTTATTCATCATTCAAATTGTCAGTCATTTTGCCTTTACAAATTCGTATTTTTCCAATTTTCTATAGTATTACCAAAGGGTATTTCATAATTCATACAAATTTGAATTTTGTGCCAAAAAAATTGTATTTTTTGAAATCAAAAAACTGTAATATCGAAGTAAGCAAAAGTACATGTTAAGATACAACAGAAATTCGCACTTGTCGTCGATCCATTGAAGTGACCACATCGTTTTTCTTTTGCTTTCGCTCGTTACACTTTCGCACTTGTACGAAAACTCTCGTAAAAACATGACAGTCTACTTATTTATTTCTGCTCTAGAAACATTTTTGGACGAATGGGATTTGTATCCCGTATTAACTTTTTAAATGACGCAATGCTGCCAAGAAGGTAGGTTATCACATATCCCACGTACAAGTGTCTTTATAACTTATTTTTTGTATAGACAGCTTTAAAATGTTGATGCCGCACCATCATTACCAGACGTGTTTGCGTGCGAAAGTCCAACAGCAAAACCCGTAGGGAAAAAGCCCAATACCAAAAACTTAAATGTGGATGTGTTTCGACAGAGTCCACCAAACGTTGAGCCAAAAAATTGAACCTCATGAGGTTGACCTTTCTGGCTAGTATCTCTCTCCAAGCAGCGACAAATTCAAGCGGCTTGCCGCATGAATATAGCGCGCAGTTTGCTGGACATAGTGAATGAGGGGCTGCTGCAAGAATAAAACTAATTTTCAATGTCCTGAAAAATCATTTTTTGTTATCAAAATACTACAAATACTTGAATTATTACTACTATTTTTTACTTATTTATTTATTTATTGAAGTTATGATTGATTTTTACATATTTAATAAAAAATTAAGTCTTGCAAAATGGTAATATAAAAATAATGGTATTTTGGAACAGGTATTCCTTAATAGCTTCTCTCATTTCAATTGATTTTGGGAAAAAAATTTCGAACCGAACGGTTTCACTTTATTTAGGGGCTGGAATTCGTTTCGCCATAAACCTTTGCTAAGCAGCAAATCGTTGTCGTCGTAGCTATCAACATACTCATGCAGTATGTGGTATCATTTTACTTGGTAAAATTGTGCAGAACAGTACATGCTTTTACCATCCTGTCTGCGTTACTGGGTAACATAATTAATCTTGTATGCAGAACTTCGCCTTCTAGCAAGATGGATGCCAAATACATTTTCAATTACCGAGCGAGCGCGTGAAGGTATTTTATTGAAGTTTAGCTTTTTTTCCTCAAGGAAAGGAGAAAAATTGAGCGATCCATCCAACAGACCATTCCAACAGATTTTGCGAAGATACATACATCGCTTTGTCTTCCATAGGCGCCGACATCTACCAGGGTTAATATGTACTTCCCATCTATTGCTGCAACACAATTAGGTAGATTCCACAATCTATAAAAACCCACAGCAATCTGACTCCAATTTTTCTCGGAAGCCGGTGCCACATACATGGGTATAAGAAGTTTCCACAACACTTGATATGTTTCTTAAATAATGTTGTCTACTGCGGAGTATCCAATTCAGAACATCCAAATATTTGGATTAGAAATTTCCAAGCATGTATCAAGCATTGGTTCTTTATTTTTTTTATATTAAATCCGAGTGGTATTTTGGTATTTCAATCTTTAGTGAAATTCCACTGCGGTCAGAGATTTGAATTCAATTTATTATGTAATATATAAGTGTGCATGTATGAAACTTATTTATATTATATTATGAACTGCTTAACTAAACAGCATTTTTTTTGTTTTGCAAAATTGTGCGGAATCGACTTTGAATATCCAATCAGGCTCGCACACGGGCAATTATGTGTATCATGGTCACATGTAGTTAAGCTATTAATTCTGTCATTAACCACAAAACAAAAAATGGAGTTTATGAAAGGGCGGTAATTTAAGTAGAAACAGATAAGAGCATACCAGACAGATAAGAATAAATATAGGAACCGACAGTAAAACCAGTGGTTTTCATTCTTTTATTAATGTGATCTGCCTAGCGAAGCAGGTACAGGGCCCGCTAGTAAATTTACACGAACGCTGCTTACAATAACACAAGGAACGATCTGCAACTTGGTGAAATTGGCATCATTACTAATTTCTTTTCCAATGAGTGCTCTATTAAATCCCTTAATGTATCGATATCTGGTTAACATACAATCTTTTAAATCCTTCCAGTTGCACGAACCCATAAGAGAAAAACCTAATGAATTCATTCTGCAAAATTGAGACTTGTTTTTTCATCGATGAAATAATACCTGAAATCACTTAATACTTTAAAACCCTTGAATATTTTTGTTTTCACTTTTCAAACGCGCGCCTTCTATTGTGATTTGGAAAAGTTACGGAACCGCCTCTTGACATAACATTCGCGTAAACTCATAACATTAAAACACGTATCCCGCGAACGCGACATTGTGAATTTGGTTTAAAACTTATTCTCTTTGCGTCCCTCGAAAACCGTCACCAAAACACTTACTACACCGCCTATCCCCACAATCTTAGGTATGTCTTTCGTATTATATCACATAGTATTTATCATGATTTCAACTCACCCTTGTCGAGAATGGGCTAATGCTGCGGAATATTCATTCGACTTCCACCTCAGCAATCTGCCACAGCAACTATGAGTATCTTTAGTTCCATAACCCATGGCTCGCTATTGTGTTAGTATAAAGCAAGAATTGCGCGAACCCATCGCACTGTTTTTGGAATGCATCATTTATTTTCGTGTTGTAACTTTATAACGAACCGATCCAAAAGCTGATAAGGTAATTTCGGTTGATCATTAATTAAATCGTAACGCAGACATCTAGTAAGACCATTGATAAATATTGCAAATATTTCAAATTTATTAAAAACACCATAATAATAACATTAAGGATGTATAAAGCCACTCCCCACATTTGTTAGTTGTAACAATATAAAAATGTAAGAAAAAAAAAATAAAAATATGTTTAGAAACATGACGTGTTGGAAAGTACATATTCACATTTTAGCTGTCTTTATTAATTTAAGGACTTCCTTCAGTTTTGTACCAAAATCTAGGTGAACCTCGCTGAAGTTTTTAACTGCTCTTTCTTGAATAAATGGACTAGCCGCAGATAAATTTGATGCGATATTTGCAACTAATCTCTCTCTTTCATCTGGAGAAAGCACATTTTTCCAGAACTCGGAAACTTGAATGAAATTATCACCTAAATCACCACTGCGATAACGATCGACGTCACCACTCAACGAATATTGACCTCTTAATTGTTTTACCCGTTGACATTCTTGTGGTCCACCAAAAGAATTTGGAAAATAATTGGGAGCACCACCTTGATTATCTGTAAAACACATTGGACCATCCCGTTGATAATTCTTTACAGCAACTCTGTACGGGCAATTAACGGGAAGTTGTAAATAATTTGGACCTAATCGGTGGCGATGTGTATCAGAGTAAGAAAATAATCTTCCCTGAAGCATCTTATCAGGTGATGGTTCGATTCCAGGTACCATGTGTGCAGGACTAAATGCTATTTGTTCAACTTCAGCGAAGTAATTCGTAGGATTTCTATCTAATACCAATTTACCAACAGGAATCAATGGGTAATCCGAATGCGACCACACTTTAGTCAGGTCAAATGGGTTCGTTTTATGGTTTTTTGCTTGTTCGAAAGTCATAATTTGAATATGTAAAGTCCAGCTGGGATATTTTCCTTCGGCAATAGCATTGTACAGGTCACGTATACTGTAGTCAGGATCAGTTGCGGATAATTCTTCGGCTCGTTTAGTATTCAAATTTTTGATTCCTTGATCCGTTTTAAAATGAAATTTACAATAAAATGCTTCTCCTTTTTTGTTGACCATTTTAAAAGTGTGTGAACCGTATCCATTCATATGACGGTATCCATCCGGTATTCCTCTATCCGAAAACAGGATTGCGACCTAAAACATGTTTGACATCTTAAAATTTAAGGATAGCTAAGACTTCTATAGATATATGATATATAAATAAAAAAACAATATTTGTAAAGTATCCAAAACAATAAAAATGCAAAGGAACTGAGAATGGAAATAAATATAGAAATATTTGTTCGGGTGGAACGCATGAATCTGAATGAAGGAAAATTACGTTAATCTCACTATAATAAACAAATTAACGAATAAATAAAAAAATTAAAGAACTTCTAGAGCTCATTACGGCGTTATTGAAAATAGGTGCATTCGTAAAGGCATTTATTCTGACTACATAACTGTTGTCTGCATGCGATCGGAACATATTTATTTCTGCAAGCAGAAGGGATTTTAATAAAATTGTACGTGACTGACTATACATAGCAGGGAACAATATATTGTACAGATTAAAAAAAAAATACTGTGAAAGGAAGATGAGCAATTAATTATATATATTACGGATTTCCATGTTACGTCAGAATAATATGCACAGGACAATTCAATACAAAATTTGCTTTGGCTGCACTGATCTTGAATTTTAGTTAATGAGCAGAAGTAACTGATACATTTCTTAGTCTGATCTTTACAAAGACACCCAATAATAAAACACTTCACTAAAACGCATTAAGATGATATTAACAAAATTGGTTTCTTACTTGATGGGTTGTTTCCGGCCTCAAAGAAATAAAATCCCAGAACATATCTGGATCCTTTAAGTGTGTCTGTGGATTTCTCTTCTGAGTGTGAATAAAACTTGGAAACAAAATTGGATCGCGTATGAAGAATATTGGTGTATTATTGCCTACTAAGTCCCAAATGCCATCATCCGTATAGAACTTTACAGCAAATCCTCTGGGATCCCGAACTGTGTCTGCTGAACCACTCTCACCGCCAACAGTAGAAAAACGCACTGCTATTGGAGTACGTTTTTTTATTTTTTCAAAAACTTTAGCTGCACAATATTGTGTTATATCATGAGTGACTTCGAAATATCCAAATGCTCCAGCTCCTTTTGCATGGACCACGCGTTCTGGAATTCTTTCCCGATCGAAGTGTGAAATTTCATCTAAAAACAGGGCATCTTGTAAGAGTAATGGGCCATTCTCTCCCACTGTTAGTACTGCATCCTTAACATCAATTGGTGTTCCAAAACCGGTCGTAGCAACAGGACAATTGCCCTAAGGTTAAATGAAGAGAAAATAAAAATGTTATACATGTGTTGTGGAATGATGTTTTAATATCAAAAGTATGAAAGCATACCAGTAAAGTTCAGTGTGAAGTTTTTTCCGTCTAATCGATGTATTTTTAACTTATGAAATGATGACTCGACTAATGAGATATCAAAAATCATTAGCATCAAATGGTAATGAATAAAGAATAACTATATCATTAAAATTCATGCAATATATATGGGAAAAAAGTACACCATTTGAATTGCATATAAGCCTACATGGCTAATTCCTGACAGACAACACACCAATTACGAAAGACATGCCTTAAGAAGTGCGACTTGTCTTAAGACAACTCAATGATGTCTAATGGTTTTATGATTGTCGTGCAACTAGTCGATTTACATCATAGAACGAGCTCATGCTCACGCGGAACGTGTTTCTTGTGTGAAACTTGTCGCATACTTGTTGATAGTTGATTTAGTATACTAAACGTCAAGTAAAACGACAACAGTCATCGACCCGAGCGGTGAACATAGTATTCCTTATATCGTATTCGCTCTGACTCCTTTGTCGGACCCGCTTTGCGTTTGGGTCATTTAGTCATGAAGTTTTCCAGGTACGTACAAACTTCATGACAAAAGAACCCAGCAAAGCGGTTTTATCCAGCTAATAGTTTTAATACACACACAGCTCGTCGCATCGAACATCCCATTACCATAATTGAATTTGAAACTGCACACAAGGTAAAAGGCCATTTTGGTGTTAATTTAAAAATTAATTCAAATTCTTGGATTAAAACGTTGGTTAATGCGAGAGTAGATGAAATAAAAAGTTGACAACAATTTAAACTTTCGTTTGAACGTACATTGTACATTAAAGAAAACATGGCTTTGCAATGGCACCGAATGGCATCTCGTTTCCGGGAAAAAAATGAAACATCCAGCAACTACTTTCATGAGAAATATGACCTTTGTCGTCAGTTGAAACTCAGTTTTAATGAAACGAAAAAGATGATTCTAACTGGATTTTTGGCGCGTGATGCTGCTCATTCGTTGATGGGATGTCATCACATTGATACCGACGACTTACTTCATGACATTCTCAAATTTGAAAGAATGAACATATCAATAATAAATCGGGATCGGTTCAAACCATGAGTTCCAACCATCAGCAAATTTACCGAGTAAGGAATATCAAACTACTAGCACTCGACCTAAAGTAGCAAATGAATTGATATGCTACAATTGCAGAAAGAGCGGTCATTTATCGAGAAATTGACCAGAGGCTCGACCACAACCTGTGGGTTGTTTTCAATATGGCCAAAAGGGATATGTTACATTTGATATGTATGTACATACACGGTTTTTTTTTATTATTACATTTTAGGTATCTAACTAAAACACTATCTAAGGACAGTGCGGCGACACATGACCGACCGCGTTGGTGTTTCTGCAGCTGAGATAAAATAGATTTGTAGAAATGTGTGATCATCAGGCCGAAGTGATAAAATCGGCTAAATGATGTACTTAAGTTCAGGCATCGGGAATCGTCGCATTATTCGTTATCCGCTAGCAACACGGAATAACATTTGCAAAGAATTTCCGAAGTTTACCGACAACCCAGAAGAGTGGCCTCATGTGTGCAGCAAATATTGTCAACTCGACTTTGCCTTTGAAGTGCATATGTGCACCACGAAGGCATCTGCTCTTTTAAAGCATCTAAACAATCCTGAGCTAGAACAAGCGCTGGTCTGTAAGCTCCCTGGTCTCCTAGGTCCCTTCTTTGGAATGCATAAATTAACGCTATCGAATTCTACTCTTAAAGATTTTAGGAACGCGTTGCTTAAATTAGCACAGCGCCAACATCTTAATTCTTAGCACTTCAACTAAAATACGCCGACGGGGTCACTTAATACTCACACAGACGTTCATACGCATATAGGAAATGTAGCCTTTATAATTTGTCAAGGTAACTGTGACCATGTATCGCACACGCCAACGAAGTGCATCTCCACTGTGATTTGTGGCTTTGAGGGATGTCGTTTTATTCATCATCCTCTTTTGCACAAGAGACCTCAAGTTTTTACCGATACGCATTCACACATGGAGTGTAATACTCATTCCCAGGCGCGGAACAAAACTCTATTGCGAGTCTTTCCCGTCACGCTCCATGGAAATGGAATGCAGTTCTCAACGTTTGGGTTTTTTTTTTATCATGGCTCATCTCCTACGTTATGGGACAATATGGTATTGGAGGGCATGGGCCTGTGCATCCAAAGTTGTTGACTGCTCTCAACTTGGCGAGATGCCAGCAACGATTCCTGTCAAATGCACAGGTCAAGTTGACATACAGCCTCCTCGCGGCGCCCTCTGGAAAGCCTTTAAAGCAACTGCTTAGAGGTGAACTAATGTATGCAGCGGCCCTCTTGTCCAGGGGTTTAAACCAGGATCCGGTCCTCCAGGTTTGGGGGTTGCGCGTGGGTTTAACATCCCCACCGCGTAAAAAAAAATCATTAGTTTAGAAACAACGAGAAGCCTCGGATACGGATGATCCTACTGCTGACGACCATGGACAACGAAATAAGGACAACGATTTTCGGTTCTGCACGTGGAATGTGAGGTCCCTGAACAGACCACGTGCAGCCGATGAACTTGCGAAGCCCTCGAAGCTTACAAGGCAGATACCACCGCCATTCAGGTGGTTCGGTGGGATGGGCCGGGCAAAAAGAGGATGAAAAACTGCGATATACACTACGGCGATTGCTACAAAGAGCGAAGGCAGCGCTTGTTCGGATGCGGGTTTGTTGTTTAAATACATAAGCGAGCGCTTCATACCAATCCGCATCAACGCTACATTCGGCAACATCAGCCTGATCTGCGCCCACGCCCCAACGGAGGATAAAGATGACGACAGCAAAGATCACTTTTATGATCTCCTAGAAAGGACATACGATCAATGCCCCAGCTACGACACCAAGATCGTTCTAGGAGATTTCAACGCAAAACTGGGCAAGGAAGACATCTTTGCTAAAGTTATCGGGAAGCACAGCCTGCACGACAACACGTCCGAGAACGGATTAAGGCTGTTTGACTTCGTAACGGGCCGAATCCTCTTTGTAGCCAGTACGCGGTTCCCTCACCTCAACATCCACAAAGGGACCTGGCGGTCTCCTGATCAATCAACCGTCAACCAGATTGATCACATTGCGATCGACGTCAGACATTCCTCCAGTATTATCGATGTCCGAACATTCCGAGGAGCTAACATCGACTCGGATCACTTCCTTGTTGTAGCCAAGGTAAGAACACGGATATCGATAGGACAACGGAGTAGAGCAAGACCAAGACAGTTTGACATCGGAAAGCTACAATCGCAATTGACCGTTAGCAACTTTGCCGATCGAGTCTCCCTAAAGCTCTCAGAGAGTCCAACCCTGCCAGGCGAAACAATCGACCAACAATGGAACCGTTGTCAAAAAGCCATCAGAGAATCTTTTGGACAGAAGACGAGAGCGGTTCATGAGCTCTACGAACTTAAAAGAAGGGAAGAGCACCGGCTTCTTAAAAAGAAAAAGAAAGAGCTTGAGAAGCGCGCGATCGAGAAAATGGAGAGGTGTTACTGCAGAAATGATGTCCGAAAGTTCTACCAACGAGTAAAACAACTATTAAATGGATACAAAATTCGGACAGAAGCCTCTTGTGACGCAGAGGGACAACTCGTAGCAGATTCGCACTCCATACTGAGAATCTGGAAAGATCATTTCTGTAGACTGTTGAACGGCGAGGAAGACTCCAATACCGCTGTCAGGCAGAATGTTCCACTCCACGCAATTGACGATGATCGAGACTATCGAGACTAAAGTCGAATAAAGCTGCTGGTGCCGACGGTCTGCGGAACCAACTCATATGTTGGGAGGAAAGCGTGCCGGACGAGTGGAATCTCAGTATGATTTCCCGATCCACAAGAAAGGAGACCCCTTCAACTGCGCCGACTACCGAGGGATAAGTCTCCTTAACATCGGCTATAGGATCCTCTCTGCCGTTTTGTCTGAGCGCCTGAAACCATTCGTCAACAACCTGATTGGTCACTATCAGTGCGGTTTCAGGCCGGGGAAGTCCACCATCGATCAAATCTTCACATTACGGCAGTTCTTTGAAAAAAAAAACCAAGAAATGCAGATCGACACGCACCACCTATTCGTCGATTTCAAGGTCGCATATGACAGCGTAAATAGGGACAAGCTATACAACGCCATGTCTATGTTTGACATTCCTGCCAAACTCGTCAGGTTGTGCAGGATGACGACGGAGAACTCTCGCTGCTCCATTAAGGTCGGTAACGAACTCGCAGAGACCTTCAATGTCAAAAAAGTTTTAGACAAGGCGACGCGCTGTCATGTGATTTCTGTAACATCATCTTGGAAAAGATCGTGCAAGACTCACACGCCAACACAAGAGGCACGATCTTCCAGAAGTCCGTACAACTGCTAGCATACGCGGATGACATTGACGTGATTGGGAGAACTCAGCGAGCCGTCAATGAAGCGTTTGCTGGTATTGAAGCGGAGGCGGCCAAAATTGGTTTAGCGGTGAACAAGGGCAAAACGAAGTATATGCTGTCATCGGGAAAGGACGCACAACATCGACGACTTGGCCAAAACGTCACCATAGGCAGCAAGAGGCAATTGAGTAAATAAAAGCTAAAGATCGTGCCGGCTGGAGAGGCTTACTGGTTGAGGCCCAGGTCCACCCCGGACTGTAGCGCCTCCAGAAGAAGAAGAAGATCTCTTACGTTAATAGATGAGGATTAAATAAAAGCTTTAAGTTTATTTATTATTTGAAATTGACGGCAAATAATCATCGATTCAAAAATAAAAACGCCGAAAAATTCCACGACCAATATCCCAAAGCAGTAAAGTCATTACGTAGATGATATTAAGCTAGACAGTGTTGATACGGAAGAGGAGGGTATCAAATTGAGGTTCATCTCGTACTCTCCAAGCGCGGTTTTGAAGTGCTCAAAACCTCTCAAATTCAAGAGGTATAGATGCTTTAAGTACCAGGGCTAAGGACGCAGACGTGAATTTAAATGTCGATTCCCAAACCTCGACTGAAACGATTCCAGAAATGTGGTGGTCCACTTGTGATAATTCTTTTGTATTAAAGCTATCGCAGCGCTACAAGAACGAAGACATTCTGCGGGGAAAGCGGCTACCAAGGAAAAGAGAAGTGTTAGGACTGACAAGGACGATCTATGACCCATAAAGCCTTCTTGACTTTTACGTTATGTATGCGAAATTCTCCTTCAAGGTGAATGGCGCTCGTGCTGCGGATGGGACAAACAAATTCATGAGGAGCAATACGTCAAATGGCTCCGCTGGATTAACGGACCGTCGTTCCTGAAATCCTGGCCAAGGGGTTCCGATGAACGGGTAAGATGCGCACTAATTAAAACTATTAATGAATTGTACGAGAGACCTGCAACGAAAATAACCGTGCTCGATATCTGTAAACCGATGGATGAGGTCCCCATAAGGACATACCGGGGGGAATGTTGCGACAGATCATAATTGTCAGAAGTCAAAAGTGACATTTTCGACCGGTGCTTTCTTTTCTGAGTGGTTTTGGCGGCAGATATGTTTCTAAGAATTGGAAGTGAAACACTAATTTTCAAATGAATACAAATTTGTTGTGTGTTTCATTTTATAACTTCAATATCTTCATACATCTTCATACAAAACAAATAATGCCGGGCTCGAGGAAGAAGTCTATTATGTGGGAAGTGTTGAAGTCGGAAAATGGAAAAGTTCTCTGTAAAAACTGTTATATATATTAAGAAAAAACATCCCGGAGACCTTCCTTAATCTGGTAGACTTGAACAGAATAAATGTTCAAGCTTCTACAAGCCAGACAGTGAGTTGTGATGGAAACTATCGAATAAAAACCATCGACTAACGACGATTGCAAACTATTCATTTATTCGATAATCGAAAATCGTTAATTCATCCAATTCAATGAAAAAAACTATTCAAATGTTTTATTCGATAGTTTGAATGATTTTTGTGTATTCATTCTAGCGACGCTGCTCTCAGTGAGAATTTTATGTATATACACATATATAAACACATTGTCAAAATATTTTCATGAACAATTATTCACTTGTATGGCTGGTTGGACTATCGTATCGAGTCAAATGGGTTTGCAGCGCCTCTCAGAGAGAATCTGGTGAATTGATTGAGATTAGAGATAGTGAATTTAGTGTATATGAACGATTTTTTCACTTGTATGGACTTTGAACTATCGATTCCGATGGAAAAGTGTTTGAATGGGTTTGATTTTTTCACTTGTATGGTCTTTGGACTATCGACTCAGATGGAAGTGTTCGAATGGTTTTTGCTTTGAGTCAACGATTTTTTCATTTGTATGGACTTTGGACTATCGAGTCAGATGGAAAAATTGTGGTTCTGAAAATGATGTGTATTAGTGTGAGTTCTTTGGCGAACATTTTACTTTTAAAGAAAATCCAAGCGGTAGGTTTGATTTTTGCTCATGTGCTTTTTGTAAATTGTGGATTTAAAATCAAAGGGTTTTGAACGTGTTTTAGGTAAATAGAGTAGTAGTAGAATAGCTATTTAGCTAATTGGCTAATTAGCTAAATTTATTTCGTTGACATTGTTGCTATTTGTTGCACTCCTTATAACACGTTCGCTGAACTAAACATGATTTTTATAATTTTGATCACTGTTTGGTAACACACTTATTCTTTGTTAATCGAAGTGCTTTGGCGTACTTAAAATGATCGCGGAATCATAGTAAAATAAAATCATCCCGCTGCCAAACTAGTTTTGATGTTTCTTTGAATCTTAATGCCTTCAATGATTTTTTGTGTACCATCGTGCAATTCATCTCAAACGTTCAAGTCAGGGCTCTCATCGCGTAACTTTTCAGACGATTATCGCCCTTTTGATTGACTTCAATGATATCGTCAATGATTAGCTTCATTTAAGACTATCACTATCGTCCCGCCTTTCGGGGGTTTGAATGCTCTTGAAATAATACTCTCACGTTAAATTGATATATTTACTCTAATTCCTCTGGAATTTCACTAATACATTCTCAATTCAGTTTGCGAACAAAACTAATCCAAATTCGACCTACCACTCTTAATATGTCTCAAAAGTGTAGAACAAGATATGTACATACAAACAATTTGTCCTCATTTAATAGGAGGCGATACTGAAATAGGTATCGCCAAAAATCAGTCGTCGAGTTAATGACAGTTTTCAGTCTACGCAAAGCAGTCGAAACAATATCTCTCAGACGCTATCGTTTCTTTAAGCTTTAAACATGAAGCGAAACGATCGTCGAAACGCTAGCCCGAGATGATTGTGACCTTACGCGATTAGTGGTCAGAGGAAAAATATCCACCGAGAGAAGGGGCGAAGGATAGCCGGTTACTGTTAATAAAAATAAATAAATGTTGTAATAGGTGAACGAAAACTTTTTCTGCTATCTGTACATTCGTTTACTGATACATTGATGCATAAACATTTTTAAAATTTTCTTCACGTACACCACCGGCCGCGCAACGATGGGATTGTTCTGCGATAGTTAAACAAAAACAGCCCTGATGCGCACAACGCTCATACACAGAACGCAGTTAATTTTGATTTTAGAAGATAAGTGCACACCATCACAAAACGATGATTCTGGCTACTCTTCACTGAATATTGAAAGGTTTAAGTTAATATACGTCGCGAAATTCGCACTAAATGCGCTTCAGCATTTGGTATATTTTATTATTTAAGCGTTATGTTACACATGCACGTATGTTTACAGTCGAATGAATATATATGTATAAAAATATAGTTACTCTATTCAAATAATGTCTAGGCCTTTGATAATAATTAATGCATTGAGAGCAACAAATATTAGTTCTTTGAAGTGAAAGGAATGTATAGAAACAGCCATTCATATTTGCTAAGAAACGCACACATTCACGCACCGCAGTACTAAATACACCAATTACTGCATATTACAAACTCACACTTGTGTCACCATTCACTCCATGAATATACTATCTTGTTTAAAGACCTCTGCTGATAAGATAGAATGCAAGATTAATATTATTCTTTAGTTGAGCAATGTGTATGTAAGATTTAAAATAAAAAAGTACGTATCCAAGAAAACTTGAAAATTGCTAGTCATGCCTATTTCAATTGTACCACCACCGATATTAAAAATGAATTAGTTTCAATAATATACATGATATATAGAAACATTTACGGCTGTACGAAATCAAGATATGAATTTTATAACCAAGAAAAACAACACTAATAAGTCGACATTTAAGTTCAGCTCAAGCAAACAGTACTAATTAGTCAATTACTTACGTCAAATTTAGCCCTAAGGTCTTCTAACTGATTCGTTGCTTTATCTCTCTCTCCCATAATGCACAACACAAATTACGAACAGGTCACTACTAATAAGACTGCCCAATCTGTAGCTTTTATATGAAAAATCTATCAATCCGAAAACAGAAATCACACACCAAGAAATTTATGTTTCCAGTGGAAAACTACATGACAATAGTAATAGTATAAGTATAATTTTTTTGCTTAACACACTTGCAATGAAAGCCTTGTATTACATTAAATCTCAGCGTTACCAGACTTAGCAATTTCCAGCGATTTTAGAAGCATTTGTCCGTAGGAGTGTTTTATTAATAATCAATACTCAGCTCAGTATTTCTTTTACATACTAAGTAACAATAAAACAAATTTCTGAGCAAAAAGTACTCAGTGATCAACATGTAGTCAGTGGGCGTTGAAGAATTGAAATTACAGGTGCGCCACCTGATCACCCCTTAATCATAGACCTCGCTGACAAAAATGATTGAAGATACTGTGGGAACATCACATATTGCCCCATATGCGACAACAGCGCCAACGGCAGAATACGGCGTGTCAAGTCAGCCACAGGGTATGCAACGCCGCCCTAGAAAGCAAATATTGTGTCCTCGGCGTTGGTAGGACAATCGAAAGTAGTTCGTTGCGCAGTTTTAATCTAGAAAGTACTGGAGTCCTTGTTAAAAAGAATAGAATAAAAAACATTTTATACATAAAGCAAATCAGTTGTGTTTAATTTCTAGGAACCAAGCCCGAACACATTGGTAACCCCTAGAAGAAAGGGGAACATTAAGTTAACAACTAGTTAAATAAATATTTAAAAAAAAAAAGTGCAAGGTCTGGACATAATTCGACTGTGGAAAAACAGCAAGAGAATGATCTAGACCAGAAACTGCTCACACAAAGGCTAAGAAAACTTCAGGGTGACATAGCTCAACTGCAACAATCAAGAGCAACTCATTCTAATCCAGATAGTTGCAGCAATTTCATCAGCGTTAAAACTTCCGAGTTTCTGGAAAGGTAAGCCTCAGCTTTCGTCTTACCAAATAGAATTTGTGTTCCGCAGCAGAAACATACGTTCCTATCGCTCAAAATAAGACGCAGTCTTTGAAGCTCTCGACGAATCAGCAATCGCAGAAGTCTCCGACATCATCATGGCACCTCCTAACGAAGACAGATACGCAAATCTAAAAGATCACCTCATCAAAAGGTTCACGGATTCATCCAAAAGCCAACTTCATAAACTCCTGTCCGAAATCGAACTCAGCGACAGGAAATCGTCACAATTTCTTCGGCATATGAAAGACTTGGCCAACAACAAGGCATCGGATGATCTCTTGCGCACCAAGTGGTTAGGTTAGGTCCTAAAATGGTACAAAAAGCTACATTTATGGAGCTTGCTGATATAGCCGACAGCGTGATGGAAAACAACACCCAAGTACAATACGTCATGCACGTGAGCAACGACAACAGTGGAGAGCAGAATTCATCGCTCAGATCTCGGAAAGATGAATATCTTGTGAAGAGAGTCCACGCAGGCGGTGGATGACAGCATGGATAATATGTGAGTATCACTTGTACGACAAATATTCTGGTCACAAATTTTTAATCGATTCAGGTTCCGTCGTATCCGTCATTCCGCCCACCTAGACAACAACAACAGGTATTCAGAACTCTCGACCTCGCCAATGCATATCACCAAATTCTAAAGTCAGAAGCCACCCAAAAGACAGCCATCATCACCCATTTTGGATTGTTCGAATTCCTGAAGATGCCGTATGGCTTACGCTGTACTTCACAAACATTGCAGAGAGACGTAGACTCAATATTCCGTGACCTGGACTTTGTATATTGCTACATCGACGATTTCATCATCTGTCAGAAACACACGAACAACATCTCGAACATATGCGTATGATTTTTGACAGGTTGAGGAGCTATGGATTACAAATTAATCCAACCAAGTGTTAGTTAAGACTATCCGAAGTAAACTATACCATCACAGCCAACGGCTACAAACCTCCAAAGGACAACGTTGAGCCCAGTTCCTTGGCACCGTCAACTACTATCGTCGACTGATGCTGAATGCAGCGAAGACACAAGCACCGCTGAATAGTTTCCTCACTGACTCACGCAAAAATGACAAGAGGGTGGTAAAATGGACAACAGAAGCTGAAGACGCGTTTGAGACAATCAAACAAAAACTTGCTTCAATAACGACCACATCATTCTTATCATCAACAGCACCTCTTGTATTGCCTACTGAGGCATCCGATGTAGCAATAGGAGCAGCTCCGGAACAAAAGACTCACGCAACTTGGACACCGGTTGAATTCTTTTCACCCAAGCTGAGCAAAACCGAACAAAATTACAGCATATACGATCGTGAGCTCCTTGCCATACACGAAGAATCCGGAGAAGGCATATCAACGTCAGCAGACACAACTCAGCTACATCTCCGAGTTTAGCACCGAAATAGTGCACATCAAAGGTGAAGAAAACATCGTCGCAGATGCATTATCAAGAATTTGTGCAATTGACATGCCAACACTGTTCAGCGCTCAGGAGATTCAAAGAGCACAAAATCAGGACTCTGAACTGCAAGATGTACAAGAAAAAAAAATTGCAGAAACGGACAATAGAACCGAACACAACTATATACTGCGACGTGTCCTCAGATGTGGTAAGACCATACAACCCCGCCAATCTACGGAAAACAGTGTTTTCACATGTCCACGGCCTTTCAAATCCGAATCCATCCGCAGAAGTACAACCAATCTGCTCATACAAAAATATGTCTGGCCTGGCATAAAAAACGACGCAATCAAATGGACCAAGGAATGCATACCATGCTAACGTTGAAAACTCCAGAGACACAACCGTATGCCGGAATCGAAAAGGAATCGAAGTACCCGACTATAGATTCGAGCATGTCAACATGGACATAATCATCTTGCCAATGGTCAATGGTTGCAGATACTGTTTTACCATCATAGACAGATTTTTCCGATACTGTAGCGGAAACAATTGCGGCAGCTTTCTGTAGACACTGAATAAGCAACTTCGGGACACCATTGAAGATCACGACCGACCGAGGATTCCAATTTGAATCCCAGCTATGCCAAGCAATAACCTGATTCATTTCAGCAAAAAAAAAATCCGAACACCATACCATCCAGCTTCACATGGCGTTATTGAGCGTTGGCATCGTTCATTAAAGGCAGCATTGATCTATCAAGAGCATATTCCCTGGATCGAAGCAATTCCAACAGTCCTGCTTGGACTGACGACCACGTTTAAGGAAGAATCAAAATCATCTCCAGCGGAATTACTCTATGGAGTAACATAGCCCATTCCATGCACCAAGATAGGATGATCATGTGGGCGACGAAACCAACTCCAACAGCACATCAAATGAAGACCCGGATGTTTCTCATCATGTCTTCATAATAAACATCGATGGAAACCTAAAGAAAATTGCACATATTCAAGAATATTGAACAGATTCCCACCATCAAACCGTACCAATAAACGCAACCGCAGAAGACATCCCAAGTTCATCACAAATCCAGCAAAACAAAATATAGACATCTTCGATGACAAATACAAATAAAGAGGAAAAAACTGGAGAGGGAGTGTCTGTGGCAACTTCCCTTTGCGACAACAGCGCCAACGACAGAATACAGCGCGTCAAGTCAGCCACTGGGGCAACGCCACCCAAGAAAGAAAATATTTTGTCCTCGCTCAAACCTTTCCGATATGTGCAATGCAAAATTAAGCCGCAACTCACTGTTCTGTAGTTTCCCTCACCGTATACGTATAAACACTCTTGGTTTCCGTCTTGGCAGAAGAGGTATTTTATCCTCTCATCACACGAACGTCACGTTTCCTACACTCTGGTCCCACAAAGAGATCTATTAACAATTTCTGATGAAGACTCTGAAGGAAACAAGTTTATCTATGGATCATTATGTGAAAAAAAGGTGTGCATTATCGACATGCCATTTGAACAGCAAAACTCCAAGTGATTTTCTCCGTTTTGGTGAGGATCACTGTTCCTCCCAATCGCTCTCTCCCATGTCGTTACATCAACACCCTATCACGATATAGAAATCCATCTCCGCTACCCTATCAGGTACACCATCAACTTCATCCAGGAAAGTCGCGTACCCTGACTCTAGATTAGGTGCATATACATGCAGCAGAGCCAAAGCTGTTCTTTCAACCCTGAGCATTAAGATCCCGACTCTCCCTCCTAATGGAATTACTCCAATACCCTGTCTGCCAGCCTGGGACTTGTGAGTAGCCCCACTGGCATACCAGGGTAGGCAATATCGGAGGCCACTCGTCTTCTTCTTGTCTTTAGGGCCCCCCTAAGGGTGGGGGGGGGGGAGAGTTTGCCATTAGATAGTTAGGTTCGGGTTGAAAATAAATTCATACACTCCAAACCTGTTGTCCGCCCCCCACCAAGAGGTCAGCTGTCGGGAGGGCATACGTACACCTTATTGCTCTTAGTATGCATTACTCTAGCAATGAACCTCATACTTTATTTTTGGACAGAAATTCCATATTATTCCATATCGTAGTAAATTGTGGTTTGCCAAATTGGACTTAGTTCCTTGAACCGGAATTTATAAAAATTCCTAAACTAGTCAAAAACGATAATTACTAATTGCGCCTAAGTTTTCATTCAGCTTTATTCATGTAAGTTCCATACCAACACTCCTAAGGGTACGCAACATTATAGTATCGCAAATATGCTCATACCCATAACCAGAAATGAAATATTACAGATACGCCCGACTTATACTCTCTTGTCACTTAAATTTTTTGACAATTGTTTTTTATAACGTGTTCTTAAACTAAATTGACCAATCAGAGGACGGCATTTACGTTATTTCGTGAATAACCGTCAAAAATGCATGAATATCTGTCAACAAACTACTCAAATTCGTCAATGTACTAGGCTGTGAAGTCGTAATACTCTCTGTACTACATCATTTCTGCCCATAACTATGCAAGAAAAGTTCTGTCCCACAAGCTAGGCAAAAATGAGCATATGGACTACCAATATTTTGTTCTACAGAACTACACTACTGTTTCAGAACGTTAAATCACGGAAATCGTACTCTTGTCGAAATCAAGGCTTAAACATTAATCTTTTCCAATGAAAATAACAGTGATCCTTGCAAAAAAAAAGTGTTGCATACTTCTAGGTGTAACACTTCTTAAACGCAAACACAATTCATACTCTTAGAGGATTTGACTTCAAATACATTTGAACGAACAACCAGTGATTTATAAGTTATCAGCTTTTTTCCAGGTACGTAGTAGTTAGCTATTTAGTTTAATTTACAGAAACTTTATTTTACTTCATTTATTTTATGATTAACAATTTTTTTATCCTAAGTTTTATATTACTTATTATAAGCTAAATATTTTTATAACTTGTTTGTCGATTATACATTGCCTATATCTTAACGCATATGCTAAATATTTGTACAAAATTTCCCAACCAATTTTGCCATTTAAAACGTTAACCACTTCGGCCATATTGAATGAATTTACACCAAAGTATATTTGTCGGAGCTCCTTTAAGATGGGACACCTTGCGATGAAATGGTATATGTCCTCTCTCACGTTCAGATTACAGAGATCACAGATAACTGGTTAGTCTGATCGATGCGGTATGAAATTTAATTACAATATTTCACCTCTGGTTTTAAAAATTGAACTTATCATATTAATAGGAAAGCGGTTCTGGGAGTACGTATTTTCTTGCAAATCAAATTATAAGTCTGTATACTGTTCTGAATTGGAATGATTGTGCTTCATCTATATATTATTCATAGATTGAGTGACTCAATTTTTCCAATATGTTGTTCTTAGTGATATATTGCTTATATTTTCGGAAATACGTGCAGCAACATCTAAGTCATGTCCCAGATCATTCCAGGTTTCAACAAGCTGCCCTCTTGTAGCTACATCATGCTTTAGAATTAGCTTGGGCAGCCTTTCCTCGTCCATGCCTAATACTTTTACTATATATTCAAAATGCAATTTAAGAGTGTCTAGAAACAGGGGAGGCACTTTTGTTTCCAAATGAAGCATATAATTTGTAGTCTAGTTTGGCAAACAAAAGATTCGCTTCAAGAAGTATCTTAAGAATTTTTCAACTTCATCGAATTTGCTGCATCCCCAGTTGTGAGCGCCGTAAAGCGGAGTAGAAAATGCAGTAGTTCGAAATAGCTTAATCTTAACATCATGTTCAACATATCTGTTGCTAATACAACGCCCACAAACCGAAAAAATTGCTCTCTCCGCCTCAGATAACTTGCACTGGAAATGCTTTTTCATATTAAGATATGAGGCTATTAATACTCCCAGATATTTATACTCCCGTATTATTCAACATTAACTCCTTTGTATGTCCATTTTTCATTTCCGCCAACATTCTTGAAAATCATGACTTTAGACTTATCTTAGTTGACAGTGGGGTTCCAGAACATGCAGTAGCTCTCTAGCCTGTTCCTCATGAGCTGTATTCCAGTGGCAGATTCCGATAAAAAAAAAACCATATCATCGGCATATAACAAGCCAGTTATTTGCACATTGCCGATCCTTATTCCACCTCCGATTGCCTCAACAATGTCATTCATAAATAAAATAAACAAGAGAGTACTCAAGACACATCCCTGCTTGACTCCCATTGTGGTGCTTAAGCTTTCTGAAATGGACTTCTCGTCCCAAACGAATGCCTCGTTACATTGGTACATTGCTTTCAGTATCATGATGATCTATATGATACCAAAGGGCCTCACGCGAATTTGATTCGAAGACAGCTTTAAAATCGACAAAAAATGCATAAAGTTTCTTATTACTTAGTTTGTAACATTTTGCTATGTTCATTAACGTGAAAATTTTGTCGAGGGTAGAGTAATTTTGTCTAAATTCAGCTTGGCATTCGCTCAAATTTTCTTTATTCTCTATTCACTGTGTTAGGCTTCTAAAAATAAGTGCTCTAAATAGCTTAACTGATGAATTCAAAAACGATATGCCTCTGCAGTTTTCAGGATTGTCATAGGGAACTTTTTTATGTAACGGGAATATAATCGCTTTTTAGAAACTCTCCGGAACAACTCCCGTCTCAAATATTCTGTTATATTCGTTTGTTAAGGCAGATAAGAATTCAAACGAACAATTTTTAAGAAACTCGACCGGTATCCGATCGTCTCCAGGTGCCTTACCTGCCTTAGCCATCTCGATTGTATTTTGTACTTCAAATATTGTAAATGGGGCATCCAAGAACTGATCAGTTAAAAAGAGCGCTACGTACTGCAATGGTGGTGAAAATTGCGGAATGTTAAAGAGGTTATTGAAGTTATTTTGGAGATCCGTACCTCGCAAGAGTCTTGAGATTTGATTCGTACTTCCGGCGATGATTTTAGCAGCTTTCCAAAAATCGGCAGATGATCTGGAAGTATTGAGAATTGACACAGTTCTTTGCTCGTATTGTTTTCTTTCATCCCAACACAGTTCCTTGAATTCTCTATTTGCCGATGTACACATTTTTTTAAAAAACATGGAGTTAAAATTACTACGTCAGTGAGTACGGGAACATATTACGCTCTTTGTTTTCAAATATATGCGGAAGCTCTCAAAGTGGTAATACATTTTCACTCTACTTGAATCAATCGCATGCCAATATCCTACGTCTCCCTTCCCTCCCCTTGGGAACATGTTGAGGTCGCTCGACTCTCAGAGTGTCCAGACGTGTTATTTTTTGTTACGTGTTGTTTATCAAATTTAAAGTAACGCAATGTCTGAAAACTGTGCTGAGTGTAATGGAAACATCGAAACTAGCTTCGGTTATGGTGGAGTTTGTGGTTTGAAATTCCACGATAAATGTGCAATATCCTCGGAGAATGCTTGGAATTTTCTAAAATCCAGTATAAACTATTCGTGGAAATGTAATGCATGTGGCATTGTTCCAGTACTTGGTTTAGTGTGTAAAATAGCTGCACTAAGTAAAATTGTTCAAAGTTGCAAAATAGAAATAACATCTCTTAAGAATGTGCAAATGTCAATCCATCTGAAGCAACTGTGTTACCTTCTACTAGCACCTGTAACAAAAAGAAAATAAGATCTCGAAACAAAACTAACTCGAAAACCCACAATATAAACAATGCATTGAGTGATAATCAAATTACAGCTGTTGGCAGCGGCTGGAAAGTCAACGTAACTGACCCCGATAGCTACAGAGCATTGTCACAAAAATTGAATAAAGGAAAAATACAGTGGTACACCATTCAAAAGAGGAGAGAAAGACCACTCCGTGTCATAGCCAGATGTCTTCACCCTTCATGCAATAAGGATGACATTATAAATGACTGAACATTATAGATCAATTCCATTATAGATGAATGAACAAAACAGGACTGCACATTGAGAAAAACGAATGCATTGATTATATCTACAAGATTGAAAGCATTTTAAGGTCTATAGTGAAAATTGAGTCTCTGCGGACGAAAACAAGAACGATACCGCAACGTAAATGTTGCCAAGGCTTTAATCATACACGTTCATACTGCCAAAAATAACCTAAATGTGTAAAGTGCGTCGGAAAACATCTCTCTGATAATTTTGATATTAGTAAAGAGGCGACAGCTATCTGTGCAAATTGCAAAGGTCTAGCTAGTTATAGAGGCAGTGAGGTTGCCAAAGAGCTACAAAAAAGACGTGATGCTTTACGTCAAAATGTAAAGCCGTCGAGACTAAAGCGCAAAAACAATCAAAAAGCGAAAGCAATGAAAATAATAAAGTAAATGAGGCCACAACTGAAAAGGTGGGGAAAATAAATCTAGCCTGCGTATGCCCAAGCGTTATCGGTAAACAAAAAACCTGCCGATTCGGCAGACCCGGTTGCGAAAGTGTTCGCCACGATTCTTGCTAAACTTGACGAGCTGTCCGCGATAAATAAAATAATTTTTGACAAACTTAGCAAGCTTGAGCTTAAGCCTGGTAAACAACACAGATCTTCTCGCAATATGTAAATATGGAAGGTACGATCAAAATATTAACATGGAATGCCAATGGAATAAAAAATAAAATCAAGTGCTTGATATCTGAAACCAACCTGACGAAGGAGTCCCAATTTAAAGTAGGAGATCCTCTTTATTTATAAGAGACAATATAGATCACATGAATACAATAACAGAAATTGACGCAATACAATCAGTGTCAGTTAAACTAACATACAAGATATCGTATCTGAAACAATTTCTTTAAATTCATAACCTTAACATTCTTTATTTTTGCTTAATAAATGTTCACAAAGCTACTTCAACTTCCAAATGTTCACACAAAAGTGAAATACAGAAATATTGAAAATCTACCAGTTTTCTGTAATTCTGTACAAGTACCGTACGTTAATGAAGCAAGATATCTTGGTATGACACTTGATGCGAAACTCAAGTGGAAGGCCCAAGTGAAAAAGAAACGGGATGAGCTAGAACACCAGTATAGAGAAATGTACTGGTTACTGGAAAGGCACTCCAAGTTAAGCATATACAACAAACTGCTATTATACAAGCAAGAACTGAAGTCTATATGGACTTACGGCATACAACTATGGGGTTGTACCAAGGCAATTAACAGGGGATTTAATCAGTCCTTTCGAAATAAAATTATACGGGATATTGTGAAAGCTCCGTGGTATCTCAGGATTTGTGATATACAAAGGGACCTAGGGATAATTACCGTCGACGAAGAAATAACAAATTCCGCTCGAAAGCTAAGTATCAGACTTCGTGGTAATTTTAACAATGCCATCCTCCAAACTTTGGACATGAGACGTTTAGTCCGCCGACTCCCGCGTACGAGGCCACTCAATTTGGCGCAATAGTAATAAACCATCCTAACAATGGTCATGGCAGGTGATTTTACCGAAGGTCTACCTGCAACAAATGAGTCTTTGCTAAATATTGAATTCGAAGGTATTAGCCGGGTTTTTTTCATCGCTATAGATAGTGAAGTGCAGTAAGATTCAAAAAACGATATTTATTTGATTAAACATTAAATTAAAGAGTTGCAATTTTGGACAAACAAAAGATAATTTTATATTTATGACTATATGGGATCGCAGTAGCACAGGAGTCAAGTTCGAGAACAACAGAACACAGATCTCGGTATCAGTGTTTGTTTTCTCTTTCTTCCGTAAGATGGTGCTGCCACAATTGCTTCGCTTCTTCTTATCGATGGTGCTCCCTCTTGAGCGACAAAAGTAGATTTTAGACGTTCTACTGACACCTTGCACGGATAGTAAAAACACGATCGGATATTCTTTCGATGACTTCATATGGTCCAGTATACTGGGGTTCTAGCGGTTTTCTTACAGCATCTGTTCTGAGCATGACATGTGAACACTGGTACAGATCCTTCAAAATGCGTCATAACAACTTAATCCAAATGGACATGGTCAAAGTGGTTGTCTGGACGTCGATATGACTTGGATGGAGTTTGTTGCGTTGATGAATTTTTGCAGCTTGGCATGAAATACAGTTGCGAACCCAATTGATGATATCTTTCTTTATACATGGCCAAACATATTTCTGTTTAATTTGTTGAATAGTTGCTCGTCCGCCAGGATGTGAAAGACTGTGAACACAATCTAAGATTGTTTTTCTGAGCTCTTTTGGAACGTATGGTCGCACGAATCTTGTTGACACATCGCAGTAGATTGGAGTTTCAGGCTCAAGATGGACTGTTTGCAGTTTGAGAGAATTCATTCCCTCCATTAGACTCTGCAATTCGTCATGTTTTGCTTGAGACTCGACGAGTGTTTGGATGTCGATTGCAATAGGCATGTTGACTGCGTTGACGTGAGGGTGAGCAAGAAAATGCATCTGCAACGATATTCTCATCACCCTTGATGCGGACTATGGTGGTCTGGAATGTTGAAATGTAGTCCAGGTGCTCGATCAGATTTGTTTCCGATGTTCGTTGCCAAAGCTTTGTGGTCAGATTTGGAGACAAATTGTCGACTGTCAAGAATGTGCTCGAAGTATTTTATGGCATCATGAATCGCCAGTAGCTCTCGGTCATAGGCACTGTATTTCATCTCCGGTGGATTCAGCTTTCGAGAATAAAATCCAAGGGGCTGCCAGGTGTTGTCGGTTTTTGCTCTAAGACGGCTCCACTTACTACGTCAGACCCATCTGTAGTTAGTACGAGGGGTGCTGTTGCAACATGATGTACTAATAACGTTGCTTCACTAAGCCTCTTTCGGCATTTGTCGAACATTTTTTTTGTCTTCTCTGTCCAAGGAACTTTTTGATTGACATTTTTCTTTGAGTTTTTTAGAAACTCATTTAGCGGTGCTTGGAGATAAGCTGCATGAGGTATGCAACGGCTGTAGTAATTTATAATTCCTAAGAATCTCCTTAGTTGAGAGATGGTTTCAGGTAGCTTGTGGTTTTAATAATGCAACCAAGGAATTTGACCTCAAGTAATCCGAATATGTAACAAAATACAAACTGCATACCTCTACAAATTGAGTCCTTGAACCGTTGGAACGTTTGTGACGCAAATCTCAGGCCAAACGGCATGAAAAGGTACTCGAAAAGACCAAATTAAGTGCAAACAGCTGTTTTTTTGATGTCATCTTCTGCCATTGAACTAGGTCGAGTGCTGAGAAGTGAGTTTTGCCATGAAGTCTCTCTGCAACATCGTCGACATGAGCGATGGGGTAATGATCAGGTGTTACCATCAGCCACCATTTTTCTTCGCAACCATGTGAAGTGGGTTTGCCCAAGGACTGTTGGAAGGTCGACAGATACCTTTTTCAAGCAGAAAATCTAATTTAGTTCTGGCGGCTGATAATTTATCACCTGAAAGGCGTCTGAAGCGGCTTGCAATCGGAGCCCCTGTTGTCTCGATGTAATGGCGCACTGATGTGTCCATTTTTGATTGTAGATTTGTTGGAATGGTTGTGATGTCGATGAATTCTTTGAGTAGGTTTGAGTACTCACCGATAGGATATGCACTTGCGCTCAAGGTTGATAGATCAAATTCGGAAACTGTTGACAATGCTCCACAAGTTGTAAAGTTTCTTGGTGTAATCTGCACCGATGATTGCTGTCTGAACATAAGCTAAAATGAAGGACCATTTGAATTCTCTGCGTAGGCCCAGGCTTAATTTTAGGACATGATAACCAAATGTTTGTATCTGAGATTTGTTGGCAGCGTAAAGTTTGAGGTCTGCTCTGTTGAGATGCTTGTTGATTTTTGCGATGGGGATGACGGAAACAACTGAACCAGAATCAATAAGAAAGCGAATTTTTGCGCCCTTATCGAAAATGTGCAGACTGGGTTCTTTGATTAGGCTGCTGTTTTTTAAAGACGCTGCCATCAATCGCCTGAACTGATGACAGCGCAGCTAGTTTTCCTTCTGGTCCCGGCTGAAGGAACAAGAATATTCACATTTTCGAGTGTTGTGAGCCCATTTTCTGTGGTAGTAACACAATTTCTTGGTGTATTTATATCGGCTGGAAGAACGATCTCTTGGTTGGTACCTACTTCTTGACCTGGAACTCTGTCGGTTGTTTGATTTTAGTCTGCGAATTTGTTTGGTAAGATCTTCAACAGTGCGGCAGAGCTCTGTGTAGCTTAAATTATGGTTTTGAGAAACTGCTTGAATTGAATGCTGCTCAATGACTGCTGATGTTATCGATGACTGGTCATTGTTTGCAAAATCATACATCTTGTCTGCTGCGATGGCTAGATCATCAAGAGAATAGTTTCTCAAAGACTTTAATGACACTTCTCGTCAGTTCCGGTAAAGTCTGCATGAAACACTCTCGCAGAATTTTCGGACCACATTCTCCCCCCGCATGATGTTTCATATCAGCCAGTATTATAGACGGTTTTTTACCTTTTGTCTCTGCACATTTTAACAAGCGTCTTAATTTCGATTCTATTGATTCAGCAAACCTGGAGAGAATGCTTTTTTTAAACAAAGAAAACTTTTTTATTTTAATATACACTTGTTTAGATTTTTTTTCCTCCGTCGTAATGTCTTCAAGCTCCAGTGTAATTTCGATTTGGCTTAGCCATATTAGGTTGAGTTGCATCAAATTTTGCAAGTTTTATCCGACGAAGGTTCGCTCGTGGTTGGTGAAGAGGTGGTTGGACCGATGCGCTGCGCAATTTAATTTTTGCACAGTAAGTTGCCTTACCTATTCCCTAAGAAGTGCGAGTTCACTGGCATCAACATCCACCATGGTAGACTCGAACTGAGTCGGTTCTGTCTGACGCTCCATATTCTCTTGCTTCTGTTACTTTAGTATCTGCTTGATGATTGCAGAGATTTGCTCATACTGGCTGTCGACTTGATCCCTCTCGAGTTCAGCTTCCTTCCTGGCATTGGCACTTGCTTCTTGATCAGCTTCCTCGGCTCCTCAATGGCGGACTGGATGATGTCAAATTGATTATAGAGTTTGTCGAGGTTAATCTTTTTCACTTCAGCTTGAGTGGCTGATCTTTCGACCGAAAAGAAATTGAAGAATTTTGTGATTTGTTGTTTAATATACATATTCTCTGTTCTTTATTAATGAATTGAGATCGGCCATTGTGAAATTGGGAACTGAATGCTTGTTTGTATTGGAGGACGCGAAAACTACCGCTATTTCTGGCGTCGGCTTTGTCTTTTATATTATGTATTGCGTATATATAGATAACGTCGGCGTCACCAATTTAGTGTTTGTGCTAAATACCAATAAAAAATATTGATATTCAATTAACACAAACGATATTTATTTGATTAGACATTAAATTAAAGAGTTGCAATTTTGGAAAAACAAAAGATAAATTTACATTTATGACTATATGGGATCGCAATAGCAAGGGAGTCAAGTACGAGAACAACAGAACACAGCTCTCGTTATCAGTGTTTGTTTTCGCCACAATTGCTTCGCTTCTTCTTATCGATGGTGATGCCACCAGTTGATCTGTTTCTTCTGTCAATGGTGCTGCGACACACATACATCACAAATTTGAATTAAAAATTTCAGAAACGAAGTATTACAGAGATGCCCGACTCCTACCTCTCTTTCCCATTAAGATTTTGACAACTGTTTTTATAACGTGTTTATAAACCAAATTGACTAATCAGAGGACGACATTTTTGTTATTTTGTGAATACCGTCAAAAATTCATGAATATCTGTCAAAAGAACTACTCAAATTCGTCGATGGACTAGGGGGCAATCAGCTGCGAAGTCGGCTATCTCTGTAGTACTGTAGCTTCTAGTAATAGTAAGCTATTTTTGTGATTGTATTGACATCTTTGAAGCATAATATAACTTATTATTGTAGCTACATTTTCAAGATTTAATTAACGAAGACCGAATAGCTATGGACGAAAATGAAGTAATTTACGAAGAGTTTTTGACGCCAGCTCAAGTTTTGAAGAATCCTCCGAAGAAACAAATCATTTCAATATTGAAAACTTCATGAAATCTATTGACCTTTACAGCCATGAAGATTTCAAGTCGCATTTCAGATTGCAGCGATCAACCATAGTGTCACTCAGTCCACGGGCAATGGACGTAGGAATCAGACAGAACTGCTTTTTGAATTATGAATAATACATATATTAGAATAAATTACATACGATTTAGGGAACTTACTCTTTTTTAGCAATTCCTCCGCTCGAGTTCCGATTCGAAAGACAAATAAAATGGTTTCTTTTGGCGCGTAATTGAGATCTATCGGCGGAACATTTGGTGTTCCCTTCAGTCAATTTAAATTGTCAGATTGACAGCAAGTTTGTTTGTTTTGGAATCGGAACCTGAGTCGAGGTTACATTTTGAATATAATTATAAATTCTATGACACATAGAATATTTGATATGATATTATTTCAAATTTTTTTAAATTTTGGAAATGACAATCTGCATTTTATTGCAGCATCTTATTCTCAATCTTCTTTTGTTGCAAGTTTACAAAAAGGACGTAGGACTTAATTCGGACACAAAAAAGAAATGTACATATTTATATGGTACATTAGCAACAGCATTACCTTTCGACAGTTGGGAAATTTGTTTGGTGTTCCAAAATCTTCTGCTTGGATCGCAGTTAATCGTGTGTGTCGGTATTTGGTTTCAGTTGCGAATCAGCATATTAAATGGCTTCAAGGCAGTGTTGTGAGCGAACATTGTTACATATTCGAACAAAGGAAATTCCCTGATTTATCGGTGCAATAGACTGTACTCACATAAGCATCACAGCACCCAAAACCCAACAAACAATGCTACTATAGTAGGAAACATCAGGATGCAGATAAAAAATTCATTGATATCTGTTGTGGTGAGCCTGGATCATTGCACTATAGCCGAGTTCTCCAACGATCTGAATTATTTAGAAAAGCTCAAGACAAACGCTGATCGCCTTTTGCCGTATAACACTTTATACTTGGTGATTTGGCATATGCATCTACCAACTGGTTAGTGACACCGTACAGAGACAACGGAAGGCTTACGGCGCAACAACATTTTTTTAATTACAAGAATTGTAGCGGAGCATGCCTTTGGGTTGTTGAAAGGTAGATTCAGGAGATTGCTTAAGTTCACAGAACGAAGAAATTTGCGTTCAGTGACCAATTTAATTGTTAGTGCATGTGTTTTGTATAATATATGTATAACAATGGACAACGAGTTTGTTGATGTGCATCAGGAAACGGAAAATGGACATGAAGATATTCCTTTTGGAAACCAAGAGGGCAATGCACTTCCAAATCAACGCGAAGATTTATTTAATTACTTAGCTCCGGACCCGTGGGACAACGTAACTGTGGACGCCAGTGTTTAAGGTGGCGCAACCAGGTGGAGAAGGTCCTCATCCAACTTGGCGTGCGACACTTTAGACAGCTAGCCAGAGACCGTGCTAGCTGGAGAGGCTTATTGGTTGAGGCCTAGGTCCACCTCAGACTCTAGCGCCAAATAAAGAAGAAGAAGAATCCAACAAATAAATACCAATTTGTTTTTTAAAGCTACCTTCATTTATTTAGGGTACTTAAAATATCCTTTAATACGTCGAGATTTTTTTCTAGCATTTCAACTCTTCGATGCTGACATTCAAGGAATTGCTTCCATCGAACTTTCTTTTTTTCATTTTTGGCTTTCTTTTGATTAATTCTGTCCCTATAATAGGCCGATGTGGACATTTGTTGATTCCTGCCGGACATAGCACGTGAGGTCGATGGTTTCACTGCAGGCATGGGAAATGGTGGTTCTGCTGACATGCGAGATGGTGGTGCTGCTGACATGCGAGATGGTGGAGCTGTTGCAGCTGTCGGCGGAGTCAATGGCGGACTTTGTGGTGATGGTGTTGGTGCAGAGGGGGATCATATAAATGAACAATATAGATATAAATGAAACTTGTTGCGAGATTTCAGTTGCGCCTATGCAGACGGTAATTGTCATTCTAACGAAAGCCATGTTCCAAAAATTGCTGCGCCTGTACTTCTGTTGTTGTCCTTTGCAGTTTTATATGCTCTAATGAGCGTTTGCATTTTTATAACCAAATGTGAGGTTGTGGTGACTTAATCCTAAAATTAAAATTAGCTTAATACAATCCATAAATAATTATTTAACTAATTAACCTTACCGCATATCCAGATTACAGTAGAGTTCGTAATTTAATCAACTGAGACCTGTACTCACTTTATTTTATTCAAGAATTCACCCATTTTTTCCCATAAGTTTTAACAATAAATGTTATATGAATTTATTTTGGACTATGCCTACGAGGACACCTCACAAAAAAACGAGTTTGAAATACATAAATAGACATGGAAAAGAATAGTGTCTCAGGCTGAGGCTATGCTTGTAATCTACCTCTACATCATACCAAAACACACTTCAACCCCTTTCATTCATAGTTATAATATTCTAATATTGTACTCTGTGGTTAAACACTTTTTCATCCCTGGTTCCCGTGATCAATACATTCAGAAAACGAAGGAAAAAATATCCTCGCAATACTTAAAATACTTCGCCAAGTTCTCCACTCTGTTCCATACACAACTTATGAATGGGAATGGGAGGGCAAAATCGGGTTTTTGTTTTGTTTTCACTCATCCATCACTCACTCAATAGGTATTTAATTCCTCTCCCATTCTCAGAGAGTAATAAAATTGTTTAACTTTCGTGAGAAAGGATGGTTGGCCCTCTAGGCGACGCGAGGAGCTACTAAAAAAGTCTGATGATAGTTCATATACAATGGTTTCATAAAAGAATGAGACAATTCATATTTCGTCTAAACGAGAATAAACTACTTTTTAAAATGCCGAAGATTAAATACATATTACATATGTATTTCAAAACTGAAATAGAACGTGGTACTGTCAAGATTGAAAATAATTATTCAAAAGCAAGGGTTAATTGCTAAAAATGTGTGTTTTATTGTATGTTTACAGGAGAATTGTAGCCGTGTAAAGTTGAATGGTATCATTGTATATCAAACTAATAGTACTATAGTTTGAAGAAAATGTAAGCGTGCCATCTATGGTCGCAAGGAGCTACTACGTCAATGAGTACGGCAAAATATAACGCTCTTTGTTCTCAACTTTATGTGCACGCACTCGCGAGTGATAATTCATTTCACTCTATTTTAACTAATCTCATACCAATATCATATATTTTCTTTCTCTCACCATTTGCCAAATGTTGTTGAATATGAACAGAAAGTGAGTTATATCTTACTTTACTAAAAGGTGTTGTGAGTGTGAGAATGAGAATGAAGAGGCATTGCGCTCAAACTGCGTTGGTATTGCGTTTATTGGCGTATGCAAAATTATTTCACTCACGATTCTTTTACACTTTGCTCTAAACAAAACAAAATAAAAAATTGGAATTGAGTCAAATTGCTCTCTGTACAATTCGTTACACAGTATTGGTATAAAAGGAATATATGACTAATCATCGACCAGACCGACACCATACACCTGATATGTATATACATCGCACTAGCAGTTGAACATTTCTTGTGTGTGTGTGAGCTGTGTTGGATGGTGTAACGAGGATATTGCAAATATTTTGAGAATGTGGCTTGAATTCTGATTACTTTTGTGATCTGATTAATGATTACAAAATGTAATCTGTAATTTTAAGCAAATATTTTTCAAAAAAATAAAGTCCGCAGAAAATGTGATATGAAAATTCTGTTATCTTCGCGTTAACTTCGGAACCTAGGTAGACAAAGTCTTTCACTATCTGGAAGTTATCTGTATATAGTAATGTTTTGTCCAAGACGTCGGTATAGGTGGGCCTTCTTCGTAGACAGAATATACTTTGTCTTTCCTTCGTTGACCGCAAGACCAAACCATAGCGCTTTCCGTTCGAAGAATCAGCTGCTCAACGCTGAGTTCCTGGCGCAGTGCGGTGTTTCTTACCCTAATACTGATCTTGGAAACCTCTAACTTGGCTTTGACACCAAGTGCGCCTTTCCATTACAGATCTTCCAAGTCAAAACTGTCCCAGCTTGACCAATCCTACAGAAAAAGCTCATTACTCCTCCAATCGCTCATAAAGAAGACCCAGAAATACTTAAAGTTCTCTACCTGTTTCAATGGGACTCCACTTATATGTAGAGTGCATTGAACAGACCTTCATCCCAGCATCAGTACATTCAGCCAAAAATCTATCGAGTGTGCTCTGGAGTTTGTAGCGTCTATTACCTCATAGAGGGCGTGCAACATATAGATCGCTAAGAAGAAAAAAAAAAAGAAAAAGTAAATAAATAATGAGTCCAGAGTGGTGTGCTAGTGACGATCGACGACGGAGGCCCATAAAAGGAAAAGCAACATCATAAGTAATAAGGTACAAATCTATAGGAATATAGTGTGATGGTAATCTTAAAAAGTTGGACTGTGTAAAATAAAATAAAACATCTTTCAAGAATACACATCAAGCCAACAATTTCACAACTAGTCCAAAAAGTTATCAACTCATCAATATCATTAAAAATATCACAAATTAACCACCATCCCATCACAACTTCCAACATTTTTTATGGAAACTGGTCTTATTATAGAGGGCGTGAAACATATAGATCGCTAAGAAGAAAAAAAGAAAGAAAAAGTAAATAAATAATGAGTCCAGAGTGGTGTGCTAATGATGATCGACGACGGAGGCATATAAAAGGAAAAATCAACATCATAAGTAATAAGTTACAAATCTATAGGAATATAGTGTGATGGTAATCTTAAAAAGTTTGACTGTGTAAAATAAAATAAAATATCTTTCAAGAATAAACATCAGGCCAACAATTTCACAATTAGTCCAAAAAGTTATCAACTCATCAATCATTAAAAATACCACAAATTAACCACCATCCCATCACAACTTCCAACATTTTTTATGGAAAACTGGTCTTATTATAGATGTTAAAAATAAAAAAACTCACTGACCCTTTGACAAATACACCTGTCACTGGCACACCTTGTCAACAGATTATGACAAGCCCACGATTCTTCGCCATAGAACAGAAGTATAACTCAATTTTATCCAATTTTCCTTCTCTAATGGAGCCACCCAATTTTAACCTCCCAGTAAAACATACAATAGTCCATCACATTTGTATAGCAACGTGCGGACAAGAAAGATAAAGCTTTTTGTCTATCAGTCCATTCGAACTAAAACAAATCCGTGGGTGACAGAAAGACATCTAAAGATATTTGGAACAAACTTGAGTCCATCTACGCTTCATCAAGTCCAGCTAGAAAGGACACTTTATTGAAACAGCCAACGCTTCAAAAGATGAATGAATGTGACGATGTACGTGAGCATGTGCATAAATTCTTTGATGTTGTGGATAAACTTGATTCAATGGATGTCAAAATGCACAAAGACTTAATTAGCATAATGCTTTTGTACAGTTTACCTTCGAAATCCTGCGGGAACTTCCGTTGTGCTGATAAAATGCAGGATGCCTTACCTGACGCCGAAAGGCTTAAAGTCAAAATCCGAGCAGATCTTCGAGAAGCTGTCACCAACTGACCGTGGAAAACTCAATTTACCAAAGTCAAGGCTATTGTAACTGTAAGACTCCAAACAGCCGTTGCAGTTGAGTCCAGTTCAGTAAACTTAGATAATAGATTGCTAGTTCCTGATCTATGCACAAATTTACTTCCAGTTTCCGAAATCACTGATAAGGGCTGCGAAGTAGTTTTCAAGCCCCATTGTGCATTAGTTCGTCTTAAAAAATGGGCAAATCAAACTTTTAGGAGACCGAATTGGTGAACTGTACTATCTTCGACAAAAAACGGAATCCGCCCGTGCTGCTGAATCAACAGATACACCTATAAAGCGCATAGGTCTAGGTCATTTAAACTCAAGGGATTTGATCGACATGGCTAAAAACAAGATTTCGAAGGGAATCGACCTAAAAACTGGTCAGCTGCTACCACCACGTGGTACTTGTATGAAAAGAAAGATGCCGGCTAAGCCATTTTCTACTAAGGAAATAAAAAGCGATAAAACGTTACTGATTGTCCACTCTGAAGTCCGTGGGCTATGCGGACACAATCCCATAGTGGAGGCAAATATTTTGTCACTTATGGACGACTACTCGCCCTGGTGTGAGGCCTACATTATTAAAAGCAAAAGCGAAGTGTTTAAAATGTTTTTGTCATATAAAAGTCTGGTCGAAAAACAAGGATTATGGCAAGGAGTATTGTTCAAACACTTTTGATGAATATTTAAAATCAGAAGGAATCAGAAGAAGGTTGTATGCACTATACACGCCCCAACAGAATGGCGTAAGCGAAAGGAAAAACCGGACTTTTGTCGAAATGACCAGATGTATGGTTCTGCAAGCTGGACCATCTCCTTCATTTTGGGCAGAAGCAATATGTTCTGCGAATTATTTGATAAATAGTTGTCCATCGAGAAGCCTTAATGAAAACCTCACGAATTATGGACGGGAAAAATTCCAAATTTAAAGCATTTTTAAATATTCGGTTGCAGAGCATTTGTTTTGAACAAACAACCCAACAAGGACAAATTTGGAGCTCGTTATTCTGAAGGAATATTCGTTGGGTACTCCGATGACAAGAGATGTTAGGTTTGTGAATGTTCATACAAGTATGTTAGAAGATGGGGATATTATCTCAAGCGAGACAAAGTCTGGTGTTGTCGAATTGCTGGAAATTCCATGTGATGTTGTTGCTAGTGAACAAAATGCTGCTGAACTGATGGTGATGATGACGATCAAAATCCAGTTGAAGAATTAAAGCCGATTTACGCTGCTATTAAAAAAATGAGCAAGTGTATGATGACGTCATTGCAAGGTGCTGTCCACCGGCTCCTTTTAAAAGGGACTACACTAATCAAAATGAAATAAACCTTGGACTACCTAATGATATTCTAGTGGCCTACTTTGACAAGTCCACTCCTGTGCTGATTAACAGCCAATTAGTTTTCCTGATAAACTTGGCTATGTCTTGTATCTTTAAGTGTGACATTTCCTCAAGGTTTCTGAAAAAGTATTTGCCTAGTATATCTTTTCAGCTCAAGTTTTGAAGAATCCTCCGAAGAAACAAATCATTTCAATATTGAAAACTTCATGAAATCTATTGACCTTTACAGCCATGAAGATTTCAAGTCGCATTTCAGATAGCAGCGATCAACCATAGTGTCACTCAGTCCACGGGCAATGGACGTAGGAATCAGACAGAACTGCTTTTTGAATTATGAATAATACATATATTAGAATAAATTACATACGATTAAGGGAACTTACTCTTTTTTAGCAATTCCTCCGCTCGAGTTCCGATTCGAAAGACAAATAAAATGGTTTCTTTTGGCGCGTAATTGAGATCTATCGGCGGAACATTTGGTGTTCCCTTCAGTCAATTTAAATTGTCAGATTGACAGCAAGTTTGTTTGTTTTGGAATCGGAACCTGAGTCGAGGTTACATTTTGAATATAATTATAAATTCTATGACACATAGAATATTTGATATGATATTAATTAAAATTTTTTTAAATTTTGGAAATGACAATCTGCATTTTATTGCAGCATCTTATTCTCAATCTTCTTTTGTTGCAAGTTTACAAAAAGGACGTAGGACTTAATTCGGACACAAAAAAGAAATGTACATATTTATATGGTACATTAGCAACAGCATTACCTTTCGACAGTTGGGAAATTTGTTTGGTGTTCCAAAATCTTCTGCTTGGATCGCAGTTAATCGTGTGTGTCGGTATTTGGTTTCAGTTGCGAATCAGCATATTAAATGGCTTCAAGGCAGTGTTGTGAGCGAACATTGTTACATATTCGAACAAAGGAAATTCCCTGATTTATCGGTGCAATAGACTGTACTCACATAAGCATCACAGCACCCAAAACCCAACAAACAATGCTACTATAGTAGGAAACATCAGGATGCAGATAAAAAATTCATTGATATCTGTTGTGGTGAGCCTGGATCATTGCACTATAGCCGAGTTCTCCAACGATCTGAATTATTTAGAAAAGCTCAAGACAAACGCTGATCGCCTTTTTCCGTATAACACTTTATACTTGGTGATTTGGCATATGCATCTACCAACTGGTTAGTGACACCGTACGGAGACAACGGAAGGCGCAACAACATTTTTTTAATTACAAGAATTGTAGCGGAGCATGCCTTTGGGTTGTTGAAAGGTAGATTCAGGAGATTGCTTAAGTTCACAGAACGAAGAAATTTGCGTTCAGTGACCAATTTAATTGTTAGTGCATGTGTTTTGTATAATATATGTATAACAATGGACAACGAGTTTGTTGATGTGCATCAGGAAACGGAAAATGGACATGAAGATATTCCTTTTGGAAACCAAGAGGGCAATGCACTTCCAAATCAACGCGAAGATTTATTTAATTACTTAGCTCCGGACCCGTGGGACAACGTAACTGTGGACGCCAGTGTTTAAGGTGGCGCAACCAGGTGGAGAAGGTCCTCATCCAACTTGGCGTGCGACACTTTAGACAGCTAGCCAGAGACCGTGCTAGCTGGAGAGGCTTATTGGTTGAGGCCTAGGTCCACCTCAGACTCTAGCGCCAAATAAAGAAGAAGAAGAATCCAACAAATAAATACCAATTTGTTTTTTAAAGCTACCTTCATTTATTTAGGGTACTTAAAATATCCTTTAATACGTCGAGATTTTTTTCTAGCATTTCAACTCTTCGATGCTGACATTCAAGGAATTGCTTCCATCGAACTTTCTTTTTTTCATTTTCGGCTTTCTTTTGATTAATTCTGTCCCTATAATAGGCCGATGTGGACATTTGTTGATTCCTGCCGGACATAGCACGTGAGGTCGATGGTTTCACTGCATGCATGGGAAATGGTGGTTCTGCTGACATGCGAGATGGTGGTGCTGCTGACATGCGAGATGGTGGAGCTGTTGCAGCTGTCGGCGGAGTCAATGGCGGACTTTGTGGTGATGGTGTTGGTGCAGAGGGGGATCATATAAATGAACAATATAGATATAAATGAAACTTGTTGCGAGATTTCAGTTGCGCCTATGCAGACGGTAATTGTCATTCTAACGAAAGCCATGTTCCAAAAATTGCTGCGCCTGTACTTCTGTTGTTGTCCTTTGCAGTTTTATATGCTCTAATGAGCGTTTGCATTTTTATAACCAAATGTGAGGTTGTGGTGACTTAATCCTAAAATTAAAATTAGCTTAATACAATCCATAAATAATTATTTAACTAATTAACCTTACCGCATATCCAGATTACAGTAGAGTTCGTAATTTAATCAACTGAGACCTGTACTCACTTTATTTTATTCAAGAATTCACCCATTTTTTCCCATAAGTTTTAACAATAAATGTTATATGAATTTATTTTGGACTATGCCTACGAGGACACCTCACAAAAAAACGAGTTTGAAATACATAAATAGACATGGAAAAGAATAGTGTCTCAGGCTGAGGCTATGCTTGTAATCTACCTCTACATCATACCAAAACACACTTCAACCCCTTTCATTCATAGTTATAATATTCTAATATTGTACTCTGTGGTTAAACACTTTTTCATCCCTGGTTCCCGTGATCAATACATTCAGAAAACGAAGGAAAAAATATCCTCGCAATACTTAAAATACTTCGCCAAGTTCTCCACTCTGTTCCATACACAACTTATGAATGGGAATGGGAGGGCAAAATCGGGTTTTTGTTTTGTTTTCACTCATCCATCACTCACTCAATAGGTATTTAATTCCTCTCCCATTCTCAGAGAGTAATAAAATTGTTTAACTTTCGTGAGAAAGGATGGTTGGCCCTCTAGGCGACGCGAGGAGCTACTAAAAAAGTCTGATGATAGTTCATATACAATGGTTTCATAAAAGAATGAGACAATTCATATTTCGTCTAAACGAGAATAAACTACTTTTTAAAATGCCGAAGATTAAATACATATTACATATGTATTTCAAAACTGAAATAGAACGTGGTACTGTCAAGATTGAAAATAATTATTCAAAAGCAAGGGTTAATTGCTAAAAATGTGTGTTTTATTGTATGTTTACAGGAGAATTGTAGCCGTGTAAAGTTGAATGGTATCATTGTATATCAAACTAATAGTACTATAGTTTGAAGAAAATGTAAGCGTGCCATCTATGGTCGCAAGGAGCTACTACGTCAATGAGTACGGCAAAATATAACGCTCTTTGTTCTCAACTTTATGTGCACGCACTCGCGAGTGATAATTCATTTCACTCTATTTTAACTAATCTCATACCAATATCATATATTTTCTTTCTCTCACCATTTGCCAAATGTTGTTGAATATGAACAGAAAGTGAGTTATATCTTACTTTACTAAAAGGTGTTGTGAGTGTGAGAATGAGAATGAAGAGACATTATTGGCGTATGCAAAATTATTTCACTCACGATTCTTTTACACTTTGCTCTAAACAAAACAAAATAAAAAATTGGAATTGAGTCAAATTGCTCTCTGTACAATTCGTTACACAGTATTGGTATAAAAGGAATATATGACTAATCATCGACCAGACCGACACCATACACCTGATATGTATATACATCGCACTAGCAGTTGAACATTTCTTGTGTGTGTGTGAGCTGTGTTGGATGGTGTAACGAGGATATTGCAAATATTTTGAGAATGTGGCTTGAATTCTGATTACTTTTGTGATCTGATTAATGATTACAAAATGTAATCTGTAATTTTAAGCAAATATTTTTCAAAAAAATAAAGTCCGCAGAAAATGTGATATGAAAATTCTGTTATCTTCGCGTTAACTTCGGAACCTAGGTAGACAAAGTCTTTCACTATCTGGAAGTTATCTGTATATAGTAATGTTTTGTCCAAGACGTCGGTATAGGTGGGCCTTCTTCGTAGACAGAATATACTTTGTCTTTCCTTCGTTGACCGCAAGACCAAACCATAGCGCTTTCCGTTCGAAGAATCAGCTGCTCAACGCTGAGTTCCTGGCGCAGTGCGGTGTTTCTTACCCTAATACTGATCTTGGAAACCTCTAACTTGGCTTTGACACCAAGTGCGCCTTTCCATTACAGATCTTCCAAGTCAAAACTGTCCCAGCTTGACCAATCCTACAGAAAAAGCTCATTACTCCTCCAATCGCTCATAAAGAAGACCCAGAAATACTTAAAGTTCTCTACCTGCTTCAATGGGACTCCACTTATATGTAGAGTGCATTGAACAGACCTTCATCCCAGCATCAGTACATTCAGCCAAAAATCTATCGAGTGTGCTCTGGAGTTTGTAGCGTCTATTACCTCATAGAGGGCGTGCAACATATAGATCGCTAAGAAGAAAAAAAGAAAGAAAAAGTAAATAAATAATGAGTCCAGAGTGGTGTGCTAGTGACGATCGACGACGGAGGCCCATAAAAGGAAAAGCAACATCATAAGTAATAAGTTACAAATCTATAGGAATATAGTGTGATGGTAATCTTAAAAAGTTGGACTGTGTAAAATAAAATAAAACATCTTTCAAGAATACACATCAGGCCAACAATTTCACAACTAGTCCAAAAAGTTATCAACTCATCAATATCATTAAAAATATCACAAATTAACCACCATCCCATCACAACTTCCAACATTTTTTATGGAAAACTGGTCTTATTATAGATGTTAAAAATAAAAAAACTCACTGACCCTTTGACAAATACACCTGTCACTGGCACACCTTGTCAACAGATTATGACAAGCCCACGATTCTTCGCCATAGAACAGAAGTATAACTCAATTTTATCCAATTTTCCTTCTCTAATGGAGCCACCCAATTTTAACCTCCCAGTAAAACATACAATAGTCCATCACATTTGTATAGCAACGTGCGGACAAGAAAGATAAAGCTTTTTGTCTATCAGTCCATTCGAACTAAAACAAATCCGTGGGTGACAGAAAGACATCTAAAGATATTTGGAACAAACTTGAGTCCATCTACGCTTCATCAAGTCCAGCTAGAAAGGACACTTTATTGAAACAGCCAACGCTTCAAAAGATGAATGAATGTGACGATGTACGTGAGCATGTGCATAAATTCTTTGATGTTGTGGATAAACTTGATTCAATGGATGTCAAAATGCACAAAGACTTAATTAGCATAATGCTTTTGTACAGTTTACCTTCGAAATCCTGCGGGAACTTCCGTTGTGCTGATAAAATGCAGGATGCCTTCTGTCACCAACTGACCGTGGAAAACTCAATTTACCAAAGTCAAGGCTATTGTAACTGTAAGACTCCAAACAGCCGTTGCAGTTGAGTCCAGTTCAGTAAACTTAGATAATAGATTGCTAGTTCCTGATCTATGCACAAATTTACTTCCAGTTTCCGAAATCACTGATAAGGGCTGCGAAGTAGTTTTCAAGCCCCATTGTGCATTAGTTCGTCTTAAAAAATGGGCAAATCAAACTTTTAGGAGACCGAATTGGTGAACTGTACTATCTTCGACAAAAAACGGAATCCGCCCGTGCTGCTGAATCAACAGATACACCTATAAAGCGCATAGGTCTAGGTCATTTAAACTCAAGGGATTTGATCGACATGGCTAAAAACAAGATTTCGAAGGGAATCGACCTAAAAACTGGTCAGCTGCTACCACCACGTGGTACTTGTATGAAAAGAAAGATGCCGGCTAAGCCATTTTCTACTAAGGAAATAAAAAGCGATAAAACGTTACTGATTGTCCACTCTGAAGTCCGTGGGCTATGCGGACACAATCCCATAGTGGAGGCAAATATTTTGTCACTTATGGACGACTACTCGCCCTGATGTGAGGCCTACATTATTAAAAGCAAAAGCGAAGTGTTTAAAATGTTTTTGTCATATAAAAGTCTGGTCGAAAAACAAGGATTATGGCAAGGAGTATTGTTCAAACACTTTTGATGAATATTTAAAATCAGAAGGAATCAGAAGAAGGTTGTATGCACTATACACGCCCCAACAGAATGGCGTAAGCGAAAGGAAAAACCGGACTTTTGTCGAAATGACCAGATGTATGGTTCTGCAAGCTGGACCATCTCCTTCATTTTGGGCAGAAGCAATATGTTCTGCGAATTATTTGATAAATAGTTGTCCATCGAGAAGCCTTAATGAAAACCTCACGAATTATGGACGGGAAAAATTCCAAATTTAAAGCATTTTTAAATATTCGGTTGCAGAGCATTTGTTTTGAACAAACAACCCAACAAGGACAAATTTGGAGCTCGTTATTCTGAAGGAATATTCGTTGGGTACTCCGATGACAAGAGATGTTAGGTTTGTGAATGTTCATACAAGTATGTTAGAAGATGGGGATATTATCTCAAGCGAGACAAAGTCTGGTGTTGTCGAATTGCTGGAAATTCCATGTGATGTTGTTGCTAGTGAACAAAATGCTGCTGAACTGATGGTGATGATGACGATCAAAATCCAGTTGAAGAATTAAAGCCGATTTACGCTGCTATTAAAAAAATGAGCAAGTGTATGATGACGTCATTGCAAGGTGCTGTCCACCGGCTCCTTTTAAAAGGGACTACACTAATCAAAATGAAATAAACCTTGGACTACCTAATGATATTCTAGTGGCCTACATTGACAAGTCCACTCCTGTGCTGATTAACAGCCAATTAGTTTTCCTGATAAACTTGGCTATGTCTTGTATCTTTAAGTGTGACATTTCCTCAAGGTTTCTGAAAAAGTATTTGCCTAGTATATCTTTTCAGCTCAAGTTTTGAAGAATCCTCCGAAGAAACAAATCATTTCAATATTGAAAACTTCATGAAATCTATTGACCTTTACAGCCATGAAGATTTCAAGTCGCATTTCAGATAGCAGCGATCAACCATAGTGTCACTCAGTCCACGGGCAATGGACGTAGGAATCAGACAGAACTGCTTTTTGAATTATGAATAATACATATATTAGAATAAATTACATACGATTAAGGGAACTTACTCTTTTTTAGCAATTCCTCCGCTCGAGTTCCGATTCGAAAGACAAATAAAATGGTTTCTTTTGGCGCGTAATTGAGATCTATCGGCGGAACATTTGGTGTTCCCTTCAGTCAATTTAAATTGTCAGATTGACAGCAAGTTTGTTTGTTTTGGAATCGGAACCTGAGTCGAGGTTACATTTTGAATATAATTATAAATTCTATGACACATAGAATATTTGATATGATATTAATTAAAATTTTTTTAAATTTTGGAAATGACAATCTGCATTTTATTGCAGCATCTTATTCTCAATCTTCTTTTGTTGCAAGTTTACAAAAAGGACGTAGGACTTAATTCGGACACAAAAAAGAAATGTACATATTTATATGGTACATTAGCAACAGCATTACCTTTCGACAGTTGGGAAATTTGTTTGGTGTTCCAAAATCTTCTGCTTGGATCGCAGTTAATCGTGTGTGTCGGTATTTGGTTTCAGTTGCGAATCAGCATATTAAATGGCTTCAAGGCAGTGTTGTGAGCGAACATTGTTACATATTCGAACAAAGGAAATTCCCTGATTTATCGGTGCAATAGACTGTACTCACATAAGCATCACAGCACCCAAAACCCAACAAACAATGCTACTATAGTAGGAAACATCAGGATGCAGATAAAAAATTCATTGATATCTGTTGTGGTGAGCCTGGATCATTGCACTATAGCCGAGTTCTCCAACGATCTGAATTATTTAGAAAAGCTCAAGACAAACGCTGATCGCCTTTTTCCGTATAACACTTTATACTTGGTGATTTGGCATATGCATCTACCAACTGGTTAGTGACACCGTACGGAGACAACGGAAGGCGCAACAACATTTTTTTAATTACAAGAATTGTAGCGGAGCATGCCTTTGGGTTGTTGAAAGGTAGATTCAGGAGATTGCTTAAGTTCACAGAACGAAGAAATTTGCGTTCAGTGACCAATTTAATTGTTAGTGCATGTGTTTTGTATAATATATGTATAACAATGGACAACGAGTTTGTTGATGTGCATCAGGAAACGGAAAATGGACATGAAGATATTCCTTTTGGAAACCAAGAGGGCAATGCACTTCCAAATCAACGCGAAGATTTATTTAATTACTTAGCTCCGGACCCGTGGGACAACGTAACTGTGGACGCCAGTGTTTAAGGTGGCGCAACCAGGTGGAGAAGGTCCTCATCCAACTTGGCGTGCGACACTTTAGACAGCTAGCCAGAGACCGTGCTAGCTGGAGAGGCTTATTGGTTGAGGCCTAGGTCCACCTCAGACTCTAGCGCCAAATAAAGAAGAAGAAGAATCCAACAAATAAATACCAATTTGTTTTTTAAAGCTACCTTCATTTATTTAGGGTACTTAAAATATCCTTTAATACGTCGAGATTTTTTTCTAGCATTTCAACTCTTCGATGCTGACATTCAAGGAATTGCTTCCATCGAACTTTCTTTTTTTCATTTTCGGCTTTCTTTTGATTAATTCTGTCCCTATAATAGGCCGATGTGGACATTTGTTGATTCCTGCCGGACATAGCACGTGAGGTCGATGGTTTCACTGCAGGCATGGGAAATGGTGGTTCTGCTGACATGCGAGATGGTGGTGCTGCTGACATGCGAGATGGTGGAGCTGTTGCAGCTGTCGGCGGAGTCAGTGGCGGACTTTGTGGTGATGGTGTTGGTGCAGAGGGGGATCATATAAATGAACAATATAGATATAAATGAAACTTGTTGCGAGATTTCAGTTGCGCCTATGCAGACGGTAATTGTCATTCTAACGAAAGCCATGTTCCAAAAATTGCTGCACCTGTACTTCTGTTGTTGTCCTTTGCAGTTTTATATGCTCTAATGAGCGTTTGCATTTTTATAACCAAATGTGAGGTTGTGGTGACTTAATCCTAAAATTAAAATTAGCTTAATACAATCCATAAATAATTATTTAACTAATTAACCTTACCGCATATCCAGATTACAGTAGAGTTCGTAATTTAATCAACTGAGACCTGTACTCACTTTATTTTATTCAAGAATTCACCCATTTTTTCCCATAAGTTTTAACAATAAATGTTATATGAATTTATTTTGGACTATGCCTACGAGGACACCTCACAAAAAAACGAGTTTGAAATACATAAATAGACATGGAAAAGAATAGTGTCTCAGGCTGAGGCTATGCTTGTAATCTACCATAACACACTTCAACCCCTTTCATTCATAGTTATAATATTCTAATATTGTACTCTGTGGTTAAACACTTTTTCATCCCTGGTCCCCGTGATCAATACATTCAGAAAACGAAGGAAAAAATATCCTCGCAATACTTAAAATACTTCGCCAAGTTCTCCACTCTGTTCCATACACAACTTATGAATGGGAATGGGAGGGCAAAATCGGGTTTTTGTTTTGTTTTCACTCATCCATCATATTACATATGTATATTACATATGTATTTCAAAACTGAAATAGAACGTGGTACTGTCAAGATTGAAAATAATTATTCAAAAGCAAGGGTTAATTGTTAAAAATGTGTGTTTTATTGTATGTTTACAGGAGAATTGTAGCCGTGTAAAGTTGAATGGTATCATTGTATATCAAACTAATAGTACTATAGTTTGAAGAAAATGTAAGCGTGCCATCTATGGTCGCAAGGAGCTACTACGTCAATGAGTACGGCAAAATATAACGCTCTTTGTTCTCAACTTTATGTGCACGCACTCGCGAGTGATAATTCATTTCACTCTATTTTAACTAATCTCATACCAATATCATATATTTTCTTTCTCTCACCATTTGCCAAATGTTGTTGAATATGAACAGAAAGTGAGTTATATCTTACTTTACTAAAAGGTGTTGTGAGTGTGAGAATGAGAATGAAGAGGCATTGCGCTCAAACTGCGTTGGTATTGCGTTTATTGGCGTATGCAAAATTATTTCACTCACGATTCTTTTACACTTTGCTCTAAACAAAACAAAATAAAAAATTGGAATTGAGTCAAATTGCTCTCTGTACAATTCGTTACACAGTATTGGTATAAAAGGAATATATGACTAATCATCGACCAGACCGACACCATACACCTGATATGTATATACATCGCACTAGCAGTTGAACATTTCTTGTGTGTGTGTGAGCTGTGTTGGATGGTGTAACGAGGATATTGCAAATATTTTGAGAATGTGGCTTGAATTCTGATTACTTTTGTGATCTGATTAATGATTACAAAATGTAATCTGTAATTTTAAGCAAATATTTTTCAAAAAAATAAAGTCCGCAGAAAATGTGATATGAAAATTCTGTTATCTTCGCGTTAACTTCGGAACCTAGGTAGACAAAGTCTTTCACTATCTGGAAGTTATCTGTATATGGTAATGTTTTGTCCAAGACGTCGGTATAGGTGGGCCTTCTTCGTAGACAGAATATACTTTGTCTTTCCTTCGTTGACCGCAAGACCAAACCATAGCGCTTTCCGTTCGAAGAATCAGCTGCTCAACGCTGAGTTCCTGGCGCAGTGTGGTGTTTCTTACCCTAATACTGATCTTGGAAACCTCTAACTTGGCTTTGACACCAAGTGCGCCTTTCCATTACAGATCTTCCAAGTCAAAACTGTCCCAGCTTGACCAATCCTACAGAAAAAGCTCATTACTCCTCCAATCGCTCATAAAGAAGACCCAGAAATACTTAAAGTTCTCTACCTGCTTCAATGGGACTCCACTTATATGTAGAGTGCATTGAACAGACCTTCATCCCAGCATCAGTACATTCAGCCAAAAATCTATCGAGTGTGCTCTGGAGTTTGTAGCGTCTATTACCTCATAGAGGGCGTGCAACATATAGATCGCTAAGAAGAAAAAAAGAAAGAAAAAGTAAATAAATAATGAGTCCAGAGTGGTGTGCTAGTGACGATCGACGACGGAGGCCCATAAAAGGAAAAGCAACATCATAAGTAATAAGTTACAAATCTATAGGAATATAGTGTGATGGTAATCTTAAAAAGTTGGACTGTGTAAAATAAAATAAAACATATTTCAAGAATACACATCAGGCCAACAATTTCACAACTAGTCCAAAAAGTTATCAACTCATCAATATCATTAAAAATATCACAAATTAACCACCATCCCATCACAACTTCCAACATTTTTTATGGAAAACTGGTCTTATTATAGATGTTAAAAATAAAAAAAACTCACTGACCCTTTGACAAATACACCTGTCACTGGCACACCTTGTCAACAGATTATGACAAGCCCACGATTCTTCGCCATAGAACAGAAGTATAACTCAATTTTATCCAATTTTCCTTCTCTAATGGGGCCACCCAATTTTAACCTCCCAGTAAAACATACAATAGTCCATCACATTTGTATAGCAACGTGCGGACAAGAAAGATAAAGCTTTTTGTCTATCAGTCCATTCGAACTAAAACAAATCCGTGGGTGACAGAAAGACATCTAAAGATATTTGGAACAAACTTGAGTCCATCTACGCTTCATCAAGTCCAGCTAGAAAGGACACTTTATTGAAACAGCCAACGCTTCAAAAGATGAATGAATGTGACGATGTACGTGAGCATGTGCATAAATTCTTTGATGTTGTGGATAAGCTTGATTCAATGGATGTCAAAATGCACAAAGACTTAATTAGCATAATGCTTTTGTACAGTTTACCTTCGAAATCCTGCGGGAACTTCCGTTGTGCTGATAAAATGCAGGATGCCTTACCTGACGCCGAAAGGCTTAAAGTCAAAATCCGAGCAGATCTTCGAGAAGCTGTCACCAACTGACCGTGGAAAACTCAATTTACCAAAGTCAAGGCTATTGTAACTGTAAGACTCCAAACAGCCGTTGCAGTTGAGTCCAGTTCAGTAAACTTAGATAATAGATTGCTAGTTCCTGATCTATGCACAAATTTACTTCCAGTTTCCGAAATCACTGATAAGGGCTGCGAAGTAGTTTTCAAGCCCCATTGTGCATTAGTTCGTCTTAAAAAATGGGCAAATCAAACTTTTAGGAGACCGAATTGGTGAACTGTACTATCTTCGACAAAAAACGGAATCCGCCCGTGCTGCTGAATCAACAGATACACCTATAAAGCGCATAGGTCTAGGTCATTTAAACTCAAGGGATTTGATCGACATGGCTAAAAACAAGATTTCGAAGGGAATCGACCTAAAAACTGGTCAGCTGCTACCACCACGTGGTACTTGTATGAAAAGAAAGATGCCGGCTAAGCCATTTTCTACTAAGGAAATAAAAAGCGATAAAACGTTACTGATTGTCCACTCTGAAGTCCGTGGGCTATGCGGACACAATCCCATAGTGGAGGCAAATATTTTGTCACTTATGGACGACTACTCGCCCTGGTGTGAGGCCTACATTATTAAAAGCAAAAGCGGAGTGTTTAAAATGTTTTTGTCATATAAAAGTCTGGTCGAAAAACAAGGATTATGGCAAGGAGTATTGTTCAAACACTTTTGATGAATATTTAAAATCAGAAGGAATCAGAAGAAGGTTGTATGCACTATACACGCCCCAACAGAATGGCGTAAGCGAAAGGAAAAACCGGACTTTTGTCGAAATGACCAGATGTATGGTTCTGCAAGCTGGACCATCTCCTTCATTTTGGGCAGAAGCAATATGTTCTGCGAATTATTTGATAAATAGTTGTCCATCGAGAAGCCTTAATGAAAACCTCACGAATTATGGACGGGAAAAATTCCAAATTTAAAGCATTTTTAAATATTCGGTTGCAGAGCATTTGTTTTGAACAAACAACCCAACAAGGACAAATTTGGAGCTCGTTATTCTGAAGGAATATTCGTTGGGTACTCCGATGACAAGAGATGTTAGGTTTGTGAATGTTCATACAAGTATGTTAGAAGATGGGGATATTATCTCAAGCGAGACAAAGTCTGGTGTTGTCGAATTGCTGGAAATTCCATGTGATGTTGTTGCTAGTGAACAAAATGCTGCTGAACTGATGGTGATGATGACGATCAAAATCCAGTTGAAGAATTAAAGCCGATTCACGCTGCTATTAAAAAAATGAGCAAGTGCATGATGACGTCATTGCAAGGTGCTGTCCACCGGCTCCTTTTAAAAGGGACTACACTAATCAAAATGAAATAAACCTAGGACTACCTAATGATATTCTAGTGGGCTACTTTGACAAGTCCACTCCTGTGCTGATTAACAGCCAATTAGTTTTCCTGATAAACTTGGCTATGTCTTGTATCTTTAAGTGTGACATTTCCTCAAGGTTTCTGAAAAAGTATTTGCCTAGTATATCTTTTCTAGATTTTGCAAGGGCTGAACAAGTGCCGAGGAGATAAAGCGTATTTTCTTCCTCCTCCTCGTCTCTACAGCTCTGCAGTAGTCGTGTAGCATGGATACCGAGAAGGCAGTGTCCGGTGATATTGCCCACTACGTTACTTATTACATTCTTGCTTAGTTTTAGGAGTGTATTTGTGTTGTTTGGATTTAGTGAGGGCCAAATAAGCTTCAAAGTCCTACATGTATCTAATTCCATCTATCTCCGATTAGCGGAGTCGACGTCATCTGTAAGTAACATGGTGTTTATTACTTGGAGTGAGGGATATGGGGTGTCCTGATTATTTGCCAGTGGCAGTCCCACCCTTTTCTTGCTATCTCGTCGGCCTTTTCGTTGCCTGCAAAACCACTATGCCCAGGTATCAAGCATAGGGTTAGATTACATCTAAACGCTATCTCCCTATGAGATAGACGGCAAAGTTTTACCATCTTCGATTTAATGGATGGTGTATCCAGAGCCTCAATGACCTCCTGACTATTAATTAAGATGGCGATAGATAGCCCGTTTAGCCTCTTAGATAACTGTTTTTGAGCCATCTGTGTAAATTTCCAGGTAGCCTGGTTTCCTTACCATATCTTTTTTCCCAATCTTCTCTGTCTGGGATAAGTGTTTTGAACCCAAACTCGAAGTCTAAGGCGGGTGTTGTACAATCGGTATGCGTTGGTATTCTCGCATTTCTGATTATCTCTGTATGACCTGAGCTGTGTGAACTGCTCCAGCGGTTGCACACCCGTAGCCTTAACGCTGCCTTGGTGTCGACCAGTTTCCTGGATCGCAATGCCCCTGTGATGCAGATACACGCTGATCTTTGAATACTGTTTATCAATTGAAGATAGGATTTGTTACTCAGTACCGGCCCAACTTGGCGGGATGCCAGCAACGATCCTTGTCGATGCGCAGATCAAGTTGACAAACAGACTCCCCGTGGCGCCCTCTGCAACACACCCGTTGTGAGGTGAACCAATGTATACAGCGATCCCCTTGTAGTTGTGCGGACATAAGAACCACATAAAAACAAACAACCGTTATGAGAGAGCAAGCTGCCTCGGACGGACCTACAACGACGACACGGCGCGAAAAAGGAGAATGATTTGCGAGTGTGCTCGTGGAATGTAAGAACACTCTACTCTCCAGGGGCCGCTCATAAGCTGGAAAATATCCTCACGTAGTATAAGGCAGATATTACTGCGATCCAGGAAATACGCGGGATAGGACAAGGGACCATGAAAAAGAAAGAGTACGACATATATTACAGCTGTCACAAAAGGTTGCACATTTTGGGATGCGGATTCGTTGTGGGAAAACGGTTAAGGTCGAAGGTCCTCGTCTTTATACCGATAAGTAATCGCCTGGCTGTGATCCGCATCCAAGGCAGATTTTACAACATCAGGCTCTGATGTGCACACGCCCCTACAGACGAGGCTGAAGACTCTGTCAAAGAGGACTATTATGACCTCTTGGACGGTGCATACGGGGCCTGTCCGGAGTACGAGATAAAGATCGTGCTCGGAGACTTCAATGCCAAAATCGGTAAGGAAAACATCTTTGGCGGAGTGATTGGAAAGCACAGCCTCCACGACACGACAACAGATAACGTCTTCCGACTCACAGACTTTACGACAGCACGTAATATGGTAATAACCAGCACTAGGTTCCCTCGCAATAGAATCCACACAGCAACCTGGCAACCAAATCGACCATGTGCTCATTGAGGCAAGTCATGCGTCAAGTATCCTGGATGTGCGAACATTCAGGTGGGCAAACGTCGACTCTGACCATTTTCTCATAACAGCAAGATTCAGAGCTCGACTGCCCAATGTCAGAAAGCTGCACCAGCCAATAAAGAGAAGTTTTGACATTGGACGCCTAAGCACACCCGAGATTGCCAGAGCCTACGAAGAGCAACTGAGTGAGAGACTCTCCGCTATGCCCACCTCATACACCAACGCCAACGAGAAGTGGTTGCGTTGTCGCTCGGCCATCAAAGAGGTAGCCAAAACCACCTTAGGCTACCTACCACCTCCGATGAGGAACCCGTGGTATGATGACGAGTGTGAGCAAAAGAAACATGCAACTGACGCGGCATACCAAAAGGCGTTGCAAAGAAAAACTAGAGCAGCGCAGGAGGAGTACCGGGTTAGAAGATGGGAGGAGAAAAAGCTTCTACGCCTGAAGAAAAGGTCTCTCGGAACCTCCCAGTTCAAGGATATCGAAGAGTCAACACAAACATAAAATACGGGACTTACGGACATAAAATATAGGCCTACATTATTAAAAGCAAAAGCGAAGTGTTTAAAATGTTTTTGTCATATAAAAGTCTGGTCGAAAAACAAGGATTATGGCAAGGAGTATTGTTCAAACACTTTTGATGAATATTTAAAATCAGAAGGAATCAGAAGAAGGTTGTATGCACTATACACGCCCCAACGGAATGGCGTAAGCGAAAGGAAAAACCGGACTTTTGTCGAAATGGCCAGATGTATGGTTCTGCAAGCTGGACCATCTCCTTCATTTTGGGCAGAAGCAATATGTTCTGCGAATTATTTGATAAATAGTTGTCCATCGAGAAGCCTTAATGAACACCTCACGAATTATGGACGGGAAGAATTCCAAATTTAAAGCATTTATAAATATTCGGTTGCAGAGCATTTGTTTTGAACAAACAACCCAACAAGGACAAATTTGGAGCTCGTTATTCTGAAGGAATATTCGTTGGGTACTCCGATGACAAGAGATGTTAGGTTTGTGAATGTTCATACAAGTATGTTAGAAGATGGGGATATTATCTCAAGCGAGACAAAGTCTGGTGTTGTCGAATTGCTGGAAATTCCATGTGATGTTGTTGCTAGTGAACAAAATGCTGCTGAACTGATGGTGATGATGACGATCAAAATCCAGTTGAAGAATTAAAGCCGATTCACGCTGCTATTAAAAAAATGAGCAAGTGCATGATGACGTCATTGCAAGGTGCTGTCCACCGGCTCCTTTTAAAAGGGACTACACTAATCAAAATGAAATAAACCTAGGACTACCTAATGATATTCTAGTGGGCTACTTTGACAAGTCCACTCCTGTGCTGATTAACAGCCAATTAGTTTTCCTGATAAACTTGGCTATGTCTTGTATCTTTAAGTGTGACATTTCCTCAAGGTTTCTGAAAAAGTATTTGCCTAGTATATCTTTTCTAGATTTTGCAAGGGCTGAACAAGTGCCGAGGAGATAAAGCGTATTTTCTTCCTCCTCCTCGTCTCTACAGCTCTGCAGTAGTCGTGTAGCATGGATACCGAGAAGGCAGTGTCCGGTGATATTGCCCACTACGTTACTTATTACATTCTTGCTTAGTTTTAGGAGTGTATTTGTGTTGTTTGGATTTAGTGAGGGCCAAATAAGCTTCAAAGTCCTACATGTATCTAATTCCATCTATCTCCGATTAGCGGAGTCGACGTCATCTGTAAGTAACATGGTGTTTATTACTTGGAGTGAGGGATATGGGGTGTCCTGATTATTTGCCAGTGGCAGTCCCACCCTTTTCTTGCTATCTCGTCGGCCTTTTCGTTGCCTGCAAAACCACTATGCCCAGGTATCAAGCATAGGGTTAGATTACATCTAAACGCTATCTCCCTATGAGATAGACGGCAAAGTTTTACCATCTTCGATTTAATGGATGGTGTATCCAGAGCCTCAATGACCTCCTGACTATTAATTAAGATGGCGATAGATAGCCCGTTTAGCCTCTTAGATAACTTTAACTTCTGACTGGAATACACTACATTGGTTGGCCAGTCGAAGAGA